>JAUMHM010000085.1:13904035-13925646 GCA_032362435.1 Melikaiella ostensackeni | reverse complement strand
GGCCCACGCTTGGTCCAGTCATGGGTCCATCATTGGCAGCCAAGTTACCGATGTTTTCGAGATCATTGTTCAGTTTTGGCTACCAGTCATGGACCATGACTGGCTGCCAATTCTTGGTATTGGCGTTATCATCCCAAGCTTGCGCCAATGTTGGCCGAAGACTGGTAGCCAATTTTGAGAATGTTAAAAAATCAATGTTTGCCAGTATTGAACCATACTTGACTAGTGTTCTTAAGAGTTTAAGTATTTAGAGAAATTCTTATCAGCATGAGAATATGCTCGAGAATATGTGCGACGTTTATGTGCTTTGAGAATTTAATAAGCATTTATGAGCATTTTGAATTGGGATTTGAAAAATCGTATATTCCATTTTTATTAACTTTCAATGCAAAAATGTCTTCCTGTTTATATTTTATTTCAAATTGTAATCGCTTAAATAGCTATTTTTTTTGTTTTTCAATACTCAAATAATAATTACAGTATTTAAATTTCGAAGGAAAATGTTTCGCCTCAAATTAGAAAAGGCGCTAAATTCAAATTATCAAAGAAGTCAAAGTAATAGAAAACATATTTTTCGTATCAAACAGTACAGGGAACACAGTCTGCCCCCCTTTTTTACCTAATCCCCTTTTCCTCCATTTTCAACATAGATGAATTTTTAACCAAGTAATTGAATTTTCAGACAAAAAAATAAATTTTCGACCAAGAAGATTAATTTTCTACCAAAAAAGACGAATTTTCAACGAAATGAATAAATTTGCAACAAGAATTATGAATCTTGAGCCAAAAAAATTAATCTTTAACAAATTAATTCAACTTTTAACCGAGTATTTGAATTTGTAATAAAAAAATATTTGAATTTTGAAACACTAATAGTTTAACTCATTCTTAAAAAATATTTTTCTATAAAATAGTTGATTTTTCAACCAAAAAAGATTTTTTATTTAATAAAGAAACAAAATTTCAACCAAAACAGATTAATTTTCAGCCACACAGTTGCATTTGTGCCAAAAAAGATAAATTTTCTACTAAAAAAGATGAATTTTTACCAAAAAAGATGAATGTTTAAACTAAAAAGGCGAATGTTGAACAAAATTATTGAATTTTCAAGTCAAAAAGTGATTTTTCCACAAAACAGTTAAATTTTCAACTAAACAAAATTTCAACCAATTTGCTCAATTTTCTAGCCAAAAAGACAAATTTTCTACAAAGGAGTTGAATTTTCCATCCAAAAATATGAATTTTTAACAAAAAAGGTACATTTTCAACCTAAGAGATGAATTTTCAACTGAAATTATGAATATTCAACAAAAAAATTAATTTTCAACAAAGTCGTTCAAGTTTTAGCTGAGTAGTTGATTTTTCATCCAAAAAAGATGAATTCTCAACGAAAAGTGTAATAGTTGATAAATTCAACCAAAAAAGATTTCAATTTTGAATAAAAAACAGTTGAAACAGATCAATTTTGAACTAAACAGTTGGATTTTTAACTAAAAAATATTAAATTTGTACCAAAAGAGATTAATTTCCAAACCAGAAATACGAATTTTCAACAAGAAGAGATCTTTCAGTCAAGAAAAGAATTTTCAACCAAATTGTTCAAGTTTTAAGCCAAAAAGACGAATTTTCAAAAAAACAGTTGAATTTTCAACTCAAAAAGATGAATTTTCAAGAAAACAGTTGAACCTTCAACCAAAAAGGATGACTTTTTGACAAAAGAGTTTTAAAAAAAAAAAAAAATCAAGGCAAAAAACTTTATCACCTCTAGAAGCTATTTGTAATTTATTGAGGGATAAATTCTAAATTTTATGAAACAAAAAAAATGTTAAAGATATAATCGGGCTTAGAATACGAAAATTTGGAATTTCATTGCAATCCATTGTCTGAAATGGCCTCGAAACATTTTTTTCCCTGGAACAATATGCACAAGATTTCTTCTGCAATATGGAGAGAATATATCACATAAGAAATAAATTTTTAATTTTTATATCAGGTGACAGAAAAAAATCTTGAAATATACAAAAAAATATACATTTTTTTCAGTATAAAGATTCTTGTATGATCTTAAAATGTATTTTTAGCTATAATTTACCAGAAAAGGATGTAAGGTAGTTGAGTAATGTCCAGTCTAGTGCAGTTTTGCTTCTTTGTAAGTTGCGATAAGTTTTGCTTACCACTTTCATTAAATTTTTAATTGCTGAAAATAAGACTTAATTTCAATAAGAATAGAAAGTATGCCTTTTGTGCGATAGGGTAAAATTATATATATTACATACATGTAAAAATGATAATAGAATTAAAATAATACAAGCAAAGAGTCCAATTGTTAAGCTTTTTTTGATTGTATTCTTTTAATTGTATTATCATTTTTACGTGTAATTTATATAATTTTACCTTATTGTTCAAGGCACGCCTCATATTCTTATTGATATCAAGCCTTATTTTCAGCAATTAAAAATCAAATGAAATCGGTTTGAACCGCAAAACTGACTAATTTCTAAACTAAAAAGTGACTAAAATTGACTGAAAGTGACTTATGTGCATTAATAAGGTAACTAATGTTCTTTTGAATTCAAAAGACTTCGATGTTATTTAACAGAATTCCATTTTTTTAACGAATTCAGGTTGAAAATTTCTTTATATTGTTGAAAATGCGTTTTTTAAAACTGAAAATTGAACTATTCCATTTTTGATTGAAAATTAATCTTTTCTAGTTGAAAATTCAACTGTTTGATTGAAAATTTGTGTATTTTGTTCAAAATTCGTCTTTGATTGAAAATTCGTTCATATTGTTGAAAAGTCGTTTTTTAACTGAAACTTGAACTATTCCATTTTTGGTTAAAAATTAATCTTTTCTAGTTGAAAATTAAACTGTTTGGTTGAAAATTAATCTGTTTCAGTTACGGATTGCCCTATTTTGTTAAAAAATCTTTTTTTTTTGAAGATTTACCATTTAAGTTGAAAATTCATCTTTTTGGCAGAAAATTCGTTTATTATGTTGAAAATTCGTTTTTTTTTGCGTTGATTAATTTTTTTTGAACTGGGAATTTAACCATTCCATTTTTGATTGAAAATTAATCTTTCCGGTGAAAAATGCAAATGTTCGGTTGAAAATTATTTGGTTTCAGTTGAAGATTCAATTATTTTGTTGAAATTTCGTCTCTTTTGGTTGAATTTAACTTTTTATATTTAAAATAAAAATACTTTTTGGTTGAAATATCAACTATTATATTCTTATTGTTGAAAATTTATTTCTTTTGGTTGAAAATTCGATTACTTGTTCGAAAGTGGAACTACTATGTTAAAAATTCATTTTTTCGTTGAAGATTCGTTTTTTTATCGAAAATTTTGTTTATATTGTTGAAAATTCGTTTTTCTAACTGAAAATTGAACAATTCCATTTTTGGTTGAACATTAATCTTTTCTTGTTGAAAATTGAATTGTTTGATTGAAAATTGATATGTTTTAGTTACGGATTCAACTATTTTGTTGATAATTTGTCTGTTTTTGGTTGCATTTAACTTTTTATGATTTAAAATTGAAATATTTTTTGGTTAAGATATTAACTATTACATTTTTCGTTGAGAATTCATCTCTTTTAGTTGAAAATTCAAGTACTTGGTTGAAAATTAAACTACTTTGGTAAAAAATCATTTTATTGGTTGAAGATTTACCATTTAAGTTGAAAATTCATCTTTTTGCTACAAAATTCGTTCATTATGTTGAGAATTTGTTTTTTGCGTTAATTAATTTTTTTCAACTGAAAATTTAACTATTCCATTTTTGGTTGAAAATTATTTTTTTTTTGTGAAAAATGTAAATGTTTCGTTCAAAATTATTTGGTTTCAATTGAGGATTCAATTATTTTGTTGAAATTCCGTCTCTTTTGGTTGAATTCAAGTTTTTATATCTAAAATTAAAATATTTTTTTGTTGAAATATCAATTATTACATTTTTATGGTTGAGAATTCATTTCGTTTGGTTGAAGATTCGACTACTTGGTTCAAAGTGGAACTACTTTGTTAAAAATTTGTTTTTTTGGTTGAAAATTCATCTTTTTGGTAGAAAATTTAACTGTTTTGGTCGAAATTCATTTTTCGTTTGTTTTGGTTTTGGAACTACTTTGTAATAAATTCATTTTTTTGGTTGAAGATTCATCGTTTCAGTTGAAAATTCATCTTTTTGGTAGAAAATTGAACTATTTTGGTGAAAATTAGTTTTTTGTTTGTTTTGATTTTGGAATTTTGTTATAAATTCATTTTTTTTTGGCTGAATATTCATCATTTTAGTTGAAAATTCATTTCTTTGTTTGAAAATTTAACTATTTTATTGAGAATTCGTTTTCGGTGAACGTGTACCTTTTTAAATTCAAAATTCAGTTGTTTGTTTTGAAAGTCATTTATTTTATTGAAAATTCGTTTTTTGGGTATAAAATTAATCTTCTTGATGGAAAATGCAACCATTTGGTTAAAAATTTATATACTTTGCTGAAAAATTGTCTTTTCTAGTAGAAAATTAATCTTCTTGATTGAAAATTCATCTTTTACGATTGAAAATTTAATTTTTTTGCTAATAAGTTATTTTTTTATTCAATATTAATCTGTTTTAGTTGAAGATTCAACTATTTTATTGAAAATTCGTTTTTTCTAATAGGAAATTAATCTTTTTGGTTGAACATTTATTTTTTCGTGTTGAAAATACAACTGTTTTACAGAAAATTCGTCTTAATTTGTTTTCTTTATTGACTGAAAAATCTTTCTCAGTTGAAAATTCAAATGTTTTGTTAAAGATTTATCTTTTTAGTTCGAAAATTCATTTACTTTGGTAGAAATTTCATCTTTTCTGGTTACATATGCATCATTTATGCATTATTTGAAATTTTAATATTTTTACTTCAAATTTCAGGGATTTAAAGCGTTTTAAGTTACATCATTAACCATTATTAACATTATTACTTAACAGTATGTACATGAGCGATGCCTATACATTATTTTATAAACGTTACCATTATTTAATTACTTTTAAGAATTAAACATTTGAATGTTCTCATGAATTTTCGATAAGTTCTCGAAGCTTCGGTAACTTACCGATAATATCACTCGATTTCAAATTACCGAGAATTTAAAAACTCTATGCATGAGACAGGTCTGGGTCTGACTTTTCAATAATCATTCTGTGACCGGTACCGGGGACCATCGACGGTCAATGGTGATGGTCGAACACTCACCGTTGTTGATCAGTTCACTCTTCAGTTCTACTCAAGTCGTGATCGCGCGCGTTTCGCAGGTTGGGAACGCTCCGTGCGCTCGCCCTGCTATTTCTAAAAACATCATTCAAATTCGAAAAAAAAATTTTTACTCGATAAATTCAGCGCCTGTGATGCATCTTTGAAAATCGATTTAAACTCTTTCTAATTTATTATCGATTTGTTCCAAAAATCAGTTCGTTGACAATCATCAATTCAAAAACTTTGACAAGTGACGTCGGAGACGACAAAAATGTAAGGATCTTCTATATTAGAATTTAAGTGAATTTTGAAGTAATTGAAGTTTTTTTTTGAAGTAGTGAAATTTTGCATTTGTTAAGTTTGAAAGGAAGTATTGAATATTTGGGTATGAACTCCGAGGACGATTTTTCGAGGGCATAAATGTGATAGGTCAGTTTTGAAAATGAAATTAAGGAGGATGTAGGTGATTTTGTTGTTACTTGCGGTGCATGTTGTCCATTGTTCTTAACTTTCGCGAGAGGTATTTCATCATTATTCTCCAAACCAAGTTTTATCATCGGCGATGAAGATTTGATGACCTTTTTTTTATAGTTTTTTATATTTCCTGACCAAAAAGTGGTTAAGATTAAAAAATAATTAGATTTACAGGATTGAGTTTTTCCCTTTAAACATTACTTTCCGTTTTTTTCTGATCTCATTCACGACAGAATGTGATTTGTACTGATTCTCGAGAAATATCTACAAGGAAGAAATAATTTTTCATTCTCAATCTTATGTGTACTGAGTATGAAAATCATCGTTTTCTCTGGAATGTTTTATTATGAGTATTAAACACCTCTATATCGACACTCCAAGTCATTATTTAGTTGTTTCTTCTATCAAAAGTTTTAAAAAAGGGACAAAGAGCAACAATACATTATAAATGGATTTTTTTCTAGTGAATTAATGGACATTGTCTAGTTAGTATAACAAATTAATCAATTATCTTAAACAGGTACAGCTTCAAAACAATGTTTTTTAGATCGAAAAGTGCAAAATGATTCAATGTCTTAATAGGCAGTGATAATGTATTTTTTTCAAACTTCAAGTCAAAAGTTATATATTTAAGATGAAAGATATTCTGTATGTACTTTTTCGAGACGAACAAAAAAAGGTCTTACTGAAAGAGTTCTCTCGGATTATTTACATTTGTTTATGGTACTCTATTTCTTTATGTTCAAAATGTTGGATAATTTTTGTTATAAATTCACTAATTACACGTCAAATAATAAAATAAGAGGACTCACTACATTTAAGTGTGTATAAACATTGTTATGATAGTCTAAAATTATTCTTGCGTAAGACTCTCGTTATGCCTTTTTCTTTTCATTTTTAGAATGACTTTTTTAATTCTCATGTCACGATTTACTTCTCTACATATAATGAGAATTCAGTTGAATTTTTCTTGCGAATTATTTTTTTATATGGCTAGAATCTAAGATTAGTCTAAATATTTTATTGAGAAGTTAAAAAACCCCCAAAAATCTAATCTACATCCTTCTAAAATAATTTTCAGAGTTGAATCTTCGTAAAATAAAAAAAATGGTTAAATAGTTATACAGGGATCACAGTCCGCCCCCTTTTTTTCCTAATCCCATTTTCCCCCTTTTCCACCTTAAATTTGAAAAATCCCTTGAAACACCAAAGACCGGAAATTTGGACCCAATTTTTCCCCTTTTTACAAAGCTTCGATTCGTTTTTCAAGATTCAGGAGATTTCAGAAATTCAAGACATTAGAAAACAAGACGCTTCGAAATGGATTTTTTCTGATGATACCGATTTCAAATATTTCGTAATCGATTTATTTGCTAATTTTGTTTAAAGAAGGGCCTAAGATGTTTCAAATTTTGGACTACACACCTTTTGTATGCCGACCCCCCACACCTCCCCCCTCCACTTACAAGAAGAAGTCAAAAACAACATTTTAAAATAAAATTAATGTGAGTACCGTATTTAATTCAATTTGGAACGCTTTAAATTCCTAATATTTCTAGTAAAAATATTGCATTTTCAACAAAATAGATGAATTGTTCACCAAAGAGTTGAATTATCAACCAACTAGTTGAATTTTCAACCAAGAAGATTAATTTTTTACCCAAAAAGATTTTTCAACGAAATATATGAATTTTCAACGTGAATGGAATATTCAAAATTTTCAGCTAAAAGAATAAGTTTTCAACAAGAAAAAAAACGAATTTTGTAACATAAAATTTAAATTTTGACAAAATTATAAATTTTCTGCAAAAAAGTTTATTTTTAACCAAACAGTTACTTTTTAAACCAAAAAAGATTAATTTTATACCAAAATAGTTGAATTTTCAACCCAAAAAGAAAAATTTGGAATCAAAAAGAATGACTTTCTAACAAAATTGTTGAATTTTCAACAAAATAATTAAATTTGTAATTAAAAAAGATAAAAATTCTAGCAGAAAAGATTAATTCTGAATTAAAAGTGTAATAGTTATAATTTCAACCAAAGAAGATTTTAATTTTCAACATAGCAGTGGAATTTTAAACCAAGGAGAAGAATTTTCAAACAAGTAGTTAAGTTTTCAATCAGGTAGTTGAATTTTCAACATAGTAGTTCAATTTTATATAAAAAAAGACAAATTCTCAACGAAATTTCTGACAACAGAGATGAATTTTCAACCAAAGAAGTCGAATTCTCAATAAAGAATCTAATAGTTGATATTTGAACCAAAAGAGATTTTATTTTCAAATCAAAAATAGTTGACACCAACTAGATGAATTTTTAACATAATAGTTGAATCCTCAACGAAAACAGATTAATTTTTAACCGCACAGTTGCATTTTTAATCAACAAGGATGAAATTTTTGACAAAAGAGATGAATTTTCAACCAAAAAAGTCGAATTCTCAAAGAAAAATCTGATTATGTAGTTGATATATCAATAAAGAAGGATTTTAATTTTCAACATAACAGTGGAATGTTAAATCAAAAAGACAGATTTTTCATAAAAAAAAGAATGACTTCCTAACAAAATTGTTGAATTTTCAACAAAATAATTAAATTTGTAGTAAAAAAATATGAATTCTCATCCAAATAGTTGCATTTTTAACCAACAAATATTTTTGTTCGAAATAAAAAATATTTAATTTTCAATAAAAAAAGACGAATTTCTAATGAAAAATGTAGTAGTTGATAATTCAAACAAAAAAAGTTTTTATTTTAACTTAAAAATAGTTGAATTCGACCATAAAAATTCGAATTTTAAACAAAACAGTTGAATTCTCATTCTTCAACCAAAACAGATTAATTTTCAACTTAACACTTAAATTTTTAAACAAAAAATATGAATCTTCAACAAAAAGGTTAATTTTCAACACATTAATAACATTTTTAATGAAAAAATGGATTCTTAACCAAAAATTTTAAGCAAACTGCGTATTTGTAAAAAAATTGTTATCAATATTGTTACATTCGTGCATAACGTTTTTTTCAATTTTTGTTCTTTTACAGTATAATCTTTTCTTAGCTAAGATTAAAATGTTTTTGAACATCTTAGAGATTTTAACTGATGAAAATACATCAGTAAAAAATTTAAACTTCAAGGAATCAAAAACAGAAAAAGTAGGTTTTTCAAATAGTAATTTTTATGTTTAAAATTTTTTTCCAGCTTGCATACTCAGAAAAATACATTTAAACAAATTCAACCGTTAGCATTTTTCAATTCTGTTGTCTATCTATTTTTCAACCTTTGATCTTTTCGAATTCTTTTCCGACGTATTTTTATCAGTAGAAAGTGCTGAAGTCTTCAATAGATTTTTCAAAGCTAGCTAGAAAAATTTTTAAGACACAAAAATAACCCATATGATATCAAAAGTTTTTAGTAATACATGAGATCCCCCTTTCATCCCCTTTTTCGGAAAAAATCCCCTTTTTTACCTAAAATTGAACTATTGAACCGCTGTGATCCCTGAGTTATCCGACAGAAGATGGTTTCTCGGAGTTCAGAAGGTGATTATATTCTTGGAGTAAGAATTTTTAATTTGCAGGCTGACAACTTGCGAAAAAAGTATTTGACGTGGGGTCGATTAGAGCGTTAGTAAAAAAGGTCATAAATTAAGGAAAAGAAGAAACAGTCTTTTTGCGTCCGCGTTTGTCACGCTTGTCCAGTTAATCTAAAAATCACACGACAAAATAAATCAGGGAATACAAGATGAAGCTCGAGGGCCACAGTTCACGGGATGACGATTCCAATGGGATTTTATTACAATCTAGGAAAAACTCGGCTGTCCGACTTCAAATTGTGCCTTCTCAGCCAAAAACCATCACCCATTTGCCCAAAAGGCCACCGGTTGACTTGGCGTTCACTGACCTGACCTACAAAGTACGAGAAGGCCGGAAAAACAGTGAGTAATCCACATTTATTTATTTTATCTAAAAAAAGGCATCTTGAACAGTTTTTAACCATTCATTTCTGAATTTGGGATTTTTTGGCATTTTTCAAAATATTTTTCACATTGTTTTTAGAAGCTTTTTGTATTAGCATTAGGGTCTTATAAGTATGTGACATTACGTGCAGTACATTAGATAAATATGAATTTGGCAAACGTTTCGGCCTCGGATAGGAGCCCTTTTCAGTGCCAGATGTCTACTTAATAAATGAAAAATTAATTTCATCTTCGGTATACACTCTTTGATATACAATTCATAAAATTAAGAATGCATAAGTCTATGCATGCATTCTTAATTTTATAAATTGTATACCAAAGAATGTATACCAAAGATGAAATTAATTCCTAATCTATTAAGTAGACATCTGGCACTAAAAAGGTCCCCTGTCCGAGGCCGAAACATTTGCTAAATTCATATTTATATAATTTACTGCACGTAATGTCACATACTCATAAAACTCTAATGCCAATACAAAAAGCTTCTAAAAACAATTTTAATACTTGGGTCAATTAAAAACGTCATCTTTCGAAAAATCAGCCAAGATGTTACTGAAATATTTTTTTTATGTTCATTACGCTTTTTGAAATTTCGAACATGTACATTATGAAAATTTATTCACGAATTATTTTGAATTGAGATAATTGCAATGAAGAACAAGCAATGTGGCCACTGGACCGGGAAAACCGGAAAATGACTCTGAATTTTTTGAGGCCGGGAAATACCGTGAAATGACAGCAAATTTATTCTTTGACTGGGAATTTCACAAATTTTTAGAAGAAAAATCTATCCAATCGAAATATAACAAATTTCATATCACATGATAGAATGCAATTTAAAATGAGTACGATTTCAACTTTTTTAAAATGTCAAGTTCAGCTGAAAACTTTTTTAGTTATGAAATCATTCAGTCTACAATGCGTGAATTTAAAACATTTTACTTCAAAAATTTTCCATTTTAGGTCTCAATTTTTAATAGTCGGTTCGGTACACTTAAAATAGACTCAAATTGTTAAGGAGGCGTAAAACTTGGTATGTGTTCTTTTTGACCTAAAAAAGTTTTAGGATAGGGCACCAACAAATGTTTTTTTAAATCTGGTATTTTTCATAATAGTGGAGATAATCGTTTTTTTCGTTTCTATTATTATTGTGAAGGGTTTCCTAAGTTTTCCAAACCCGGAATAAAATTTGAAAAATCTCAAAAATTAACTAAATGGCGGCTATTTTTCTGAAAATCAAAATTTAGGTTTTTTTCGAAAAATATGCTAGATACGGAAAGAAGTTCGTGGGCAAAATTGTTCTGCTTGAAGAGATCTACAAAACGATCCTTCTCCATTTCTCGATTTTTGAATCGTTTTTTGAGTACATTTTTTGTGTAAAAATACAAAAAAGATTGACTTCTTTTCCATTGTTGTGAGAAGTTCCCTAAATTTTATAAATCCAGAGAAAAATTTAAAAAAGCTCAAATGCAACTCTTTGTCAAAAAATAAAATGACGGCTATTTTTCTGAAAATAAAAAATTTGTCATTTTTCGAAAATAATTTTAGAAACGTAAAAAATTCACAGTGAGGGTAATAATTCAAAATTGTAAGGCTGAAGGCCAGCTGCGTCTCTTATAATCTAGAAGAAACTAGGAAAATCATGTGAACCCATTCGACGGGCCCCGTTGTAATAAAGGAGTTTTCGTCGCTATAGAATTTACTTCTGTACCAATATTGTCACTTAAGACTGGGCCCAGCGGCCGGTAAACGGCATCTTGAAATTACGTTCATGACTCACTTCCAAACTTCTGTAGTTCCCTCTCTCTCTCTCACAGGGACATCTGTTTTCCCCACTACTGTAAATTTCGAACTTTCGATCTCAGAGCCTCCAAACGGAGCTTTGTAATTCAGTTACAACCGAACCGTCGCAATGTACACTTCGAATTAAATGTATAGTAAACTTAAAGTCAAGACTTTCGTTTTCTCGCATGCTCCAATCCCCATCGTGAATTTTTTTATACTTTCGATAAACATAACGGAGTTCAATACCTGCATAATAATAACAGAAACGAGAAAGTCAATTATCTCCACTATTGTGAAAAATACCGGATTAACATTTTTGTTGATTTTAAGGGAAACATTTTTTCTTTTCTATTTTCTCTGAATTGGAAGAGGGAAATTTTTGCAAAAACATTTTTATTGATTTGGAAGGGAGGAAATTTTGTTTTTCAATTCTTCTGAATTGGATGAGGCACTTTTTTTGTTTTTGACATTTTTATTAAGTAGAAATCGATGAAATTATGTTTTTTTCCGAATTGGAAGAGGCCGTTTTTTCTACTTAACATTTTTTTTTAGTTGGAAGGGAGGAAATTTTGATTATTTATTATTTTCCTGAATTGAAAGAGTCCATTTTTTAAACATTCTCATTGATTGGACGGGGGACAAATGTGGTTTTTGTAACATGCAGATGAAAATAGGGAACCTTTTATTTTCATGTTTGTACTGAATTAGAAGAGAGATATGTTTTATTTTTAATAGTGCTTTAATTTGCTGTATAGTTTTATTTATTTCAAATGAAAACATTTTTTATTGTAGGAGTTCGAATTTTTTAATTCCGATGGCCGTGGAAAATTATTGTGAACCCGAAAATGACCGGGAATTTTTTTACGTAATTAAAACGGCCACCTTAAAAAGTTTAGAAAAAAAATATCTGGAATTTAAATTGACATCAAAATATTTCTAAGGAATATTCTGTTTAAATATGCTTCTTTTGACTGCAGTGAACTTTGGCAAAAGTTTTAACATGAAAGGAATTTTTGATTACCTAAAAATAATAAAAATCAGTTTTACAAGTCTGAAAGTAAAAATATGGGTTAAGAATATTTCAGTGTTTTCTCTTTTTTAGACTTTAGTATCACATGATAAGCTTTAATTTAAAAAAATAACAAAAAAGTTGAGTTTTATAATATAGTTTAATTATTGATGATACTCCTGCTAGGCTTTTTCTATAAAAAAGATTTTTATGAGCTTAAAGAATTAATAATATCTGAAAAGGTCAAAGTGGTACGTTTGCGACAATATTTTTGGTTTTTTATATTAATGAAAAATTTCACAAATTTTGTTTTAATAATTTGATACCTAATACTTTTAAGCATAAATAAATTTATGTATTGAAGATAATTAATATGAAGTAACTTATATTTGAATGTGAAAATAATCAATTGCTATATGAAGTTGAATAAACTTTAGAATATTCTTTATTGTTAATCATAATCAACAATAGAACAACAACATTAGATTCCATTTTCATATATTCAAATGATGTGTTTTTTTAGAAATTCTCAGAATTAAAATCTTAAGGTCCTCGAACTCTTCAATTTTTCAATTTAATTTTGTGTACAACAATATGTAAACAAATATAAGGACAAAATTAGCAATTTTAAGAACATAATTTTTTATCTGTAAGAAATTTACTCAAATAAACTCGTTATTGATTAGAATTAATGCAGATGTACTCAAGGAACATAAATAATTAATTGATTGTACAAGTAAATTGTTGCAAACAATTTATTTTTAAAGGGAGGGTTCCACATGTGCTAGAGGGATAAAACTTTTTGGGGGTTCTTTTGGCATGAAATTATGCTATAATCAGTGAAAAAAATTTGACTTTTCAAATTCGTGTATTTTTACTGAATTTTTGAAACGTTAGTGGGGGATTAAGGGAGGGTTCCACATGCGCTAAAGAGATGAAACTTTTTTGGAGTACTTTTGGCATGAAATTGTGCCATAATCAGTGGAAAAATTTTGACTTTTCTAATTAGTGTATTTTTACTGAATTTTTGAAGCTTTAGGGGTGGATTAAGGGAAGGTTTCACATGTGCTAGAGGGATGAAACTTTTTGGGGGTTCTTTTGGCATGAAATTTCGCCACAATCAGTGAAAAAATTTTGAATTTTCTAATTAGTGTATTTTTACTAAATTTTTGAAACTTTAGGGGTGGATTAAGGGAGGGTTCCATATGTGTTAGAGGGATGAAACTTTTTTCAAGTACTTTTGGCATGAAATTTTGCCATAATTAGTGAAAAAATTTTGACTTATCTAATTAGTGTATTTTTACAGAATTTTTAAAACTTTAGGCGTGTATTAAGGGAGGGTTCCACATGCGCTAGAGGGATGAAAGTTTTCTGGGGTTCTTTTGGCATGAAATTCTGCTATAATCAGTGAAAAAATTTTGACTTTTCAAATTCATGTATTTTTACTGAATTTTTGAAACTTTAGTGGTGGATTAAGGGAGGGTTCCACATATGCTAGATGAATGAAACTTTTTTGGAGTACTTTTGGCATGAAATTGTGCCATAATCAGTGAAAAAATTTTGACTCCTCAAAAATTTTATTTTTTATTTCTTTCGTTTTTTGGAAAATTTAAGAGTGAATCAAGGGGGGTGTCTCGTGCGCTAGAACGATGAAACTTCCTCGAAATACTTTTGGCATGAAATGCTGCCATAATTAGTGGAAAAACTTTGACTTTTCAAATTAGTGTATTTTTACTGAATTTTTGAAGCTTTAGGGGTGGATTAAGGGAAGGTTTCACATGTGCTAAAGGGATGAAACTTTTCAGGTACTTTCGGCATGAAATTTTGCCACAATCAGTGGAAAAATTTTGAATTTTCTAATTAGTGTATTTTTACTAAATTTTTGAAACTTTAGGGGTGGATTAAGGGAGGGTTCCTGTCTCAAAACTAATACTTCTGCAGTTTATTTTGGAAGAGAACTGCAAACTGTTGCTATTATTTGTGTTGGTATTCGACTTGACGTTCATGTCCCCCGCTGCAACACGTTCGTAGCCGAGGAGGCACGTGCATAGGGCCGCGTCAATATTGCCGCCTGCAATTTAAAACTTTCGTAATTATTTAACCATTAATCCGATTAAGCTAGAACTTCCCAGAAAACTTCTTTGAACCTTAATCAACAACTTTCTCACTGTAAGTTTTCCGTTGCTTAAATTTCGCTCGATAAACAAAGCGCTTAAAGATTGAAATTCATGATTCTTACAAAGTCTAAAAAAAAATTAGCAACTTCGAAAAATTCTGAGGATTGGCTAAGTTAGCGCGAGTTGAAGTGTGAAAAGACTACAATTTTTTGTTTTCGCAAAATCTTCTTCTTACCAATTACTTCAAAAACTATAAAACCTACAAATTTTTGCAAAAGTTAAAAAAGATGCGCTTTTAAATTCTTTACAAGTATCAGTCTTAAAATTAAAATTTGAACAATTTTCAAAATTGACTTTCAGGACAATATTTCTCAGGCTGATTCCACGCGTGTCCCCTTTTGATGGCGAGAGGTTCAATTGAATGAAAAAATTAAGATTATGTCAGCTTCGTAAAATAGAACAAGATAATTAATTCCATCCATAATTTTACACGTTTATTCCTGACGTTTCAAATAAATCAAAAATAGTATAAAGCATAATTTAGGAGTTTTCTTTTTGTATACATTTTTTCAATGCACTCAGCTTCCAGGAATCACGAGTTGATTCATTTGAAATTTAAATTAATTTCCGGCTTGATACCAATATATAATATTCAATTTGATGTCACTGATTCAAGTGAAGTTTAAATTCGCAATTGTTTTCCTTATATCAAATTATACTTTGCATTTTCATTTTAATTCAACTTCTTTTCAGTTTTTATTTCTTTTTATATTTCAGACTAGAAGCTTTGAATTATGAATCATTAACTCTGTATGAGTTTTATTGATCCATGACACGAAAGCCTTAGTTGCATAATAATTCACCTTTTGTTTTGAACGCACTTGAACCTTTACGACAGTATTGCAACATACTTTTATACGTGAGTGGCATGATCAGTGATCACATCTATAATGAAAAAGTAAAAAAAATCTCATTAATAGCAGAGAGAAAAATCGATGTAAAAAATTGTCTTAGACTCGATTTTTAAATTATAATTTGAATTATTCATATAAATGTTTCATGTAATAAAAAATGTATTATACAATTTTATTATCGTTAATTTTTCTATATTTTATATCATATTTCTGCGTTGAAAAATATTTCAGTAAGAATCTAAGCGATTTTATAAAGACACTCACATCTTGGAATATTTCAAATGTGATCCAAATAAAAAGAATTGCTTTGATAAAAATATTATATCTTCAAGTTCATTAAACTTCAGTGACTCGTAATTAAACTAAATTGTTTTTGTTTACTTCAGTTTCGATTGTTTTATCTAAGAAAACAATTTTTTATGATCTCATTAAAAAATTGTAACTTATCTTAATTTTTTAGCTTCACTCATGACGTCTATTTATTAACATTTTCGATTTTTGTTTATGGGTATGTACCAGGGTGTCACGTGAGAAATTACATGGTATTGTATTTGGCGGGTTTATCATTTAAAAAATGCACATGTGCTGCATTTTTGGGAAATGGTTCAAAATATATAAGGGCTCCTCAAATTGAACGACTTAAGTGTAATTTATTTTTTTAAGCTTAAAATGTAATTTAGGAGTCATCAAATATTGTAAAATCTTGCAAAAGCGCATTTCGGAGAAATAACTCTAATTTATATAGGGGTTCTTCTATCTGGTCCATTTGAGTTTTCATTTTCGTTGAATAGTGCAATTTTATTAATTTCTCAACTTGGAATGTAACTGAGAACAGGGCTTTAGTGCCTTGGCTAAACTCGAATTAATAAAATTGCATCCTTTAAAAGAAATAAAAACTAAAGTGGTCCACACAGACGTACCCTTATATATTTTGGACCATTTCCCAAAATTTCGACACAAATTATTCATTTTTCTAATTATAAAGCCGCTGAAAATAACAACATGTAATATTTATTGGTCACGTTACAGACTATCACATGCCCTTAAATTGACCTAATTTATCTGCACTTGACCTTGATGTTTCAATTCCATAATTTGGTACCGTTATCGCAAAAATCCATTTTTATGAGATTTGCTTCAATTTATAGTGATGCAGGTTAAATTGCTAAATACGCCTCTTTTATAGAAGATTCCAGCAAATCAGTCTGAGAACTGGTTTCTAGTGACATTGACCACCGAGTGAAAGTGCATTACTTTATCAAAGAAGTGCACGCAATATGTTTTGCTGCATGCCTTCATAATATCATTTTCTAATGTTCCAGTTTTTGAAACAAAAGTTTATAATTATTTTAAAATTATTTCTCCTACATCTCGCAGAATTCAAAATACAGAAAAAATTATCACTGAAAAGGACAGAAAGAAAAAAAATGTAAAGTGAAGACTCACGCAAGAAAGAAACGTAACGAAAAAAAAGGAAGCGAAATCTCTTTCACAAGTGAAGATAAAAAATGATTTATGTCTCAACCTCACCAAAATTGAAGATTTTAAAATTCAAGAATTCTGAATTTTAAGATTTGAAAGTGAACCAGCTCAATGAAAACGTCCAAAATGATCTAATCATAAAAATTCCACATTTTTGAATAAAAAATGTTGAAAATCATTTAATACTAGAATAATCTATGATAATGAAGTGCGTGGTTTCCTAATGTTGTCCTTCCGTCCGTTCAGCGTGAAATTGCTAGAATTCTAAATCTTTTTGTTTTAATTTCTGTTTATCACTGAGTGATGAAATTAAAAATTTAAATATGAAAAATCAATTTCCACAGTCATAGATAGCTCAATGAAGGAAAATAATCGAAAGGCAGACATCATTTAGATTTAAACAATAGAAAATTGAGCTTTCTTTTCAGTATTTCTAACAGAAGATAAACTATAAACTTTAATTTGAGCACTTTTTATACTATTTCAGCTAACTTAAATTATCCTAAAGTTAGGAATTTTCAAACCAAAAAGACGAATTTTCAACAAATGAGTTACATTTTTTAGCAAAAGATATTTTTGAGTCGGGAAAGAGAAAAAAAGTCAACCAAATTGTTCAATTTTCTACAAAACAGTCGGATTTCCAACCCAAAAATATGAATTTTCAACAGAAATGTTAGTTTTCAACCAAATAGTTAAATTTTAAATCCAAAAAGACGAATTTTCCATAAAAGTGTTGAATGTTTAACCAAGAAAAAATGTTGAGTCGAGAAAGAAAAAACAGTCGAACCAAATGGTTTAATTTTCTACAACCTTAACCAAAAGAGATTAATTTGCAACTAAACTGTTGCATTTTTCACCAAAAAAGATTAATTTTCGACAAAAATAGTTAAATTTACAACCCAGAAAGACAAATTTTCAACAAAAAAGGTTTACTTTTTAACAAAATTGTTGAATTTTCAATGAAATAATCAAATTTATAACCAAATATTTAAATTTTCAAACACAAAGATGAATTTTTAACCAAGAAAATTAATTTTCTACTAAAAAATGCCAATTTTAAACAAAATACATGAGTTTTGAACCAAATAATTGATTTTTTTAACTAAAAAAGATAAGTTTTTTGTTAAAAGAATTAATTCTCAACCAAAAGAAAAAAGAATTTTTGATAAAGTATTTCAACTTGCAACAAAACAGTTGTATTTTTAACCATAAAGAATAATTTTCTACCAAAAAAGACAAATTTTCAAGAAAACACCTAAATTTTAACCAAATAGTTGAATTTTCAGCCGAAAGGGTGAATTTTCTACAAAAAGACCAATTTTCAACAAAATATTTAAATTTTCGTCCAAAGAAATGAATTTTCAGCTGAAATGATAAATGTTGAATAAAATAGTTAAATCCTCAACTAAAACAGATTAATTTTCAGCCAAACAGTTGTTTTTTTACCCAAAAAAAAAATAAATTCCTACCAGAAAAGATGAATTTTTAAACCAAAAAGACGAATTTCTAACAAAAAAGTTGAATTTTCAACCAAGAAAGAGTTATCGGTCAAGAAAGAAAAAAAATCCAACCAAATTGTTGAATTTTCAAGCCAAAAAGATGAATTTTCTCCAAAGCTGTTGAATTTTTAAAACAAAAATATAAATTTTCAACAAACAAATTTAATTTTCAACCACATACTTGAAGTTTCAATCCAATAAGACGAATTTTGTACATTAACTTTTACATTAATTCCTTCAATATTTTTCTATTATTTATTTCTATGCTGATTATCCTGTAATCGTTTTCTATATAATGATTTAACTGTTGAAAATTTAAGTTTCTTCGATTTTGAACAGTTGAAATTTCAACCGTTGGAAATTCAAGAAAAAGGCGAATTTTGTATTGAAAATGTTATGTTTACATAATTTTAGATGAGAATTTAATAAATAAACATTTCAATCCATAACATTTTTTTTTGAAAAAAGTCCAGGTGGACGCGCGCTTAATATGCTAATTTTATGTAAAGAAATACGTTAAAAGTTGACATTTCTTATTTTAGAGTTTGTTGTATAAGGCGGAAGGGACAGGTCTTCGAAAAAAAAGTTTTTCATGTATTTCTAAGAATCGCAATCTTATAATGAATGGTATTATGTAATAACTGAAACATTGTTTCTGAAACAATATTTAAACATACCTAAGTACGAAATCTGTTTAAAACATGTTTGATGAATACATTATTTTTTTAATAGTTTGAGATATCCTTTTAATGGAAGTTTACAATAACAACAAAATAGTCAGAAAAGAATCGAATCTTGTCTCTTGAATCATTTTGTTTTTGGTGAAAAGGAAAAATTATGCAAAATTACGTCCTGGTTCTCGAATATGTTATAATGTTATAAGCAAGATTTCAGTTGACAATCGAAGATTTCTCAAAGATCAAAATGAAATCTACTTTCTTATGAAAATTGTTTGTGTACTAAAAAAGAACACCCAAAAAGTTCACAAATCAAAAATAGACTTTGAAACCACCAACTTTTACGGAATCTTTTTCTCATAAATTAAACTTCGCATTTGAAAAGTGGATTACTGTCTCTATGTTTAAAAAGAAAAAGAAAATTAACAAAATTTTTAATTTTTAATAAGTAATTGAAATGTTTGTTTAATAAGTTTTGTGGTGAATTGTTTCCAAAACATTGGATTATCCTTATTGGATTTTCTACGCAGGATGTTAAAAAAAAATTTCTTATCTATTCTGTTTTTACTGAATTTGGTATTATGGTTTTAAGTGAAATTGATAAAAATTGACGGCATTGTAATTTTATGATGGATGTTTTTGGAAGACCGGTGAAAAGTATTCAAAAATTTATTCAATCAGTAAAAACTTAGATTGCATACATTACAGAGGGATTTATTGATAAAGTGCAAGATTCATGGGTTTTTTCAAAAAAGGTATTTAATATTAACAAGAAAATAAGTAATAAGATTTCTATAAGAAAGTGAATTCCAATTTATATAAAAAAATTTTAGTTTTAATAAGAAAATGGAAAGATTGACCAAACAACATTTGATAATAAATTTCATATTTATTTTCAGGTAATTTTTTGAATTTTTTTCATTATTAATAACTGTAGTAGTTTTCCTGTAAACCAAAACTGTCAACCAAAACCAACCTCACGGTTTTGGTTGACTATGAATACTACTAAGGTTTCTTTTAATTCAGGTATTGATGATTAACTCAATTTACAAAAATATATCTATTTTCAATCAAATATTGTATACAAATTTGAGAAAGCTAGCAATTTTTCGAAATGTGTTATTGTTTTGGAGTTTTCTCTTCTTTTTGAAAAATGGAATAATTTGAATAGATTGCTTTTAAATCAACTCACAAAATTTGATCTTGGCACTATGATCTATTTTCTTCATTGCCTATGTTTTGTTTACAATATGTGCATTGTACAATATGTGCATTCTGTTATTATGTACCATATGTATTTTTCTGTAATCTTATGATTTTTACAGATGTTTTTGGTTTTAAAGTATATTTAATATATTTTTCAGTCTACTACACAATTGTTTTTCAGATATACTGCTAATATTATTAAAATGTCATCCTGGTACTTATTAAAAATAAAATAAGGTTGCCAGAAGG
Organism: Melikaiella ostensackeni; assembly: GCA_032362435.1. Lineage (NCBI taxonomy): Eukaryota > Metazoa > Arthropoda > Insecta > Hymenoptera > Cynipidae > Melikaiella > Melikaiella ostensackeni. The sequence goes on along the minus strand of JAUMHM010000085.1, from coordinate 13,905,027 downwards.
ATGTACATAAATTTGAGGTATAATTATTAAATACAATTAAAATTGAATTTTACATTTGAGAGTAAAAATATTATGCTATCTTAATATTGTGTTTTTGGATAAATTTCTGAATCTTGATATTTGCACGGTGTCTCTGAATGAAAAATTGGTTAAACAAAAGTGTCAAAAAAAACGGATTATGGGGTATTGTTTTTTACAGTTCTAGTAACTAAAAACCGTAAAAATTAAAATCGTAGATGATTTTTTTTATATTTAATTTTAAAAAAACCTTCTATATATGCAGGTTACTAATTTTTTTGGAAACACAGGCCATTCTGTAAATAAATTAATAGAAAGGTATTATTTTTAAAGTATATTTGGTACCAAAGTCGAACAAAACATTTTGTTTTGAACAAGAAAAATATGAATTTGGTACTGTCTGTTGTTCATTAAAAGATTGATTTTATGCTTTTCTCAAAACTTAAAAAATTCTCGATGAAGAGCCTTGCCTGGCTGTTTCAACCACAATCCTTAATCTTCATCATCTCTTAAATTTCTAAGACATTCTTCTAAATGATCAATAACTACATTTACTTTAAGTGTCTTAGAAAGGTTCGTTGAAACAATTTTTAAAAATTATGTTCCGGGGAAGCAAAAATAAAAAATTCCAAAGACTGTTACAGTGTTACAAATTGTCCACTATTTGAGAAAGATCAGACTATAAAAGTGAATAAAAAATGTGTTCTACTAGAGTTACATCTCTTACAAGGGTTTATAAACCATTTTTTTCGGATGGTTTAGTTCCTCTTCTAGGAAGAACTGAAGCACTTAGGTGGCCGCAAAAGCTCAATTTTGATTTTAGTTTTAAGAAATTCTGATGGCTTATTAGACAAAGATGTTCTTCAAAATTGTTCTCCTTTGAAAGTTATGTCATTTGAGTCAGCCTTAAATGAAATGAAGAAAATTGTTGAAATGTTTTTGATAAAAAGAAATAGCTCTCTTGATGAAATTTC
>JAUMHM010000085.1:13891639-13903935 GCA_032362435.1 Melikaiella ostensackeni | reverse complement strand
TGATGGCTTATTAGACAAAGATGTTCTTCAAAATTGTTCTCCTTTGAAAGTTATGTCATTTGAGTCAGCCTTAAAGGAAATGAAGAAAATTGTTGAAATGTTTTTGATAAAAAGAAATAGCTCTCTTGATGAAATTTCCAAAAGTTTACAAAATCATAAGAAACTATTCAAGGCAACAACCCTCTCTATGACACTTAAAGTACATGCAGTTGTTGAACATTTAGAAAAATATCTTAGAAATTTAGGTGATGATGAAGGTTTAGAACTATGGTCGGAACAGTCAGGCGAGGCCCTTCATCAAAAATTTCCTAAGTTTTGGGAATAGTATAAAGTCAACTTCCTAATGAACAATAGACAGTACCAAATTAACTTATTTACAGCAGCTATAGAATTTTCTTCCACGCACTTGTAAAAATAAAATCAAGGTTTACTTTTATAACTTTCTTGCTCAAAACAATATTTTTTTCTGCTCTGGTACCATATCGATATCTATGTATATACCAAAGCAATATCTTCCTATCAATTTTTTTACAGAGTATCCTATAGTCTCGAGCTCTATTTTTGATTTGTGAACTTCTTGGGTGTTCTTTTTTAGTGCACAAAAAATGTTTCATAAGAAAGATTTCATTTCGATCTTTAAGAAATACCTTTTTCTATTTTGAAAAATGAAATAATCTGAATAGATTGGTTCTAAATCAATCTACAATCCAAGATCTTTTATTTGAGTCAATAACAAATGTAACAATGAGGTTGAGTGACATGTCTATGAGAACATTGATATTGAAAAGCAATGCCCACTACAATTACTAAATAACAGATTGTATATCATAGCCGTTGACACTTTCTAGTAGAACAAGCTATCCATGAATGTGGGAATGTGTATCAAACTGATTAGCTACTCATGCAAACTATACTCGTATTTTATTATCAGTACATTATGCATAATCGAGTGAACTTTGCTCGATAGCTTCCACAAAGCTGTATATCATACGCAACTAAATCTGTTTAGGATAACAAATTCCTACCCCAGAATCGAAAAATTGCCAATTATTTTAATTCATTTAACATATTAACATAAAAAATATTAACAAGTTTTATGTTTATTTTATTGTGTTTACCTTTCAAATTATATGTTAAATGTTACAATTTTACGCCAGTAAAAATTTAACAATTAAAAAACTGCAGAAAAATGAACAGAATTTCTGGATAAGAATTTGAAAAATATAACAATTGAGCAGTTTTTAATATTCAGAGCTGCTACACAGTCAATTAAGTCACTTTTAGTCACTTTTTTTTCTCAAATCACTTTTTATTCACTGGATTAAGATAAAGTCACAATAGTCACTTTTTAAAATAAAAAGATCTCTTTAGTCACTTTTCTTTTAATAAAGTAACCCATGGGTCAACCACTATTGAATTAAGGTCTATACAAATTTCTGAATTTTATTGAATTACTTGAATTCATCCTGAATTCTTTTGAATTCCCTTGAAAAACACTGCAATCCAATCTTTTTGGATTTTCAATTTTTTCTTCTTAATTCACCGCCAAGACTTTTAAATTCAGCTCGAATTCTGATAATTTTATCAGATTCCTATTCCCTGATTTTATTTACTCCCATTTATCTGAATTCAGTAGATTTTTTGGATTCTAAAAATTTTGTTCCATTCCCTTGAATTATTTTTAGTTCATCCTAATTAAATTCGTATGAATTTCAACGAATTCTCTTGAATTCCCTTGAAGTTTTCTAAATTCACTCCAATTTTCCTGAAATCAATGGAATGTTTTGGATTTTTTAAACTTTTTTTAAATTCATTCGGAATTCATCCTGAATTGTTATTAATTTATCCTAATTTTTTTTAATTTTTTGGAATTACCTTAAATTTTGTTTTATCAGTTCATTTGGATTTTTGAAAAATTCACCTTAAATTTTTATGAATTTCATCGAACCCTTCCTATTTTTCATAAATTCCCCTGAATTCACTAATTCTATTCACTATCATTTATCTAAATTCAATGGAATTTTTTTGAATTTTAAAAAATATGTTCCATTCACTTGAATTATTTAAGATTTATTCCTGAATTATTTTTAATTATTCTTGAATTCGTATGAATTTCATCGAATTCTCTGGAATTCTCTTGATATCTTATAATCTCAGTCTAATTTTACTGAAATTAATGGAATATTTTGCATTTTTTCAATTCATTTGGAATTCACCCAGAATTATTATTAATTTATCTTAAGCTCTTTTGAATTCTTTTGAACTACCTTGAATTTTTGTAAATTCACTCCAAATTTTATGAATTCAATTAAATTTTTAATAGTTTTGAGTGGGTTTAAATTCACTAAAATTTTATTGAAATTCACTTTGAGTTTTGATCAATTTAATTGAATTCTTCTAATTTCCTTTAAATTCCTCTAAATTGTATTATTTTAACTTCACTCTGAATTTCTTAAAATTAATCTTGAATCCGTATGAATTTCACCGAATTCTCTGGAATTGCCTTGAATTCCCTCGAATTCTTCTAAATTCACTTCAATTTTACTAAAATCAATGGAATATTTTGGATTTGTTGCAATTTTCTAAATTCATTCAGAATTCATACTGAATTCTTATTAATTGATCCGGATTTTTTTTGTAGAATTTTTTGGAATTACTTAAATTTTGTTATATCAGTGCACCTGGATTTGTTAAAAATTCATCTTGACTTTTTAGGAATTTATCGAATTTTCCTTAAATTCCTCTCAATTCACTACTTCTATTTACTTCCATTTATCTTAATTCAATCAAATATCTTTGTATTTCAAAAAATTTGTTCCATTCACTTGAATTATTCTAAACTCACCCTGAATTATCTAATTGATCTTGAATTCGTGTGAATTTCATCGAATTCTCGGGAATTCCCTTGAATTCTTATAAATTCGGTCTAATTTTACTAAAATTATTGGAATATTTTGGATTTTTTCAATTCATTTGGAATTCACCCAGAATTATTAATTTATCCTGAATTCTTTCAACTCCCTTGAACTTCTGTAAGTTCACTCCAAATTTAATGAATTTAGTTAATTCTTTAATAGTTTTGAGTTATTTTCAAATCACTTAAATTTTTTTTAATTAACTTTGAATTTTGATCGATTTCATTGAATTCATATTTCCTTTAAATTCCTCTAAATTGAATTATCGTAAAGTCACACTGAATTTTTTAAAATTAATCTTGAACCCGTATGAATTTCATCGAATTCTCTGGAATTGCCTTGAATTCCCTCGAATTCTTCTAAATTCACTTCAATTTTACTGAAGTCAATGGAATATTTTGGATTTTTTGAGCAATTTTAATTCCTTTGGAATTCATCCAGAATTCTTATTATCTTATCCTGATATTTTTAATTTTTTGGAATCAACTTGAATTTTGTTATATCACTTCACCTGAATTTTTTAAGAATTCACCTTAAATTTTTATGAATTTCATCGAATGCTTCTTATTTTCCGTAAATTCCTCTGAAGTCACTAATTTTATTCACTCTCATTTATCTGAATTCAATGGAATTTTTTGGAATTTTAAAAAATTTGTTCCATGCACTTGAATTATTCTAAACTCACCCTGAGTTATTCAAATAATCTTGAATTCGTGTGAATTTCATCGAATTCTCTGGGATCCCCTTGAATTCTTATAAATTCGTTCTAATTTTACTGAAATGATTGGAATATTTTGCATTTTTTTAATTCGATTCGAATTCACCCAGAATTCTTATTAATTTATCCTGAACTTTTTTAAATTCTGTTGAACTCCCTTGAATTTTCGTAAATTCACTCCAAATTTAATGGATTCAATTAATTTTTTAAATAGTTTTGAGTTGTTTTCATTTCACTTGAATTTTTTAATAATTCGTCTAGAATTTTGACGAATTTCTTCGAATTCCTCTCATTTTTCTTAAATTCCTCTCAATTCACTAATACTGTTCACTCCAGTTTATCTGAATTCATTTGAATTTTTTGAATTTTAAACAGTTTTTTCCATTCACTTGAATTATTCTTAATTCACGCTGAATTATTTCTAATTAATCTTGAATTCGCATGAATTTCATCGAAGTCTCTGGAACTTTCTTGTATTCTTCTAAATTTACTCTAATTTTACTGAAGTCAATAAAATATTTTGGATTTTTTTAATTCATTTGAAACTCATCCTGAATTCTTAATAATTTATCCTAATTTTTCTATTGATTTTTTGGAATTATCTCAAATTTTGTTATATCAGTTCACTTGGATTTCTTTTTTAAATTCACCTTAAATTTTTATGAATTTCATCGAATTCTTCTTATTTTCCATAAATTCCTCTGAATTCACCAATTCTATTCATTCCATTTATCTGGATTCAATGAAGTTTTTTTCATTTTTTAAAAATGTCTTCCATTCACTTGAATTATTCTAAAGTCACTCTTAATTATTAAATTAATCTTGAATTCGTGTGAATTTCATCGAATTCTCTAGAATCGCCTTGAATTCCCTTGAATTCTTCTAACTTCTTAAATATTTTTCAATTGTTTTCAATTCACTCAAATTTTTTTGTAATTAACTTAAAATTTTGATCTATTTTATCCAATTCTTATTTCCTTTAAAATCCTCTAAATTGAATTATTCGAAATTCACTCTGAATTTTGAAGAATTAATCTTGAATTTGTATGAATTTCATCGAATTCTCTGGAATTGCCGTGAATTCTTCTAAGTTCACTCTAACTTTACTGAATATAATGGAGTATCTTGGATTTTTTTTCATTTCATTTGGAATGCAGCCACAATTTTTATTAATTTATCCTCTAATCTTTTAAATTCTTTTGAAATCCCTCGAATTTTCGCAAGTTTGCGTCAAATTGATTGAATTCGATGATTTTTAAAAATATTTTTGAATTTTTTTAATCTCGCTTCAATTTTTAAAAAGTTTACCTTGAATTTTTATCAGTCTTATGGAATATTTCTCATTTCCCTTAAATTTCTCTAAATTCACTTAAATCTTATTTACAGGGCTGTTACATGTCAGGGGTCACTAAAAGTGTTTAAGATAAATTTAGAAAGAAATATTTTTTTGCATTAACATTATTGATGTTCTAGGTGTAAGGTTGTCTTTTCAAGTGAAAGAAAAATTTATAACGATCAGGGAAAATGAAAAATAAGTCAGGGAATTTCGGAATTGGGATTTTGTAGTAAACCTGGTTTAATTAATTGTTTTTTTATTTTTATTTTTTAAATTTTGTTTCAATTCTCTTAAAATTGTTTGAATTGACCCTGAATTCTGTTCACTCCCATTTTTTTTCAATTCGAATTATTTTGATTCAATTCAGAATTCTTACGAATTTATCCTGTATTCGTTAAAATTCACCTGGAATTCGTATAAATTTCATCGCATTCTTTCGAATTCAAAAGAACATTAAGTCACATTATTAATTCACATTAGCCACTTTTTAGTGAATTTTAATCACTTTTTGGGTTAGAAATTGCACACTTTTGGTCACTTTTTGCTTTAAATAGGTCACTTTTTTCACATTTTTCAAGTAAACTAGGCTGTGGCAGCCCTGTTAATATTGTAGTCTAAAATTTGCATACAATTCTATTTAGACCATTTTAGACCATTTAATCGACCATTTTTTTCTGCAAGCATATCTGTCAATATATTTAAATTCTATGGATCTCCACACGCAGAAAAATAAAACAAATTTTATCCACTCGGCTTAACAGAATAATTTGATTCGATATTTGCAAAAAAGAAACATTTAGCTGAGGTCGCTGAAATATTTCTTTTTTTATGGAAGTTGGGAAATTTATGATCTTGGTGTTACGATTGCCAAATCCCTCGTTTTGTCGGTCATAGAAACCCTGACCAACTTCACCATTCAATCTCGAGGTCTTGACACTTGACAGTAATCACGTAATCTGTCCCATTCTTCTTAGACACTCATTCTTATTCTGAATGTGAATTCCTTCTGTGCAGTGATTATTGATCTCAAAAACATCTTCAAACCTCGAAAAACTTCCCAATCATAAAGTTTATAACCACTCAGTTTTTTCATTAACATCGTTTCATTTTCATAAAATTGATCAATCGCAGCTGTCTTTTATTGCATTTATTATTTGAACATTTATCATCAGAAATATTTGTTCTTGCTTGAAAGGAAATGTTCCATTACTGATACATAATGGTGATTCATCATCTTGCAATATGAAAGATCATAGTTTATGATATGGTTTCTAATCCTCAGGTTTAGCAATTTATTACTAATCTGAATATATATATATATATATATATATATATATATATATAGAATTGCGTAAAGGTGTTTTTTGTTATGGATATTGTGGCCCTGCTGAAAGGATTATAGAGATGTTTCTTGGTTTATTTGAAAGTTTATGGAGTCCAGTTTATGAAAAAAAATACAGAGAAAGCTCCATCAGGTATCTTTTTTTAGTTTTTTCTTTCAAAATTGTGATAAATGTAAAAGTTGATAATTTCTGAATATACATTCTATCTCTTTCAAGATTATTTGGGATGTTTCTTGGTGTATTTGAAAGTTTATGGAGTAAGTTTATCGGAAAAATAGAGAGAAAACTTCAACAGATATCACTTTTTAGTTTATTTTTTTTTTCAAAATAGTGATAGATTAAAAAATTTACAATTTCTGATTATAGAAATTTTGGCTCACTTTTAAGGTTTGAAGGGATATTTTATGGCTCATGTGAAAGCTTAGGAGGTTCTGATGGTAAAAAAATTAAGAGAAGCTTCTATCAGATATCACTTTTGAATTTTTTTGTCTAACAGGTTATAAATAAAAAAATCTTGAAACCTATTAAAAAAAATGTGGAAAAAAGTTTTTTTAAGATTATAAAGATGATGCTCAGAAAAATACACAAAAATATATACTAGGATATCAATTTTTTCATTATGAAAAGTGAAAAAATTGAAAAAAATAGTTTTCTCTGTCCTCTTCTTAGTTCCCTTTTCCCATTTAGAAATTGAAAAACACATTTGCATTTTTTCATTATAAAAAGTAAAAAAAACTGAAAAATACAGAGTTGTCTCTGTCCCATTTTCCAATTTAGAAAATAAAAAATATAAAGCTTACTCAATCCCTTTACACCCTCCTTTAAAAAAAATAGAGAGAATTTTTTATCGGATATTACTTTTTAGGTGTTTTCCTTTTTCTTCTCAAAAGTGATAAATCAAAAAATCTTAAATTCTGTTCAATAAAAAATTTGGAAAAAAGTCTGATCAAGATTGTAAAGGTTCTTGTTGTTGGTCCTGATGCTCAGAAATATATACTAAAAAACACAAAAAGATGTACTAGGATATCAATTTTTTTATTATAAAAAGTAAAGAAAATTGAAAATACAGAGTTGTCTCTGTCCCATTTTTCCATTTGAAAATTGAAAAATACAGAATTTCTTCTGTCCCCTTTTCAGTTCTCAGAGTTTTTTCTGTCCCTCTTTCCCATTCAAAAAATAATTTGTAAACAAAGTTTGGAAAAATTAAAAAAAATTCTCTCGAATATAATTTTCTCTTCTTCACTTGAAAATTAAAAATGTTAATTTTCATTAAAATCTGACAAACCATTCTCATCTATCCTTTATAATTTTAAAAATAAAAGTAGGAAAAAATTAAAATTAGAAATTTGAATTTTGAATGCTGAAATAATTTTTGTACAAATTAATTATTTTTTACTACAGCTTGAGATGCAAGTTGGTTACTTCCGTGGATTTAATATGTAACTTAATGAAATTTTATTTAAATAATTGAATAATACTAAATTTATTCAGTGAAATTGACTAAAACCAATGAAGAAATAAAAAAACAGGTGGTATGATTAACTAACTGCCAGCAAATTTCTGCCACAAGCCTCTAGTTCTACTAGATTGGTTAATTATTCAAACATTTTACCAATTTTTCTTTTTTTAAATTTGTATTTTATGAATAGAACGAAAGTAATCGAATTTATACTGATTCCCTTAAATTTCGGGAGACTAAGTCCATTTTTAATGAATTAATAAATCAATAAGTAAGAAGCTTGATTTATTTATTTAAGGACTGTATTGATTGGAAGCAAATAAAATTCTTGACATAAAAAGAGTAAGTAGAATCGTAGAGTTATTTGCGTGAATTTCTCGCAGTTTCATCCAACCTTTGACCAAGTTGAGAACGTGGCAGTAAAAAAAATATTGCCATGTGTCGTGATGAACTCTAATCCTGAATAATATCAGTATTTAGATTTACAATCTAAATTCCTGCTTTTAAAAAAAAATTGCTTCAGTTTAGACAAAATAAGAAGTCTTATTTTTTATAACTCAATTTTGGCAGACTTTAATTTGAGCCTTTTTCCTAAAAAATTAAAATTGTCAGAATTATAAAATAGCGATTTCAATCTCGGACTCATCTATTATCATCTTTTGCCTCAAGTGTCTCGGGAATTATTTGTATGTGTTTGATATATGTTTGATATTTTAGGTCTTAATTTTTAAGTATACATTTTCAATTTAAAGAATTTTAAAATGCATCCTTAAAGACTTGAACAGTGGAAAATTAAAAGCGATTGAATTTGAAAAATTTTGATAAAAAACATTTTAAGTTGATCAAATGTTCTTATGAAATTAACGAGTTTTAAAACTGAATTGTAGTTTAAGTATTGAAAATTGAACAATAATTGATTTTACAGGACGTTTCTGAATCTGTTCAAAATTAAACAATTCACAGATTTCAACGTTAAAAAATGAACTGCTTCAATTCGAAAGATTTCTTGGAAACTTTGGAAAGATTGGAACTTTATAAACTATTTTCAAAATTTAAATTAATTTCAAATTAATAGCTTCATAATTAAACTGTTTTATTCAATTTCAAATCGTATTTAAATATTGTTTCTGTCTAAAATATTCCATTCTTAACTCATTCAATTTGAAATTTTTTAATTAAAAAAAAACAATTGTTTGAAATAAAATGCCTTGAATCGTAAAAATTTCGGACTGCTAAATTTAAACTTTGACCGTCACAATTCTAATTGTTCCATTTGTTTAGATTTTTAATTCGTAAGTGAAAGTGTTGAATTTTGATATATAAAGAACAAATGAACAATTAATACTTTTAAACGACTCAAAATTAAAAGAATTCGACTTTAAAAGATTTATATATAAAAAAAAATGTTTTATTTTCACAATTGTAATTTTATGAAAAGGAAATAAATTTTGTTCATTAATTTTTTCCCCAAATTGGAAGAGGAACTTCTCTATTTTTAACATTTTTATTGAGTTTGAAACGAAAAAATTTTAATTTTCAATTTTTGTTCAATTTTCAGAGGGTCATTTTATATTTTTAATATTTGTATCGAGTTGGAAAGAAGGAAATTTTGGTTTTCAATATTTTATGAATTAGAAGAAGGATAAGTTTTTACTGTAAAGATTTTTATCTGTTGGAAATGAGGAAAATTTGTTTTTTAATTCCTTTTTTAATCGGAAGAAAGGCATTCGTTCATTTTTAAGATTTTTATAGAGTTGGAAGGGATGAAATTTTTGTTATTTGTTCTTTTCCTGAATTGGAAGAGAGAAATTATTTTATTTTTAAGATTTTTATAGAGTATGAAGGGACGAAATTTTGGTTATTTTTTTTTCGAATTGAAAGAGGCCATTTTTTCTTTTTAACATTTTTATTGAGTTCAAGAGGGAAGTTTTCATTTCCAATGATTCTTCTGAATTTGCAGAGAGTAATTTTTTATTTTCAACATTCTTATTGAGCTAAGAGGGAGGAAATTTTGGTTTTCAATTTTTCTGAATTGGATGAGGGCCATTTTTTTGTTTTTAGGATTTTTATCGAGTTGGAAGGGAGGAAATTTTGGTTTCCATTTTTTTCTGAATTCTAAGAGGGATTTTTTTTTATTTTTAGGATTTTTATAGAGTTGGAAGAGACGAAATTTTTTTTTCCCTGAATTGAAAGAGGCCATTTTTCCTTTTTAACATTTTTATTAAGTTGAAGGGGGGAACTTTTTATTTTTAATCTTTTTTCCGAAGTAGAAGAGAGTAATCTTTTCAACATTTTTATTGAGATAAAAGAGAGGAAATTTTCCTTCTCAAGTTTTTTCCGAATTATAAGAGGAACATTTTTTTCGTTTTCAAGATTTTATCGAGGATTTTATTGAGTTGGGAGGAAATTTTAGTTTTAACTTTTTCTGAATTGGAAGAGGCAATTTTCTAATTTTTAAGATTTTTAACGACTTCAAAGGGATACAATTTTGGTTTTCATGTTTTCCAAACTAGAAGAGGCCCACTCCTTTTGTTTTTATTATTTTTATTGAGTTGGGAGGAAGGAAACGTTGGTTATTAATGCTTATTCTGAATCGGAAAAGCCATTTTTTAAAACATTTTTGAGTGAACGGAGGGCAAATTTAGTATTTTTAACACTCAGATGAAATGGGAGAACTTTTATTTTCAATTTTGTACTGAATTAGAAGAGGGACATGTTTTATTTTTAACATTTTTATTAATGTGAGTTGAAAAGGAGACTTAGTTAAAAATAATAGCTTGGATTTATATTTTTTAACCAGTTATCTTTGAACTGCTCAATTTATAGAAGTTTAAAATTAAAAATGTTGCAGTTTAATGTCATTTGACTTGAAAGTGTTCAATTGGGATGTTTAAAAGCTTATTTTATACATGTATATTATTGATCGTTTGAATTATAAATTTCTGCATGTAAAACTTGTTAAGCTTCAACTTTAAAAATTGTACTCTGAGTTCCACTTTGAGTACTTTGATTTGTAATTCAGTTATGATTACTTCAAATTTTTAAAAAAATCAGTTTTAAGAGTTCGAATTTTTTAATTGCAATGACCGTGAAAAATGTTTGTGAGCCGGGAAATGACCGGAAATTTCGTTCCTCGATTAAAAGGGCTACCCTGGAAAATTGAAAAAAAATTGCATGAAATAAATAAGTATTTAATTACATATTAACAAAAGACTGTTTTGTAGATTCTATTTTGTAACTGGCTAGCGAGCTGCTTTCCGATTATGAATTAAGGGTACGTGTTTTGCATTGAAGAAGACGTTTCCGATCAGGAAATGAATCATTTGAGTACACGAGATAGTGATATTTTGCACTCACCCAGTAGGGTTAAAACTGCTCTGCACTTGAAAATATATGAAGGAATGCAGCAATTAGTATACTTAACATAAATTTAGTTTGCAATTAGACAGAAACTAAAGTCACAAATTCAGGAATAGTTTCTCACGATTTTTTAATTTTTCAATTCACTTATAAATACATATTTATTGGAATTTAGGCAGCGTCGCCATTTACAGTACAATTGTACTTAAAAAGTACAATCCGCGAAATTTGAGTACGTGAGTACCACAATCAAAATTCCAGTACAATTGACTTTGTACTTTGTTTTTTCAGGTACATTTGACTACAATTACACAATTCGTCCGGTTTCTGTACATTTGCATTTGTTATGTTTATATGTTTTTCATTTTTTTGGGCAATTCTTTTTACGAAATCTGGTTTTCTTAAAGATAAACAATGAGAAATATGATCTTCAGAATTAGCAAAATATATCCAATTTCTTTTTAAAAAGCCGATAGTTCAATTTATTTGAACATTTAAATAACCAAATTTGAATTTCGCGCCAAAATTTGGTAAGTTCGTGGCGCCACCACAGTATTATCTTCGAAAGTACAATTTCTATATTTTGAGTACACTCTGTGAGTACAAAATCAATTTTTGTTGTGGCAACACTGAGTTTAGGACTGCCGGTGCGTATTTGGTAGAGAATGATCAGTCAAACGGATTGGTGGTGGATATTTGAAGATTAAGAGGATTGTGAGGCTGATATGGACAGTAAAGGGTGAGAAAAAGGTAGTGGACAGTGTGATGATACAGTGCAAGTGAAGGTGTAAAGATTGAAGTGATTTTGGAAGAGAAAATAGGCTCTGAAGAAACAGCACTTGCATGTTTTGAGGTTAGGGTTTATCATTGGCAGGAGGCGAAACAAATTGAGAAGCGCATACGCAATGGTTGGAAGGAGCAAAGTTGTCTAGAGCAGTGGACAGGACTACACTAAGAAAGAAACGAGAGAGAGAGGAAAATGGGCTGGATAAGAATACAGAAAATACACTGGAGGCAGGACACTTACACCCACTACCAAAAATCACGAAAGAGAAGAAGGGAAGGAGCACGTACCGGGGTTTCGCAGGAGGAAGGCAGACCAGGTCTATATCCGCGATGGATTACAGAAAAGGAGGAAAAAAATCGGACGAAGCGGGAGAATTAG
>JAUMHM010000085.1:13858766-13873762 GCA_032362435.1 Melikaiella ostensackeni | reverse complement strand
CCAAAATAAGCATTAAAAATACATCATTTTTAACTACAAACATTCCAAATTAATGAATCTTCAACTGTAAATCGTAAAAGTTGAAGAATTTTATATTACGAATTTATAAAATTGAATAAATTTCAATTTTAAATCTTCAAATTTAAATTATTCCCAAAAAAAGAATTTAAAATCGCATTATTTTCTATTTTACACATTAAATATTCAAGAGTCTTCGATTGCATGTATTGAACATTGAAGAATTTCCCGTTGTAAATCTGCAAAATTGAACTGCATATTCCAAAAATCCCTTCAAAATTACATCATTTTAGACAGTAAACTTTAAAAATTAATTAATCTTCAATTGAAAACCATAAAAATTGATAAATTTTAAATCGCAAATCTATAAAATTGAATAAATTTCAATTTTACATCTCCAAAATCGAATAATTTTTAATATTGAACTACATAATCCAAAGATTAATGAATCTTCAATGGCAAATTTTGAAAATTCATGATTTGCAAATTGCAGAATATCAAATTGAGTGATTTGATAGTTGCACAATTTTCAGTTTAAATAATTAGTAATCAAACAATTTTGAATCAAATGTCTGCAGAAAAAATTCATAATAATGAAAAACTAAGAGAATAATTTGCCAACTTCATGCATTAAAAAATTGAAATTAATTTTAAAAAATCCTTTAAAAAGAGTAAAATAAATGTAATATTAGAAATGACACCATTAAAAAAAACTCCTTTTTATTGAAATTGTCCAATTTGAAAAATTTTAGTCTCAAATTTTTCAATTTTGAGAGCTTCTGATTTAAAATTTTTCAATTTCAAATACTTTAAACCTCGAATTATTTAATTTTAAACGCTGTTAATAAGAAATAATACAGGTTCATTTTATTTTCATTCAATTCCAAATATTTTTCCTTTTTCCAAATTTTACCTAATCTAAAATTGTTTGGTTAAAATTGTTTTTCTTTCTTGACTGAACATTTTTTCTTGGTCGAAAATTCAACTCTTCTGTTAAATTTCGTTTTTGGGGCTTGAAATTGAAATGAAATGACTTTTTTTGGTTTAAAAATCGTCTGGTTGGGTGAAAATGAATCTGATTTGGTTGAGGATTGGTAAAAAATTAATCTTTTTGGTTTACAAATTCATCTTTTTGGTAGAAAATTCAAGTACTTTGTTGAGAGTTGAAATCCTTTTTAAAAATTCGTTTTTTTGCTGAAAAATTCATGATTTTAGTTGAAAATTCATCTCTTTGGATGAAAATTTATCTTTTTTGGTTGGTCACAGGCATCGTAGAGAGTATATATAAGAGCAACATAACCTGAAGCTTCAGTTTCAGGTTAGCCCTGAAGAAGTGAACTGCAATGTTCACGAAACGTCGGCAAGATTCGTAGTTTTGCACACGATTGAAACCCGAAACACCTCTTTTCATCAGTATAAAAAGTAATTTTAACAGCCAAACTGGTTTCAGTTAGCATATTTTTAAAACATAATTAGAAAAAGGAAACTTACGTAAGAAATGCTTTGGACTCCCCCTCCCCTTCAAGTAAGGATTCGTCACACCCTCCTCCCAAAAAAGCATTACGTAATTAATGGACGCTCCTTTAAAATATTATCAAATTAAAAACAATTCAATTTCGAATTCCTAATTATCCAATTTTCAGGCTTGAGTGTGAAAGTGTCTTTATTAAAGTCCCAAATCTGAAAATTTTTAAAAGTGTTAAGATTTGTTCAGAATTGTTAGATTAGTTTTGGAATAATTTATAGTGGAAATTTTCCCATCAAATAGTTAAGTTTGAATTCTTTATTCCGACAATGCCTTCAATTTTGAGCTCTTTGAGATTGAAATTGTTCAATTTTTAAAACAGTAACTGAAGTTCTTGTTTCATTTTGAAGGCTTCGAAATTTATTTAATTTAAAAAGCTTTTAATTTGAAATTCTTTCAGTTTGAAGTGATAAAATCTTGAACGATTTAAACTTAGAAGCAAGCTGTTTTTAATGTCTCAATAAGTTTTCCAATTTGAAAGAATTCAAAATTGAAATAAATTTCAAAATTGTTTAATCTCGAAGCCTTCAAATTACAAAAAAATATGCCAGTAATATAGAAAATGAAGTAATTCTTATAATTTACTTAAACAACTTTTTTTCTCAGATTCAAGAAATTCTTGATACTCTTGGATTGGCGGATCACAGACGTACCATGACCTCGAACTTGAGTGGAGGACAGAAGAAAAGACTTTCCATTGCTCTTGAGCTCGTCAACAATCCTCCAATTATGTTTTTCGATGAACCAACCAGGTGAGTTTTAAATTTCATCTTCAAGTGCAGGTCCTCTTTCCTTCCACAAAAATTGAATCAACTTGTCAGAAAGATTTGCATTAAAAAAGGCGAATCATGAAATTCCTGGGAAACAATTTTTATTTCAGGAAATAAACTTTATAGAACGTTTTTTGACGTTCAATTTTTATTATGAGGATAAAACAGAACAAGGAAAATGACTGGGTACTAAAAATATATCTGATTTAGGATTCAATCGTTGTTTTGTTTCTAATCTGAAATTTTAATTAATCGAGTCCAAGAGCTAATTCAATCGAATGCCATTAACTAGTCTAAATTAAACCCATACTTACTAAAAATCGAGAGTGGAAAACACTGTTGGAATTAAACTTCTCTCAAATAATTAGTATTCTTAACCGGTGGTTCGAATAAAATTATGCATTTACAGCATTTCTCAGACGTTATTTTAGAATATTCTGGCTTGCCAACTTTCTCATTTGTGTTGAAATACGCACTCTAGACTAAAAATTACTTTACCCAATATAAAATGGGAAACTGAACTCAATTTAAAATTTTTATGTAGGTACTCTACGAGGTTTGTTTCAATTTCAAATTGACTCTCTCATTTAAAATTGAGTCTCTTTGGAAACTCAACTTTTGTTCATTATTTTAAATTTAAATGTATTTAGTTCTTTATGTGTTTTTAAATTAACAATCTTTCCGATTAGAAACGTTCGCAAGATCCAAAATGCGAAATTGCTCCCCAGTTTTTTAAACTAGAACCGAAGTTTCTCAAACGTCACTAAATAATTGAGAATAATATTCGATAGAGATCGAAATGCGAATTGCAAATCATTGAATAAATTTATCTCCGAGACTCTCTGAAATTATCTTCTCGTACCAAGGATAACCGGAGTTCATTCCAGGCTTAATCAAGAAATTTACTTAATTTTTTTCCATGTGAAATAATTTTTTAGCTTTCGATCCGGTCTGTGAACTTTCCTCAAGGTCCCGAATTTTTGTTAGAAGGTTTATCAATCAAATATAATTTCACATAACATATTTAAACTAAAGAGACGTATTTGCTCCATTCACTTCCTGTGAATTAAACTCATAAATTAAAGTGTAATCATGTAGGTCGTGATTTAAAAAATTCATGGCAAACTTCTATTGCTATTAATTTCTTCCGGTTTAAGTGAATCGCGATGGGTGTTAATGGCTAGATTTTTTTGAGGTGGAAAATATAGAATTGTCGTAAACCTTGGAATAATGTGATTTTTTTTGTGTTTCAGTGGCTTGGATTCGTCTTCCTGTTTTCAGTGTATCTCGTTATTGAAAACCTTGGCACGTGGGGGTCGAACCATCATCTGTACGATTCATCAGCCCAGTGCTAGGCTTTTTGAAATGTTCGATGCACTTTACACCTTGGCGGAAGGACAATGTGTTTATCAAGGATCTACTTCTCAGCTAGTCCCATTCCTGAAAAGTCTCAATCTTAATTGCCCAAGTTATCACAATCCTGCTTCTTTTAGTAAGTTTCATATTAAATGATTTGATAATTTAGAGAATTTATAGCAGCTGTAGATGATGGAAGATATAGAGAGTGAGAATTGTTAGAAAATTCTGTATTAGGACCAGAAAAGGTTATTTGAATCCTTTCCTAATTATAATATATCTAGTTTCGAAAATTGTCAATTTAATTTATATATTAAAAGATTTGAAGCTGTTATTGTGCGCAGATTGAAATCGTTAAGAAGGGTTCCAAGTTAGTTATTTTTTATATTTATCATAGCCTTCAAATGCGCCACCAATAAAAAATTTTGCGCTAACTAATTAACAAATTTATCGTTTTTTTGAGGGGGCTAGTGTGACGTAAGTGTTAAACCCTCTACAGTGATATTAAATTAAAAATAACGGACATGGAGGTATTTGTCTTCAAATGTGCTCATAGGAGCCACAAAAAAATTTTGCAAATCTTGAAAATTGTCCACGATACGGAGGTTTTAACGCTTTACGATGTGATGACCAATGAAAAAAAATCGTTTAATCTTAAAACGTTTTGCATATCTTAAAAATTGTCCAAGATTTGATGGTCATAACACTTTGTAAAGTGATGACCAATAATTTTACTTAACATGGTATGAAGATGGGCTCTTCTTATAGGATTTCAAGTGCACTCACATGCGCAATCTTGAAAACTAACAAAAAAACCATAATTAATCCTCTCATTAACACTCATCATCACCACATCCCAACCTGATAACATGAGATGACTTTAATTTGCAATATCAAAGTCAATAATGCGCTTTTCGGATAGGATTGCAAATGCGATTGTATGCGCCACCTTCAAAATTAAGAAAAAACCATTATCAACCCTCTCATTGCCACTTATCATCAATACATGGGATGAATTATAATTTTAATTCTAGGTTCACTTTAGAAAATTTTTACTTTAAGGCAGGTAGTTTCCCTAAAGAATTATAATTTGACTTGGAACAGGGAATTTTTGACATGGAATGGGAATTTTTGGAAAGAATTTTAATTTTGATTTAGAAGAAGGGAATTTTAAAAAAATTCTCTATTCCAAGTAAGAATTCGTCACAATTTGAAACTTCCCTCTTTCAAATTTTGGAAAAAGGGAGTTTCAATATTTCTGAATTATAATTGGAAAGTTTATAAAAAGTATAATTCTGACTTGGAACAGGAAATTTTGTAAATTAATTTAATTGGGACTTGGAACAAGGAATTTCCGTAAAGAATTATAATTTAGACTTAAAACAGGAAATTTCCATAAAGAATTATAATTTTCACTGTGGAACAGGTAATTTCCAGAAAAAATTATAATTTTCATTTCGGAACGGGGAATTTCCGTAAAAAATTATAATTTTCACTTCGGAACAGGTAATTCCCATAAAAAATTATAATTTTCACTTCGGAACGGGGAATTTCTGTAAAGAATTATAATTTAGACTTGGAACAGGGAATTTCCGTAAAGATTAATAATTTAGACTTTGGAACAGGCAATTTTTATTTCGAAAATTATAATTTTTGCTTTGGTACAGGGAATTTTCGTAAAGAATTTTCATCTGACTTGGACCAGAGAATTTTTGACATGGAACGGGAATTTTCGAAAATAATTTTAATTTTGATTCAGAAGAAGAGAATTTAAAAAAAAGTCTCTGCTCAAATTCGGAATTATAAATCTTTTACAAAATTGTCTGTTCCAAATCAGAGTTGTAATTTTTATAACCAAAAATTATCTGTTGTTCTAACTCAGAATTATAATTCTTTTCCAAAATCCCCTGTTCCACATTAGAAATCTTTGAAATCTTCCATAATGTTTAAAAATCTCTTGAAATATTTGAAAATCGTTTGAAATCATTCAAATCTTTTGAACTCTTTTAAATTGACTGGAAAAAATTAACAATTAACCGGGAGAAAACCAGGAATTGACCGTAAAATCAAAATCATCCGTCGGGTATACACCCTGTTAATAGATGTTGAACTTTGATGAAATCTCAATAAAAACCTTCAATACTTTTTTTGTTCCCACTTGAAACCGTTCAAGTTTTATTAATTTATCAATTAAGGGAAACAAAATTTCATGAATTTTTAAAGATATTGAGATTCCAGGTTTGTTTAAAAGATTTCCTAATTAATTTGAAGAAGATTTAAATTTTAAGTTACCGAATTTGGAAGCCTTCATCCGCAGTTTCAGATTATGAATCTTCAATCATTTCGAATTTAGAACGTTTTATTTTTACAATTTCATTTAAAAGCATAAAAAGTTGAATGGCATCTAATTTGAAGGAAGCAAAAATATTAAAATTTAAAAGTCTCAAAAATTTCGAATTTACAATTGCAGACGTTTATTCTTAACAACTTTCGAATTTGGTTCCTTTTGAATCAAAAAGTTCGCCAATTTAGAAACAATTAAATTTTATTTTAACAAATTTGTACGAATTTGAATTTTTAAGTGCAGTGCATAATTTTGTTTAAGGATGAAATTATTTTTTACTCACAAAATTCTTTAGGTTTAGTAAACCGTAAATATGCTACATCCATGTAATTGCATTGCGAATGTGTAATTTCAGAAAAATTTTTTCAAAAAGGAAGGTCAATGTTTGAATTGAAATATTAATGTATAAAAACTTAAATTAGAAAGTTGAATTCCAATTTCAAGGTATTTCTTCTTTGATATTTTGAAATGAACATTTAAAAGTCTTCCAGTTTCATACCTTTTACAATTTCAAAAGTTTAATCTTAAAAAATGTGAACTTTGGAAACTTTCAAATTAACATTTTTAAAGATGATTTTTTAATTGATATTAGGGTCTATAATTTCTTATTCTTATAATTATCAAGCTTTTTAAATATTACGAAACGTAACACGTTTCGTCTTAGGCTGGCTCACCGGACTATACAGTAAGGCAATGTGAGGCAGCCCTGCCTTATACGTTTTAGAATTTAACTTACATAAAGTTCATTGTATCATAGTTTTCAATTTCTACAATTAAAAAAATTAATATGTTTCAGACATTTCGGACACGGATAGGGGCCGAAACTTAATTTAATTGATATGAAAATTTTTAAATACAATTTTTAATTTTAACAATTTTTAATATTATCTAAGTAGGTGAGCATATAACATTAATGTTTTTTACAAATTTTTTCAAATGACAATGGATTTTAGGTAAACTAAATTCTAAAACGTATAAGGCAAGGCTGGCTCACATTTCCTTACTGACGTATCCAGCGAGCCAGGCTAGGACGAAACATGTTAGGCTTCGTATTATTTAAGAAACTCGATAATTATAAGAATAGGAAAATATATACCCTAATGCCAATTAAAATATATTTTTTACAAATTTTATATACTTTGGGTCAGTTAAAACCGATATCTTTCGAATAATCAGCAAAGATGTCATTTAACAAATTTCAAATTAACATTTTTACTAATATAAAAGTTTTAAAAGTAAAATGAATCAGTTCAATTTTATTCACATTTTAGAACTTTCTAAATAATTATTTTGATTCTGATCAAATCTTATTTTATAAAAAATTGCATATTTTAAAAGAATAATCTGGCCAAATTTAAAAATTATAAACTCTAGAACCTAAAAAAAATAGTTGATTTTTAAATTTGGATATTGTTCAGTAATAATTTAGAGAAAAATATTTGAAAATTCAGAAAATACATTATCTTGAAAATTTTTGATACTTCAAATATTTCAAAAATATACACTTCAAGAAAATTAGATCAGCTTTAAATTTGAAAATGATAATCCTATTTTGAACTTGTTTGAATCTAAGAAAATTAAATTTTTCCCTGCGATTATTAATTTCACTTATAAATTAATTGTTAGAATATTTCTAATTTCCAAACTCCCTTTTCAGTAATTGAAGTATCATGCGGAGAATACGGAAACAACATCAAGAATCTAGTAAACGCAATAAAGAACGGAAAACGAGACGTTCGTGCCGGATATTCTTTCCCAGAAGAAAAAGAAGCCTTAAACAATACGACCCCTGGATCTGGAATCCCAAAGGACGCGGAAGTCGGTGCTAAAATCACAGAAACCAAGGACAAAAATGACGCCATCAATATTGAAGACAAGTTCCAGGACAGCAAGGCAAATGAGCCTAATGGTGGAATGATACCAAACTACGCCACCAACGACATTGGCAAGCAAAGTACTTTGCTTCTCTATTTTATTTCTCACACAGTATCGATTATGCTTTTTTCTCTCATTTTTTGTACTGAAATTCTTGATTTCTCTCTTGATAAATTTTCCAATTTAAATCATGTTTAAAATCTATCATTAAGAATAAATTGAAAACCTGCGAATAATTATTGTAGTGTAATAATTCAGTATTTTTATTATAATTTTTGCAGACGATGTGTCGATAAGCCTTGAAGTTGAAAAGAAGGATAATGTTAATACTAATCTTTTGGACGAAACTATCGTCGTCACCACGGAAAGATATCCTACTTCGGAATTCACACAATTTTGGATTGTTTTAAAGAGGACACTTCTTTTCAGTCGGAGAGATTGGGTAAGGAGATAATTAAATTAAATTATTAGAAAAGATTACTTTAGTAGATATTTTCACATAAAAAATATGAAAAATATGTATTCAAAATTCTATAAATTATAGACGCTGATGTACCTTCGACTCTTCGCTCACATTCTCGTCGGTTTACTGATTGGTGCGCTTTACTACGACATCGGTAACGATGGAGCTAAAGTACTCAGTAACCTCGGATTTCTTTTCTTCAACATGCTCTTTCTTATGTACACTTCGATGACCATCACAATTCTTTCCTGTGAGTTACAAAATAATTAAACCTAAATTCTAAAACAGTATAAAAAAGAAACTTCTACAAGTTCCTAATTTTATCATTTTTTTCAGTCCCTCTGGAAATGCCTGTGCTTCTAAAGGAAAATTTCAATCGATGGTATTCTCTCAAGGCCTATTATTTAGCGATCACAGTCTCTGATATCCCGTTCCAGGTAATGAATGTTAAGCAAATAATAGTAGAATTAAACGTAAATCGATTTTTTGAAAGAATGACAAAGAATTTGCATGAATTTTTCATATTGTGTTATTTCAAAGCTTATGATCTAAACATTTGATAAAAGCGCTTTTATAAATTTTAATTACTTATAGCTTATATAAAATTGGTTGAAAATTCCGATTGGAAATACTGCATTTGAATGAGTGGCTATTATGATGAGGTCCGTTATACGGAGCGCACAAAAAAGTGAAGCATGCGCAGATAATTTGTTATCTCCAAAAAGACATGGAAAATAACTCAAGATATCAAGTGGTTGAAAATTTTGCGAATCCGCTTAGGAATAACCTTCTGCCGTCATGCCCTTCAAGTGTATGTCCTTTTAAATCTTAACAAATGTTAACACTAAGCGTCGATATAAAAAAAATTGAATGTGGCACGCAATTTTTTTAAAATACTGAATAACCAATCACTGGCAAAGACTGTTCATATAACTAACATCACATCAATCATAAAAGCTCTCATTTCCGCAAGTTTTTTTCCACTTTCAACAATTAAACTAAAAAAATATTTAAACCTAATATAGATCTATTTGTTTTAAAAATAGATTCTGTTAAACGTCCTCTACAAGATGTAATAATTATTTTCTGTATCCATCGCAGATGCAAATTCGTTCAAAATTCTGCATGAGAATGTTAGAATTTTGCTACCGATTTTTCATCCATGAAATGCAAAAAACAACCACAATAATATCGAAATTTTGCCATTGAATTTTAATAATATGTGTTTCAAGTTTAATAAAAAAATTAAAAATATTTCGTAATTCTAAAATTTTCCATAGGCAGCATAAAAAACCTGTTAATCCTGACTTTTTTAGGTGGATATTCTAATGCTTACCTTATTATTTTCATTTTTCAAACGTTTTTCTAGAACTTTTCGGACTCTGATCTGTTATATTAATTCCTCATTTTTCTTTCGAGTTAATCAAAAAAATCTGTTCTTCGTGAATAATTTTTTTTAACAAAGAGCTGTAATAATTTGAAACATGTTATTTTATAAAGAAGGATCGTTATGAAACTTTCGCCTTGTTCTGTCTCTCTTACAATTAATAGTATATATAGAATATAAAGTTGACGATTCAAAATTGAAGATAAACAAAGTAGGTAGAGAGTTTTTTTTTTAAAGAAACGAAACAAAGTGAAAATAATTTCGCATTTCGTTCCATTCTTAACTTTGTTTTCTATGAAAAAATGTGTATGGATAAATCAGTACAAAGCACTTATTGTTAAACCATTTTTTAATCTTTAATTTTTTTCAAAAAGAGAAAACACCTTTCTCTGATCAAGAAATCTATATTTCTACTTAGAGTAACAAACTGGGAGCGTAGAATTTTGTTTAAAAAACAATGTAACTCATGGTGTAAATGTGTATTAATATTATTGAAAAAAAACCGGCATTTTGTTCCATGATTTGAGTATCCATTCTGGGTTTTAAAATGTGTAGAGCAATCTTTAGTATCAGAAGTTGAAATAAGTTTGAACCTTAAACTTAAGCATAACTAGTTCAATTAATTTGAACTGGATTTAAAAATAGTAATTTTTTATTAGTTTGTTTACTAAACCATCTAATTAACACAAAAACTGTCAAAATTCTGCACTTTGTAAGAAAATATTCACTAAACAATAAAAATTGCAATATTTTGAAACATTTATTACAAAAGATTTGTCTCCCATATTTGGTAAAATCGTTTAACCCTAAAGTTGTTGAAATTCTGTGTGAAATTAAAAATAGTGAAATCATTTCCTCAAAAACTCTATGAGAAAATATTAACAAAATGCTAGAAATCAACCCAAAAACATACAAATTTTATTTATTTTCTCCAGTATTATGTTGATATTTTCTTACAGAGTTATTGAGGAAATGACTTCATCCTTTCTTAGTTTACATAGAATTTTAACAACCTTTGGGTTAAACGATTTTACCAAATATAGGAAAGAAATTGGCAGTTTTTAAAAGAAATTTAATTACAATAACGCTCAGAAGTATGTGCACATCTTTTTTTGTCAGTCGTTTAAATTCTGTTTAAAATAACTCATAACATATTGTAAAAAATCTAGAATCTATACGATTATTATTTTTTAAAAATTTTCAAGGGCACGCAACTTTTAAATTTGTACGATTTTTGAATTCCTAGTGCCATCACAGACAAAATCAAGCGAAAAAATTCCACCATTTTCTTAACACATTACCATAGTTCTATGAAAATGAAACTCTAAAATAAACCTAACAATAATTGAACATCTGTGTTATTAAAAAAATTATTAATTATTTGAAAAAGGATTGAAATCTTGCACTTTTCCTTATATTTCCTTATACTTGAGCTAGGTCTAATTTTTTCCAGAATTTTGGTATATTTTAAATTATTTTTAAAAAATTGTTTATTTGATTGAAAAATAGAAATAAAATCCAATCCAGTATCAAGTAAAAAATTTCTTTCACACAAGGTTTTGATTCAAAAAGTTTAAAACTTTAGTTTATGTCATTTTTTCTTGGCACCTACTCTAAAAAAGTTACTATTCAAATCCCCGACATTGCCATCTAGACATATTAAAGAAATATTAATTATTAATAGAATTTAAAGTGTGAAAATCAATACAATACTTGCAAAAAAATATTTAACTACGAAATTCTTAGAAATTAAAAAAAAAACAAGAATCTTACGATCAAATTTGGTCAACACACTCTTAAGAGTGTATTGTTCAAATTTGATCGTTAGATTCTTGGTATTTTCAATTTCGAAGAAATTTGTAATTAACTTTGAATGTTGGACGTTTAAGAGGAATGCAAATTTTTATTGATTCTGAATTTAATTTTTTTAATTTAGAAAAAAGATTGATTAAAATATTGAATCTCTTTTTTTTCCACAGGCAATCTTCTGTATAATATACGTAACAATCGTCTACTTCTTAACAAGCCAACTTCCGGAGTTATCAAGATTTAGCATGTTCCTCTCAGCCTGTCTTCTAATTTCCTTCGTGGCTCAATCAGTAGGATTGGTAGTCGGAGCAGCAATGAACGTGCAAAACGGTGTCTTTTTGGCTCCAGTAATGTCAGTGCCGTTCCTTCTATTCTCAGGATTCTTCGTCAGTTTCGACGCGATTCCTGTCTATTTAAGATGGATCACCTACCTCAGCTATATTCGATACGGGTTCGAGGGAACTGCCTTAGCCACTTATGCTGGCCGATCGAAACTAAAGTGCTACCAGGTAAATATTAAATTTCCAAAAACCGCCAAACCAAAACCAATGTTCCTTTAATTCCACAAAAATAAACCTTTTTAAATAATTCTATATTTTTTCTAGGTCTACTGCCATTTCAAGGACCCACAGACAACTCTGGAGAACCTGGACATGCTTGATGCAGACTTCAGGCTTGATATTCTCGCCCTGCTCTTGATTTTCGTAGTTCTGAGAGTATCCGCATACCTCTTCCTTCGTTGGAAACTTAGAAGTGCTCGATAATTCCTCACAGCCTTTCGAAAGCTCCTAAGGACCTAATTATCTGCTTTTACTTGAGGCGATTATTATGTCAATTTTCTTGAGGAAACCACCGAGGAAGGCGAAGTCGCCGAGGTCTTCCGGAGATTCTGGTCAAATTCAAAGGGCGATTTTAAGCAAGAATTTTGTAGAATGAATACGCTTCGTATCGCAGCGTAGTTTTTATGATTGAAGACAAATATGTACGTTAATTTATTTATCCTTAATTTAAAGAGCAGGCAACATGGTAATTGTGACGATGCATTCGTTGTTCAGGGTACTACTTTTCTCCTTTCACGACTCGTTCGACGTGTGTGCGCACTTTTCGAATCAAGAACTTAAAACATTGAATACTTTAAAACTTCAGGACTTCTTCATATCCTCTTCTGTTGTAAGCTTTTTATTATTATTTTTTTTCATTTTGTGAGTTGGGAAAGTCTTTTTACAATAGGACCTTAATCACAGGATCGCGAGTGATCTTTATTTTGTAATCCGTCTGCCAATGGCTGTGAGTTTAAAGATGCAATGGAGATGGAAAGATTCTCGCGATGTTTTTATATTTTTTAACGTGCACGGATAAAGGACTCGGACGAGTTTATCTTGCCAGGTTAATTTTAGAGATCGGAAACCAAGTATTATTGTATTTGACTTCATTTCAGAGAGACGAGAACATTTGAATTTTTAGCATGACAAGGCGAGAGGAGAAGATTGCAGTTGCGGTCTGACAATTGTGCATAATGAGACGTTTACTTATTGCAGTTTTTTAAGAAGTTTTTTTTCAGATATCCTTCTAGTATTTAGTAGAAAAACTGTAAGGAGTCTAAAGGATGAAATTTCGAAGCGCTTTGCCTTTGTAACGTAGTACGATTTTTATTGTAAACTTATTATTATTCATTTTTACGTTATTAAGTACGTACCTTAGAAGGTATATTAAATTTTACTTCCTTTGACGTATAATGTATAATTATATATGGATCGAATGCCGTGAGCATTCGTTGTCAATCGTGAATTAGCTTTCTTACGCCATGATTTTTATCACTTCCATGGTCACAATATTGTCAGAACGTTTTATAATAAATGTTTGTTACGAATAAAGTAATTTTTCAGAAAATTTAAACGAGGTTTTGTTTATTTATTTGATTAAGTCATTTCTTATTGTACATACGAAACGTACTATTCACTAGAACTACAGTTGAAGGGTGTTACGACATAACCATGTAAGTGCCACTTTTTTCAAAATACTTTTTATTAAATTATTTAAAGTCCATGTACTGGACAATTTTTTGCTGCACCCAATTTGTTAGAGAGTATGAATATAAATTCTCCAAATTTAATTGTTTATTTATACCACGTCGTCATATGGGTTCATAAAGAAATGGTGAAACACGTAGACTTGATGTAATTTTTTTAGCAGAATCGTATGGCGTTATTGTTATTGTTTGAACAATTTAAAAAAATTCTTGAAAAATCTATTAGTTTTTTGCGCTATTAGTTTTCCAATGATTTTATGACAAAATAATTTTTTTCATGGTACTTACATAGTTATGACCGCAAGCAAATTTTGATGAGCATTTCCTCAGAATGTATTAACTCGTCCAACTTTTTTTTCTATAAATCTATGGGGCTCTATAATCTCTCGAAAGTACTTTCTCACTTTCTTCTTTTTTAAATAATTTGAATTTTGAGTACGTTTTTTGCTCTCCTTAATTTTTTTTGTTGGCACTTACATGGTTTTGCCGAGACAATTTTTGTGATATGAATTATCAATAAATTATTTTAGAGAGCGTCACAATTTTGAAAACAATTCCGAAAAGTATAATCAGTGGGAGAAAATATCAATTATGGAAAGAATTATAGTATCGTCTGACTTCAGACTTGACACGTTGACCTTTCTCTCAAACATTTTATAAAGCTTATACACAGCTCTAAAGCAATAAAACACCTTTTTTATTTTTGGCAAAATACAAAAATTGTAGATATATAAAAAAAATAATTTAATTTTGTATTTATGGTTAATTAAAGAAAACCCTTTCTTTTTCATCCAGTTTAATTTGTAAACTAATAAATGACCTTTTAAACTTCGAAGTGGTCTGGGCTCTGGGAAAAATCAGGGAAAGGTTGTGGAATTTTCAAATTAAACTTTTCGACCGCTCTGAATGACTTGAGTCAATTTTAATTGACTTTTAGAATGTATAATTAATATCGATATTTGCATAATTATTTTAAAATTTAAAACTCTTATTTTTATAATCTATTAATAAAATTTAAGTTCTTACCGCCAAAAAATTGCTGACGCAGTAAACTTATAAGTTTTTCATAGTTTTATGAGTGATATGACTTTTGCGTCAGTCGGAGGAGTTTATGAAAATTTATAATTAAAATTATATATTATATAATATATATAATTTCAATTATAAATTTTATATATATATATATTACGGTGGCCTTTATTCATACGTAGTGGAAAAGAAATTCAGAATTTTTTTACTCTCAACCCCCAGTTTTGTTCGAATACCCAAAAAAATGATCTCCAAATTTTAGCCGAATCGGTTATTATTAACCCGTGCCTAAAACACCATAAAGTTCAACACATGTTTCTTATGGGGAAAAAGTAGTTTTTTGTTAATCTAAGATTTCAAAGCCATAAAATCTTGCAAATTATTCCGCCTT
>JAUMHM010000085.1:13832403-13858666 GCA_032362435.1 Melikaiella ostensackeni | reverse complement strand
TCATTGTCAGGCCGAAGACTTTGCAGCCCATGTAGTACATCCGATATTTTTAAAATCTCGTACGTTGATGTATTTTGATGCGCTGATTACGAATATGGCCATAAAAATAACCACAAAAGTCATTTTCAAGGTCAACACTTGAAAAACTACGTTTTTTAAGTAAAAATGCAGAAAGAGGCATTCTAGGGGCCACGGGAGTCGTGTCTTTCTCAAAGGGGATATACTGGAAATAAAGTAGGATTGAGTAGGATCACACCCCTATTCTCTTTCCAGTAGCCCTTTTTTTCATTATTCCATTTTTACCTACCTCATTTCCAGTAGATATTTTCGATGTATTTGCATAAAACATCGTTTATTGATTTTATAGGATAAAATTTGAAAAAAATACATTTTTTTTTTAAATTGTGAATTTTTTTCATAGATTTTTTCAACGTATACTGATGTTTTTTCATACGCTGATTACGAATACGGCCATGGAAATACTTGCAAATGTCATTGACAAGGCCAAAATTTTGTTGATACATTTCTTCATTGTTAGTCATATCCCAAATCGGCAAAGTCTACTTCTACATTTGATTTGAGCTCATCTCCAGTATTTAAAAAATCAGTCCGAGAAGAGGTCGGCAAGCGACCTCAAGTAAGGGTTTCGTAGGCGTAGAGTAGAATAAAAAAATTTACATTTTTCTTATTTTTCATATTTTTCACTCAGTGGTATAAAAAAATAAGACAAATACATTGGAAATTTTATTTATGATTTTAATCCTACATGCCAAGAGCTTTAATTTGAGCTATCCCCGAAAAACATCGGACTCAAAGAAAAGCTTCCAGCATAGGGGTCTAAGTAGCCATATTTTCCTCATTCCTCTCTTTTTTCATATTTTCCACCCACTGATATAAAGAAAAGAAAACTGTAACATAGCAACTTTTATTTATGATTTCAATCCTATATGCCAAGAGCTTTAAGCTGAGCAATCCCCGAAGAAAGTCGGACTAAAAGGAAAGCTTCCAACATAGGGGTCTGAATAACAAAATTTTTCTCATTTCATTTATTTTTCATATTCTTCATTCACTGATACAAAAAAAAACTGCAACATAGCAAATTTTATATTTCATTTTTATCCTACATACCAAGAGTTTCAAATTGAGCTTCCTCCGAAGAAAATTGAACTAAAAGAAAAGCTTCCAGCATAGGGGTCTAAATACCGAAATTTTTCTCATTTCTCTCACTTTTTATATTTTTAATCCACTGATATAAGAAAAAGATAACTACAACATCGTAAATTTTATTTTTGATTATAATCCTACATGCAAAGAGCTTCAAGTTGAGCTATCCCCGAAGAAAGTCGGACTAAAAGGAAAGCTTCCAGCATAGGTGTCTAAATAACCAGATTACTCTCATTACTCTTACTTTTCATATTTTTCATCCACTAATGCAAAAAAAAAACTGTAACATAGCAAATTTTATTCTTGAGTTTAATCCTACATTTGACCCTATTTCCAGTATTTCAAAAAACTACCCTCTTCTGATTGGCCATACCCCTACTTGGCAAAATATACCTTTTAATTATATTCGACCTCATTTCCAGTATTTAAAAATACATCCATTCATGGTTGGTCACACCATAACTTAGCGATGTATGTAATTGTAAATTTTTGTTATAATTGTGTTTACAAATAGAAAAATGAAAAATTGTATTAACCACATTATGTAAATGTAAATATATGGACTGGAGACATTCTTACAGTATTCTGATCAAATTTTCTCAAACAAATTCACTGAAAGTTGTGAAATAAAAAAATAAGAAATTTGATAAAAAAGTCGATTGCGCCAGTAACTATGAGGTGGAAAACGAGAATGTGCAAGAAGGGCCCAAAATGTCCATTATTCAATTTATGGAATTAAGTAATATAATCCTATAATAAAATAAATTGATATCTACATAAGTTCTAGAATAAAATTTTGGAAATAATAAAAAGGAAATCAAACAAAATCAATCGGCGTATTCGACAGTGTTACCTTTTTATGTAATAATGTTTATAAAATTATAATTGAGAACATAAAAGGGGAGAATTATATATTATAACAATATTTTATATTTTTGTTATATTCCGGGATGTCCTGGGGTCACATGTCCTTTTTTACGAAATAAATGTCTTAGAGTGAGGGGTGCAAGAGGTTCCTAATATTCAAGTTTAATTCCCATTGTTCCGTTTTTTGTTTAATTTTCATATGAGTGCGTGTATGCATGAAAGTTGCTCTGTACGTCCACATTCCTTATCATACTGTATGTAATTTCAACCTTAATCGGAAAATTGGGACAGCAATAGTAAATAATTAAACGTCACATAACCGTGACGTAATATTTTATAATAAATTATGTTCTCATATATACATACATATATTTTTGAAATGAAATATGAAATTAATACTTTCTACTTCTCACTTGCAGGTGATATGATTTTACTTTCCGTGTTTTTATCTCAAAATAAAGATGCACAAGACTTCATATTATGACATAAGCTCACAACTGACATTGACAATTTTTCTATTGTTTTGAATGTAGGTCTGAAATTAAGGCAGAAATCAGTCTCAATTAAGAGCAATAATCAGATTTAGTTTGAGACTTTTTTGTAAAATTTCAATTTAAAGCCTGTTTGGCTAGATTTTCTGCGTTTCTCTCTTTCTGTGTACATACATATGTTATATACATAAACAGTAGGGCATATAAGCATAACACTATCGAATACACTGATTGATTTTCTGTGATTTCCTTTTTATTATTTCTAAAATTTTATTCTGGAACTTATGTAGATATTAATTCATTTTATTCTAGGATTATATTATTCAATTCTATAAACTGAATGATGGACATTTTGGGCTCTTCTTGCACGTTCTTGTTTTCTACCTCAGAGTTACTGGCATATTTGACTTTTTTATTTAAGAAAAATTTTCATTTAGAACAAATTTTACCTTTTTAGGTGCAATTCGTGAATTTGTAGATTGGCTTGCATAATCTGAGTTGTACGCAAGTATATACCTAATCATTGTATCATGCATTATAAAGTTCCTTTCTTAAGATTCTTTCGTCAAAGTCAATGCAATGAATACTGGATATCGACGATTTCACTTTCGATAATAATAAAATTGTCACTTTAGCCACGCGCGATTGCCTCCTACTACGAAACATGTCTCACGTGAGTAGCATTGGTAATTCAATCGATTTCGATTCAAATTATATTCATCAATATTGACAAACTTTTTTTTCTTTTGAATAGGAGAATGTTCGTCTTTGTTGTTCTTCTTCTCGCTGTGAATAAATGAATTTGAATCCCAATGAAGTGATTGCAATGGTTCAGTATTTGTAAAATAAATATCTACCAATAAATATAAATCAAAACTTAAATACCCACTAAGTTTATCATAATATTTTCAGAAGTTATGAATTGTTTTTTTCTTTTTTAGATTTGTGTTTCCTTTTTGTCAAAAATTATTGTTTGTCAAATCGGTAAAATACGTGTCCTCCTATTCCATTTGAGAAACAACATACTTACGTGGCAAATGATTCTGTACTGATCGTACTGAATTCTTAACATCTTTGACTGATCAGGCACTTAACTTTGTCCGTAGTTGATGATGGAATACCGGGTTCACCCAGAAAAAGCAAAAAATAATAATAATAGTATATGGCAGTAACGCAGAACTAACTGCGTTACAGGTGCAAACTCTTGTGTATTATACGGCTGTGGCAGTCGTTAGAACATTGGGCTGTAGAACTAGGCCTACAAATGCAGTCTCTGCCCAGAAAGAGAGCGAGATGCACCATGTAAAATCAGGTTGGACAGAGATATCAGCACAGTAAGGAGCAAGTTGGGTCGATTAACTCAATATAAGAAAGGAAAAAGAACCAGAAAGCTGACACCCCATGTTGCTTAAATTATCCAGCCTCGCAACATTGAGACATTGGCATCAGCTATATTGGATGAGATTATAGACTCCCAACGGCAGAGACTTGATGTTCTTACTGCTAGATTGCGTGGGTACAATAAGAGTAGTGCAAGAAGGCAGCAAAATCGAACCATTCAGGTAGATGAAAGAAATTTCTTTCATGAACTAAGTAAAGAGCAAAATAAACAGCAACACGCCGAAGTTCCTCAATTGAAAGACATGGCTGATTACTGGCCGGGTGTTTGGGAAAAATCAAACATAAGCAACTTAGGAAATGCATGGCTCCAACTAGAGAAACAAAGCTCAAGCAATAACCCTGTAACGGAACCTACTAGCATCACACACTCAGACGTTTCAGCGGTTTTGAAAAGGGTATGTAACTCGAAAGCCCCAGGTCCGGACATGGTGCACAATTTCTGTTGCAAGTACCTGACGAGTGTGCATCCTGCGTTGGCAAGGTGTTTCCAAAAGATCATCGAACAACCAGATCTGATGCCAGGCTTCATGCACAAAGGTTTCACGGATATGTTGCCTAAAAAACCAGACGCTCAAAATTCATCTGAATTTCGACCAACGGTTCGTTTAACTATGACTCTTTTAAGTTAGCCAAATGCCTCGTCATCTAATAAGTGATGCGCATGAATGGATCAACGAGACTCGCTCTGTCCCTATATACTATATATTGAAACTACTGTCAAGGAAACGGGATTGGGAGAATTAGCCGGGATGAAAATCCTCAGCACACGTCCTCCGCCTAACAGGCTGCAGCCTGTCTCCCAATGATTTATAAGTGCCTCACAGCTGTAATTGCAGATTAGGTTTACTGTCATTGCGACGAGAATAATATCCTAACAGATGAACGATAATTCTTTGGGGAACAAGAATCGAATAATTTGATCATAGGCAACCAAGGATAACTAGATTAATTTGCATGACGACGGGTATCTTTTAAGGAGACTCCATCAGTGCATTATGATTTTGTTTAGCGTTGAACTCATTGAGCAAAACACTAAATAGCATGTCTTGTGAGTTCAGAGTGCATGATAACAAGGATGGTCATCAAGTGACCCATCTTCTGTACATGGGTGACCTAAAACTAAGGTAGTTCAAACCAGAAAATACAGTAAGTGATCCATGTCACAAAGCAGTTTTCCAATGACATCCACATGGAGTTTGAACTAGATGAATGCAGAACAGTGCATGTGATCAGGGGAGAAATAGGGACTGCAGAATTAAAAGACGAGAACAAGGATCACATTATGGCAATGGTTGAGGGTGAGTCATAAATATTCAGGTATTCTTGAGTCTAAGAGTATTCAGCATACAATAGTTAAGAAAAGCCTAATGACTACCTTCACTACAAGACTCAGATTGGTTCTAAAGAGTTCTCTCAATTTGACCAATAAAATCAGGGTTTTTAACACCTATGCCATTCCCATCCTCACGTACTCTTTTGGGCTCATCAAATGGTCGAACACCGTCCTTGAAAGGATAAACAAAACCATCTGCGTTAAAATGACCAAGCACCGAATGCACCACAGTAATTCGGCGATTGAAAGGGTAGTTCTACCACGACATAAAGGAGGTCGAGGCGTTGTAGATGTGAAGCAACTGTGTATATCACAAGTTATACAGTTGCGAGACTATTTTAACAGCAAGCGAGATGTTGCGCCTTACAACACCACCTGTGAAGCAGATCTCAATTACACGCCCTTGAACTTGTCCATAGAGGAAGCCTTGAATATCAGGGCTCCAGGGATCTAATATTTGGCTGAAAAAGGGCGTCCTGTTCCTGGAAACGGAAGGATTCGCTTTAGCGACTCAGGACAGGGTTGATTTTTGAGGTCATAAAGATTTGATTCAGGTTCATGTATGATCAAGTCAAGCCAAGATGGCCAACGATCTTGAAGTACTTCAGCTCATATGCGAGCTTTTTATGATTTCTGATCGTGCAGTGTACTTGAAAAGTTAAAATATAACGAAATTTGATAACAGAATATATCTTTTGTTAAGTTTAGTTGTCACTCGCATGCGTTTAGACAAAATATTAAGGTTATTACATCCGCATCAAAAAATGGCGGCCATTTTGCTTATGCTGACAGATGACCCTGAAAGTAGATCAAAATGATCCGATTGAACTGATCATTATGATCTCGAGAGTCAAATGATCGCTGGAGCAAAATTCTCTGCAACAAAAATTATCCTTTTTTTTACTGTGAGCATGTGTTGCATCAAGACATTAAGTATCAGACACAGATGGTAGCTCTAAAAAAGCATCCAGAGGCGATTAATGTCATTTCAAATATCGCATTAAATTCCTAACATCTTAACTCATCAGGCACTTGACTTAATCCGTGATTGATGATGAAACACGGGGTTCACCCGAGAAAAAAGCTGAAAAATAATAATGCGCACTTTCCGATTGATTTATTGACCTGCTAATTAATCTTTAACATTGTCCACGAGATCGTTAATTTTTTCAGATAATCAATAATCTTCTAGAGCTTTTCATTCGATAACACTGAGTATTTTTATTATTTTGTATATATTGTAAAATTTTGATGTACACCAGAATTTGAAAATGCGAATAATTCGAAGAAGTGAAAAGAATTTAAGTGAATTCAAAAGGTTGTAAAAAACTTAAGAGAATTTAAAAGGATTCAAAATTTTTTTTAGAGAAATAATAATAATAATAATAATTCGGACTTCCTGTTTGATTTATTGACATAATGGGGTAAGTTTAAAAAATGCAATATGCTTTTGGAAATTCTTGTTTCTTTTTGAAACAAAGAAAGTCCCTAAAATTATGTAATTCTATCGGATGAAATCCTGCACTCCCTCATCGAAGTCAAAGGTTGAACTCTTAATATCTTCGTTGCTTCGTACTTACAAAAAAATGTTAAGACAATATAGGTGTAATTTTTCATAATACATTTAATTGTGTCATATAATGTTATCAAAAAAAAATTTAGAGACATATTTTTACGTAATGTATTCTCTTCTATTAATAAGGATTTTTAATGTACCTAGAATTGTAGATACTTTTGATACGAATTCATTGGTAACATATAAATTGCTTTCATGTTAATTACATCCTTTTTTATTTATGTTTAAATAAAAATGAAAATAATAATAAAAACAATTTATATGGTACTTACATAAAAAATTAGGCTAATATTTTCTTAAGTTGTTTTTCATGAGCAAGAATTCATCCGATTGGATTACATTGTTTCAGAGATTTTTTTAAAAAAAGAAACAAGAATTTCTTAAAGTACATTACATTTCTCAAATTTTGCGATTTTTGGTACCCTACCTGAATTAATCATGCAATAGTTATTGGTTAGCCCCCTTAACAATTATATGCACAATTATTATTGGATTTGACATTCGCTTTATAAATTAATGTTCATAAAAAATGATTAGATTAATATTGCACACAATTCATAAAAATAGCAAATTAAAAATTACGTTCTCTGTCCCGACCAATGTCATCTTTTCCATTGAACTCTTTAGGGAACATGCATTGATTACGTAACGATGATTTTTGAAATTTTAGACCCCCTCCCCAATTCGAAAAAACTCGTAAGATTTTTGTGACCCCCCACCCTTTCTTAAGTAAGATTTTTCATTTTTACTCAACATATCAATTATTTGCTATATAAACGAGATTTAAAAATATTTCAAGGTATTTCACAAGATTTGAAAGATTTCCAGTGATTTGAAAAGATTTCAATGTAATTCAAGTGATTTTTAAGGTATTCCAGAGAATTCAAAGTATTTCAGAGAATTAAACAATTTTAACGTCATTTAACGAGCTTTCCAAAGCTTTTTAGGGATTTCAAAATATTTCGAGGGATTATGAAAGTATTAAGGCATTTCAAATGATTTTAACAAGTTTAATCAAGTTTCAAGAGATTTCACGCGGCATTTCAAGAGATACCGAAGGATTTCGACGGGTTTTCAGGGATTTTTAGGGATTTTAAGGAATTAAGAACGATTTCCGCGAATTACAAAAGATATAAAGGGATTTTACGAGATTGCGGAGTATTTCAAAAAAGTCACGGCATTTCGAAGGATTTTAGAGGATTGCAAGAGATACCAAAGTATTTTCACGAATTTTGAAGGATGCCTGGGGATTTTGATTGAATTTCGAAGATTTGAAGGGACTTGACGGAACCTCATAAGATTTCAAAAAATATGCAAAGATTTTAAAAGATTTTAAGGGATTTTAACGGATTTGAAGAGATTTGAAGCGGTTGCGATGCTTTTACGGGACTTCAAAGGAATATAAGTGATTTCAAAAGATTCCAAAGTATATCCACGGATTTTGGAGGATTTCTTAAGATTTCAAAAGAATAAGCGGAATTTCAGAGGATTTCCGAATATTGTAAATGATTTAATGGGGTTTCGAGGAATTTTACAGGTTTTTAATGGATTTTTATGGAATTTTCAGGATTTCAAAGGATTTCCATAGTTTTTAAAGGATTTCCAGGGATTTCCATGGAGCTCAATCGTTTTAAAGGAATGTGAAGGAATTATGTACGATTTTCAGGAAATTTAAAGGATTTTAAGGTATTTTGAGAGATTTCGAAATATTTTAAAAGATGTCACGAGATTTCAAAGGATTTCAAGAGATATCAAAGTATTTTTACGAATTTTGAAGGATTTCAGGGGATTTCAATTGAATCTCGAAAATTTGAAGCGATTTGGAGGTACTTCATAAGATTTCAATAGATTTCACGGGATTTTAGAAGATTTGCAATAATTTAAAGGATTTCAACGAATTTCAAGAGGTTTAAAGCAGCTTCCATGATTTCACAGAATTTCAAGGATTTTGACCAAATTTTAAAGATTTTAAGGGATTTCCATGGATTTTAAAGGATTTTAAGGGATTTTTTAGGACTTTGACGACTTCAAGGGATGATAAGGGAGCTCAATCGTTTTGAAGGGATTTCAAGAGATTATCTACAATATCCATAAAATTTAAAGGATTTCAAGGGATTTTCTGAGATTTCGAAATATTTCAAAAGAAATCACGGAATTTCAAAGAATCTCAAAGGATACCAGGAGATTCCAAAGTATTTTCACGGATTCAAAAGCATTTTAAGGGATTCTTATGGGATTTTGAAGACTTTAAGGGATTTTAAGGAAACTCAATCTGTTATGTGCTAACGTTTTTAAAAATGCGAAGTTAGGAATAAAACCATTTTGTTTTAAAACACAACTCAAATTTATTAAAACTTAAGATATACAACAATGCGAAGGAGTACTTTGAAATTTGCGAACTGGCCTAATTTTAAAACTATTGACTTCAAAATTAGTGATCTGAAACTATTAACTCTACAAATAGTGATTTTAATTTCAAAATCGGTGACTCTGGAATTAGCAATATCAAAAAACTAATTGCAAAGATTTCAAGGGATCTCGTAACATTCCGAAATATTTCACGGAATTCAAAGGATTTTAACCGATTTTTACAGATTTTAAGAAATTTTCACATGATTTAACAAAGTTCGTGGGATCTACCAAATTTTCAAAAGAATTCACTAGATTTCATAGAACTAAAAGAATTTCCAAGGAATTCACGATATTTCATGAAAGGTGTGCACCAGGCTTCTAAATTTCTCGACTCATATTTATTGAGCGTATGTAATATGAAATATTATACAATAAAGAAGGAATACAAAAAATAATGATTTAATGTGTATAATAGCATGAAAAGTGATTTTAACAGCCAAAATTGATTTAATTAGCATACCTAAAAAAACTAATTAGAAAGAGGAAACTTACGCAAGAAATTGACTGGACCCTCCCCCCCGAGTAAGGATTCGTAAGATTTTCTAAACTCCCTTCCTCCCAAAAAGCCTTACGTAATTAACGTATGCTCCCTTATCTTAAACCATCAAACGTTTAATCTTAAGGAAAATGATTCTTATCACGATTTTCACATTCTGCGAGATTGGAGAAGGTCAAGATTTCTTTTAATTCGCAGAGTGATATCAATTATGAATGCAACTGTTATCACTATAAATCACCCCTAAACGTGGTTCAATACGTAATTGAAAATTGCATATACATACACATACCTATAATTGTATTAGTGACTGCGGGTGAGGCGGTGCACATATACATACTTCCTGATACCGCGGAGAAGGCATCGTGCTCTTCAGTTCGCCGCAACTGTTCAGACCGTGCAGAACCGCCCGTCTCGCGATTCAATATACAGAATACACCATAAAAAATAGTCACATATGCTATATACCATAGAGTAGGAGAAGTACCTACACTGCTCTACTGAAACGAGATAGGCTCGAGGAAATACGACTCAGGCTTATTTATCCGGCAAATCTGAGTGGGTGGTTAACCCTTTTCTAAAGATACTATATCTTCAGTCTAGGAACCTTACATAGTACTCAAGGTACGGTTTCTAAATCTATATAACCGTGGGAAAAAAAATTGCATATATGTCTGGTTTTCGCGCGAGTGAACTTCCGACTTCCGGTGGCGGAAGTTGTGGTGTTAATGAACTCAAGGCAGTACGAGTTTATGTTATGACTTTCATTCTTCATGGAATTAAGAGGGAAATTTATCACAATTGTTATCGTTTAGAGTTTTGTAATATCAGTGCGTTACCGAATCATACGTTTAGACAATTGAGTTTTGATGGTACTCATCTTAAAATTAAGTTTCTTTTGATTTCTCATTTTTAAAATCAAATCCTATGTGAGATTTTGTAAGAAACTGGGCGAGTTCTGAAATTAGTTTCATGAAGTTAATTACCCGGATAAAGAAAATTTTGGTATGGGATTGACACAGAAAATCATTGGTGTGAAATTTTTTTCATCTCACTTTGAACAATTAGAATTTTTATTTTGCCTTTATTTGTTTTTGTGTCTCAAAAATGTTGCAGCTCAAAACTACACCGAATTTAACGTACACTGTTAAAACTGTTTGGGATTTTACAGCACTTCTACAATACGAGCGTAAGGTAAAATTACAGTGACCCTATTGGAAGTGAAATCACAATACTTGTACTGTAAAGTTACAAACATTACAATACGGGGGCTCTATGCGATGTTGTAAAATTCCAATACATTTGAGGTAAAATTGCAATAAATTTGAGACAAAATTACAACACTGGCATTAGAAAACTACAATTCAATGTATTGGACATTTTTTTCAATGTACTTTTAAGGATCGGCGTTTAACAGTGGATTTAGGAAAATATCTGGGAAAAAGTATGCGAGTGATCTTTCAGATAGTATATTAAAAGTATGGCAAATGAGATTATCCCATACTTTATGTATATTTAAATAAATGATATTGGACACTGTTAGATAGCGATTTTACTATAAATGTAATGGAAGCAATATGCATATACGTATAGTATTTTTACTATACATGTTCAGTACTCTGAATTATGAGCAAATAATAGTTTCTTACGATGTTGCTTAATCTTTACAACTTATTCGAAAATAAAAAAATCAGAATTCAAAATGTTTGCCAAAATATATCAATCGGGATAGAAATATGACGTGAGTGAAACTTTTCCCGAAAAAGCAAGCTAAAGGTGAAAATTCCAGATACAAAAAATAATTTCTAGGCTAGCTTTGTATATCTTTCATTAATTTGATGATCGTGTTACTACTAATGAATTCAGTTGAAACTGTCAAAAAAAATGATATATCATAGTTCAATTATGAAAATTAGTTGGTCCGTGAATTATAAAATTTGTAAATTGAGTTCTAAAAATTATTACTGCAGATTTTACTACACATGTGTTGTAATTTAAGACTACTCCTCTGGGAATATAAATTAACTATACAAAAGTATATTAAAAGTGCGGTAAAATTACAAAAAATGTTAACAGTGAATGTATAGCTTAAATATTGCTAAAGTATAGCGATGTATGGTTGAAGTATAGGGAAAGTATTGCTAAAGTATATCTGAGAAGTGAAGCTGCTATCTAAAGTATAGTTCAAGTATGTAAAGCATATTTAAGTCATAGAGAAAGTATGGCGAAAGTATGGATATAGTAGATATAGCCGTATTATTTATAATGGGAAATAATCGGATATCTCAAATACTTAAAAATAGAGATGCAGAATCATGATTTTCACAATATTCAAAAATATTATTTGCAACTTCTGGAATAAGTTAAATGCAAATAAGTAAAATGCTAATTGTAACCTGAGTTCTTTTACTTTATATTATACAAAATTCAACATTAGACATTCCACCTAAATAAAAGTTTGATTAAATATTAGTATGCTCATAATACTATAGTTAGCAATC
Organism: Melikaiella ostensackeni; assembly: GCA_032362435.1. Taxonomy (NCBI): domain Eukaryota; kingdom Metazoa; phylum Arthropoda; class Insecta; order Hymenoptera; family Cynipidae; genus Melikaiella; species Melikaiella ostensackeni. The sequence continues at coordinate 13,846,425 of JAUMHM010000085.1, read as the reverse complement.
AAAGATTCTGGATCTCTAACCAATATATGTACATTAGAATCATATTTAAGTTTTCCATTGTATATCTTCTTGTTGCGAACGCGAACTTTTAAAATTTCCGGACGAGGTGACATTCATGACACATGATGCTTATTCCGTTGCTAACATGTCTTGAAAAACAAATAAGTGCCATTCTATGTCCGATACTTTAGCCATACTTACGTAAAAATGAATTATAGTCTATACTTCAGTTATACTTAAGTATAGATGAAGTATATGCTATACTTATTCAGATATACTTAAGTATATGTATATGAAGTACATCCCATACTTCAACCATGCTTCAGCTATACTTTAACTATATCTTAGCTATACTTTATCTACACTATTCCAATATACTTGAAGAATGGGATTATTTCATTTGCCATACATTTTCCATACTTTAGAAAGTCAATGATTATTCACTTCCATACTTAAGATTTTTACTCGGGGAGGATCATAAATAAGTATATGAATAAACAATTGAGGGTACATCAAAAAACCAATTTTTTACGTGAGAAGAAGTTCATTGTGAAGCAAACCTTCTTTAATAAGATGAATTTTTTCTATAAAATCTCCTTTTTCATTTCTAAATTTCATTCAGAGGTGGCGGAGTTTTAATTCAATGTTCAAGTTAGAAACTCTTTTTCTGTGTTTTACGGATCGGATGTTATCATATTCCAAAAATATTTACAATGAACTTTAGAATATTTAAATTAAAAACTTTTTAACTCAGATCAAACAAACGGACCCATTGTTATACTATATGCATCTAAAATACATTTTTAAAAATAATTCTTCTCAATAATTCATACATTTGTTTTTCGTAAAAAAATAACTCCAAGAGCCGCTTATACATTATTCTGATGATTCTCTATTACTGATATTGCTGATTGCTGATTCATTAATTCACGTATAGAATATTCAGAAGAGATTAAAAGGTGATTCTATAAACCAGTGGATACAGGGGACATAGTCCTCTTTCGGACGTCCCTATGTGATGCCTATTAAAAATCAAAAATTGATGTTTCACGAACATGCCATGCAGATTAAAAAACGTGTTCAAAGATATTTTAAGACGTGACATTTTTGGATACTAGTGCCCACAGAAAAAAATATACCACCAAAAAACCACGCGTGAAACAAACCTGGCAAGTATATGAATATTAATATATTATTTATTTATGTTAGAGGTAAACAAAGTTATGAAATTACAAAATCAAGCAAGTACGAATAGGAATTAATTAAGAAATTAATTAAATGAATGTTATTATAAGGTCATTTTTGCAATAATTATCAATTAATGGTACTTGGCTTTATTTAGTGATTTCGTAACATTGGTTACCTTTAACTTAAGTAAATGACATATTAATATTTATGTACTTGACGGACTTTTTTCACTCGTAGTGTTTTTGATGGGTTTTCATAAACTAGAAAGAAACTCTATTGATTCTTATAAACATCAATAGAATATATTTGAACATCTTGTATAAATAGATATCTTCTCTTAAAATAAGTGATTTAACCATTTGCATAAAAAAATAATTCAACTTATCTCAATTTATTGTCATTATAAAACCTTACTTTTAATCTTGAATTCCTTGATTGCATTTTTCCTTGCGTAATTAAGCCATTATGATTGATCGATCTTGTACTTCATACATCTTAAATTTCTCTCAGGAAATTATATTTTTATATTCACCGATCAAATCAACACTTCAATGATTTTTTGTATAACTAACAATAAGCCTACTAGCAAAAAACAAATTTACATACAAAATAATGAATGTTTACACGCATCTGAATAGGACTAAAAATGTGCAGTATAATTTATTGCTCACTCTCGGCCAAGTAGTAAATCGAAAATGTTTAAATAATTCGGTCAAGACTGTCCTCGAATGAATGACGAATATATTCCATTTTATTCTACAATTTAATAAATTTATTGTCGACCATCAAAGAGGCAATGTACATTATTAATCTTGTGATTGTAATTGAACTGATTTCTAAAGGGGTTTATTTATGATTAATAACAGAATTCACAGAAAATTAAAAACAATTTAAACTTGAAGATTGTGAAATATAAAAATTGATTCAGAGAAATAGTAAGAATTAGGCTCTGTCAAATGTTATGATTTAAAAATTACTAGTGAATAATATTTATAATTAGTAGTATTAATTAATTAGTTAAATCAATTTAATTACCATGAAAAGTGTATTTTAAAGAAGTATAAATTATAAATAATTATCATTAATTGAAGCGCAGTGATTCGATATGCGCCCGGATATAGGTCGACATAAGTCGTTTACAAAGTTCCTTCATCTATTGTTTATAGTTTATAATTACAATTTAATTTTCAATGCTTTTTGTTTTAATTCTCTTTGCCTCTCAAAACGCTGCACTAAATTGCGCAAAGATAATTATGATTACACCAAATTACGTCAGAAGGTTTTGTGATGCGCAAAGAAGTTTTTATACTTTGTAACACTTGAGACTCGAAACAGAAATAAAGATGTTTATTTTTTTGTTTCGCGATGAATCAACTATAGCTTTCAATAATTATCATTCAAGTCTTATATCGATTAAAAGAAAAACTTTGTATTCCAATCTTTAGTTTCACATTTAGTTTGAAATATATATTTTTTTTAATTTCCTTTCTTTTGAAATTGAATTGAATACAACTTTATTATCAAAAATTTTAGTGGGAAGATTTTTATACTTAGGAATATTTTTGAAAAAATGTATGCTATATGTATTTTTTTAAATTTGCACTTAAGGTATTACATAGCTTTATTTCCTTATCTTTTGAAAAATGTCACACAAAAAGCGATATATAATTTCAAGATTTTCAGCAGCAAAAAATTTTATCTTTCATGCACGTGTCATATTGGCGTTATTATTGTTTATCACGAACGTCGTTGCAATTCAAATTCCTATGCAGTAATGTAGTACGTTTTTTAACGTCGCAGTTTTTTTTATTAGTTAGCATTCATCATTATCATTTTTATATTCTTTATTTCTTTGCATAAAATCGTTCATTTTTACATAAATTATTGTATTATAAGATTCCCCATTTTGCACACTCAAAGAGACTTATCAACCTTTTGAAGTATATTTCGTTTTTTAAACAGTATATATAACAGTAATTTAAAATTTTGTTAACACACTAAAATTTTCAAAGATATTCAAATGTAAGCTGAAATGAAGATGTTTAATTAACAAAAATATAATTATGAGTTTCTAACTTTGAAAGAATTTCAATTTTTAATCATAACATGACTAGAAAACGTTACAGTATGGCCTCATTTCACTTACAAGTGAAATTTTGAGAAAAAATATATCAAAATAAAAAAAATTTTCAAGATTGAATCCCTGAACTTTATACGAATGTTGAGGTTTTTACCTGTATTGAAAAACCGTTCTTCACGGAAGGCATAACGCGAAGAGTCGCGTGAGCCGCCGAGAGTGACAAAGGCCACTAATGAATTTATTCAAATCTCAGGTTTCCACACTTCCTTTATAGTCAATTTTCGAATACTTAATGGATCATTCATTAACCGCAAATTTTAATTCCGGAAACAAATTATGAGAAAACCTCCATTTTTATCGATAAACCCATCATCACATTCATTGATTGATTAAAAAAGGAAATGAGGGTCAAATTCATTACTACTTTGATTGCTTGGTTTATCGTATTAATAAGTTATAATAGTTTGCAAAACAAGTGTCATTCATCACTATCCAGCTTTTGCTTCTCATTTCCAGATTAATAATTAGTAATAATAATAAACTACAAATGAACACAGCTAATTCATTCCGTTCGCAATAAGAGGTTGTTTCGCAGACATGCTTTTGTTCTTTCATTCATGTTTTTTTAAAAATTGGTTTATTTTATTTTCTAAACTTTAGAAACACATAAGTGTAAAATAAAATAATTTTTAATTGATAATATATGCAATTCTTTGGGAAATTCAAAATTGGGAAACTTCATACTTAAATTTCTTGGAATAAAGGAGAAGACTTCAATCTTTTTGTTTTCTGATACTAGTTTCAATAAAAATAATTAAATTACTAAAATCTGTTACAATTACAATTATTTCTGAAGGTTTTAATGCTTTGATTTTGTCGTTAAATATTCAATATTTAAATTCACATATTTATCAAGTTTGAAAGTTTGAATTTTTAGATTTTAATGTCCTAAAAAATTGTTTACGAATTGGGAAACGATCAGAAATTTGTTTTTGTACTTAGATGCAACTATAAAATATTGCAGATTCATATTGAAAATTTGACTGCTAATAAGAAACTTCTTGCGCACATACCGCGCGAATCATAATTGCTATACATTACAATTGTGATAGATTGATTACAGTGTCGTGATTCAATAATATGCTATAATTTACACTTTTTCAAAACATGCAAGCATTAATAACAGCAAAGCAAAGAAAGTTTTTTGTCGAAGTTTTTTATCAATGAAAAATATGAAATCATATCTGTGAGAAAAAACTGAAATGAATATTTTGCTATAAATGTTTTCAATCATATTTCAGTAAAAATAGTTCATTTATAAATACCTAATGCATAAAGAAAAATTGAATTTTCACAAACAATATTGCGTGGGAAAAAAGTAGTCTCTGCAATTTTCCTTTTTTTTTTGAAATTATACATAATCATTGCGCAACGTTGTTTTGAAATCCATTTCTGATGAATACTTTTGTTCCAAATTAGAAACATGCGGTCGCACTGATTTTATAAATACGTAGCGCATAATGAAAAATTGATTTTTCACAAACAATATTCTGTAGGACAGAAGTAGTTTCTACGATTTGCCTTTTTTTGAAATTATACATATTCATTGTGCATTGTTGTTTTGAAATCCATTTCTGATGACTACTTTTGTTCCAAGTTAGAAACATGCGGTCGCACTGATTTTATAAATGCGTAACGCAAAATGAAAAATTGAATTTTCACAAACAATATTGTGTGGGAAAAACATAGTCTCTACTATTTGCTTCTTTTTGAAATTATACGTATTCATAGCACAACGTTGTTTTGAAATCCATTTCTGATGACTACTCTTGTTCCAAATTAGAAACTTGCTGTCGCACTGATTGTCATTCTTTATCTTGTAGGCTACAATTATGAGTTAATTGCACTCAGGAAAATCTCTCGGCAGTATGTACGATAATTGTGAAACCGTTTATGTGAAATTGAGTTTATCCTGAGAAAGTATCATACGAAAAGGGACGATATCAGAAAAATGGATATGATCACTCAAAAGATGTGCAGTGATGAAAAAAAGCCATATGATCATGAAATTATCATCAAATCTGAACCTTTGCTGCATCTTACAAAAATGGCACCTGTTGACATCGAATTCACGGATATTACGTATTCGGTGCCCACTGGCAGGAAAGGTATGTCAATTTTTTCATAGTTTTATTAGCATATGATTGGTAATTATTTGGCAATTATTGGTAATACGTAATTGAATTAAGGTTTAATGCAATTTAAAAGTGCTTCGCGCAAAAGTCAAAACATCAGATGGCACATATAATTAAAATTTGAAAATAACTTAGGGAAAATCCATTACGTAAAGATGATTTTTGAAATTATATACCTCATCACCCCTATTGTAAAAATTCGTAAGAATATTGTGACCCCCCATCACCCCTTCTTACGTAGGATTTTTTATTTTTACTCAATATATCAACAATTCATCAAATATTTTCACTATAAAGGAGATTCAAAAAGATTTCAAAGATTTCCAGCGATTTGAAAGAATTTTAAGAAATTTTAAGGGATTTTAAAGTTTCTCAACGACTACAAAGTATTTCAAAGAATTACAAAATTTTTACGGAATTTAACGAGATTTCCAAACCTTTTTAGAGAAGTTACGAGATTCCAAGGGATTAAAATTTTTTTAGGGTATTTCAAACGATTCCAAACGACTATGTGAGGTTTTACAGATTTTAAGTGTTTCTAAAAGATTTCAAGAGTTTGAAGAAATTACCTATTATAATTTCAGACAGAATCTCATTTTTTTCAAGGGAATTTACAAGATTTTTAGGGACTTTAAGGAGTTAAATCAAATATCAAGGGAATCCGAAACGATTTCGACGGATTTTTAGAAATTTTACGGATTTTAGAACAATTTCCTCGGATTACAAAGGATTTTGAGGGATTTCAAAATATTTCAAATAAAATCATGGGATTTCAAAGGATTTCCGTAGCGTACAAAAGATTTGAAGGGATTCCAAGGGATTTGAAGAGCCGTCGAAATATTTCAAAAAAATCTTTAGTTTTTGACGGATTTTCAAGGATTTCCATAGATACCAAAGGATTTCGAAGGATTTTCAACGATTTCAAGGATTTAAGAAAGATTTTTTTGGATTAAAAAGAATTTCAAGGAAACCTAAGGGATTTTAAGAAAAGTCGAAATATTTCAAATGAAATCACGGGATTTCAAAGGGTTTTTAAGGATTTCTACAGACACCGAAGGATTTCAAAAAATTTTCAGAGTTCTCAAGGATTTAAAAACGATTTTCGACCATTACAAATGATTTTAAGGGATTCCAAGAAATTTCGATATATTTAAGAAGAAATCCTGGAATTTCGACAGATTTATGAGGATTTTGAGAGATGCCAAGGGGTTTCAAGATATTTTGGAAATATTTCAAAAAAAGTCATGGGATTTCGACAGATTTCAAGGAATTAAGAAAGATTTTCGCGGATTACAAAGCATTTTAAGGGCCTTCAGTGAACTTCAAGAGATTTCGAAATATTGTTAAAAATCATGGGATTTCGAAGGATTTTCAAGGATTTCGACTGATTTTTATAAAATATAAGGATTTGAGAACGATTTTCGCGGACTACAAAAGTTTTTGAGAGATTCCGTGGGATTTTAAGAGACGTCGAAATATTTTTAATAAAATCGTGGAATTTCAAAGGTTTTTGATGGATTTCCATTGATACCGAAGGATTTCGACGGATTTGTAAGGATTTTAAAGATTTATGAACAATTTTCGCGGCTTACAAACGATTTTGAGGGATTCCAACGTGTCTTAAGAGATTTCGAAATATTCCAAAGGAAGTCACGGGATTTCAAAGGATCTTTAAGGATTTTAAGAGAAACCAAACTATTTTTACCAATTTTTGAGGATATCAGGGGATTTGAATTGAATTTCAAAGATTTGAAGGGATTAGAAAAAAATTTCATAATGTGTCAAAAGATTTCAAGGGATTTCAAAACAGTTGAAATGTTTTCAAAGGATTTTACGAGAATTCTACAGATTTTCAGAGATTTAAAGCGGTTTTAAGAGATTTGGAAAGATTCCCACGGATTTCAAAAATTTCAATGAATTTTAAAGGGGTTTCAAAAATGTCAAAGGATCTCGTAATACTTAGCAATATTTCACACAATTTCAACAGTTTTTAACCGATTTTCAGAGATTTTTAGGGATAATAAGGGACTTTTATGGGATTTTGAAGATTTCAAGCGATTTGAAAATATTTCACGGAATCTCAAAGAAGTTTAAGGGATTTCAAGGAATTAAAAAAAATTTCGAAATATTTCAAAAGAAGTCACGGGATTTCAGAGGATTTCAAATAATTTTAATGAATTTTCAAATATTTTATGGGATTTTAATGGTCTTTTATGGGATTTTGAAGATTTCAAGCGATTTCAAGGATTTGAAAATATTTCACGGAATCTTAAAGAATTTTAAGTGATTCCCAGGGATTTTAAGAGATGTCGAAATATTTTAATAGAAGTCACGGGATTTTAAAGGATTTAAAAGAAATTAATGAATTTTCAAATATTTTGAGGGATTATTCTCAGGAGATTCGAAAAGATTCCCACGAATGTTAAAGAGTTTCATTAATTTCACAGAGATTTCCAAGATTTAAGGGATCTCATAATACTTTGAAATATGTCACACAATTTCAACAATTTTCACCGATTTTTAGAGATTTTTAGGGATTTTAAGGGATTATAAGAGATTTTTGTAGGATTTTGAAGATTTCAAGCCATTTCGAAGATTTGAAAATATTTCACGGAATCTCAAAAAAGTTTGAGGTATCCCAAAGGATTTTAAAATATTTCGAAATATTTCAAGAGAAGTCACGCGATTTCAAAGGATTTCAAAGAATTTTAATGAATTTTTAAATATTTAAAGGGATTATTTGCAGGAAATTGAGAAAGATTCCTACGGGGTTTGAAGAGTTTAATGAATTTTATATGGATTTCAAAGATCTCAAGGGATCTCATAATACTTCGTAATATTTCACACAATTTCAATGATCTTAATTGATTTTTGAGGATTTTAAAGTATTATAAAGGATTTTTATACGGTTCTGAAGATTTCGAGCGATTTCAATGATTTTAAAATATTTCACGGAATCTTAAAGAATTTAAAGTGATTCCAAGGGATTTCAAGAGATGTCGAAATATTTTAATAGAAGTCAGGGGATTTTAAAGGATTTAAAAAAAATTAATGAATTTTCAAATATTTTGAGGGATTATTCTCAGGAGATTCGGAAAGATTCCACGGATGTTAAAGAGTTTCATTAATTTCACAGAGTTTTCCAAGATTTTAAGGGTTCTCATAATACTTCGAAATATGTCACACAATTTGAACAATTTTCATCGATTTTTAGAGATTTTTAGGGTTTTAAGGGATTATAAGAGATTTTTGTAGGATTTTGAGGATTTCAGGCGATTTCAAGGATTTTAAAATATTTCAAAGAATCTCAAAGGATTTTTAGGGATTTCAAGGGATTTTAAGAGATTGTGAAATATTCCAACAGAACTCACGGGATTTTGAAGGATTTAAATACATTTAAATGAATTTCCAAATATTTTGAGGGATTACTTTTAGGAGATTCAAAGGATTTTAAAATTTTCAATGAACGATTTCAAGCGATTTCACGGAATTTCAAAGAGTTTTGATGGATTTCCATAGTTTTCATATGATTTCAAGGGATTTTTAGGGAACTCAATCGTTGTAAAGGCATTTCAAGAGATTATGTGCGATATACAAGTAAGGTTTTATAAAATTCTCCAGACCTCCCCCCCCCCCCAAAAAAAAAGAAAAGGCTTTACGTAATTAATGGACGCTCCCTTATACCTATGTTATCTGCAGTTGTTGATAGAAAAAAAATATGTTTTTGAGATGAGTAATATCGCATTTCAAATTTTCTTTCGTATCTCGTACACTTTTGCTAGAAAGTGGTATTTTTTATTTTTAATAACATTTGTGACGATTATAACAAAAACTATGCGTCCCATGAAAAAAATGGTCTTAAACAAATTTTTAGATCTTTTCAAGATGAACGATTTTGCTTTCTAATATTTTTTTCGCATCTCGTATAGTTTTGCTAGAAAGCAATCTGTGAAACAATCGATCTTATTTCGTCTCATTCTCTTTGACCTCAGATAATCAACTTTACTTTATAGTTTTCCTCATTGCATGCGCCTTAAAAAAATCGCATTGAAAATGAACTCGTCATGAATCATGAAATAGAGTTATGCAACAGAAATCTCTCCAACACTTAAGTTATGGAGACGAAAATATTCCGAATTTCGGAACAGAAATTAGGACTGCATTTTTTTCAGGTCCTACTTCAGTTGCCGGGACAACTTTATGTTATTTTCTCTTGTTTAACAACTCAATTCAAGTCTTTTCGACTAAAAAATGCTTCGCCTCAATTTTTGGTCAGTGTCCGACTCAAAATGAGCCCAATTTTTTTCTGTGCAATTTTGGTTTAAAATGATCTTTTACTCAAGATCAGTTTCATTCAAAAGAATTTCAAATTTTCGAAGAAAAAAATTAATCCACGTGGAATAATAATTTCAAATTTGCAATTCAATCGCATGCAATTCACAATAATTTAACATTATATTGCTTAGAGAGACTTATTTATTCTCGATTTCCTATAATAAGAAAAATGTCACTTACTTGTGCTTACAATGTAGACGTGCGTTGATCTTTTAATTATTTGAATTTTAGTTACCACTGAAATCATTATCTATGAGTAATTTTAATGTGCAATTTCGTACTTTAATCATACTTTTTCTTGAGCATAGGTAAACTATACGTGTGATAAATTTTTGCTTAATTTAAGTTCACTTCTGAATGTAAGTTTTAAAAAATGGTAAAATTTTTAAGTATTCTTTTTTACTGTGAAAGCCTTTATTCAGAAGGTCTTATTTCAAAATAAATTTGACTCTGTAAAGTATATAATATGTGTAGAATGTTAACAGGGTGTCTACTCAAATCCTGGAAAAAAATTCCGTGACAATTCCAGGTTTTTTCCAGGTAGCATTTTTCTTGAAGGCGTTGGAACCAGGCCCTAATCTCAAAATTGAATTGCCTCATTTAACTCCATAAATACTAGAATTACATCTTTGACTTGACTTGATTTGAAACAGGAGTAGGCTCTATGTATCTAACGAAGATGTAATTCCAGTATTTATGGAATAAAATGAGGTACTTCAATTTTGAGGTTAGGGCCTGGTTCCAACGCCCTTAATAAGGAGCCACTCAAGTATTAAGTACTGCATTTCATCAAACAATCGACCCTACACCATTTTAAATTCAAAGCATTACATAAAACTCAAATAACCCAAATTTATTATCGAGTTGTGAATGGTTAAATTTTAAGTAATCACCATAAAAAATCGAAATATGTGTACAATTTCTCGAGTTTATTATCAATAGTGTTCTTCAGTCCTTGTAAATATCTAAATGGGTGAAATAATTAACTTTTTTTTTGAAAATTCATATTTTGGGGTTCAAAATTCAACTGTTTTGAAGAAAATTGAACTATTTTTTTGAAAATCAAACTATTACGTTATTATTAAAGATTCATATTTTCGGGTTAAAAATTCAGCAGTCTGCTAGAAAATTCAACTACTTGGTTGAAAATTCAACTATTTGGTTGACAATTCAACTGTTTGGTTGAATTGTTTTTCTTTCTCGACCGAAAAATCTCTCTTCGTTAAAAATTCACCTATTGTGATGAAAATTCGTCTTTTTCGTTTAAATATTCATCTCTTTTGGTAGAAAGTTAATCATTTTCGGATAGAAATGCGACTTTTTGGTAGAAAATTTATCTGTTTTGGTTGAAGATTCAACTATTTTGTTGAAGATTCATCTATTTGATTAAACATCAACGTTATTGTTGAAAATTGATATTTCCGGATTGAAAATTCAGCAGTTTGCTAGACAATTCAACTGTTTCGTAGAAACTTCAACCGTTTGGCTGTTGCTGAAAATTCATATTTTGGGTTTGAAAATTCAGCAGTTTGCTAGAAAATCCAACTACTTGGTTGAAAATTCAACTATTTGGTTGAAAAATCACCTTTTTGGTTGAATTATTTTTTTTTCTTGACAGACAAATCTCTCTTCGTTAAAAATTCACCTATTGTGATGCAAATTCGTCTTTTTGGTTTAAAAATTCATCTCTTGTGGTAGAAAGTTTATCATTTTTTGATACAAATGCAACTTTTTGGTAAAAAATAAATCTGTTTTGGTTGAAGATTCAACTATTTTGTTGAAAATTCAACTATTTGATTGAATATTAACGTTATTGTTGAAAATTCATATGTTGAGAATTGAAAATTATGCAGTTTGCTAGGAAAATCAACTGTTTGGCTGTTGCTGAAAATTCATATTTTTAGGTTGAAATTCAGCAGTTTGCTAGAAAATTCAACTATTTGCTGGGAAATTCATCTGTTTGGTTGATAATTCAAGTGTTTGGTTTAATTATTTTCATTTCTTGAGCGAGAAATCTCTCTTCTTTGAAAATTCACCTATTGTCTTGAAAATTCGTCTTTTTGGTTTAAAAACTCATCTCTTTTTGTAGAAAGTTTATCATTTTTGAATAAAAATGCAACTTTTTGATAGAAAATTAATCTGTTTTGGTTGAAAATTCAAATATTTTGTTAAAAATTTAACTATTTGATTGAATATTAACGTCATTGTTAAAAATTCAGCAGTTTGCTGGAAAATTCAACTGTTTGGCTGTTGCTGAAAATTAATATTTGCGTGTCAAAAATTCAGCAGTTTGCTAGAAAATTCAACTACTTGGTTGAAAATTCAACTGTTTGGTTGACAATTTCAAGTGTTTGGTTAAATTATTTTCCTTTCTTGACCGAGAAATCTCTCTTCGTTGAAAATTCACCTATTGTGTTGAAAGTTTGTCTTTTTGGTTTGAAAATTCCTTTCTTTTCGCAGAAAGTTCATCCTTTCTGGTTGAAAATGCAACTTTTTGGTAGAAAATTAATCTGTTTTGGTTGAGGATGCAACTTTTTTTTGGAAAATTCAACCACTTGATTGAATATCAACGTTATTGTTGAAAATTCATATTTTCGTGTTAATAATTCAGCAGTTTGCTAGAAAATTCAACTATCTGGTTGAAAATTTAACTGTTTGGCTGAAAATGAACTATTTTGTTGAAAATTTGATATTTGGTCGAATTTAACTGTTTTTGATTGAAGCATCAACTATTGCATTTTTTGTTGAGAATTCACCTTTTTTGGTTGAAAATTAAATTTCTTGGTTGAAAGTGAAAGTACTTTGTTAAATTTTTGTTCTTGTTAAAGATTCGCCGTTTAAGCTGAAAATTCATCCTTTCGGTTGACAATTCAACTATTTTGTTGAAAATTCACATTGTTAGGTTGAAAACTCAATTCTTTTGTTGACAATTCGTCTTTTTGGTTTGAATATTTATTTCTCTTAGTAGAAATTTCATCTTTTTTAATCAAAAATGCAACTGTTTGGTTAAAAATGGTACAAACAAGTTTCATTTAAATCAGTATAAATCAATTACTTTTACAAATAGAAAATTATTGTTATTTACTTTTATATTACATTTTTTTCCAATTTTAGCTCACTCGAAAAAATTTCCTGACTTAAAAAAAATCCCTGACATTTCCAAGTTTTTCCAGGTATATTAAAATTCCCTAACAGTTCCTGGTTTTCCAGGTGAGTAGACACCCTGGTTAAGGATAATAGTTAATAATACGCTTTATTCAAAAAGACCTTGAACGAAACATAATGAGTGAATAAATGACACTGTCAATAATAATGGGAGCTAATCTATGAGTTTTTTTCAATCATGTAAGATTTACAAAAGATTCTGTGTTATAATCAACAGGTCATCCGCTTAATGCAAATATTCATACATAATATGCAGATATATTAGATAAATATTATAATTGATTACCTGTTCATGAGCTAGTCAAAGGTTCAAAGTTATAGCTTGCATCATTTTAATGATGTACGACAGATTGAATAAGAATCATAAAACACCTCTGTAAGAAACCAACCAGTTATTTCCTTAATTAAAATGTAATAAGAGCACGTTGTATTTTATCGCTTTTAATTAGATCAGAGAATAACAAATTTCGTGATAAAGAGAATATTAAAATTGAAATTGACCGAAAGAAAGCCTACTTTATATGATAACAAATATTCATATTGACGAGAAAAACAAAAATTACCTTTAGTGGTAAGATTTACCCACCATATTGGGTATATTCATAAATTCGCTCAGCCATACAAATAATTATCCGCTACCGCTCTTAAGCATTCCAGTGGTGATGCCATACACATCAGCAGCCTTACCATTCTCTACTTTCCTAATTACGGATATAATGTCGCAGATGTCGATTCTTCTTTCGCCACCTACAGCATTCTTAATTCCGACTAACTCAGTGCTAGTACTTTCTTTCCTAATCTTCTTAACCCATTTCCAAAATGATTTCTTATTTCCTTCAAAATCATTTTGCATTTTTTATTTTCTTCCGCTTTGATTTTATCCTCGTTTTCTTTGACTAGCATCTTTGATTTTCTGTTTTTATCCCTATAATCATTTTATATTATAGTCCTTTCTTCATCGTTGAAATAATTTAGCTAATTTGAACTGAATTTATTTACAAAACAAAATTTTTAACTTTCGTTTTCTTCATACAATTGTTTTTACATCACCTCTATGAA
>JAUMHM010000085.1:13774506-13797174 GCA_032362435.1 Melikaiella ostensackeni | reverse complement strand
CCCCCGCCAAGAAGAGGTGTTGCTACCCTATATTACGTTTCAGTGATACATTTAAATTAAAATTGAAACGTTAACGTGTTACAATTTTTGGGTAACTGCAATGCAAAATAACGTACGTTACTGCACGTTGCTTTAAGGAATTTGTTTATGATACTTATACTAAATTAAATGTCTTCATAAATAGATGATTATTTTCCTTATATGAATGAATTTAGTAAATGATTAAATTTAATAAATGATTAAATTAAATGAATAGTTATACACAAAGGGTGGAAAAGGAGTCAAATTGCGAAAAAAACTTTTGTTTAGGAACAGATTTTAAAAAGAGAATTTCTCGTTAAATATGTATGGAGTCTAATTTTCAATGAAACGTGAGGTTTTTTTTGTTTATTAATTACAGAAATTTATAACTATTTTCATATTCCTTCAAAGAAGAATATTGTTAACAATCTAACATGTATCACAGTAGCTTCTCAGATACAATAAATTCCAAAAAATTCTTAAGCCGTATAATTTAAGAACTGTCTACCATTACGGAATTTTTCGTAAGACTAACCAGTAGTGGGAATGAGTCGGGACGGGGAAACTTCATCAAGACATCAATTTAATATTTGACCCGAGTACTGAATCATTCGGCAATTAGTACAATTTTAAACGTTAGAGGTGAAAGTAAGACTGATACGAATTTAAATGGAGTTGCTGCAAAGTGCAAGTAGGTTTGTAAAGTATATTTCAACCGTTGGTGTGGTTACCGTTTTATCAATGTAGAATTTGCTTCCGGGAACTAAAAAATGTGCTGAATGCGACGGAATCTTACATGTAACTACTAATAGTCGGAATCACGACGTAATTTATCGTTGTGGGGCTAAAAAGTGCCGCAAACAAATAAATGTTAGGAAGGGAACGTTTTTAATGTCGCGAACGTCAAAGTATTCAAAATTCTACAAGTAATAATTTCCTGGTTGCTACGTTATCCATTGAACGTAATTGTTCGGGAGACGGAGCTTTCCAAAGACACGGTCTGGTTTATAATATCAGATATCAGGATGTTACTCAGAGTGTGGTTATCGGAAAATGAAGAAAAAATTGGAGGAGTGGGAAAAATGGTTGAAATTGACGAAAGCGCGTTCGAAAAACGGAAGTATAATCGAGAAAGACAAAGACAAACTAGGTGGGTCGTATAAGGCATTGACACGGAATCTAAAAAGTGTTTTTTCAGAGTGGTTAAGAATCGGGATGCTAATACGTTACACGATGTTATCGAAGACAACGTTTTACCGGGTACTCATATTATAACAGACTGTTGGAAAGGATATTGTGGTGTAAATCGCATTCACTACACACATTCTACAGTAAATCATTCGAAAAATTTTGTAAATCCGGCCAATCGAATCGCAGTGGTCAAAAGTAAAGCGCGATATGCGAAGGCGGATCGGTAGAATGGCAGATTCGAGGACTGATGACTATTTGGTAGAATCGTTCAGTGACATCTTCACTGGTTTTTTAAAAGATGACGTTTTTTAATTGACCTAAGCATTGAAATTGTTTTTAGAAACTTTTTGTATTGGCAATAGGGTCTTATGATTACGTAACATAAAATGCAGTAAACAATATAACTATGAGGTTGGCAAACGTTTCGGCCTCGGACAGGAGCCCTCTTCAGTGCCAGGTTATAAAAATTAAGAATGCATGCATCAACTTATGTGTATGTCTTCGACGTACGGTTTCCTTCTCTCCACCACTCCCTCCCTCCTTATGTGTTTTATCTTTTCGCTGTAGAAGGTCAAGTGAATTTGAGGCTATTAATCAGTGATCCGAGAAGCACAATTTCCACTGACACTTTACACAGCACCAATCATACAATTGTTTAATTTGAAAGGAAGTTGAAATTGAGATGGAAGGCACAACCGAGTGTAAAATTGAAAAACGGAATTTCTCTTTGTTTTATAAGGTGAGATTTCGACGTAAATACAAGTATTTTGACATCCGCTCTGTATCAGATCACGTCGAGAACTGAAGAAATATTGTCAGAGGTCCTATAGTTTAACGACTTTCGAAATTCGAAGAAAATGGAAAGAGAGTTACACTTTAATTTTTTTAAGGGGTCGTGGTAATAAGGCCGACTGTCTTCGCATAACCTGACACTCGAGCCACTTGAGAACGTGGGGGTCAGTGGCCCACTCGTTCTCAAATTTTCTATCCCTTTATGACAGGGTAGCATATTTTTGAAAGTTTTTCCACGTCGGTTCTCAAATTGACCGAATGATCATTACTAGCAATGTGACACACTTCAAGCACCAGACGTTCACAATTATGGCCCTCATTTGCTAGAATTTTTGCGTTTTCAAAATCAAAAGAGTGATCTTCCTGTATACTGCGTTTAGTAAGCGCGGTCTGTTTGTTATGTTCGTTATCAATGTCTTTCTTGTTTTTTTTACCCGCACTCCTAAAGAACGTTTCGTTTGACCGATATAAACGGCTCTACAATTTTGACTTTTGCACCAAATGCCGTAAACAATATTGCTATTGTCCAATCTATTTAGTTTATCTTTCGCAGGCCTCAACACCGTTGCAATATCTCTCTTGTTTCTAAATGCCGTAGTTATGTCGTAACACTTAAAAATTCCCGCGATTTTTTTTGCGCGAATTTGATTCCACGAGCCAAAAGAAAAGGCAATCGCGGCGGTTTACAGCAGGTGGAATCAAATTCGCACAAAAACAAAAATTCCATGGGAAGAATTTGAGGAAGGACTTAAATTATGTCTTGACAGCACGGATTTCAATTTTAAGGATAAAACGTACTTCCAAAAAAGAGGATTACCAATGGGTTCCCCACTTTCACCAATTTTAGCAGACGTAGTTTGTAATTTGCGTAATTTTACACTCGGTTGTGCCTTTCATCTTAATTTCAACTTCCTTTCAAATTCAAACAATTGTGTGATTGGTGCTGTGCAAAGTTTCAGTGAAATTTGTGTTTCTTAGATTACTGATTAACAGTCTCAAATTCACTCGACCTTCTACAGCGAAAAGATAGAACACATAAGGAGAGAGGAAGTGGTGGAGAGAAGAAAACCGCACGTGGAAGACATACACATAAGTTTATGCATGCATTCTTAATTTTTATAATCTGGCACTGAAGAGGGCCCCTATCCAAAGCCGAAACGTTCAATACTTGGGTCAATTAAAAAACGTCATCTTTCAAAAAACCAGTAAAATGTCACTGAACAAATGAAAGAGTGTGGGGATCGTTTTGGTTGACTCTTTTATTTCCTCCCTCTTTTTCCTTCCTGTTATGTGCATTTATTGTACATCTGTCTCTAATGAGCCGGAAAAGCAGGTAGCCTCAAAGTCTATTTTTGAATTGTTAACTTCTTGGGTGTTCTTTTTCAGTACATCAACAATTTTCATCAAAAAAATAGATTCTATTTCGATCTTTAAGAAATTTCTCAACGTTTGGTACAGCAGCTCGCCGAAAAGTGGCGCAGCTGTTGCTCCAAGCCGTGGGATGGCTGTGGTACGAAAGCCCATGCGGTTGCTGCGCCAAGCTTTTTTCAGTATCAATTGGAGCTACAATTTCTCCAAATTTCATGATCTTAGCTCTTTTACTTTTCGAGATATGGAGAACAGAATAAAAAGTGACACACACATGGACATTTTTTAAAATTTGTATTTTTGAGTTCCAAGGGTCGAATTATATCGAGCTTATGTCAAAAAAGTAGATTCGAAAATTTAGATGATTACAAACCTCCCTCTATGAGGAAGCAATATTCAGTAGAGAAATGTTCAGCTATGCAATCATCATAGATATTTTTTTCCATTCTTCCTACCAGTTTTCCAAAAATCAATTTTTTCAGAAGCCCAAGGTACAAGGACAACAAATTTAGTTCAGGAGCTCAATCCTCCAATGACTTTGATTTACTTATCTTCACCCAGAGTTGGCCACAAACAGATTGTTCTGAATAAAAAGCAAAATCAGCATCGCACCAATGTAACTTGCCCAAAAATGACGACTGATCCATTCACGGACTTTGGCCAAATCAATTACACAAAATGGGTCCACATTCTTGCAATGATAACTTACGTTTCGACCTAAAACTTCTGGAAAATATAAGACAAGAATTAGAAATTAAATGGATTAATCTGTTTAAAGGGAGGCACCCAGAAACATTTTGGGAACACGAATATACTAAACATGGAACTTGTGCAGCTGTTCTTGATAATCTGAACTTTGAAAAAAAAATATTTTCAAAAAACTTTGGAATTATTTGATAAATATGCCATGAAAACTTTACTTCATAAAGCAAATATTTCACCTGGAAAAAAATACCCTGTCGCGAAAATCTTAGATGGAGTGAGGAATGTTTTGGGGGTTAACATTCAAGTTACCTGCGAAAAAAATTCGGTAAGAATCAAAATTCACTCTAATTACACGTAATAATCTACAAGTGTTCCGTTCGCAGCGAGAAATTGGTTCGCCGAGATGCTTTTGTCTTTTTATTTCTATTTTTTAAATTGGTTCGTTTCACTATTTAATGTTTATAAACACATGTTAAAAATTGTTCAGTTTTAATTGAAACTAAAGCCATAATTATTCAATAATTATAATACTGAATTTTTCCAAATTGGATAATTTGAAAATTGAAAAATTTTAAATTAAATAATTTTTCATTCAATATTCTGAAAATAATACTTACAATTTTATCAATTGAAAGTTCTTGTTTTTTCAAATTGAGTAATCTTAAATTGTAAACTTTAAAGATTTAATAATTTTGAATTAAAAACGTTTAAAATTAAACAATTCTGTACGATTTTCAATTGAAAACATTCAAAATGCGGTATCAGATTTTAAATTTGAAGATAGGAAAATAGTACAATTTCCAATTGAAAGGATTGGAAGTTAAATAATTCGAGACTGAAAGGGTTTAGAATTGAACAGTTTGAAATTCTTTTAAAGTGGAAATGTCCAGAAATGAATAATTTTAGATTGAATATTCGAAAATTTCAAACTAAAATGTTTCAAATTGAATGATTCCGAATGAAAGGAATTGAAATTGTATCAGTTCTAAATAAAAGGGTTCAAAAAGGAATAATTTTGAAGTTTTTTTCTGATTTCGAAATTGAAATTTTTTAAAAAGAGGACCATTTCAAAGCAAAAGGAATTGAATTATATAATTTCTAATTAAAAGCGTTTAAAATTGAATATTATCAGGTTAAAATTCAAAAAATAGGACAATTTCAAATTGGAAGGATTTAAAGTCGAATAATTTTCAATTTTAAAATGTTCAAAATTAAATAATTTGAGATTCAAGTTTTGAAAACAGGACATTTCCAAATAAAACGAGTTCAAATGATTTAAAATTTATCAAGTGTTTGAAATTAAAGAATTTTCAATTTGAAGCGTTCAAAGTTTGAAAGTATGACAATAAGCACTAAAATTCTTTGATTTTGAAATTAAATAAGTTCCAATTAAAAATTATCGAAATGGAAGATTTTCGAATTAAATTTAGAATTATAAAGTTCTGAATAATTTCAGATTGAAGTTTTAGAAAAAAGGACAAATTCAAATTAAAAGGATTTAAAATGGAATAATACTCAATTTAAAACCGTTCACAACTGAAATAATTTTAGTTTGAAATTTTGAAAATAGGACAATTTCAAATGAAAAGGAATTTAAATGTTATTATTTTCAAAGAAGAAGGTTAAAAATGGAATAATTAGAAATTGAAACTGTTGAAAATTGAACAATTTCAAATGAACAGCTCTCAAAATTAGAATAACTTAAAATTTATAAAAGGGTTGAGATTAAACAATTTTTAATTCTAAGTTCACAACCATTCGAACTTATTCAATTCTAAATTGAATAAGGTTAAATTAAAATCTGTCAAAATTGAAAATTTTCGAATTCACTTTGGAATTATCAAAGTTTAAAAAATTTCGATTTAGAATGTTCCAAATTGAATAATTTTATATTCAATGTTAGAAAATTGTATATTTTCAAATTTAAATTAGATAATTTCGAATTGAAAGCTTTCAAAGTTGAAAGGGTTCAAAGTGGAATAATTCTGAATTTAAGAACTTTCAAAGTTCAATGATTTTATACTACAATTTTGAAAATAGGACAATTTCAAATGGAAAGTAATTTCAATTAGATCACTTAACAAAAATAGCGTTGTTAATTGAACAGTTTTAAATGGAAAGCTCTCAAAAATTGAATAATTTTAAATTTTTAATGCGTTTGAAATTAAGCAATTTTCAATTCAAAGTTTGATTATCGAACAATAAGCATTCAAACTCTTTCAATTTGAAATTGAATAAGTTTGAATTAAAAACTGTCAAAATTGAAAATTTTCGAATTGACTTTAGAATTTTAAAATTTTAAACAGATTTAAGTTGAAATCGTTCAAAAAATAATAATTTAAGATTCAAACTTTGAAAATTGCATTTTTTAGTTTGCCGCAAGAGTGGAGTCTTTAACTTTCTTAGTTTATCAGAATTATTTTGAATATTATGAGTTGTGTACGACTTTCTGATTTCAAATCATTCAGCTTTCAGGTTGAAACTTTCAACATTAAATTATTTCAAACTGGAATCGTTTAATATTATATAATTATGAAATGAAAGCATTCAAAATAAAATAATTTTATATCGAAACATTGACAACGGTTTGGTTTCATTTTGAAATCTTTCAAAATTGTATCTTCTGAGAATAATTATATTTTAACTGTGAGATATAAGTTGTCTGTAATGATTTTCATATTATAATTTTCTATATTCACGAAAAAATTTTAGAGAAATCATGATAGGCCTATATTCAATTTTCCATAATATTTTTTCATACGGGCAATACAAAATTATTCTACAAGTCAACAAAAATATATGGCATATTGACTAATGGTGATCTAGAAAAAAATGGTGCAAAAAAGTTAATAAACTCTAATATATCGCAAAACTGAAATTAAAGAATTTTGAATTAAAAACTTTAAATAATTGAATAAATCCCAATTCAAAGACTTGGATATTAAAGAACCTTTACATAAGGAATACTTAAAATTGTAGACTTTCAAAGACTTGGAAGCTATTACAATAGAAAAAATTTTATTCTGAAGCTTACCAATTTGAATAAATTCACTTTTAAGCATTTAAAATTAAAAATGAATCAATTTAACAATTTAAGTGTGGACCATTTTCAAGTTTAGAGCGTTTAAAATTGGAAATTTTTCAATCTGAAATGTTGAGAAATGGCACCTATGGAAATATTGAAACTACGAGAATAAGAATTTTTTCAAACATACTTTATTAACTAGAATTAATCATTTAGTAAATTATTTAACTCGTTTCGAAAATGTTTAGAACACTTAATATTTAAAAATTTGTTACTATGGATATTTAAGTAGTTCATGTTTTTAATATTAAAAAATAAAAATCCAGGAGCGTGAACGCGCGCTTCCCGCGCGTGCATTTGCTGCTAGTAATTCATTAATTTCATTCATTATTGCATAAATTAGGGAAATTAAAATGAGGTTGAGAAAGTTCTAGAATAGAATAATTTTAAATTGAAGACTTTAGAAATTGAAAACAGTCTTCCTTCTACTAAATAACATATCTTTTCAATTTTACAACTGTAAAAAGTTACTGGACAGTAGATTTATAGTTTAGAATAAATAAAGTAACGAAAAGAAATAGTTTTTCTGTGAATTATCATCAAATTATGTTGCCAGTTGTGTCTTTTGATGAAAATTTGTCATTAGACATGAATTGATGATTTTATGAAAATTATGTGAAGAAATTACCAAAGTGAGCATTCAAAGAGAAATGGAAATAATTTCTTCTCCTAATTGTTTTTGAATTATGTTACCACTGATAATGTGTAATCAAAATTCCAAATATGTCATGCAACTTTTTAAATATTAAATTGAGGGGTTAGCTATTTTTGAAATCTGGTATATAATATACATCTTCCATAAAATCGCGTGAAATCCTTCCGAATCATTTAAAATCCCCTGAATGCTTTGAAATCCATTGAAATCCTTTAAGAAATCCTAAAACCTCCCATCCTCTAGAAATTCCTAAAAAAACTCGTCAATCTTTTTAAATCCCTTGGAATCTTTAAAATTCCTTGAAATCTTTCAAATCTTCTTAAATTTCGCGAAATCATTTGAAATTGCTTAGAAATGCTTAAGTCTCTTGAAGTTTTCTAAAAACCTACGAAACTCTTCGAAATCTCATGAAATTCCTCGGAATCTTTTAGAATGCCCTAAACTCTTCAAAAACCTTCTGAAGTTTTCAAAATCGCTTGCATCTTCTGAAATCCCTTAAAATGTTTAAAATCCGCCAGAATTTACTGAAATCTATTAAAAGCCCTTGATTTCTGTTAAAATCCTCTAAAATCGCGGAAAAACTTTACAATTTTTTTAACCCCTGTAAATCTATAGAAATTTCTTATAACCCTATGGAACCTTTTAATTTCTTTTGAAATCCTATGAATTCTTGAAATTTTCTAAAATCTTATAAAATACCTCGGAATCTTTTGAAATGCTCTAAACTGTTTTAAAATCTTCGAAATATTTAGAATTCCTTAAATCTTGCAAAATCCCTAGAAATCTTTTGCACTCCCGTATCTTAAAATCTTCAATATCTTCTAAAATTCCCCAAAAAAATGTTCGAAATCTTTGAAATCCTCTGGAACGCCACAAAATCCCATGAAATCCATAGAAATCCCTTAAAGTCCCTTAAAATTTCTTTTCATTCTATTTACTCTCTAAATTTTTCTAGAAATTCTTCGAATTTCCCTAAAATCCTTTGAAATCATTAAAATTCTTTAATATCTGTGATACCCTTTTTGTTGAAATAATATTACATACACTTGATTTATGTTCACTCTAGGTAGATCTATTTGATGGCTCGTATTTACATTTTAATAATAGATGTGAGTTGTGTGTGTGTGTAACTTCCTAATGTATCACTGCGCAAAAAGCAGTACCCTTGCATCTCATCCTCACTTGGTCGCGTCGCTTTTACAGAAATGTACGATCTGAGAGATTATAAGTTTTTTTTCCACTTTAATAACTTTTTCTACTGCTCTGTAATATACATCTTATGTAACTTTTAGTCGTTTATTCAATAAACATTTTACTCAAAATCCATCAGGTTATTGGCTCAGAATGTTTGCTCAGAGTGTCCTGTGAAATGCACTTGTATATGAAGGTAATCTAACCTAAAAATTGTTGTTTGGTTTTTTCGAACGTGATCGTGAGTGTCGTAAATCGAAATGCAATCAGCCGGGGACACTCAACATATAGAGAAATTGACTGCTGAAAATTACGAAACATGGAAACTCCAAATGCGAAGTGTTCTTGTCTACAATGGACTCTTGGGATACGTAACCGGAACGATTGAGAAACCTGTTGAAGAAACGAAAATCGCGGAATGGACGGCAATTGACGAAAAGGCCCTCGCATTAATTATTTTCGGTGTTGCTACTAAAGAACTTTTCCATGTTCGAAAGGCCATTACGTCGGAAGAAGCTTGGGTTTAGTTGGAGAAAGTATAGAAATCAAGGGGCCCTGTGAGAAAATCTGCTCTCTACAAGAAACTCTTATCAAACGAGGAAAACTCCAGATACCTCGATGTCGCAGTTTGTTAGTGATTTCGTACAAATATCGGATCAATTGGAGGATTTTGGAATACAGTTGCCTCTCGAATTACTATCCATAATGCTGTTGAGTTCTTTACCAGAAGAGTACGAAAATTTCCGAGTTGCCATCGAGTCCAGGAACGTAAGTCACCGATTGCTGGTTTAATCAAAAGAATAAAGATAAAACATGTCAAGCAGAATCTGAAGATGCTATGTTCGTCACGACAGCTATGATCAGTAAAATGAAGAACGATGAGTGGTGCCGAGATAGTGGGGCAACTTCTCATTTGTGCAACAAACGCGAATGTTTCTCTGACATTAACGAAAACCGTTAAGTGAGAGTGCAGACTGCAGCAGATAAGGAAGTTACGTCTGCTGGTGTCGGAAGTGTATTGTTAAATTTGAAAACCAATTGTGCCAAGAATCGGGTTATTTTAACTGATGTTCTGTGTGTTCTGGATTTAAAAAACGACTTGCTCTCAGTGGCAAAAATTACTGATCACGAATATAAAGTCGTATTCGACAGTAAGAAAGGAGAAGTGCTTAGGAAAGACGATACTGTGGCCATGACAGCTGATCGATGAGGGAACTTGTATCTTGTGAGTACGAATGAAACAGCATACTCGTCTATGACGTCAGCTGACAGGAGGACGCACTCACCAAATGGCACGAGAGGTATGGTCATCCCAACATCAATGATTTGATTGAACTACAAAAGCAAGGTATCGTTAAAGGTCTTAATTTTAAGTCTAACAATTATATTGTAAATTGCGATGTATGTGATAAGGCAAAAATACATAAATTGCCGTTTAAAAACACGGCACCGAGAGCGAAAGAAACTCTAGAAATAATTCACTCGGACATTTGTTGTCCCTTTGAAGTACAATCTTTAGGCGGAGCAAAATATTTTGTCACCTTTATAGATGATGAAACTCGATTTATCGAAGTTGTAATGTTAAAATCTCGTGATCAAGTTTTTGATACTTTTAAAAAATATTAGCTTCGCGTAGAAAGAGAAATAGGTCAAAAAATTATTAAAATTCGCTCCGATAATGCAAAAAAATATGTGTCGCGTGAGTTTACAAAGTGCCTTGAGGATGAGGGTATTGCGAGACAATTATCTGTCGAATATACCCCGGAACAAAACTGCGTTGCCAAACGCGCAAACCGTACCTGAGAAGAAATGGCATGCAGCATGATACTCCAATCGGGTTTGCCGAAAAGTTTATGGGCAGAAGCCATTAACTCAGCGGCGCTTATAAGAAATCGGTGTCCAACAAAAGCGATAGAGGGAAGAACTCCGATAGAAATGTGGAGCGGAATAAAACCGTTTCTAGGTTTTCTGCGAGTTGCCGACTGTAATGCAATCGCATTAATAAAACGTGAAGGATTAGGGAAAATGCAAGCAAAGGGCAAAGAATTTGTAATGACAGGGTATTCAAGCGAATCTAAAGCTTACCGTTCGTGGGAACGTGGCACTAAGAAAGTAATAAAAAGTCGTGATGTTAGATTTGTGGAAAATTTACATGTAGATATTACTATGGATTTTGTTTTACTTCCCTTGGAAGCTGCAGCTTTGGATGATCCTAAAAGGTTGGGTGGCTTTGAAATAAAAAAAAACTTGAAGGACTCACCTACGCAGCATTTAAATCCGAAAGATAAGATGAAGGACACACAGGAAACCAGCCAGAAAAGAGATGTGAATGATTTAAAATCACCATCGCCTGAAGAATTCCGAACTCTAAAAGGGACTCCCAGAAAAGAACCAAGAAGACCGAAACTCGGCCGGTCTGAAAAAATAGGAAGACTGAGAAAAATTTTCAACGAGTTGGCGAACTTGATAGAAATATCAATGGATGGAGATCCAGTTTCTGTGGACGAGGCTATGAATCGTTCAGACAAAAATCTATGGATCAACGCCATGAACTCGGAGTATAACTCACTAGTTGAAAATAATACTTGGACTTTGGTGGATCGACCGAGCGATAAACCAACTATCACATGCCGCTAGGTTTTTCGCATAAAAGAGAAGCAAAATGGCACCGTTGACAAACATAAAGCCAGACTTGTGGCTCGAGGTTTTTAGCAGCAAAAAGGATATATCTTGATGAAGTATTCGCACCTGTAGAGAGATACGAAACAATCAGAGCTTTTCTTGCTGGATGTGTCGAAGAGGAAAGGCACGTACATCAAATGGACGTCATCGCAGCTTACGTGCAAGGTGATCTATCCGATGAAATTTATATGGAGCAGCTTATGTCGTTTATGCAGTTTATGTCGACGATTTGTTACTTGCCTCAAAATGTGTCAACGCACTCACAAAGAAAAAGGCTAAGCTCCAAGACAAGTTTAAAATGAAAGACATGGGTCGTTTAGAATTAAATTATCACAAGAAAGCCACGCCACAAAATTGATGGAAAAATTTAGAATAGACTCAGCAAATCCTGTTTCGACTCCTTTGTAGCAGGGAATAAAATTGTCGAAAGATTCAGCACCTGCTTCAATGGAAGAACAAAAATATATGAGAATTGATTGGTGGTTGAATCTACATGGCAAATGCTACTCGTCCAGACCTTGCATTTGCGGTTAGTATATTAAGCAGATTCAACGCTGATCCCAGAAGAATTCATTGGAAGGCAGCAAAAAGGGTTTTGAGATATCTTACTGAAACGCTCAACTACGGGATCACATATGTAAAGGCTGGAGAAAAAATGATCGCTTACGTGGATTCGGACTGGGCAGGCGATATCGATGATCGAAAGTCGTGTTCGAGAAATGTCACAATATTAGCACAAGGACCAATCAGCTGGGAAGCAAGAAAGCAGAAGTCAGTTGCTTTATTTACTATGGAAGCGGAATATATGGCACTTTCAGGAATAGCCAAGGAATGAACGTATCTTGAACGTCTTTTGAGTCATATGGCTTTTGTAAATTTCGCTGATAAGCCAACTATTATATTCTGTGATAACCAGAGTGCCATTCGTTAAAGCAAAGATACCATTTTCCACAAACGTAGTAAGCATATAGATATTCGTTTTCATTTTTCGCGTGAGACTAAAGAAAAGAAAAAATTCACGTGGATTATGTTTTATCCGATAAAAACATCGCTGATGTGCTTACAAAAACATTGTCTACGGAAAAACATGCAAAATGTGTAGGAATGATGGGTTTGGGTGATTATTTCGCGTGTACATGAACAGGGGGAGTGTTGGAATGATATTACATACACTTGATTCATGTTCAATCTAGATAGATCTATTTGATGGCTCGTATTTACATTTTAATAATAGGTGTGAGTTGTGTGTGTGTAACTGCCTAATGTATCACTGCGCAAAAAGCAGTGCCCTTGCTCCTCATCCTCACTTGCGTCGCGTCGCTTTTACAGAAATGTACGATCTGAGAAATTATAAGTTTTTTTTCCACTTTATTAACTTTTTCTACTGCTCTGTAATATACATCTTATGTAACCTTTAATCGTTTATTCAATAAACATTTTACTCAAAATCTTTCACTTTTAAAATTCCTAAAAGTTTTTTGAAACCTCTTGAAACTTCTTGGAATCTTGTAAAATACCCTGAAATCTTTCAAATCCTTCGAAAGGCATTGAAACATTTCAAATCTTTGAAGTCCTCGGAGATCCTATAAAATTGCGTGTGTGTGATAAAATCCTTCCAAATCCCTCGAAATAGTTGGAAAATTTTTTAATCTTTTAACATTTCTCAATTTTCGATAAGGAGAATGAGATTCATGAGGCTCATGAGGCTAATGATAAGGATAATGTTTATTTAGCCAATTGAGCAAAGAATATTGAAAATATGTTCAAAGGCAGAGTGGAAAAATATTTGTATCGTTAAAAAACTGTCAAAAAGTGTCAATAGTGGCGTGAGTCCGAATTTTTCTTTGTAGTCACTTATTGAATTCAATAAAAATTGTCACCGTAAGTCAGTGAAATATCACTGATTCAAGTTTAAGAGTAATATGTATTTATAAAATGAACGAGTAATATCGAAAAACAAATTTTAAACACTAAACATATTTGGTAAGATATTTATATATTATATATTTATATATATATTTATAAGATTTGGTATATATAATAAATAAAAATAGGAAAATATATGAGAAGATTTAAGAAAGGCAGGGGGCCTCAACATTTAATGTCTAGGGGTGCATTTTTCCTTAAACCGACACTGAAAATAATTTTTGTTGGAATGGTTATAATAATAATATAATAATAAATATCTGTTTTATTACAGACAACCCACGAGCAAACCATTATGGAAATAAGAATTTGCTTCAGCAAGACCTTAAGTTTGGTCAATTGCAATGGAATCATCGCCTTCCCTACGAATTGCGATCGTTTGATGGACGTTCATTATTAAAAAAATTATTATTTAAATAATAAATGGAGACAGCAAATAATTATTCATTGAATTTATTTAGTATTCTATCCACTTTCGGTAATTAGCTGCATTCGGAAAAGGTTTTTCTGCAGTTTTCCTCTCCCTTAGCCAAAAGTCGAAGAAAAGTCAGCGCCTCTAATGACAATCCGACTGCAGATGATTGAGGATACTTAAAATTAGTGAGGATGAGTTTTTTATATGTGAATGATCAAAAAGAATGCACATGTGAATAATGAAATAAATGTTATATAAATAAATTTTATTATTTGTATCATTTCAATCTCAATCATAATTGCCAAACATTTTCTGAAAAGTTCATTATACTTTTAGACATTTTAGTTCAAAATAATGTTCTTTCTGAAAAGGTTTTTCATGGGAACTGTTTTTTTTATCAATAAGAGAAACGATTGCAAATTATTATCTTCCCTATACATAAAATTTAAAAAATTCTTTGCCAATTTTTATCAGTAAATTGTTGTTATACAGGAACCGCTCATTGTTAGTTTATCTTATGCGGCATATTCTAATCATGTTAGCCAGGAATGATGAGTAAACATATTTTAGTATTAACCTTGTTACAATATTTGAAGATACTAGACTTTTGAATAAACTCTCTATTAAATCAGTGGGATTTCAATTGAACGAAACAGATAAGAATGGTAGAATATTCCAAATACAAGATTTATTATAATTTTATATAAATTTTCAATTTGAAAGTGAAAAAAATCATAAATTTTGTCAAAAAAGGGACAACAGAATTTTAGAAGAATTTCTGTAACTAAAACAAAAAGGATGTAATGTATATATAGGATTCATTTGCTTTTTTATTAATTATTTATTTTGCAATCTCATTCTTTTGAAAAATAGATCACTTGCATGCATTTTTTCAAGTTTATGATCCAAACATATGATGAGAATGCTTGTGTTTTAATTTCAAGTCTCATTTAAACTTGGTTGGTAAACTCATTTAAAATTGGTTGAAAGTACCGACTTACAATAGATAAAGTTTATTTTGCCACGCCACGTGAAGGAAAATGAAAATGTTGGACATTATAAATGTTGATGAATGTTGACACACTTAGTATAGAGATATAAAAAAGTTGAATGCAGCACGCGATTTTTTTCAAAAATACTGATTAACCAATCACTGATAAGGACTGCCCGTATAACTGGCGTCACACCAATCACAAAAACTACTACTTCCGCAATTGTTTATCCATTGTTTAGGATTAAGTTAATTGAAAATTGATTAGGCATGATATTTATTCATTTCAAGTGAAAATAAAATTAGTTTATCGTTCTCTACAGGATGCAGTAATTAGTTTCCCTATTCATGATACATGCAAATTCTCTATTATTCTTCTGAAGGATTATTTTTCACTCTCTAAAGTAGATGTGTATATTTTCATAGGGAAAAAAGAGATTCATTTTTCATCATAAAACAACAAAATATCTGAAAATTCAAAATTTGTTTATAAGAAAATGAGTTGAAATAAAGTTTAAAAGCCAGTTGTTTCTATGAAGCGAAACAACTTTTAGTATTTTACTTTTACAAAAAATAAAATTTAAAAAAAAACTTTTCAATCCAATAAATAGAAACTACAATGAATTTCTCAGTTGTAAAATATTTTGATTTATAATTGAAGAGAATTAAATAATGCAGCACATCGATGGAGTTAATGCACATTAAATTCAAATTAAAAATTGATCGAGTTTTATTAGTAAATGTGTTTTTAAGCATTATTTCCAGATATTTTTATGTATGTATAATTTTCTGACGAATTATAAGTAGTCATAAATAACGTCACACTGATATGTACATTAAAAAATTTATCAAATAGATGGGGAGGGGGTTAATCTTCCATGTGTGGATTCTAATATATATAGTGTGAAAAAAATTCTTAGAGTTCGTTCTGGGTTTTGGGAAGGTAAGTAAGTGCCATTTTACTTTTTTGTTCAATAATATATTGGAAGTTCTCTGAAGTCTTAGTATTTTCATAGCACACAGAAAAAAAACAAATTTAAGAAAAAAACCGTGATATGCAGTGCCCACATTTTTTTCGAACAATATTTTTGGTATTAAATACGTTTAACTTTCATTTTAAAAAACATTTCGTTATTGAATATACGCCGGAATAGAAACCGGAATTCTTTCATTTATTTGAACAATTAATTAATATTTTGATGTTCTTGTATCGATTACTGGTCAAATTGATTTTTGGAGAAATGAGAAAAAATCTACCTCGGCCCGGATTCGAACCGGCCGCAGTAGATCGTTTCTCATTTCTTCTATAAATACTTTCTTTTTGAGGAGAAATCAGTTTTGTATGTTTAAAAAAATGGGTGCGAAGAATATACTTGTTTTTCGTGAATTCATCGAGAAATTCACTATTTTCATCATAAATATTCTTTTTAGAAATAATTTTCAATTGTTAGGTTTTAATCCTTGTAATACTTTCTGGAAAATTTTCGACCATGGATCTTCTAGATTTTTGGAAATATTTCCTTTTCCTGGGTGGATTTTCAAATGAGTGAGTTTGTAGCTATTTTTCTACTTTTAATTTTGTAATTTATAATATTTATAATAAAAAATACTATCCTTTGGATAAGTATATGTGAATTACTTTCCAATATGAAAATGTTTAATTTCAATAACATTTCATTCGCCATACATAAATGTCGCACTTTTATACATATTTTTGACCTATAGACGTTTTTCTTTAACCAATTAGTATTGTACACTACCGACGGATGATATCGGATTACTAACCGGTTGACCTATTAAAAATTATCTTTGACTTTGAAAAGTGGTAGAGTCGTCCAGAATACAGATAAAAACATTTTTCAAAAACCGTCAGAAAGCTTGTTGAATTCTGCTTTAAAAGTGTCACGGTTAAAGTAATCTGGCCTTGTGAGTATTGATTCATAACGTGAGAAAGACAAAAATAAAATTCCGATTTTTAAGGAATTTTGTACTTCAACTTCAACTCTTGGCAGGAGCTGGGAAAATGAATGTATTCATTTGGTACTTTGCAAAAGTGATCTTCAGGGTTTTACCTTTCATTTGAGTCATTAAATATTTAAAAATATTTACGGGCTCATGAATAAATAATTTTTTTGTGCGATCATGATGAATTTAAAATACATTATCGCAATGTTAAATTACGGTGCGGTAGCAATGTGCCGTTTCAGAAATTTTAAATATAATTCACAAAAAAGTTAGTAATTTTTAGAAATGATTTTGGATTATTATCTTTTTCTATTTTGAAACATGAAATAATCTGAATAGATTGATTCTAAATCAACTTATAGAAATGTATACTATTTAAAACTTTCAGCTAAAAGTTTCAGTGACAAGTTTCAAAGTCAGTGAAAGTTTTGTAACTTGAGCATTTTTAGCTATATATGCCAATAAAAGCGACAAAGTTTGAATTTTTTATCATGTTTGATAATCATTCAATTCAAACGCTTTTTATAAATTTTGTACATAAGACTTATTTATACTTCTTACATTATTTTATTGTTATTTTCTAACTGCCGTTTCTTGTAAAAAAATTCATTTTCTACCGAAGGAGATGAATTTTCAACCAAATATTTGAATTTTCAAACAAAAAAGATTAAAATTCAACCATAATAGTTGCATTTTTAAACAAATAGTTAAATCATTCAGCCAAAAAGACGAATTTTTCATAAGACAGTTGAATTTTCAACCAATTAGTCGAATTCTTCAACAAAAAAGATTAAACTTTAACATAAAACAATTACATTTTGAACCAAAAAGTTGAGTATTCAAGAAGAATGTTCAAGAAAACAGTCAAATTTTCGACCAAAAACATCAATTTTTAAGAAAGAAATTCCACTTGCAACCAAGTAGTTAAATTTTCAATCGAAATATTATTTTTTTACTAAACAGCCAAAAAGGCGAATTCCCAACCAAGAGGGACGAATTTTCAATCCAAATAGACAAATTTTCAACGAGACAGTTGAATTTTCAACCAATTAGTCGAATTCTTTAACGAAAAAGATTAAACTTTAACAAAAAACCATAGCATTTCGAAAAAAAAAGTTGAGTGTTCAAGAGGAATGTTCAAGAAAAGTCAAATTTTCGTTCAAAAAGATGAATATTTAACAAAATAATAAAGTTTTTAACAAAATACTTAAATTTTCAATTACAATAATGAATCTTCAACAAAAAAATGAATTTTCAACAAAGAAATTCTACTTTCAACCAAGTAATTGAATTTTCAATCAAAACAGATCATTTTTTTTACCAAAGAGCCAAAAAGGCGAATTCTATAGAAAACAGTTGAATTTTCTACCCGAAAATATGAATTTTCAACCAAAAAGGTAATTTTCAATCAAATGGTTTGATTTTCTACCACAAAAAATGAATTTTCAACAAAACAATTGAATTTTTAAGGCAAAAAGGCGAATTTTCTACAAAATAATTCAATTTTCAACCAACTAATAAAATGAATTTTTAATAAAGTAATTCAACTTTTAACAAATTAATTCAATTTTCAATGAAGAAGATTATTTTTCTAGCAAAAACGACGAATTTACAACAAAATACATGAATTTTCAACCAAATAATTGAATTTTCATCTAAAAACGATCAATTTTCAACCAAAAATGGAGAAGTTAAATTTCCAGTTGAAAAATTAATTTTCAGATAATCAAAAAAAGGGTATTCTTAGCAAAATATTTGAATCTTCTACAAACCAAATAAATTTTCAATAAAGTAGTTCAATTTTCAACCAAGTAATTGAATTTTCAACCAAAAAAGATAAATTTCCAATGAAAAATATAATAGTTGAATCCTCAACTAAAAACGGTCAATTCTCAACCAAAAAATGGAATAGTTAAATTTTCAGTTTAAAAAATTAATTTTCAACAGAAAAAAAAAACGAATTTTCCACAAAGTAGTTTAACTTTCAATCAAGTAGTTGGATTTTCAATGCAAAAGTTAATGATTAATTCTTCAACTAAAAACAATCAATTTTCAGCCAAAAATGGATTAGTTACATTTTCAATTGAAAAGAAATAACTTTCAAAAAAAAAATAGTTGGATTTTCTTATTGGGTTCTATAAGGTTCGGAATTTATCTCGTTTGGTTGAAAATTTAATTATTTTGTTGAAAATACAGTTATTCTCTGAAAAAGTCATATGTTTGGTAGAAAATTCAACTATTTGGTTAAAAAACCATCCGTTCTGGTTGAAAATTCAACTACTTGATTGAAAGTTGAACTAGTTTGTTAAAAATTCATCTTTTTGGTAGAAAATTTAAATATTTGGTAATAAAACCATCTTTCTGGTTGAAAGTTCAACTACTTGATTGAAAGTTGAACTACTTTGTTAAAAATTCATTTTATTTAAGATTCACCTCTTTGGTTAAAAATTCAATTATTTGGTTGTAAATTAACTTTTTTGTTGAAAATTCATATTGTCGGGTTGAAAATTCAACTGTTTTGTAGAAAATTCGTCTTTTTGGCTTGAAAAATCCACAATTTGGTGGTAAATTAAACTTTTTGGTTGAAAATGAACTTTTTTGTTCAAAACTCACATTTTTATAGAAAATTGAATTGTTCTGGTAGAAAATTAACATTTTTGTTGAAAAATCATATTTTCGGGTTGAAAGTTTAACCGCTTTGTAGAAAATTCGTTTATATGGCTTGCAAATTTAACATTTTGAATAAAATTGAACAATTGGTTCAAAATTAACATATTAGTTTCGGTAGAAATTTAATTGATCATAAATTTCGCATTTTGAAACTTTCAAAGTGAAAGTTTCCAAATGAAACTTTCAACAGTACCTTGCTACTCATATGAACAATTCACATCTTGAAAAGATAGGAAATTTAGAGGAAATTCAATTTTTTACGATTCAAATTTGAAGACCTTTACCAAATAACTCTTTAAACTCGCTATTAGAGAAAGATTTAATGTATTTTAAATTTAGCATGCTCGCACAAAAATATTAATATTTCTATGAATTTGTCAATATTTTTAAAATTTCAATGGTTCAAATGAAAAGGAAAATCCTAAAGATCACTTTTGCAAAGCATCAAATTAATAAATTCATTCTCCCAGCTCCAGCCAAGAGTTGAAGTTGAAGTAAAAAATTGCTTAAAACTCTGAATTTAATTTTTTTGTTTCTCACGTGATAATTCACATTCCACAAAGTCAAAATACTTCAACTAGAGCTCATTTAACGCAGAATTTGATAAACTTTCTAACAGTTTAAAAAGAATATTTGTATCTATATTCTGGACGGCGCTATCACCTTTCCAAGTCAAGGCTAATTTTTAATAAGTCACCAGATTAGAAGTCCGATACTATCCGTCGGCAATATGTAAACCCTGAAGAAATTCTAAACAACTAAATTCATATTTTTGACATTATTTTCAGATATAATGAAAATTTAAAAATAAATAGCTCCAACGACTACGATATAATTATATTTACCCAGAGTTGGCCTAAAACAGTGTGTTTTGATTGGAAAGAAAATTCAGAATCGAACCAATGCAGTTTGCCAAGAAAAGACCAATGGTCTATTCATGGACTTTGGCCAACTCAACTACACACAACGGGTCCAAATTATTGCAATAATAAAATAAAATTCGACGCGAAACTTCTGCAGAATATAAGAGAAGAATTAAAAGTTAAATGGATTGATGTGCATGATGGAGAGCACCCAGAATCATTTTGGGAACACGAATGGACTAAGCATGGAAGTTGTTCAATTAATCTCGATAGTCTTAACTCACAAGAAAAATATTTTAAAACTGGTTTGAAATTATTTGACAAATATGCCATGAATAATGTACTTGATCAAGCAGCAATTTTTCCTGGAAAAGAATATCCTGTCGAACAAATCCTGAATGGAGTTCTTGATGTTTTGGGAGTTGAAAGTTTTGTTGCATGCCGCAAAAACCAGGTAAAAATAAAAACGCAAAATAATCTTTTAAATATCATGTACAAAATTTTCATTCACAAAATATTCATGTAGAAAATGTTCCATTAAAAAAATAATGAAAGTAGAAAAAGTTTGTTCCTCATCGGAACGGAGTCAACGAGGGCCTCAATTCTGATGCAGATACAATTTAAACGAAAATTATAAAAATTGAACGAACTGAAAATTTAAGAATTTAAAAGGCATCAAAACTGAGAAATCTTACGATTAATGAAAAAATTCTAGGTTCAATAATTTGAAAAATTGTTAATCATTATTAAAAAAAGTAAAAATATCTGATAATGAATAAATTTCTGCTTGATTACAGAAAACCCAGGAGCAGTACATATTCGAAATAAGGATTTGCTTCGACAAGAATTTGAATTTGGTGAATTGCAATGGACTTTATGGTTTCCCTACTGATTGTAACCGTTCGAAAAATATAACTTATTTAGAAACTCTACCACAATCATTTTAAACATCTTTTAAGTCTTTAATAAAATTGTTCAAAAAATCTCGCATTCAATTATTTATTACATCCTTGGAATTTTAAACGCAAACCGAATATATTCCCAAAAATTCATGATTTTATAATTCTTATTTATTATGAGAATTGAAGTTTTATCCAACATCAACAAATGTTAATTATTCCTTGGATAAAAAATCTGATAAAAGTTTGTTAAAGGAAACTAAAAAATACTTTACAGATAATTTAAGAAACAATTGTAATTTTTTTTATCAATAAAGGAATTAGTTCAAGATAAATTTTTTAAACCGCATAATTTCCGGATGCAGTGAACCCATAAAAATGTTTTGAACTGTAATATTTTAAAACACTTACTCTTCAAAAAATTGAATTGTCTAAGTTACCACAGAATTATTTTTAAAAAAGTATACATTCATATGCTGAATTCAAACATATAAAAAAATTTACAATGTAAATTGTACACGTGCTTATTCGATAGAAAAGATCGAAAAAATTCACCAATATTCAACTATAGCTACCTATAAAAATATTGAAAAATTCGAAAATTTTAAAAATACGAACTAGCTTTTTCTTAAAGGCAGTCTTTATATTTCTCATGCGATTTATGTAATTCTTGTAGGTTTTTGTACGGGTGGACATTTATTCCAAAAAAAATGCTAAATTTGTTGAAATATAGACTTTGTTTGAATTCAATTATAAGCTGATTAAATGATAATTAAATATTGAAGATCATATTTATTATCTCTGACTCTTGACGTAACAGGCACACATTTTTATCAGCTAAAATAAACACAAAAACAGACATTTTAAATTCTAAGAACAGTTTAACCTCGAGCCGACCACACCCGAAGCTGGCTACGAATTGGTAGATGAGTGTAATTTAAATAACTATTACAATAAAACATTTCTGTAATGATAACCGACTTTTGGATCCTACACAAAAAAGTAATAAAAGTTCAAAGATTACACAGGAAAAAGCTGGCCTTATTTTGCGTCAAATATTGACCCAAAATTGAGACGCAACATTTTTCAGTCAGACAGGGCTTCAATCAGTGCCGTAACTACAATGGAGCAACCAGGGCAGTGCCCCGGGGCCCCCGTACTAGGGGGGCCCCGGAGGACCAAAAGAAAAAACAAATTTTTTCCGTCAACATATAAAAAATTTATTTCAGGTTACGTAAAAAATTTCATA
>JAUMHM010000085.1:13748573-13770452 GCA_032362435.1 Melikaiella ostensackeni | reverse complement strand
CCAGTAATCGATACAAGAACATCAAAATATTAATTAATTAATTACCCTGGTCGATGAAACAACATCAATATCTTAAAACGTTATTATTATAAGGTTTATTCTCGTTTCTCCAAAAATTATTTGACCAAGTAATCGACACAATTTAACATCAGAAAATTAATTAATTACACTGGTCTACAAAATAACATCAATATTATAAATTCTCTCATAAAAAATTTGTCTTTTTGACTTGAAAATTCAACTATTTGTTTAAAAACGCTGCTGTTTGTGGTTGAAGTTAAATCGTTTTTGTTTCAAAATTCGACCATTTCTTTGAAAATTTTTCTCTTTTGGTAGAAAATGAATCTTTTTTACAAGAAACGGCAGTTGGAAAATAACAATAAAATAATATATAAAATATACATAAGCCTTATGTTCCAAAGTTTTGAAAAGTGTTTGAATTGAATAATTATCAATCATGATACAAATTTCAAACTTTGGCGCTTTTTTGGCATATATAGCTAAAAATGCTAATGTTTCAAAAGTTTCACTGACTTTGAAATTTTTCAGTGAAAGTTTCAGCTGAAAGTTTCAAAAAGTATAAAATTCTGAAACGGCACATTGCTACATATATAGCTGCACAAGTATAGATTGTGGCGCGCATTTTTGAATATTATAGGTTTCTATTTTGAAAAGTTAATCGCAGCTTCAAAAAAAGGGAAAAACTGATTCTCAAATATAAGGATTATAAGGGATTTTGAGAAAAAGTGGGTGAAAGGGGAAAAAAACAAAAAGGGGGAATAGGGATAAAAAACAGCGTTTTACTTCGTACATTAATAGCAAATTTTTTAAATCCTTATAAAATCTTTCTTCAATCAGAAAATTTTCAAATTTGCAAACATCTACCTATAATTTTTTCACAGATTTCCAAACAATACAACTACTAATGATCAATTAACAGCTAATACTTCCGATGATTTTGATGTACTCATTTTCACTCAGCTCTGGCCCCAAACAGTTTGTTTTTACTCAAAACTGACATCAAACTCAAGCTATTGTAATTTACCTGAAGAAGAAAAATGGACCATACATGGAATTTGGCCAAGTCAATATCACAAACTCACTCCAGCTGACTGCAATCCGTCTTTAAATTTTGATCCATCTCTTTTGGAAAATATAAAAGAAGAATTGAACAATAAGTGGATATTTGTGAGTAATAAAACGCATCCAGAATTATTTTGGAAGCACGAGTGGGATAAGCATGGGACATGTTCGATAGTCATTGAAAGTGTGAGCACACAAGAAAAATATTTTAAAAAAGGTCTCGACCTATTTGATAATGAAAATTATAATGCGAAAAATATACTTGAAAAAGCCAAAATTGTATCTGGAGAACAATATCCGGTGGACACTATCCTCAAAAGCGTTGGACGTATTTTGGGAGCTAGAATTTATGCTGATTGCGTCAAAAATGAGGTAAAGATGGATCTTTCTTGTTTTATAAACTTAGTTATAAATGAAAAATTTATTTTGAATTAAGATTTATAAACATAAGGAAAAAGTCTGTTTAATTCAAAAACATTCTTCCGATTAATTTATTTTCGCGTTTTAGACATTTAATTCAATTATTGACAGGGTGGCCGTTTTAATCGAGGAAAAAAATTCTCCGTTATTTACCGCTTTTTCCCGGGTTGCAAAATTTTTCACGGTCATTGAAATTAAAAAATTCGAACTCTAAATATTTTTATTTGAAGTAATCAAAACAGACCTGCAAATTGAAGCACTTAAAGTCGAACTCTTTTGAATTTTAAAGTTTCAAAACGATTTCAAATATTTTAAAAAATTTCAAAAGATTTTATAACGATTTTAAAAATTTCACAAAGACTTCAAAGACTTCGAAAAATTTTAAAAAATTCAAAATATTTCTGAAGATTTCAAAATTTGTTAAGATTTTAGGAAGATCTTAGAAAGATTTCAATAAATTTCAAAAGAGTTAACAATGTTTTTGAATATTTCACAAAGATTTTAATAATTACATTAAGATTTTAAAAATTTCGAAAAGATTTCAAAGATTTCAAAAGAGTTAACAAAGTTTTTCAATATTTCACAACTATTTCAAATATTTCAAAAGAGTTATCAAAGTTTTTCAATATTTCACAACTATTTCAAAAATTTCACAAAGATTTCAAAGATTTCAAAAGATTTAACAAAGTTTTTAAACATTTTACAAAGATTTTAATGATTCCAAAATATTTCAAAGATTCCGCAAAGATTTTAAATATTTCAAAAGAATTAACCAATTTTTCAATATTTCATAACTATTTCAACAATTTTACAAAGATTTCAAAGATTTTAAAGATTTCAAAATGATTTTAGAAAGATTTAAATAAATTTCAAAAGAGTTAACAATTTTTTTAAATATTTCACAAAGATTTTAATAATTACATAAAGATTTCAAAACTTTCAGAAACATTTCAAAGATTTCAAAAGATTTTGCAAAGAATTCAAAGATTCTAAAAGATTCAAAAGATTTCAAAATATTTCAGTATATTTCAAAGTTTTCGCAAAGACTTTAAAGATTTCAGAAAGATTTCAATAAATTTCAAAAGATTTAACGAAGTTTTTAAATATTTTACAAAGATTTTAATGATTCCAAAAGATTTCAAAGATTTCAAATATTTCAAAAGAATTAACAAAGTTTTTCAATATTTCACAACTATTTTTAAAATTTCACGAAGATTTCAAAGATTTCGCAAAGATTTTGAAGATTTCAAATATTTCAAAAGAGTTATCAAAGTTTTTCAATATTTCACAACTATTTAATAAATTTCAGGAAGATTTAAAAGATTTCAAAAATTTTAAAGATTGTAAAATATTTCAAAAGATTTTAAGGATCTCGCGAAGATTTCAAATATTTCAAAAGACTCCAAAAATTTCAATAATTAACGTAAAGATTTTATAAATTTCACAAGATTTCAAGGATTTCAAAAAATTTCAGAAGAGTTCGCATAGATTGCCAATATTCGAAAGATTTCAAAAGATTTAACAAAGTTTTTAATTATTTTACAAAGATTTTTATGATTCCAAAAGATTTCAAAGATTTCAAAATATTTCATAAGATTTCAAAGATTCCGCAAATATTTTAAATATTTCAAAAGAATTAACCAATTTTTCAATATTTCATAACTATTTCAAAAATTTTACAGAGATTTCAAAGATTTTAAAGATTTCAAAAAGATTTCAGAATGATTAAAATAGATTTCAAAAGATTTAACAATGTTTTTGAATATTTCACAAAGATTTTAATAATTACATGAAGATTTCAAAAATTTCAAAATATTTTAGTAGATTTCAAAGTTTTCGCAAAGATTTTAAAGATTTCAGAAAGATTTCAATAAATTTCAAAAGATTTAACAAAGTTTTTAAATATTTTACAAAGATTTTAATGATTCCAAAAGATTTCAAATATTTCAAAAGAGTTAACAAAGTTTTTCAATATTTCACAACTATTTTGAAAATTGCACAAAGATTTCAAAATATTTTACAAATTTCAAAGATAGTAAAATATTTCAGAAGATATTAAAGCTCTCGCAAAGATTTCAGAGATTCCAAAAGACTCCAAAAATTTTAATAATCACATAAAGATTTAAGAAATTTCACAAGATTTCAAGGATTTCAAACAATTTTAAAAGAGTTGGCGAAGATTTCCAATAATTGAAAGATTTCAAAATATTTCAGAAGATTTTAAAGATCTCGCAAAGAGTTCGAAGATTCCAAAAGATTTCAAAATATTTCAGTAGATTTCAAAGTTTTCACAAAGATTTTAAGGATTTCAGCAAGATTTCAAAAGATTTAACAAAGTTTTCAAATACATATTTCAAAGGAATTAACAATTTTTTCAATATTTCACAAGTATTTTAAAAATTTTACAATGATTTCCAAGATTTCGCAAAGATTTTAAACATTCCAAATGATCCAAAGATTTCAATAATTACATAAAGATTTTAAAAATTTCAAAGATTGCAAAATATTTCAGAAGATTTTAAAGATCTTGCAAAGATTTGAAAGATTCCAAAAGACTAAAAATTTTAACAATTACGTAAAGATTAAAGACTTTTTACACAGATTTCGAAGATTTTGAAAGAGTTACAAAATTTTCAAATATTTCACAAAGATTTTAATGATTACATGAAGATTTCAAAAATTTCGCAAAGATTTCGAAGATTTCAAAAGGTTTCAGAAGATTTCGCAAAGATTTCACTAAGATTTCAGAAAATTCACAAAGATTTCAATGATTTCAAAGTTTTCTCAAAGATTTTGAAGATTTCAATAAATTTCAAAAGATTTAACAAAGTTTTTCAATATTTCGAAAAGATTTTAAACATTTCAAATATTTCGAACGAGTTAACAAAGTTTTTCATCATTTCACAAAGGTTTCAATGATTTCATTAAGATTTCACAAATTTCACAAAGATTTCAAAGACTTCAAAAGATTTTAAACATTTCAGAAAGATTTCAAGAGCTAACAAAGTTTTTAAATATTTCTAAAACATTTCAGTGGTTTCATAAAGATTTCAAAAATTTGAAATTGAATAAAAGCGTTTAATTGTGAATCTGTTAATTTGAAATTATTTGAAAATTGAAAATGATTTATAAAGTTTCAATCAGGAGTTTACATTTGTTTAACTACAAAGGCCTTCGAATTGAAACAGTTCAATTTTTATCGTTAAAACCTGTAAATTGTTTAAATTTGAACAGATTGATAATCGTATTGTGAAATCAATAATTAATTTACATTTACAAATGATCCTCTTGAAAAAGTTTTTCACCAAAAATTATCAATTTCTAACGCTTTTAATTTCTAATTTTTCAATTCTTCAAAACTGCATTTTAAAATTCTTTAAACTGAAAATGTACGCTTAAAAATGAAGACCTAAAATGAAAAATTTTTAAGATAAAAGATTTCAGAATTGCGCATTGTAAACTGAATGATTTCATAATTTAAAAAGTTAACAGTTGAACTTAACATTGAATAAAAATTTGAAATCTAACTTATTTTCAATTGCACTATATCGTGTGAAATGAAATTTGTGATATTTTAAGTGATTGGATAGATTTTTCTTCTAAAAATTTGTAAAATTCCCGGTCTCAAAAAATTCTCAGTCATTTCCCGGTGTATCGGCCACCCCGATTGAGCATTAAAAGAATAATGAGGCAATTTTTAGAAATGTCTTATTGTTTGGATCATTTCCTTTTTTAATTTCAAAAATTGGAATAATATAAAGAGAATGGTACTAAATCAACTTACAAACAATCTAAGAATCAGGAAAAATTCAAATTCAGTCTTTGACAAAATAATTTCTCTCGCGAATTACTTTTGATTAAATTCTTTGATTGTCAGTCACAACGATTTCAGTCAAATCTCCTAAATAAAATATTTTTTGTTACAGAAAACCAACGAGCAATACTTGCATGAAATAAGGATTTGTTTTAACAGATCCTTCAATTTAGTGAATTGCGATGGAATCTACAACTTTCCAACTAGCTGCGATCGCTTTAAAAATGTAATTTATCCCAAAAATTTTCCAGATTCTAGCGTGCTATAAAAAAAATATTTAGCACATTTAATGTTGATTTTGAAAGAAAATAACAATTTTTGTGCAACAAATTTTGTGGCATTCTAGGAAAATTCAGCTTTCGTCATTTATTTTTTTAATTGCTCAATTAAAAATAAGAATAATTATGTTGAAAATCAGTTCAATAAACGGTGAGTCAACTTAGAAATTCTATAAGCATCTTTTTTTCCTACTGAAATTGAACTCTGTGGTAATGAATAAAAATAAACTTCATTGCAAAATACAATGTATGACTCGTTCAGTGTCACTTAACACGATCCCACATGCTCGTAGAGAGCCTCTAAGTCATATTCACAAGATTTCAATTTTTTGCTCCAGTCTTCAGTTCAAGATAATAATATTATTATGTAAGGAGAATTTTAGAAACAAAATTGAGGATAGCTTTAATCTGCCAAGAATGTATCAAAGTATCAAGAGATTTATCATTTTTCTATCGCCTGATTCCGATAAATTTTATTTATCAAATTAATTAATTTTTTACGTTAATTTTCAAGTCACTTCCACATGAAAGAAAACTGTTAGTCATTTTTATGTAACTCAGCTCAGCTGTGGAAATATCAGTCAATCAATTTATTCTCGTATAATATAAAAGTAAATAGACAATAGTATTAAAAAACTTTATCTTATTAGAATAATTGCCTAAATTTCCACATGAATAATGAAATAATGTCTCAGCTGTGCAAACATTTGTTTCATACTTTATTAGCTTCATTAAATTAGTGGAAATTTTTATTTTAAAAAATGATTTTCAATTAATTCAACAAAAGTGAATAGAAAGTAAATAAATATTATTACTTAAAAGATCTTATAGTCGAATAAATATTTAAGATCAATGGACTCGAAAGGTTTTAATTTTAATAAATTGAAATAGAAATTTCAGACCATCTACAGAAATAATTGACCGCGAATTGGATAATGAGTTCGAATGAAGTCCAGTCGAGGTTTTATCCAAGAAGAATAACGTCTACTTATATGGGAGTAAAAAATAAACTTGCAATTTCCAAATGCTGAATTCGATTACCAAATACGTTCTAGCGCATTTTTTAAATTTAATTTTCAAGTCATTATTATTTGAAATGAAAAATTATTCAAATTTTTAAAAGAAATCGGTCTTTATTGTTTTTTTTTGTTTTTTTTTTAAACGAAAAGATTCTTTGTGTTCAGTAATTCACGATTGAAAAAGTAACAATAAACATGCATTGCTATCAGATGAAACAAATAAAGAAGCATATGATTAAGTACTGCGCACGATAAAAAATTATTGTGGTGATAAACGTCCAAATTTAATTTGAATTTAAATTCAATTTTAATTTTAATTTAGTCAAATTTAATTTTTACTTTAATTTAATTTTAATTTAGTTTTATTTTTAAAATTAATTTGGACGTGTATAATTAAGCCAGAAAGAATTAGGTGTAAATAATTATAGTTTTACCATTTTTAAGCAATGACTTTTAAATACAAGTTGTTATCAGGATGATGTTAAGGTGTTGACCAGGGTATCAAGTCAATGATGGAAAGTTGAATAAATCACAAAATGTGTTGATTACTAGTCCAGTAATTATTATCATTATTGATAATTTTTTAATGTATTTATTATAATTATTACTGATTAGTTGGACCAGTAATCAACACATATGTTGTGATTTCTTCAACTTTTCATCTTTTACTCAATACAAGTCTGTTGTTTTTACAAGTTTCACAATATTTTCTTCCTATTTGTTTAAAAAAAGTTGAAAATGTTACAAAATCGCTTTCTTTTATTATACTTCCCTCTTTGTCACGTTTCCCATTCCTATAACCTTATTTTAATTAATATATACAGCCCTAAATAAATTAATATATTTTTAAATTTCATTAAGCAATTAGTAGTTTTCTACTATCAAATTAGCAAATTTTCCGACTTACTCTCTTGGATAAAACCTCGACTGGACTTCATTCGAACTCATTATCCAACTCGCTGTCAATTATTGCAGTGGCTGGTCTGTAACTTCTATTTCAATTTATTAAAATTAAAACCTTTAGAATCCATTGATCTTAATTATTTATTAGACTCCAAGATCTTTTAAGTAATAATATTTATTTACTTTTTATTCACTCTTTTTGAATTAATTAAAAATAATTTATTTTTTTCAAAACATTTTCATTTACTCAAGGGCTCACTTTTTTCTAATTGAATTAGTAAAGATAGATATTAGATATTATTTATTATTTTATTTACAAATATTAGAAAGTTCACTAGTAATTAGTGAAATTTCACAAACTAAGATTTAGAGAGTAATATTAAGAACGTAAAATAAAATATAAAATCAATTAAAAAGATTAAAATTATTTAAGAAACTAAAACTTGAATTAAAATTTCAGAAAAAAATACTGAGAAATGACTTGATTTTTTTTAAATTTGAGAAGAAAAAATTAATTGTATCTAACTGTGAGTATATATATTATGGTGGGTTGAAAAAACAAAACTATGGAAATC
Source organism: Melikaiella ostensackeni (assembly GCA_032362435.1). Taxonomy (NCBI): domain Eukaryota; kingdom Metazoa; phylum Arthropoda; class Insecta; order Hymenoptera; family Cynipidae; genus Melikaiella; species Melikaiella ostensackeni. The sequence continues at coordinate 13,762,360 of JAUMHM010000085.1, read as the reverse complement.
GAAATTGGAACTATGAGAAAAAGTAATGTATTAGGGCCCTAAAAAAGTATAATTAATTTGTTGTTGATTGATGAAAGCCTTCAACTTGCGCGTTAGCAAAATATGCTTTAAATAGTTCATATCTTAATAGTTTTTATATTTTTGTGTATGTCAACTTTTTAAAATGTTTCTGTAGGTCCTAACTGTCTCTCCAAATTTTTACAGCTTTTTAATTAACGTTTTCGAAGCGATAACTTGTTTAATAGACCCCTGTTTTCAAAAAACAATTTAAAAATCTACTGGAATCACGAAAGAATTTTTTCAGGTATTAGAGGCCTTTCTATTGGTAAAAATACATTATAAAAGAAATTTGGCAAGCCTGGGAAATCCTAAATGTGAACACAGTAAATTTGTCGAAAACTGAGTTTTGTGTTTTTTTTAATTATCCTTTTTCAACTGATGTGAAAAAATACTTAAAACATCTGAGGGCCTTTCACTGATAAAAATACCCTAGGAAAAAAATAAGAAGTCTATACAACCAAAAAACAAAAAGATAGCCTGTTTTTCAAAAAGTAATTTTTGTATTTTTCTAAATCATTTTTTTCAGCTGGCTTTAAAGAATATTTTCCACGTCCGAGGGTTTCTTACTGGTAAAAATACACTAGAAAAAAAATAATTTCAAAAAATACAAAAAAAGAAATATTTTTAAAACTTCCTGCCTCCCTTTTTCGATTCTTTAAACTTGCCAATTTTTTCTAGTACATTTTCACTAGTATAAAGCCTTTGAATGTAGAATAGATTTTTTTAAACCATCTGGATAAACATAATTTGGAAAAATACAAAAATTACTTTTTGGAAAAAAGGCTATCTTTTTGTTTTTTGGCTACATAGACTCATTAATTTTTTTCCTAGTATATTTTTACCAGTAAAAGACCCTCATACATGTGTTATAAATATCTTTTAGCGTCAGTTTAAAAAAAATAACAAAAAACATAAAGATCAGTTTTTCCAAGATTGACAGTATTTACATTTATGATTTTCCAGGCTTATCAAATTTTTTTCTGATGTATTTTTACCAGTAGAAAAGCCTCGAACATCTGAAAAAATGTTGTGGACATTTCTGTAGGTTTAAAAATTATTTTTTGGAAACCGGTGTCCATTAAACGTAAATTATCTTCTCAACACAAATTAATTATACTTTTTTCGGGTCCTAATACACTGCTTTTCCACATAGTTCCGATCTCGATTTGCATAATTTTTTTTCGACCTACCCTAATATTTATGGTAGATGACTAGATGCTATACAAATGAATTTAAAATACCTTATCAAAAATTCCACTTAAAAATCTTCAAGTTCTAAAATGTTAAAAATTTTTTATTTAATTTTTTACTACGTTTCCAGGTCGACCAGTTCGAAAGATTATTGTGCCTTTTTCATGAATATTTAAAAGGCAGCAGGCATCAGAAAAAAACCAATTTATTTTGTTAATATTTCTATTGTGTGTGAAACAGTAATTCTCCCATGTATTTTAATTCAGGGTGTCTACTCAAATCCTGGAAAAAAATTCTCTGACAGTTGCCGGTTTTTCCAGGTATACCATATCTAGATTTTTTCAGGTACATATAATTTTTGTTAATAAGGAGCCATTCAAGTATTAAGTACTGTATTTTTTAAAGCAATCGACAAGGTTATCGAAAGGTTGAAAAATCCATTGTTTTGTAGAAAATTCGTATTTTTCGCTTGAATTTTGAACAGTTTGGTAGAAAATTCCTATTTGGTTGAAAATTAACTTTTTTGTTGACAATTTATCTCTTTGAATAAAAAATTTATCTCTTTTGGTAGAAATTTCGTCTTTTTGGTCGAATTCAACTGTTTTTGATTTAAAATCTGAATCCTTTTTGGTTGAAATATCAACTATTACATTTTTCGTTGAAAATTCATCGTTTCTGGTTAAAAATTCAACTATTTGGTTAAAACTAGAACTACTTTGTTAAAAATTAATTTTTTTAGTTGAAGATACATCATTTAAGTTTAATATTCACCTTTTTGTTTGGAAATTTAACTATTTTGTGATAAATTCGTTTTTTTTTCGTTCGAAAATTAATTTTTCAAACTGAAAATTTAACTGCTCTATTTTTGGTTAAATATGAATCTTATTTAGTTGAAAATTCAACAATTTGGTTGAAATGTTTTTTTCTTTCTTGACTGAAAAATTTTTATTGGTTGCAAATTCAACTCTAGTTGAAAATTTGTCTTTTAGGTTAAAAATGCAAATGTTTGGTTGAAAATTAATCTGTTTTAGTTGAGGATTCAACTGTTTTGTTGAAAATTCGTCTTCATTGGTTGAATTCAACTGTTTTTGATTTGAAAATCAAATCTTTTGTAGTTGAAATATCAGCTATTACACTTTTCGTTAAAAATTCATCTTTTTTAGTTGAAAATTCAACTACTTGGTTGAAAGTTGAACTACTTTGTTAAAGACACATTTTTTTAAAAAGATTTATAATTTAAGTTGAAAGTTCATTTCTATAGTTGAAAAATGAAACTATTTTCTTGAAAATTCGTTTTTTCGTTTAAAATGTATCTTTTTAATAGAAAATTAAACTATGTAATCGAAAATTCATGTAAATCGTTGAAAATTCGTCTCTTTTGGTAGAGTTCAACTTTTTATGAATCAAAATTAAAATCGTTTTTGGTTAAAATATCAACTATTATATTTCAAGTTGAGAATTCATTTCTTTTGGTTGGAAAATTAACTGCTTGGTTGAAAGTGGAACTACTTTGTTACAAAATTCATCTTTTTGGTAGAAAATTTAACTATTTTGTTGTAAATGCGTTTTTTTACTTGAAATTTAATTTTTTTAAACTGAAAATTCAACTATTTCATTTTTGGTCGAGAATTCATATTTTTTGGTTGAAAATTCAACTAGTTGATTAAAAGTGGAATAACCTTATTAAAAATTGATTTTTTCGGTTGAAGATTCATCGGTCAAGTTAAAAATTCCTCTTTTTGGTAGAAAATTGAACTTATTTGTTGGAAATTCGTTTTTTTTTTAAATTAATTTTTCAACTGAAAATTTAACTATTCAATTTTTGATTGAAAATTGATCTTTTTTAGTTGAAAATTCAGCTGTTTGGTTGAAGGCGGAACTAATTTGTTAATAATTCATTATTTTTGTTGAAGATTCATCATTAAAGTTGAAAATACATCTTTTTGGCAGCAAATTTAACTATTTCGTCGAAAAATCATATTGTTGAATTGAAAATTCAACTCATTTGTTGAAACTTCATCTTTTTGGTTTGAAAATTTATTTTTTTTAGTAGAATTGTCATCTTTCTTGGTTAAGGATTCAATTATTTTGATCAAAATTCGTCTTTTTGCTTGAATTCAAGTGCTTATGGTTCAAAATCTTTTTGTGTTGCAATATCAACTATTACATTGTTCATTGAGAATTCCTCTTTTTTGGTTTGAAATTGAACTACTTGGTTGAAAGAACTACTTTGCTAAAAATTCGTTTTTTTTTGTCGAAGATTCATCATTTTAGTTGAAAATTTAATCTCCTTCTTTGGAAATTTAACTATTGTGTTGAAATTTCGTCTTTTTCTATAAAAAATTAATCATGTCTTTAATTTAATTAATGTGTTTAATTTAGGAAGTTTTGACAAATGATTGCTGGATATTCTTAAATATATTAATTATCACCATCACATGACTAAATAAATAATATTAAAAACATAATTAATCATTTCTTAAATTTGTTCCTCAAGTACATAATTAGAATAATTGAAAAAAAATTATTTCATCTTCATACCTTAAACTCAGTGCATATTTAACATATTAATACTTCGAATAAAAGATATTTTCCAGAGAAGAGTGAAAATTATAAAAAGAACTTTGATTCAAATCAGTATTAATTCAGTACTATAAAAGTTACTTTTACAAATACAGAATCATTGTTATTTAATTTTATGTTACAATTTTTTTAATTTTAGCACGCTCGCAAAAATTCCATGACATTTCCAGTATTTTTCCAGTATATAAAAATTCTCTGACAATTTCGGGTTTTCCAGGTGAGTAGACACTCTGTAATTACTTTTCTCAAACTTGAAAATTCAAAATAAAATTTCTTAAAGATCGAAATAAAATCTATTTTCTTATGAAAATTTTTTGTGTACTGAAGAAGAACATCCAAACAGTTCACAACTCAAAAATAGGCTTTGAGACTACCTGTTTTTTCGGCTCATTAGACTTTAAGGACACATGTACAATAAATGTGCACAACATAAAGAAAAAAGTTGGGCCCCCAATAGTATAAAATACTATTAAAAAAAACTGAGAAAAGAAAGAGTGTGAGGATGGTTTTGGTTGACTCTTTCTTTTTTCTCTTTCTTTTTTCTTTCTGTTGTGTACATTTATTGTACATGTGTCTTCAATGAACCGAAAAAAGGTCTATTTTTGAATTGTGAACTTTTTGGGTGTTCCTTTTGAGTACACAAAAAATTTTCATAAGAAAATAGATTTTATTTCGATCTTTAAGAATTTTTAAGAGAGACATTAAGCAAAGATTGGTTAAAATCTGCAGGGTTGCCTATGAATACTTAAGATTTCTTTTAATTGAGGTTGTTAATGATTAACTCGATTTACCAAATGATACCTACTTTATTTAAATATATTTCAAAAATTGGAGAACGTTAGTAATTTTTTAGAAATGTGTTATTGGTTTGGATTATAACCTTTTCTTTTAGAAAAATGGAATAATCTGAATAGATTGGTTCTAAATCAACCCTCGAAATAAAATATTTTCAAGTCTATTTTCGCACTAAGTTCTATCTGGTATACTTCTTGAAATGAAGGGGGGATTAGAGGATTGGATGAATGGATTAGACTGGCTGTATTGTATTGTCCGTAGTCAGTACATGGTCAGTACAAAAGAGGCTGTTTCGCAGCCAACTTCTACTTTCTCATCCTTTGTGTTACAAAAATTCAGTTTCTTCGTCATGAATCTTTCAAATTTTTGGAAACATCTTCTCTTCCTGGGACTTTCAATTCAATTTTCCAACGGGTAAGTCCATGGACTAGCAGTTTTCTATTTTTAAATTATTTAAATGTTATATAACGGAGTCAAGAGCACATCTTCTGAACGTGGAATGACAGATTCCGACATTTTTGTTTACCTTGCAGAATAGAATGTAGACGCCAAACAGGTGCACCTCACACCTGTGAAATTTAAGTTGATTAGAGCGAACGGTTTTATTGTTAAAACTGAATCAATGCAAAATAAAATACTATTAATGTAAAGGAAAATATAAGTTTTCGTAAAACTTAATCCAAAAGAAATAAAATGCCTGAGTATTATGAAGAAACATATTAAATATATAAATGATTGTTTTACAATAATTGAGGAGTAAGCAGCCATAAATACAGAAGTCCATTTTTCGTTTTTCAAGAAATTCGGGCAAATTTTGCATCCCAAAAACAACTTTATGAAATTTTAAAAACGTTAATGTATTCGAGAACAATTAACGTTTTTTCGAGCACATTAACTTTTTTTTTAATTTCATAAAGTTGTTTTGGGAATGTAAAATTTGCCTAAATTTCTCGAAAAACGAATAATAGACTTATGCATTTATGGACGCTTACTCCTCAATCAGAGATTATAGAAACAGGAATAATTTAAAATAATGTTTTTTTATGTAAGAGATTCAAAAATATTGCCACAGTCTCTTTGTTATACATTTATACAATTTTTATTTAATTACATTTTTAGTCAAATTAATTAAAGAGTTACATACATAAAAAGATAATAAATCATTTTTAAGAGGTCATTCTTCTCTTTTATCTCAACGCCGGCTGTGCGATTCAAAATATTATTGCTGAATGTTCACTTCCACAATGAAACACACGTATGCATGTGAAACTTGATATTACAATTACCCATACAAAATATATGTATAACTGGTAATTAGATGCAGATTTATTTGCACAAGCAAATTTACAAGTTCAAATTTATTTCACTATCTAAATCCAACTAAGTAAAATTGAAAATAGAAAATTTAAATTTGGATCAAGATTACTTCAAATATTTGGATATTCGAATATCTTTCAACATGTAATAGTTTCTTTGATGAGTAGCTCACTTTTATGGTTGTTTTAAAATTATTTAATTGTTCAAAAATATTGTTTCTTTTTAAATCTTCACTTCATGCAAGATATAACTAATTTCAAAATTTGAAAAGTGAAAAGGGAGCGTTCATTAATGACGTAAGGCTTTTTTTGGGGCGGGGGTCCGGAAAATCTTACGAATCCTTACTGGGGGGGGGGGTCCAAAGCATTTCTTACAAAAGTTTCCTCTTTCTATTTTTTTAATATGCTAATTGAAACCTGCTTACAGATACTTTTGATACGAATTCATGGATACAATATGAACTGTTCTTATTATTTTTTTTATTTAAAGATAGATAAAAAAGGGTCAAGTAAACATGAATATAATTTATATGGTACAAATGAATTCGTATTGAAAATATCTACAAGTATAGCGAGAAAAATATTTGTCTTGAATTAAAGAAACTGTTTCTTTAAGGCTGTTGAAGTGGAATACAAAAAAATATCGAAAACTGTGGGGGGTCGGTCCCCTCCCCACTTCCCCTCATTTGCACATTTTTCCACTCTCGTTTTTTACCAGATATTTTCTTTTTTCGAACAACTAGGCCCAACTCTTGCAAAAGCGAACCCCCTTTCGGGCTGCAGAAAAGTTTGCAAAGTGCACTTTTAAAACCTTAATCTTTAGATGCTTAGTAGTGATTTGAGCGACCCCACAGTCTAGGATGTTTTTTTGTACCCCGCTCCAACAGGCGTAACATCATTTTTTTATTTAACCAAAAATAACTTCAAATTGAAGAAAAACTTTCATCGCAACAAAAAAACTTTTTTTTTAATCAAAGAAATTTCTCTGAATCGAAAGAAATTTCTTTTCAATGTACACTAAAAGTTTTAATTATTGGAAGAAAAAGTAAATTATGTAAAAATATGTCTCAAAGAATTTGTTTCCATAAAATTACACAACACCATTAAAGTTATCATAAAAAATAGGCTAATATTGTCCTGAAAATTTTTTTGTAAACACGAAAGCAACGTAAATATTTAGAGTTTAACCTTTGATCTCGATGAGGAAGCGTAAGATTTCGTCCGATTAGATCAGAATTTTTTAGGGATTTTTTTCTCAAAAAGGAACAAAAATTTCCACGTGTGCAATGCACTTTTCAAACTTTGTGATTTTTGGACCACCCTAGTGTACACCTTTCATAGAATCTCGTGGAATTCCTGCAAATCTTTACAAGCCTTTGAAATCCTGTACATTTTTTTGAAAATCCCTTAATATTTTTTAAATCATGTGAAAATTTCTTGAAATCCTTTGAATTCTATGGATATCGTACACTATAATCTCTTGAAATCCCTTTAATTCGATTGAGCTCCCTGAAAATCCCTGAAAATCATTTAAAAACTATGGGAATTCTTTAAGATTGTTTGAAATTCCGTGAAATCTTTTGAAATCCTTAAAATCGCTTGAAATCTCCAAAATCCCATAAAAGTCCCTTATAATCCTTTAAGGTCCGTAGAAATCCCTCAAGATCTCTAAAAGTCGTATAAAATCATTGAAATTCAGTGAAATATTTCGTAATATTACGAGATCCCTTGAAATCTCTGAATTCCCTTCAAAATTAATTGAAATCTTTAAATCCGGGCAATCTTTCCGAATCTCTTAATATGCCTTAAAATACCTACTTCAAAATCCATTAAGATTTTTTAAAAGCCATTGAAATTTATCAAAATCTCTTTAAAAATTTTATAATATTCGGAAATCCTTTGAAATTCCGTGAAATCTTTTAAAATCCTCTGAAATCCCTTCGAATCTTCGAAAGCCCATTAAAATTCTCTGACATGCTGCAAAATTCGTGAAAAATTAAGATTATCTCTGAAATTGTACTAGGTATACCTAGTAGTAATCCTCTCGTAATCCTTTGGAACCGTTCCGTACATTCCTTAAAAAATTTGTAATTCTTTAAAATACACTGGAACCTGCATTTAAGTGCCCTCCATTCACGCCTTCCGAGTATTTCAGCCGACTTGCATTCGTCTATGAGGGGTCCAAGGGCTGAGAGAGAGGTGCGTGAGCTGAGCGGAGTTACGCAGTTCCCCCTCCCCGTTTACATCGTAGAAATTCTTGGAAGAGCCTCATGGTTATAGCAAGCCATACCTGAGACCCTTTCTGAATCAAGGTTCCAGTGTACTTTGAAATCCTTTGCAATACCTTAAAATGCCGTGAAATCTGTTGAAATCTTTTTAAATCACTGGAAACATTTCAAACATCAAAAATCATCCTTTCATAAATAATGGACGTTCCCAAAGTAGTTAATGAAATTATTAACTATTTACATTTTTTCCAGGGGTTTAACTCAGAAACATTTATCGAGAAGTAAATCTACCTCAAACAACGATTTTGACTTACTAGTTTTTACTCAGCATTGGCCAGAAACAGTTTGTTTTGAATGGAAGGAAAAATCAGAAAAAAACAAATGCACTATTCCTAACGATGAAGAATGGACAATCCATGGAATTTGGCCCACTCAATTCCACAAAATTGCTCCACTGTTCTGCAACAAAACTTTACATTTTGACCTAGCGGCTCTCGCAAGTATAGAAAAAATTTTAGAAGTTAAATGGGTTGATATCGAGCATGGATTAGAGCCAGCTTCCTTTTGGAAACATGAATGGGAAAAACATGGAACGTGCGCTTCTGTTCTTGAATGTATGAGCACAGAAAAAAAATATTTCCAAAAGGGTATCGACCTTCTAGACAAATATGATATGAAGAATGTTCTGGAAAAAGCAAGTATTTATCCTGGTAATCAGTATCCAGTACAACAAATTCTAGATGGAATTAAAAAAATTTTGGACGTTAACGCTCAAGTGATGTGCGTCAAACATCCGGTAAGAATAAATATTTTTCATTACATAAATTAATAAGAATCAAAATCTGAAATTAGATTAAAATTTTGAATTAATTATGCAAATTGTTACGGTATCAAGTCTCAAGAATACGAATTTCAACCAGAAAAAATGTAGTCCAAATATTTAATTTCTAATAATAATTCTAATTTGGAATCTTTAGAATTAGAAGCCCTCAAAGTTGGGGTGATTAAAATTATTAAGAACTGTTTGATACATAACAAAAATTGTTATCCATTTCAAATTTAAAAAGCCTTGATTACGGAGATTGAAATGCTTTCATTTTCCGGCTAAATAAATCTGGAGATCCAAAATTTTTATACTTTTAATTCAGGGTGTCCAGCGGAGCCCTGCGATAAAATTCCTGCACGATTCCCGCGGGATTTTTGAAAATTCCCGTACAAATTTTGATTTAAAAATTTCTTTCTTATATAAATGATTTTCGTAATAATTTATTGTGATCCTAAAAAAATAGGGTTAATAATTTTTAAAAATAGGTATCTATATTTTATAATCAAACCTAAGTGTTCAACGCTTATTCTCCACCTTATGTTAGCAAATTGAATGAACTCCTCAAATCTTGAACGATTTTTATATAATACTGCTCCACGAAAGATAATTCCTATTTGACAGAGCCGTTTTTTTAACAACAAAATTTTAAATAACACTGTAAAAATTACACGAGATTTTTTCCTGATACACTTGAGGACTTTCTGCTAAAGAAAATTTGCTACAAAAAAAAATTGATGTTTCTAGAAAAAAAAAATGTAAATGCAGTAAATTTGTAAAATATTGAGTTGTATGTTTTTAAAAAAATTATATTTATCTGAGCTTAAAAAAATATTTGGTATATTTGAGTTGTCTACCTGTCAAAATAAACTAAAAAAAATTGACAAGTCGAAAGTATCAAGAACGGAAAGGAAAAGTATTTTCCACTTAGTCATTTTGTAGTTTTTCAAATTTATTTTTTCTAGCTAGTTTTAAACATTATATTCAAATGCCTCGGAATGACCAAAAAAACACCACAAAAAAGTTAAGGTTAATTTCATTTCTTCAAGTTCATGCACTTTTTTCGAGTATTTTTGTAAGTTGAAGTTCCAGGGTATTCAAAAGATTGTTTAAAACTAGCTAGAAAAAAATATTAAAAAAAGAAAGAAAATGAAATATGGAGCACTGGCTTCCTTTGTTTTTATGCCTTGGGCTTGTCAATTTCGTTTATAGTGATTTCTCATCAGTAAAAGGCCCTAAGATGTTCAAAATATTTTTCCAAGCCATCTAGAAAAAAAAAAATTAATGCACTATATGGATTGAGGTGGCACTTAAAAATCAAAAGTACCATTTTCCAAAACGGTATCCTTCCAATTTTTTCCTCTTAGTGACAGAAACTCACTGGAATTTTTTCAAATTAAAGAAAAGTTTTAGTGGTGCTGGGAAGATTTGAAAGCTTTCGAAATTTTCGAAGTTCATTCTATAGGCGCAAAAATTGTATTTATAAAAATGTTTGGAGTGTTTTAGGTAGCAAGCGCGAACACAAAGTTGAAAATAATGAAAAATATTCCTGCTGAATACTTATAATAATATATAATAATAATATATAATAATATATAATAATAATACTTAATACTTTGAAAAATTTGTTACCTGAGACCTATTTAGTCTAAATTAGAAATACTATAGAATAATCAGAAATAGCTTATATTAATGATCACTTGGTAATTTTTTTTTTATTTGCTTACTTACACGAATGTAGCGCCATAATAGGGACTAGCTCCGTAATGAGGACATTCACCTTAAATTTCAAAAATTTCAAATTTTCAAAAGTTTTAACAAATTTCCAGCTCCATTAAAACATTTATATTAAATTTGGAAAAATTCCAGTTAGTTTCTTTCACTAAACGAAAAAAATTGGAATGGTTACGTTTTGGAAAATTATACTTTTAATTTTTAAGCGTCACCTTAATACATAATTATGACTACGTGGAAAACATTTTTCTTTTTCGTTTTTGATTTGCTTAGACTTGTCAATTTATTTTAGTGTATGATAAGTAGAAAACCATCAGATGTCCAAAATATCTTCACAAGTTGGGCTAGATAAATATGATTTTTTTTCAAATACACAAACCTCTGTATTCTAAAAATTTGCTGCATTTACATTTTTTATTCTTTAGGCATATCAAACTTTTTGAGCAAATTTTAATCAACAAAAAGTCCTCAATATATCAGAAACGTCTTTTATGATGCAGAGTGTAAAGATGAATCTTTGGGAAAACTGATATAGCTTCCCGAAACAAAAGAAAATTTATATCTATGAAAATAACTATAAAAATTATGAAAATAATAATTTTCTCAGAAATAACTAAATAAACATCGTATTTTTTCAATACATACTTTTTTTCAGCTTCAATTTCTGTTGCCAAAACTTCCCTGTCTTATTATCAAGCTTGTGTTCTATCATCCTGCTCCGTTTATGAAACAAAAAAATTCCCGCATTAAAAATAAAATCCAGTAGATTTCCCGCACCAAAAAATTTCTCGTCCAATTTCCACTTGTCGCGCTTTTCCCGCACGCTGGACACCCTGTAATTTTTAAGCAAACAAATATAGATTATTTAAATTTTTGAACAATTTAATTTATCTGTTTTCAAATCGAAAATTATTCAGATCTGACAATAAGCACAGTTGAAGAACTATAAATTTGAAACTATTTTAATTTTCAACCTTAAAAATCGGAATTTTAACATTTTTACCTTTTAAAATAATGTTTAATTGATTAGTAATCTGAAATTTAAACTGAAATCAAACGAATTGTAAATTCTGAACGCCTCAGAATTATGACTTAAAAATTATTAATACTTTCTATATCGTTCTTTTTTTAAATTTTCAATACTTTACTAATTTTATGTCTTGGAAAATTTTTAATCCTTTAAGGTACTGTTTAGTATTACGGAATTTTCCGTAAGACTAACCGGTCAAGCATAGCATTACGGCTAATATTACGGAATTTTCCATTAATACTAGCGCTGGTATGGAAAACTCCGTAATATTAGACAGTTCCACGTTTTAATTCATGAACGTAAAATTTGAGATTATTAATTTTTTTTCAGTTTCTATTAAAAATTATTCATACTTCTTATAACTGACAATGTCAACTTAAAATATTCAAAAATGTTAAAAATTAAATCTCCCTTGAAGACTTCTAGTTTTGAATATCGTTTAAGTTTGAATGGTTCAATTTTAAATTGCTTAACTGACGACTCTGAGAAGACGTTTCATATAAAATTCATAAAATATCGAATTCTACAATATTGAAAGACTTGTTATTAAAAATTGTACAAATTGAAAGTCTTCAAACGTCAATGACACAAATAAAACATTTTCAACGATAAATAAACGCTTTAGTTTAAAATTATTTAAATTTACTAATTGTAAGTGCTTGAAAACAGAAATTTCTGAATATCAAAATCTTCTGAATAGAAATTGTCAAATTTTAAAGTTTTTTATTTAAAGTTCTTGAATTTGTAATGGTCAAAATTTAGAGTGCTGAAATAACTGATATTTGCAATTTTTTACTGTCTCCAGAAAAAAATAGTTTATAAACTACATATTATCTTTTGCAATAAGTAATCAAATTGCCTAAATTTATTTTCGAACTTTCTCTAACAGAAAACACACGTATCATACATATTCGAGATAAGAATATGTTTTGATAAGACGCTAAAGTTAGTAAACTGTGACGGAATCGTAGACTTCCCAACGGATTGCAGTCGTTCAGAAGACGTTATTTATCCAGGAACAGTACCCCAAGAATTCAACGTCGTCCAAATACGATAAATTTTTTGTTTAGCCAATTGTTAATTAATTATTTGAATTAAACTCAAATAAATACTCTGTTAATCATATATCGCTATCAAATTAAAATCATCGAAGATTATCAGAATTATATCATGAAAATTGTAAATAATACTCAAACGACTAGAAAGTAAAAATGTATCCCTGAACGCAACTTAAATTTCTTTTGTAAAAAATACTGAATCAGCAATAGTCAAATATTTATTTATAAGTAGACTTTCTAAACGCGAAGTAGATAGTAACAAGGAGTTGAAGACTCGAATTAGATAGTAAGAAATTACCGAAGATGTATTTTCATCGTGCTAGATACAATTGGTGAATCAGTATTCACTCAATGAGAAATATGAATAAAATAATAAAACATTTTTACAATCACCGATAAACCAAAGTCTTGACATTTCTTTGCATTCCTTAAAATAAAACTCCTTTTTACATATAAAGTCGCGGCAGATCTTTAGTCTAGTTTAAAAAACAGTTAATCGACGGAACGAAATTTTTTTAAATTAATGTCTCTTAAAAACTAATAGTATTCTTAGAGGTTTTCTTAGCTCACAATCAGCGGCAACGTCTCCGATCATTCTATTGCTTTTTTCTGGACAATGATTACGGCAGAAGGAACTAAACCTAAAAATAATAAAATTATTACAACAATTTTTCAGAGGAATATTAAAGTAAATAGTTCTAAGAATTTAGGTCTCCACAGCCTAAAATTTAGTTATTCGAATCAATAAAAAGAAATTTTCCTTTTGCAAGGCTCGGACTCAGTTCAGAGATAAAAAATAGTGTCAATAGTAGCATAAATTTTGAAAAATAGGAACAAAATAGTGGCCACCGTGGCCACTCATCTCAAAGACGTGAGACGTGGACGTAGGTGTGATTTACCGCGGTTCTACTGGGAGCCTGTGTAATTTTCGAATGGCAGTTGCTCCCAGGAGGACCCTGCGGTGGTTGT
>JAUMHM010000085.1:13729812-13746428 GCA_032362435.1 Melikaiella ostensackeni | reverse complement strand
CTAATTCCAATAAAATTAATAAATTTTCTCTAACCACAATACACTTAATTTTGAAGTACATATTTTTAAATACCAGGAATTTCTACATACATATATACTTTAAATTATTTTAAAATAAATTGAATTACAATTTTATGGACGCCCATATCTTCATTATTTTTAAATGAAAGGATTGATCCACGTCTAAAATATTACTTTCTAAAAATTAAAACTTGGATTGCCTGAATTTTAAAATGTTTTTCATATAAAGATTTTTTGAATTTGAAATACTTTTTAGGATCTAGCTTTTTTTTTGTAAATTTAACACCTTGCAAAGTCGAAAATTTTCAATTTTTTGTTCCATTTAATTTCAACTTTATTCTTTTCCAAACTGGAAATTTTCTATTTGAATGCTTTGAATGCTAGGTGAATGCTTTTTTAATTTTCAACGCTTCCAATTTGAGGTAATTAATTTTTGAACGATATTCAATATAAAATATATCGACAATTAAGGCTTTCATTGGAAATTATACTTTGAAACAGTACGGTTGAAATATGAATTTATTCATATTTCAGTAATCGAATTTTAAATTGTTCAACTTCGAACGTTTTTGACTTAAAGATATTCAACCAATAAGTGATACAAACTAAAATGGTAGAATTTTTGAAGATTTTTCTTTCAAAAAGTACAAAACAAAGTCGAAAATGTCGTAAAATTCGAGGCCAAAGATGGAAAATAATAAAGAATAGATGAATTTTAAGTACTTTAAATTATTTTTCTATATAATAACCTTTGGGACTATTTTCCGACATATATTTCTTTACTTGAGATTGCAGACATATTATTTTATCCAATTACCGAAGTTCGAAAATATTGTTAAAGGGAGAGCGCAGAAATAGTGGCAGTTTTTTTAAAATAGTAGCAAAATAGTAGCATCGTTAAAAAAAAAATTGTCAAATAGTGTCAATAGTGGCGTGAGTCCGAGTCCTGTTTTTGCATCCCAAAAAACCTGCACTATTAGTTAATAATCAATCAATTATAAAATAATTCTCACCGAGAACATCTAGAGGCGTCTCATAGTCATCCTCTGTGAAGACTTTTTTGGGGAAATTCGTCATCAGATTAAAAGGTCCGATGTCGTCTTTTCGATTTATGTCGATGAAAAGTCTCACTGCAGAAAGTTGCTCTTTAGATCCGAAACTTTGCATCATCGTTTGCCCATTCGTAAGTCTTATCTGTAAAGAAATTTACCAAATTAATTTAGTTCTTTTAAGTGTATTAAAAGAGATCAATTAAAAAAAACAGTAGCTTTACACACTTGAAGTTTAGTTTCGCTGTAGTCTTTTCTAACAGGTGCACTTGGACTGGCAGTGAGGCTCGAAGCGATAGGTGAAGCCGCAGGTGGAGTTGTAGGAGAAATTGTTTGATTATTCAGACTAGCAGCCTTAGCTCTTCTGGCAGCTTTATCTGCTTCAATTTGCTCTTTAACCCTCTCACGTGCCTTCCTTTCCTCTTCTTTTTCACGCTTCCTTTGCTCTAGTATCCTTTGCATCTCAACCTCCTCCAATCTTTAAACAATAAATACAAATTTCAATTTGAAAATATAGTATTATTAATTATACTCTCTAGTTTAGCAGAATCAAAATTGTAAAAAGTAATTTACTTCTTTTTAGCTTCGGTCATCTCCTTTCCAGAACGTATTCTAAGCCTTTCTCTTTCAAAAGCCTCCTGCTTCTCTTTTTCTTCCCTTTCCCTTCGCTTTTCCTTGAGCTTTTCTTCCAACTTCCTCAACTGTTCTTTTTTCTCCTCTTCAGTGAGTGGCTTTTTCTCTTCAGTGCTTTCGGAGAACTGATCGTGTCCCGACTTTGTAGCATGGAATTCCATCTCCAAGGTTGAAGCAAATAACTTTCCACAACTAAAAAATTAGGAAAGTGAGCTTCAATTTAAAGCCAACTGAAATTTTGAAAGCTTGAGTATGTCATTCTTTATTTAATTCAAATGAAGAATGATAAATTAAATTAGATTACTATTCAATATTTGAGTAGGAGTTTCATTTGGTGTCAAACTTACACATCACATTTCATGGATTTCGCAACCTGGGTTTGTGCACTTTGTCCACTTGCACTGGCAGTGCTTTCTTGAGGTGTTGCTGCAATTGCATCTGGTGCGCTTTCAGCAATTGGTGGTTCCGACATTGTAACTGGTTCTGGAATTGGTTCGGCTTCATCGCAGTGAGCCAGCAGCCTGAGAAAGAATCGAAAAAGAAAATTTTAAAAACAATGCTTTTAAACTTATTCATTGTTTTACACACAACCTGAAATTATTGTGATCTTTCAACTGAAATGAGCACAAATGATTCATCGGTAATGATGTCGGCTTCGGTCATCTCCTTTCCAGAACGTATTCATTTATTCTTTAATATTATGCAAGATGCATGATTCATTTAAAGACTTCAAAATTTAACAATTGACATTTTGTTAACTCAATAATAAACAGCGAAAATTTCAAGAATTTTTTCTTTAAACCTTAAGCGCCGTATGATTTTTAATAAGACCGAATCGATTTCAAAACAGGCAGGTTCTACTCTTGAAGTCGCAGAATCTCTCAGCGACAAAATATGTTGTTTTCTAGAGGAAATTAAAAAAATTAAAAATTAACAAAATGGCGACAATTTGATTAAAAATATAAAAATTCGATTTTAACAAAAAACCCACACTTATGTTTTTTGCCAACTTTTTGTCCAATTTGTCCTTCTGTAGTCTTACGTGGGCTAAACAATTTTTGTGGCCAAGAGAATTTTTTTCATTAAATCGAATTTTCGCAATTTTCTCGGAAAAAACTAAATGTACCAAAAAGTGTTACGATACTAGGTTGCACGTCTAAAAAAAGTTCTACAAAAAATACCTCTTGCCTTTTGTGATGTCCTGCATCGTTTACGAGAAAAATTCAAAACTTATATTTTTGGAAAAAAAAATTCTCCGGTCCTCAAAAATGGTTTAGCCTGCATAAAACGTATAGGATGCCTTCCTTATGTGAGAAAAAAACTGTACAAAATTTGGACAAAAATAAAAAAGGTGGGGTTTTCCAAAAAATCTTATATTTTTTTCTTCGAATTTTGTAATCGTGCGAAGATTTTCTGGAAAATCCCAGCTTTTTTATTTTTTCCTATACTCTTTTACAGTTTCTGCTCACATAAGGAAGGCATCCTATACGTTTTATGAGGGCTGAACCATTTTTGAGGACCGGAGAATTTTTTATTCATAAAAATTTAAAAATTTAAAATTTTAAAATTTTAAAATTTTAGAATTTTTCTCGTAAACGATGCAAGATATCACGAAAGTACAAGAGGTATTTTTATAGAACTTTTTTAGGCGTGCAACCTTTTATTTTTACACTTTTTGGTACATTTCGTTCTTTCCGAGAAATTTGCGAAAATTCGATTTTATGAAAAAAAACCTCTACCATAAAAATTGTTTAGCCCACATAAAACTCACAGGATGTCTTCCTTATAGAAGGATAAATTTAACAAGAAATTGACAAAAAATATAATTCTGCGACTTCAAGTGTAGAACCTGTCTGATTTGAAATGGATTCGGTCATAGGACACATATAAAATTAAACAATAGCAAGAAGAAAGTGTTATGAAACTTCAAAATTTAAAAAAAATCTAATTGAAAAAGTTTAAAATTGAATAATTGATATAATAATTTATAATATTAATCTGGAAGCATTTAAATATAAATTTCAAATTAGAATCCTAAAAATTTAAATTTTAAGAGCAAACGAAATTGATTAAATTCAAAAACCACAAATAACAATACTAAAATCAAACAAGAGAATGTTTCAAATATGTAATTACTGTGAAAATTCAAAACTAACCTACAAAATGCTGCTATAAGATATTAATATTAAAGAGCCATTCAACATTTTTAACATAAAATTTGATTAAATATTTAAAACACATAAAAAACGAAGAAGAGCACATAATTTTTCAATCAAAGAATAGTTTTTCGTTGAATTATACTTCATTCAACACAAGAAAGAGCCGAAAAACCCATAAAAATAACTTTCAATTACTCAAAAAGATCTTCTTTTTCTTATTAACGAAGAATTGTATTTAAAATGTTCCGAAATAATGAAGAATGTTTTAAAGTACATTTTTGAAAAATTGGCATAGTGACATGCAGATTTAGCAAACTCGTGGATCGTGTCTCAAAATAACATAAAAGATTTTTAAATCGTAAAAAAAGTTTTAAAAACACAAACTTAATTTTAAAATCATTTACCATTCCATTGCTGGTTCAACACCCTTGTTTCCGGTGATCGCGAGAGCTTTTTCCCTGAAAAAACATAAACGAAAGTGTTTATTTTGAGGTTAGTTTCCATGGCCCTCTGAAGATGATTGTGACTTACGCCTTTGCTATGCTGAAACCCATGTCAATAAGCATCGCTACGTCGGGAGAAGACATTTTTTATTATTATTTTGTGCTTTCACGGTGTGATAACTTATAAAAGTTTAAAACCGATCTTAATTTATGAAAAACTAAACGTCATTAATAGACGCTGTAGTACAACTACAAATAACTAAGCCGGGAATCACCATTTTACCGGAAGCTGAAAATTGAAACTGCACTTCCGGTAATTCCAATTTTGTACAGAAAATCGAAATTGTATTTTCAGTATAATTATATCTATAAATTTACGAGGTGTTTTTTAAATTTAATATTTTTAATAAAAATCCAGCCTGAAATCAGGATTGCTAGAGAAAGCTGGATTCAAAATTCCATGACTTTTCCAAGTTTACTTTTGAAAAAATCCAGCCAAACTCGATCAAGTTTCAACATATTCTACTACTCGCAGACTATTTTACCAACAATTTCTTGTACAATTATTAATCAATACAAATGTAAAGGACTTTTCAATAATCATTGATTTCTAAACGATCCTCATGATATTATTATAAAATTTAAACAAATTTCGGAATTATACTCATATTATTTTTGTTGGTAAAAAAACTAATTCGTATTAATCCGAAAATTTAAAATTCGCCGTTTTAAAGTAAATAAAATAATTATTAGGACTAAAAAATTCCAAGTTTTTTTTTTTTTAATTCCGTGACTTTCCCAGCTCTTGTAGCAAGACTAAACATTTTAGATTTTCGATTGTGGCTGCTATTCATTTTTAAAGTTTTAATTTGAAATTATTCAATTTTTATCACTATATTTAAAACTATTTATTCTAAAATTAAAATAGTTTTAGCTTAAACGTTACGACTTGATTTCAAATTGCATGAATTTGAAGACCACTGGCAGGCATGAAATTTACATTTGTTAATTCCGTTCAAAATAAATCGTTTAAAAATTCTATTTAAGATCAATTTTTATTTACAAAATGCAAAAACCTTTTGCAACTGAGATAAACAGAAATTTCTATATGCAAAAAAATCGCTTCTGAACTTAAAAACTAGTGAACACAATAAAACATGATTTCAGTCAACTGTCTGCATTTATTAATTCACATACGAAAACAGAATTTTGAATAAGATCACAACTTTTTGTTTACAAGACAAAGCAAGAACAAGGAAAATAAATGCAACGAAGTTTTGCAGACGCGCGAACAAAATTACGTAAATTTACATGAAAATACAGAAACGCAAATTAACGACAAATCGTCAACATTGACGAAATCGACGAGTCATAGCAAACTCCTCAACGAACAAAATCCATCACTGATGGAGCAACAAAGCACTAATAAACAGTCACCATTTAAAGTATCCAATATTAAATTAGTTAAAGGTAATTAAAATTAGAAGGTATTGGTAACTCAATATTCCTGAGAAGATTTGTCGCCTTTGGATGCACCTCCTCCAGAACCAGTCTTCTTCGGCAATAAGACTGCCTGGATGTTTGGAAGGACTCCTCCTTGCGCGATGGTAACTCCTGAGAGAAGTTTATTTAACTCTTCGTCGTTCCGGATGGCCAGCTGAAGATGTCTGGGAATGATTCTGAAAAAAGATTGAAAAAAAATTGCGTTTAAAGTGTTTCTTAATATTTTAATATTAAAAATTTATAGTGATACCAGGGATCACAGCGGTTCAGTGGTCAATTTTAAACAAAATGGGGATTTTTTCGAGAAAAGGGGAATTCATTTATAATTAAATTTTTTTTATCACATGTGTATCTCGTAAATGCCCTCTAACTAACAGTAGCGCTTTTTCTTGGCAACTTTTCCACTTACTATAGTCATTTTTGTGTTTAAAAAATTGTTTCTTAGCTAGCTTTGAAAAATTGTTAAACACTTCAGCACTTTCGGCTGATAAAAGTACATCAGAAGAAATGCATGAAGATTGAAGATTTTGATTCTTTATTCTTCTCAATACTTTGATTCCTTATTCACATTAATCTTAAAAGAACCCAAAAATGAATATGTACTTAAAAAACCTCCTACTTCTCTGTGTTTGTTTTCTTACGACTTCAACATTGTTTTTCTAATGTATTTTCCTCAAAAGATTATAGTGTAACAAAAGACAGAAATTCTAGGAAAATAACAAAATTATGAAAATACAAATTTTCTCAAATATGCATTTTGCTAGCATGTAAAACCCAGCCATATATCAATCAGCTCTCGAATACACTACTTTTTGCATATTATTTTTGATTTCCAAAATGTTTCTACGACCTACAGCTACACTAATCTAACGTTTACGTCTTTCTTGATTTTTTTTTGGAAAAAAAAAAAAAAAACATTGAAAGTTTTCCGATTTCAAGAAGTTAACTTTCAATTTCTTCGCTGTCGATTTCCATCAAATCAAGAAAATAAACAAATGAATCGTTTAGGAAATACTTGAAATTGGTATCACTGAAGAGAATCTCTTGGAAAGCGTCTTGTTTTCTAATGTCTTAAATTTCTGTTTGATTCTTGAAAAATGAATCGAAACTTTGTGAAAAAATGGGAAAACGGGTCAGAATTCTCAATTTTAGGTTCCTTAAGAGATTTTGTAAATTTAAGGGGAAAAGGGGAACGGACTGTGATCCCTGGGATACAGAAAAGTAAAAAACGAAACGCTACATGTCTTTCGTAGTGCTTCGTTTCTTAGGGGGAAATACACAAATACAAATTTTCTACTATGCTACTATTAAAAACTTCAACACTTAGGGTTTTAGAATTATATTCATATTATTTTTTATTGTTGGAAGTTTTACCGGTTAAACAATCCGAATGATTTCTACGTTTAATCTATGGAGTAATAGTAAGGAGATCAAACAACAATGCGCACGTGAATGAAAAATGAGCCTCAAATTTTCGGACATAGTTTGGGGGAGAACGTACGCTGAACTTTGAAGATTCGCTTCGTTTTGAATGGTTTTGAATGTGTACGTCCTCTTCTCAACTATGTCCGAAAAAATGGTGATCAAATTTCGGACACAATTTGGTCTCCTTACTAGGACTTAATGATTTAACCGATTAGACTTAAAATTTCATATGTAGAAAAGTTTATTCGGTTAAACTTTCTATCATTTTCAACTTCTTTTTTATTTAAACTAATTTCAGTTGGTTTCAAATTATGTTTTTTGTTTTGAATATTTAACATGAAAAACTGAACTGTGTGAAGTTAGTTTGAAAAAAGGAGTTTAAAACGATGGAAAGTTTGACCGAATGAAGTTTATTCGAATTGTTTAAACGTTTAACCTGTCAAGCACATAGAACTATTTCTTTTATCAGTAAGAAATATCAACTAGTATTTATTCTCAAATTTAAAACTCACGGTAAAATACTAAAATAATTATTAAACGTTGAAAAAAGGATCGACTAAACAAATTCCAATCATTTTTCAAAATGGCATGACTTTTCTAGGTCTTCCAGCAACCCTGGCACATATTTTTTTCGGAGAAAAATCAATTTGCAAAAAATTAATCATTTTATGAACACATTTCTTAGATTGCTTGAAAGATACATTTCATAAACATTTCACTAATTTAGGATATATTTGTCCTAAAATCAAATCAACTGATTTAAAATAAAAATATCCTTTATAACAGCACAAATATAATATTTTCTCTTATTCCTTTCCAAATGTTAAATTTGCATTCATTAATAGAAATTGGAAAACGAAATATTGATCATCAAAACAAAACAAAATGAAAATAAGATTTACTGCTTAAGAAACAAAAACAAGGGACTCTTGGGTCAACCATTAAATTACGTAATAGGGGGAAAAGGGGCAGGATATAATAGAATTGCGTCATTATATGAACTTGAAGTTGAAGAAAGATTCTTCACAATAATCACAAAATAAAAGAACTAGCAAATTGCGCATAATGCTTTATAAAATATGTAGAAAAATACGACATCCAAGTCTATTTCGAAACATCTCTCGAGAAAAAAGAGAAGAAAATCCGAAAATACGATAACAAAAAATAGGTTGCAACTACTAAAAATCTCTGGATAAAAACACATAAAAGTGTACTTTTATTCAAAATAACGGAAAAATAAAAGGCGTAACAAATTGCGTTTGAAGCTTTATGAAATATGTAGAAAAATACGCTATGAAGTCTATTTCGAAATCTTTAAAATAAAAGAATAAAATCTGAAATCGTTTTTCAAACACATTTATTTTACTGGAAGATCTCTGTAGCATCCTTTTCTAAATATCAGTTTCTTAATAGTGGTTTACTGGGTGTAGAAATTCAATTTCCAAACTACGAAATCTACTTTACTAAAAAAAAAAAAAAAAAACAAACAATTTTTAGCACCTGAGAGTGAATAATTCAGTTTACATATAACCTAAAAATCTAAGTTATAAATTCGAATTAAAAATGTCTAATTTTCTATGAAATCTAAAAGTGAAAATTTTAACGAAAAAGAAGTTACAAGAACTAAAAATCTTTGGACAAAAACATGTAAAATTGTACTTTTTATAATCCAAGAACCTTTCTTTTTTTGGACCAGATAACTTTTTCGACATTTTTCGGACGATTTATAATATTTCAAGTACATGAAAAAATTCATTGAAATGCGCAAATTGGCAAGGGAAAAGTTAAGATAAAATACTATATACTAACGGAAAAGAAAGTTCGAGATCATAACAAGCCTTTGTAATGATTGTAACGAAACCCCGCCTCAATCACAAAGACGCCAACCGAAATTTCTTAGCCTCGAAAACAACTCTTCTGTATTTTTATATTTATAATTTATCTGTATATTTACGAATCGACCGGCGAGAAATAAAAGATAAAATACGAAACGAGTGAAACGAAGAAAAAATGTCGACTGAAATTGCTGAAAATGAAGGGGGCCCACCTGGTTTTCTTGTTGTCTCTCGCGGCGTTGCCCGCCAATTCGAGAACTTCGGCGGCTAGATATTCCATTACAGCCGCCAAATAAACTGGAGCACCAGCCCCGACTCTTTCGGCGTAGTTTCCTTTTCTCAGAAGACGATGAATTCTTCCAACGGGGAATTGCAGTCCTGCCCTGCTGGAACGGGTCTTTGACTTCGTCTTCGCTTTTCCTGTGAAAAAAATACAGAAAAGCCCGCTTCGTTAAAAATCAATACGTAGCAGTTCTAATTTCTCGAAGAAAAGATACTCACCTCCTTTTCCACGGCCGGACATTTTGAGAAATTAACACGTAAAATAACGTCGAGCAGAAAATAATTGAGTTTTCTTCTTCTTTCTAAGGATGATGAAAGCCGAATGAAGTCGTTCGCGGTGAATCGGTGTTTTTGGCGCTCTCGTCGCTTCAATTGCGCGGGAAATTTTACCGGGAGGCGATAGCAGCACTGTGAAACACGTGACTTCCGGTTTATTTCAGGGCTGGCTTCTAAATTCGAGTGATAAAATAAAAAATTAAATTGAAAAAAAAATATATTTCCACAATCATAGATAGCTCAATAAAGGAAAATAAAGGAGATACAGAGACCTTTTCAATTAGTTTTATTTGATAGAAAATCGAGTTTTCCTTTCATTATAAAATATGAATTTTCAACAAAAATGTTAGTTTTAAACCAACTAGAATTTAAAAATTATAATTTTAAAAAGATGAATTTTCAATAAAATACATGAATTTTTAACCGAATAATTGCAATTTTAAATGAAAATTATAAATTTTCAGTTGAAAAAATGAATTTTCATCAAAAAAAACTTTCAACAAAATATTTCAATTTTCTACGAAAGAAATTAATTTTCAACTAAAAAGATGAATGATGAACAAAATAGTTAAATCCTTAACTAAAACAGATTAATTTCAAACCATACAGTTGTATCTCTTACAAAAAAAAATGAAATTTCCACCAGAAGAAATGAATTTTTTAACCAAAAATACAAATTTTCAATAAAAGAGTTAAATTTTCAACCAAGAAGGATTTTTCAATCCAGAAAGAAAACAAATTGCAAAAAAATTGTTAAATTTTCAAGCCGAAAAAACGAATTTTTTACAAAACAGTTGAATTTTCAAACCAAAAATATGAATTTTCAATGAGAAAATGAATTTTCTGCCAAATAGTTGAATTTTCTTCCCAAAAATATGAATTTTTAACAAAAATGTTAGTCGTTAAACTAATAGTTAGAATTTCAACTCAAAAAGACGAATTTGAAGAAAATTGTTGAATCCTCAAGCAAAACAGTTTAATTTTCAACCAAACAGTTGCATTTTCCACTAAAAAAGATTAATTTTCTGACAAAATAGTTGAATTTTCAAACCAAAAAGACAATTTTTCAACAAAACAGTTAAATTTTCAATAAAAAGGGATGTCTTTTTAACAAAATTGTTGAATTTTCCACAAAATAATTAAATTCATAAGCAAACAATTTTCAACCAAAAAGATAAATTTTCAGCCAAGAAATTGCATTATTGACCAAAAAAGATGAAATTTCTACCAAAAGATATAAATTTTTAAACCAAAAAGACGCATTTTCTACAAGAGTTAATTTTTCAACCAAGAAATATTTTTCAGTTAAGAAAAAATATTTCAACTGAATTGTTGAAGTTTTAAGCCAATAAGACGAATTTTCTACATTAGTTTTTACATTAGTGGCATTTTTAACTAAAAAAAAAAAATTTTCTACCAAAAATGGAATAGTTAAATTTTTTGTTGGAAAAATTAATTTTTAACCAGGAAAAAAACGAACTTTCAATGAAATATTTCAATTTTCAACCCAAGGAAAGGAATTGTCAACTAAAATGATAAATGTTGCACAAAATAGTTGATTCCTCAACCAAAAAAAAATTAATTTACAACCAAACAGTTGTATTTAAAAAAAAAAAAATAAATAAGAAATTTCTACCAGAAGAGATGAATTTTTCAATAAAAAATACGAATTTTCAATAAAAGATCCAGCAAGTAGGATTTTTAAGTCAAGAAAGAAATCAAATTTTAGGCGAATCGTTGAATTTTCAACCAAAAAGGATTTTTGGTTGAGAAAAAAAATCAACCAATTTCTTGAATTTTCAAGCCAATAAGACAAATTTTCTACATTAATTTTTATATTAGTGGCATTTTTAACTAAAAAAGATAAATTTTCAAACAATTAAATTTCCTGTTGAAAAATTGAATTTTTAACCAGGAAAAAAACGTACTTTCAATAAAATATTTAAATATCCAACCAATGAAATGAATTTTCAACTAAAATGATGAAGGTTAAACAAAATAGTTGAATTCTCAACTAAAACAAATTAATTTACAACCAAACAGTTGTATTTTTTTAGAAAAAAAAATGAAATTTCTACCAGAAGAGATGAATTTTTCAACCAAAAACACGAATTTTCAATAAAAGAGTTGAATTTTCATCCAGCCAGAAGGATTTTTCACTCAAGAAAGAAATAAAATTTCAGCCAAATTTTTGAAGTTTCAAGACAAAAAAAAACGAATTTTCTACAAAACAGTTGAATTTTCTGCCCGAAAATATGAATTTTCAATAAGAAAGTTCATTTTTTACCAAAACAGTTGAATCCTCAACCAAAAAACAGGTTAATTTTCAAACAAACAGTTGCATTGTCAACCAAAAAAGATGGCATTTCCATCAAAAAAGCTAAATTTGTAAACCAAAAAGACAAATTCTCAACACAATAGTTGAATTTTCAACCAAAAAGGATTTTTGGTTGAGAAAAAAATCAACCCAATTGTTGAAGTCTCAAGCCAATAAGACGAATTTTTTACATTCATTTTTACATTAGTGGCATTTTTAACTGAAAAAAAAAAAATTTCAACCAAAAATGGAATAGTTAAATTTTCTGTTGGTAAAAACTATATTTTTAACCAGGAAAAAAACGAACTTTCAATAAAATATTTGAATTTTCAACCAAAGAAATGAATTTTAAACTAAAATGATGAATGTTGAACAAAATAGTTGAATCCTCAACTGAAACAAATTAATTTACAACCAAACAGTTGTCTTTTTTTACAAAAAAAATGCAATTTTTACCAGAAGAGATGAATTTCTCAACAAAAATACAAATTTTCAATAAAAGAGTTAAATATTCATCCAGCAAGAAGGATTTTTCAGTCAAGAAAGAAATCAAATTTCAGCCGAATTGTTGAATTTTCAAGACAAAAAAAAAACGAATTTTCCACAAAACAGTTGAATTTTCAAGCCAAAAATATGACTTTTTAACAAGAAAGTTCATTTTCTACCAAAAAAGTTTAATCCTCAAACAAAAAACAGGTTAATTTTCAACCAAACAGTTACATTGTCAACCAAAGAAAATAGAATTTCTACCAAAAAAGCTAAATTTGTAAACCAAAAAGACAAATTTTCAACACAAGAGTTGAATTTTCATCCAAAAAAGATTTTTCGGTCAAGAAAAAAAAATCAACCAACTTGTTGAATTTTCAAGCCAAAAAGGCGGGGTTTCTCTAAAACAGTTGAATTTTTAATCCGAAAATATGAATTTACAACAGAAAAGTTCATTTTTAACCAAATAGTTGGATTTTCAACAAAATAGTGGAATCCTCAATCAAAACTCAAAAACTTTAAATCAAAAAATCAAAACTCAATAATTTTCTACCAAAAAGTTGCATTCTTGACCAAAAAAAAAAAAATAAATTCTAAATATATAAATAAAATTAAGAATAATAATAAAATAATAAATTCTAATATTCTTATATTCTTTTTAACCAAAAAGGCGGTCTTTCAAAAAGAATTGATTTGTCAACCAAGAAATATTTTTCAGCCAAAAAAAAATATTTCAACCGAATTGTTGAAGTTTCAAGCCAATAAGACGAATTTTCTACATTAATTTTTGTTTTAATTTCTTGAATATTTTTCTATTATTTATTTTAATGCTGATTATCTTGTAATTGTTTTCTACATAATGATTTACCTGTTGAAAATTCAGCTTTCCATTTTCTTCGATTTTCAGCAGTTGAAAATTCAACCCTTGGAAATTCATTTTAAAAAAACGAATTTTGTATTTAAAAAGTTATATTTACATAATTTTACATGAAAATTCACTAAAGAAACATTTCAATCCATAATTTTTTTGTTTTGAAAAAGTCTAGTGGAATTCATATTTGAAGCAATGTTACACTCACGCTTATTATGCTAGTTTCTAACTAATTATATATATGGAAAGAAAATTTACTACTATTAAAAAAAAAACTACAAATTGGAACTTCAAAATTAATTTATTTGCAAGTGAAATTTTTGAAATAATTCCTTATAAGGCTCGATTCAAATAAGTAAGAACCTAAAATATATTTACTCATTATCACATGTAATTTGAAAAATGTACACAAATATTGCATTCAAATTAAATACAATTTACAATCTAACATTTAATTCTAAATGATAGAATGAGGACTACTGAGTACACATGTAACTTATAAATAATTTGCATAACTTAACCAGGACGCGAGAAAACGTACCTTAACGTCCAATCCGAGATTTTCCGGGAGAAGGGATAGAAGAGGCAACGCGTCGATCGGAGCTTCCGATATATCTTACTCTTTCTACCTACACTACTATCTCGAGACTAGAGTTCGTGTGTTCGGCCGTATTCGGTTTCGGCAGCTATATACGAATGCTTCCGAAGATCGAGCAGCTCACAGGCACGCACTACGTGGCTGTGTGGGAATGGAGAGAGAGGATTTCGATATTTCGAACGATTTGAAGCGCTGATTGAAAAAGCGCTACTGAACAAAAACTATTACATAAAAAAATTTTCTGACTTCACAATCGTGAAGAGCAATGCTCAGTTCATCTAAAACGATCATAATCCGAAAATCGATTTTTGGACGCTAAGGTACGTTTTTTCGCATCACGTCACATATATTGTTTATATGGGTGATTCTTCGAGTAGCACGCAATCCTCTTTCCAATGGGGGTTTAAACTTTTTAAAATCTCTGCATTTTAATTAATTAATTCACATGAAGTGCAAAAGACTTACTTTATTGTAAACAATTGCGGAACTCGAAGAGTTTAAAAAGCGTCAAATAGAACTAATAGAAGACCATTTCAAAATCAAATAAACAGACTTTTCTTATTTAATTACAAATTTATTAATACTTCGTCCAACTCACAATCAGTGTACAATAAGTTACAGAGGTGAGCGGACTTTATTAATTTATTACGCGGTGTATATTAGAAGCCCGTGAGCAGAAATTACGAGAGAAAAAAGAGCGAAGTCGTTGCCTCTTTTAATAACTTTGTAATTAAATCCCTGTGCTTTGCAACCCAACTTTCTTTCGGATTAAATATTGTTCTCCCTGAACTATAGAAACTTTTTCCTGAAATGTGGAGCAGACTAATCGAGTTGTATGCCAAAATTAAGAAAATTTTTGTTGGGAAAAACATATTGTAATTTCTAGCCACTGTTCTTTATTATTATTTTTTATCTTTATATATTTTCATTTATTTATTTTTAATTGATTTCTGGAAGACGTGACGAATGTCGACCCAAACATCGTATAATAATGATTCCTCAAAGGGATGAAAAGCTTCAATATAGTAGCATTATTTTATCTTCAATGCAATAAAGCTAATGACTTTTACACAATAAACTTAATTTTCGAAGAGAAGATAAGATCGTTTTCCATGATAGAATTGCAGAACGTATAGGGATACTCAATATAGTAACCACTCAATTGCTCGACCCACTTACATCCACCCTTCAATGCACTATTCGTTAATGGGGTGGTTTGTGAATAAGACATAGGGGATGAAAACTGAAACATAACCCGCATCTCTCTTAACGAATTGTCAGGAAATATCTATTTTGTAAATAGAATTATTTCCTGAGAATCTGAACACATCATAAATAATAATTTATGTTCATGATATTGATCGGAATGGGAAAACCAAGAGATTTATTCGCTGAGAATATTCTTAGAATTGTAGAAAAATAATTAAAGATATAAAATTATTCAATTCAACCCCTCCACTATCAAGTGAACTTGTTAAATCTAATATTATTGGGGTGACCATCCGTCCGCAATGTCCGCATTTTCCCGGACATATCCGCATTTTTAAGCATGCGACTTTTGTCCTACAGGGTATTTCACTTTGTCCGGGTTTTTTGCACATGTAGAATTTTTAGTTTTTTAATAGGAAAAAATTGTTTTAAAATGAAAAATGCTTATATAATTTCATGATTTAATGATTTCTTTCCATTTCTGTAATTGGCAAGCTGAATTTTGTGTCACAAAAAGATGGATAATTTGTATCTCCTTGAAATTATAGGTTCAAAATTCAAAATGACAGAAAATAGTAAAATATCCGTGTGCAGTGGAAAATTAACTTTATTTTCTAAGCAAAATTTCCAGTTTCTAAGCTAATATTTTAAAAGTATTAAAAATGAAATTCAATGTTTATTTAAACTATTATTCTTTAATCTATGAATTATACAAATTCCTGTTTATTTATCGCAGGCTTCACAGTCTTTCTCCTATTCCCATCTTCTCCACTTTTTCTTGTTTTTTCACTGAAATGCGAAATAATTTAATAGAGCCCAATAAGAAAATCCAACTATTTTTAGTTGAAAATTGATTCTTATTAGTTGAAAAGTCTATTATTATATTTTTTGTTGAGAATTCTTTTTTTTTTTGGGCGAAAAATATTTTATTTAGCTGTAAATTTTATTATTTTGTTGTGAATTTGATAATTTTATTAAAAAGTCATCCTTTCTAGATAAAAATTTAATTGTTTTTGGAAAATTCGTCTTTCCGGGTTCCAAATTCATCTACTTTGGTGGAAAAATTCAAATATTTGATTGAAACTTGACTTTGTTATTGAAAACTAATTTTTTTGTTGAAAATTCAACTTTTTTGTAGAAAATTCGTCTTTTAGCATGAAAATTCAACAATTTGGTTGAAGTTTTTTTTATTCTTGACTGAAAATTCTTTCTTGATTAAGGATTTAACAATCTTTCTGAAATTCGTCTGTTGTGGTTGGAATCAACTGCTTTTCATTTGAAAATTAAAACTTTTTTGTTTAAAATATCAACTATTACATTTTTTGTTGAGAATTCACCTTGTCTAGTTGAAAAATTTGGTTGAAAGTTAAACTACTTTGTTATCTTCTTTGTTATCTTTTTTGTTGAAAATTCATATTTTCGGGTTAAAAATTCAAATTTTTTGTAGGAAGCGCTTTATTTTGATTGAAATCATCATCACCATCATCATCATCATCATCATCATCATCA
>JAUMHM010000085.1:13713767-13724054 GCA_032362435.1 Melikaiella ostensackeni | reverse complement strand
TGTTCAGTTCATCTAAAACGATCATAATCCGAAAATCGATTTTTGGACGCTAAGGTACGTTTTCTCGCGTCGCGTCACTATTATAACAATATAAAATAGGTATATAATTACTATCGCAATTATTACAAAAAATGCACAAATAGTGTAAACTGGACAAAAATATACTGTAGGACTTATGATGTTGCCAACCTGGTGTAAATCGTGATTTATTTCAATGGTACAATTTGCCTCCTGCGAAAAAATTCTCGGACTCGGAAATTCGGAATTTTGGAAATTCCGAATCATGTTATTCTCATTATTCTCATTTTTCAGCTTTTTTGATAATCCTGATGATTCTACACCCAATCGACGCCATCGTTCACAAACTGTAAAGAAAATGTTTACTTTCAACATTCAAGTTCTTAAAATACAAAATTGGTAGACTACATTCTATAATATTCAAATTTTCATTAAAAGTTGTTTTCGTAAATTAAATTATAAATTATTAATATTAAAATAAACGAAAAAATAAATCCCGACTGAAAAAAATAATTATTATATATTATAATATAATCTCGACAGTAAATAACTTAATTATTTGTTTAAATTTATTTTGATTAATAAATTTGATAACTTATGAGTTATTAAACCGGTAATTTCATTGCAAAAATAATTAAATGATTTATTTCTGAAATTTTGTATTCCATTGATTAAAACTCTTTTAAAGGTTGTTTCTCGTCAATTTGTGTAATGAGGATACAGTTTTAATAATTTTTATTAGTTCCAAACAAAGCGGAAATTTATAAAAATAATTTGAACAAAATGTAAGATAATATTACCTTCTATTACTCTTTCCCTGTCGTCATTTGGAAGGCATTTAAATATACTTATTAAACATTCATCGTTGAAATCGTTTAGCTGTGCTAGGTCTTCACTTATGGATTGTAAGTCAAACGATTTCGACACACAATTATAGTTAAATTTCTCCATCAGTGAAACTCTTTGGTTTTGTTTTTGCTGGTCTTCGTTTGATAGTCTTTTGCAAAATTTTGTGTCATTTTTTATGGATCCTGTAAGTTAAAAAAATATTTGATTATATATATATATATATATTTGTTATATTAAATTTATACATACCATAGAAGTCATTTATCTGGTGGCTTTTTGAGTCATATATTTCTCCCATTTGATTATTCATTGTAACAAAACTGAAATATTAATATTAGTATTATAATTATAGAAATAGCGAAAGTATCAACAGTTTCAAGTTGAGAACCCAACATCAATTAATTTTTTCTAGATGAAAATTTTCGCTTTAATTTAGAAAATTTTGACGAATCAGAGGAACTTTAACAATTATTATTATCAGGGGGAACTTTCCCACAGTGAATACTGCAACCTACAGTGGATAATCATTAATTAAAAATACTATATTGCGTAAAATAATCAATTTAATTTGATTCATAATTAACAAACAATACGTTGTAAACAATTATATTAAAAATTATTCATTATCTCGAAATCACCATTTAAAGATAAAACAAAAGTCCACTCGAACTGAGCTGTTGCTGAAGGGATCTTAAATTGAGGTCAAAATAATTTTTAGAAAATGTTATCCAATTTTGAGGAAATAGATGTGGAAGTTGAAAATCTCAAAGTGATACTGACCACAAATAGCCCAGAGTCGACTGCGGAGTCGATAAAAAATGTAATCTTCAGTTTAAATAAAATATAAAAAATTGCTTACGAGATCTTGCGTTTCTGAACGCGGGTAAAAAAGGTTTGATCTAAAAAAGTTATCCAATTCCAAGTAAATTGTCTTTTTTTATGCAAGAATCCCATTTTCGAAAAAATATTGGTTGTCTAGTTCTGCACTGCCACCCTTTATTGTTCTTTTAATCAATGATTATCCACTGAAGGTTGTATTATCTAACATATGTTTTTTTTTTTTTGAAAAATATGTATTTTCTGATTGTAAAGAAAAAACGTTCCCAACTTTTTTCGGCCCTACTTTCAATAGAAAATTATCTCAGTAATTTCATTGAAAGGGTAAGTTTGAAAACAATTTCGATAAGTTATTTTAAGAAATACGAAAATTGTGTCCTTAATGGTCTATGGCGTTTAACTTGGAATAAGAAAAAATGAAGAAAATTCAACTAACTTTCGTACTTATAAAAAATGATAAAATAAGACATTTTGAAGATAATGTGGCAATTTCTTAAAATAATTTTATTAACTTTTTTTTCTAGTTCAAAACTTTTGCTAATATAATAAAAATTTGCTTAATAACTTATCAAAATTCTCTATAGAATGTTTTTTAATAGTTAAGCTTCAAGAAGATTAAAAAATACCCATTATTTCGGAAGTTATTTCTAATTTTTGAAAGCATTAAAATTTCGAGAAGTTTTCACAATATCTGTTTACAAATTCAAATAAGTTCGTCCAATAATATTCGAAAGAACCTGTATCATATCGAATTATTGAAATTATTATTTAAACATTTAAGAATTAATAATCGTTAAATTCATTTCCAGTCCCAAAAGCGCAAAAAGCGATGAGTTTGAGAAAAGTATAATGCAGATTTCTATACAATCAGTATAAAAACAATAAAATAAATAGTAAAAACAGAAATTAAATATATCTCACAACTACTAAATAAAAAGCAAATGTTGCTGTATTAACTAAGTTCAGTTGC
The DNA here is from genome assembly GCA_032362435.1 of Melikaiella ostensackeni. Taxonomy (NCBI): domain Eukaryota; kingdom Metazoa; phylum Arthropoda; class Insecta; order Hymenoptera; family Cynipidae; genus Melikaiella; species Melikaiella ostensackeni. The sequence continues at coordinate 13,721,380 of JAUMHM010000085.1, read as the reverse complement.
TAGAAATATATAATTAAATATTCGAATTTACCTCAGAAAATCAAATCTTGTAGTTGCAGATATTCATCAGGAACAAAGAATCTCCTATTCTCTTCTCTTCCTCTTGACCGTGTCTGTTTAGGTTTAGGACTTTAGAGTTTAGAAAAGCGAGGTACTTTAGTGTGAAAAGATTGAAGTGGAGGGAAACTAGGGGTAGACAGGGATGCATTTTCACAGAAAATTATCTTTAGCCCATGGGGAGTGGGGACTATAAGGTCCCATTTACTAGGAATTAAGAATTTCACCAAAGCTGGCCAAAGTTAGTCAGGTAGAGTCTACCTGACTAACTTTGGTCAGCTGTCCTTATGACACGAAAATTTTCTCTCACCATATGGGCTCAATTTGCTCGTCCAAAAAATATAAATGATTATAAACTAATCACTAACTTATACCTTTTTCTCTCAAATTTTGTTGAACTGAATTGATTTGCTGAAGCTTGGTAAAAAAATTAAAAACTAATATTTTAACGCATTTTTGCTTTAGCAATTAAAAATTTAGATATCTAAGTATACGGGAGACTGGTACATACCATATTGCATAGGAGTTCATGCTGGATAATGCAAATTTTCTCATAACAGGCATGAAATGAATCTACTCTAATATTTTTTTAAAAGAAGTCTAAGAAAATTATTACTTGCAAAAATGATTAAAGTGGATAATTATTATTTCTAATATGAAAATTTCACATTATCCACTGTGTACTGGTATCCAGTACACACACACACACACACACACACACACACACACACACACACACACACACACACACAAGTCCCCTCTAAACAATAATTCGATTATCCTATTTGTACAAAAAGAATATTCACAAAAAGCTTAAGAATCTAAAATTGTTAACTTCAATTTTTAATAAATATTGAATCCTCAGGAGTAGGTGAAATGAAAAAAAAACACTACAGAATAAATATATTTTCAATGGTTTACTTGGCTCTCAATATTGGCCAGACTGAGGCCGGCAAACACTTGGCGATCTCTGCTTCATAGACAGTACATAAAAATAATGATATTTACAAATGTAGGACAATGTTAGGCACTCAATAAACAAAACATTAAAGTATAGACGGTCAGTTCTTCGCAGAGGTTGAAAAAATGCATTGAGAAGAGCGACTCCGAGAAAGAAAAATCTCTCGAAATGGTACTTCCCAAACATGTTTCCTACAATCGAACAAACTCAGAGAGCAAGCTAACATAAAGTTTTTTTATTAGTAATGATCGATATGACAATTACACGATCTTCAACGATGCTCTAGTCTGTCAATTTCAATCGTTTTTCAACATCGTTACAATCTGATTCTTTTGGACCTGGAATGTTGGAGGCTGCGTAAGGATCATTCAAGCGTGGAATGTACTCCTCTGGAGTCTCAAACTCTCAAACATTATTAAGTCACATTACCTAAGTACCTCTGTATAATGTATCTTATACGATCACTGGTCTTTCTGTTTTCCATTGGAAACAAGGGTAACAAAATGATTCGTCGCTATTTGATAATGACATTCAAAAAAGCAACTCCTTCCTACTAAAATTACTTTTTTTTTCTCCAAAAAGTTCACAAAATGTAAACGTCGTAGCCAAAAAAATTCCTCTTCATGATTTCTTCGTAATAGTGACGCTTTCGAAATAAGAAAATAATTTTTCCGGAGACTTCGACTCTTTGAGAGCGAAATATTTTCCTTTGCATGATATCCTCCAGTTTTAGGTGCTATGTACCGAACCCTCGGTAAAATTGCAAAAGTACTGACGTCCCTTCGAGTACAGTTCGATATCAAGGTCCACAAGGCAAACAAAATAAATTAGGTGCTTCGTTTCTACTTCTCGATAAAATATTATGATACAAATTACAATTATTTATACACGGGGCTTAAGGGCCTTTGGCGGAAACTAGAAAATACTAAAATCTTACGATTTATTCCGAGGTTTAAAACTTTGTAATTGTTGCACTTGACAGTATAGGCAATGTTCGCGTTACTGATATGGCTGCTCAGTAGAATTAATATTAATACTTTCCTTTTAGGAGATATTCATAGCAATAAAGACATATTGAAGAATTCTTACATCCGTTTTAAAAATAAAACACCTTTTCGGCGCATACAAAATCTAAAACCCAAGATTTCCTCCGCAGAAATGAAATCCTTTATAGAAAGCATAATCGTTTTAAAAAAATTATCTTAAGCTCTCAACACAAAAAATCATCGCATAGTATCATATAACATTGCATTTCACAGCCTGCTTTTTCTCATTTTCTTCTTTTTTTTAGTCCAGCTAAACTTAATTACAATACAAAAATTGTTGTATTCTCTCGATATTTCTTCGGATGTCTCGAGCGGCGAGAGGCTCGGGTTTACTATTTGAAATTGATACGCAGATTGATGAGATTAAGAAAAAAGTAAGTAATCGAAAAAAACGCTGTACATGAATGAATTTTTTAACCCTTAAAGGTGATTTATGTGCCAATGGCCCTTAACCCTTTGATAATATCACAGATGAATTTATCTCCGTGTTGTGCGTTGCGTATCGCTACCTCAGGGCCCTGACAAGTGCGTTGATCCTTTCAATTTTTTGAGTCAGAACCCGCTTTTCCGAATCTAGAGCTGTCTTCATATCCACGAGCTCGTACCATCTTCGCTCCAATTGCAACGCTTCGGATCGCAAACTATTCGTTTGAGCCGCCAACTTCGAAGTTTGAGCCATCATGATCTTCTTTTCCATTGCCTTTTCTGAAAAAATTGAAAGCAAAAAAAAATTATTTAACAGACTATTAAAATTTGATTTTCTTAGACTAAATAACAACCATATAACAACCAAAATAATCAATAATAACCAACATAACCAAATAACTTGGACCTCACAACATGTTTTTCTTGGAAACATTTTCTAATACTGTAATCAAATACGTGATATTACTATATACAATTTCAAATTACCGTTCAAAATTCTCAAATCGCAAACGAGAAACTTCAAAAATAAATATGTATTTGTGAGTATTCAAAATTAAACACTGTAAATTGAATCAGTGGAAACTGAACCATTTTAAATTAAAATAATCAATATTGTTATATTTATATACATACTTAAAAACTGAGATATTTTTCATTAAAGGCCTTTACAAGTAACAAATTTAAAAATAAGGTACATATTTAAAATGCAGCGAATTCAGTTGTTTGTTAGAAAATAAATCAATTTAAGGTTGCTATGCTTGAAATTACATAATTCTCAATTTGAACGTTGAATATATTGTAAAATTTTATTGAAAATTTACTGAAGTTTCTGAATTAAAAGAGTTTCAAATTTAAAAAATGGACGCGCAAGTCCATAGAAATGTGAACTGTCAAATGTAAGCCCAAAGTGCAAGTGTTCAAAACTAAAAAAATTTAAGAATTTTAATTTTAGTTCATTCGACTCTTAACAATATTCAAATTTTTAATTTACTATATTGTACGATTTCAATTTGGAAGAATTTTAAAACTTAATAATTTTTTATTCAAGGTCAGGATTAAGCAATTCAAAGAATTTTTAGAAAATCAGAAAGAATCCAAGTAAATTAAAAAAAAAAAAACCTGAAAAATGTAAGTACCTATGTAAGTGAAATCAGAAGAATTTAGGTGAATTCAAAAGAATCCAAATAATAACAAAATTAATTGAATTCAGTAGAGTCGAAGTGAATTCAGAATAATTCAAGATTCAAGTGAATTCAATTCAGCAGAATTGAAGAAAATAAAATAAGTCCAAGTTAATGTAAAACAATTCCAAAGAATCCAAAGTAATTTCAAAGGATCCAAATAATTTTCAAAAATGCAATAGAAGTAAATAGAATTCAAGTGAATATAGATGAATTCAACTGAATTTAGAAGAGTTCAATGGAATTTAGACAAATTCGAGTGAACTTAATTCAGAGTAATTAATAATACAATCAATTACTCCCTCTTTGCTTTTCAATTAGTCATTTTTAACAAATTCGTTACTTTAATCCTTAGAATTCCAGTATATACTAGAATACAACCTAATTCATTCAAGTCGAGATAAACTTATCTAAATTCAAGGTAAATTAAACAAATTCAAAGGAATTGAAGATAATTCAAGAAAAATTAAGGTAAAATCAAAGAATTAAAAAAATGCACAGAAATGAAGATAAATCAAGGGAATTTGAGAAAATGCAAAGGAATTTAAGAGAGTTCAGTAGAATTTAAGAAATTCAAGACAAATAAAAGGAATTCAAAAGAATTTAGAAACAGTTGTACAATGGACACAGTTGCAAACTGTAATAATTCAAATTTTAGTTATTTGACACTGAAGCACTCAAAACTATCAATATTTTAAAATTCAAATGCAAAAAAAAACTGTATAATTTCATATTAGAAGGTTTATAACTAAGCAATTTGAAATTTAAAGTAAACATTCATAATTATAAAACTAGAGATTAAAACACTCACATTTAGGTATACTATCTTAAAATAAAATAAAAAATGAAACTTAAAATCCACGACTAAAGAGATTAAAAAAAGGAAAATTATAATTTTTAAATAACACCCCATCTAGTTCGTTGGCCCCCATCCGAGTATCACCGAGTCAAGCTCTGCTCAACTTCGATATTCGAACAAGAAGCCTTAAACACTTCCATATGACCAAGCAGGCGCATGGAACAAACACTAAAAGTACTAAAAATTGTAATTTTCTAATGCAAACTCAAAAAGTTCAAAATGTTACAAATTTAGCCATTTTGTTTAAACTATTAAAAATTAAGAACCTATGTAAAATTAGATTTATAAAAATTGAACATTGAGCTTTTAGAACTTAATTTTTGAAAATGAAAACCTTCAAAGTTAACAAATAGTACATTGTGCTCCGCTGCGGAAAAATACGAGTTTTGCACCACACGTATAAAGTTCAGCTCCGAGACGAAGCTGAGGAGTTGTCAACTTTATACGTGGTGCAAACGAGTGTTTTTTCGCGAGGTGCATACGATATTTTGACTGTCAACTAGTGAAGGGACATCGATATCGAAATATCGGAAATATCGATATTTTCTTTACGATATATCGATATGCAATATCGATATCGTACAACCGATATATTAATGTTGTATATCGATATTTTCCCCTCGATATCGATATTGATCATCTTTTTGTTGTTGTGCTGCAATGTTCATTACTTGATTACTTCATTGTGTAATTGTGTGTTTAACTTTAACCAGCCTTCGTAAGCCACCGAAAGTCGAAAGAGAGATTAAAGAAAGAAAGTCAAAGAACAAAGAAAAAAGCAATCGCCTTGCAATTTTATAAATAAGGTAAGCTATTGTATTTATTAATCTTTGGTCATCACCCGCATCCCTTACATATTTCTAGAACAAAAATTTGAAAATTAAAGTTAAAAATATAAAATTATGACATTCATTATTAGTTTTATAGTTTTGAATGCGATTCTAGATCTTTTTTCTCAAATTTAACTCATGTATAATAGTATACTTCAAAGAATTTTTTTGTTTTTTGAATTTTAGAATCTACAATCTTAACGTAACGTGTAAATCTATGACATCGAAATTCAAGACATTACAAAATATTAATGTATAATAATTATAAAATCATGGATTATTTTGATATTATTAAATAATTAGCAGTTCCTTCTCTAATATTTTGTAAACTTTGTAATTTAAGTAGATAATCCATGTAAAGACAATTTTGTTGAAGGAAATGTTTTTAAAAAAGTTTCGTCATCATCTGCTTAATTCCCTAACCTCTTAAAATTGAAACTTTTTTAAGAATATTTTCTCAAACAAAATTGTCTTTACATGGATTATGTACTCAAATCACAAAATTTACAAAATATTAGAAATTTACTGCACAACTATTCAATAATGTTTTAACATTAGCTAAAAATGTTGGGTCCGGTTCCTAGCCAACCTCCTAACACCAGGAGGTGAAAAATGTGATTGAAATTTGAGAATCAATTTTAAACAAAAACATTGGCTATTTCCATTCCATTTCAAGAGGTTTGGGACTCAAGCATACAATAACGGAACTTTTTTTCGAGGATGTTTATTCATCGATTACACATAATATCACCCAGTCCGAGTATTTTAAAAATGATAACGGCGCAAACATTTTGATCAAATGTTACTCGGCAATATAAAAAAATACATGTTTTGTATTTTTTAATCATATAAAAGAAGTTCGTATAGTACCTGTGATTCTTTTTTCAAAGAAAAAGATGGTTTCTTTGAAGTTGAATACTAAAATTAAAGTTAACACTTGAGACATTACAGCTCTCCCAATTCTTAGAATTTCATTAAGATTCAATGTTTTCTGCGTAACATCCTACTTTTCGTAGGACCAATAACTACGGGGTCAAAACATTTTGAAACAAATGTCCGAATTGTTTCAATGTTAATAACATGGAAAATATTGAAAATTTCGCAAAACTGTTCTAAAATTATTTGAGTTCTTAAGCCCACAAATAAACATTGTTCTATTTTGATAGTTTTCACTTTGAATAATTATACAATTCAGCTCGTTCTCTTCTGCAGATTTACCCGATCATCATGGCCCCAAAGAAAAGCCATGTTTGGAAGCACTTTCAGACAATCAACAATGACCAGGCAATATGCAGATATTGTGACAAAGTTGTGAAAACTTCTGGCAATACCTCAAATATGAGGAATCACTTAACAATTGCGCAATCTTCTATCTTGTCGCCGAAAAAAGAAGAAATGAAAGAGAAAAAGCGAAACAATGCTGAAAGCAAATGGGATAGTGTTTAAAAAAAATTAAAAGTAGAACTAGAAGTAACGACATCTACATCTAGCCAGCTCAAGGCTGCCGATAATCCTTTCCCTGGCCCTGGTCCCAGTGGAATTCATAATGAAAGTTCTAGTTCCGGAAGAATCCAAGAAAACATAAAAGATGTGTTTGGCAACAATAAATCCTTTGTAGAAGGAAGAATCAAATATAAAAAATTGTCAAACAAAATTCTGCACATGATATGTAAAGACTGTCAAGCCATAATCACTGTCGAAAGAGAAGGTTTCAAAGATTTGATTAAGTATGTTGCTCCGAATTATAAAATGCCAAGCAAGAAAACTTTCGCAAGTTATCTCGATAAGAAATACGATGAAATTTCGGAAATTTACAAAGAAAAATTAAAGGGAGTAACAGAAATAACTTTAACGACAGATTTGTGGACTGACACTCTGAAGACGAGGAGTTTTCTTGGAATCACGGCCCATTTCTCAGATGGCTTAAAGATGGCTACCGTCATACTGGGTTGCTACGAAATCTCCATGTCTCACACATCTGCCAATATTGCAGAAAGGATTCAAGAAGTGTGTGCAGACTGGGGCATTAGAAAAGAGCAGTTGTCTGCAATTGTAACTGTTGGAATCTATGTGAGAAAGATACAAAAAGCGAACGAACATTATATTCCTAGTAGATTAGTATATATATAGAGACGTGATCTAGTTCACTATATCCAAATGCTATGTCGCCGAAACACTATGGTTTTGTTTATACATTCCGATATGGGGCCCGCTTATGGGTCGCTTAAGTGCGTATGCTTTGGACCACACGTA
>JAUMHM010000085.1:13701952-13713667 GCA_032362435.1 Melikaiella ostensackeni | reverse complement strand
AGCCCTGAAGAAGTGAACTGCAATGTTCACGAAACGTCGGAAAAATTCGTAGTTTTGCACACGATTGAAACCCGAAATACAATATTTGTAATTTCGAATCTATCATTGAAAATGTTAAATTTACCCAAACATTATGTATAGTTATAGGTTATAATTTTCATTTTAATTACAGCTGTTTTCGTACATGCAATTGATCAAGGCTTTCTATTCGATCACCATAGTTAGGCAGACCTTGGCTGGGTCTTACTCGGAAACATGTCTCCACAAAACAGCCCCTATCGATACGAAATCACTAGAAATTCACTAAATATTCTTAGACTCAGTCAAAATACTGAGAATTTTTCTTGAAAGTGCCCAGGTAGCACTTTTCAAAGATCCAGTACCAGGCCTCACAAATTTTCTGAAGGCTCATAAACTTGGTTTTGTAAATAAAATCGAAATTTTCCTAAATAGCAAGGAACTACGGAGGCGGCCTTGAAAGAGCATTTGGCTAGCGAACCAGGTAGAAAAGGTTCTTGTAGTGAGAAGTGGCGAGATGTAAGAGCTTCAAATAATTTTTTTTTTCAATTCCCAAATTAGAGATTCAAAAGTTAAAATATCAGAATCCACGGATTATCACAATTACAAATATCAAAAATTTTCCTTGAAAAATTCAACATATCATATTTTGTACGTAACTCGTGATTTTTACGTGATACGTAAAAACATATGGCATTTTCAGATTCATCATGAGGGGAATACTACTGTTTATAAATATATATATATAGGTTGTCACGGTTGTCGTACATCGGTATCCTCAAGGTTCAACTGCCATAAATTGAGTCGTAAAAAGGGACCCGAATCTCCGAGACTACTTCCAGAAAAGAAATCATTCAAATAATACCTTTAATTTGACTGAAAACGACCCTAACTGACTTGACATTTTCATCTGAGATATTCCTGAGATTTTGTTTCGGCAGGGCCGTGATTATCACACAACATCGTATTTATCCCAAAACATCGTTTTTCTACGAAACAGCGTGTTTTCACGAAACATTCTGTTTATCACAAAATATTCTGTTTTTGACAAAACATCGTGCTTCTGCCAAATCATCATATTTTTAACATAAAATCGAGTATTCACAAAGCATCATGTTTTTACAACGCACCGTGATTCCACAAGACATTGTGTGTTCACAAAATACCGTGAATTCGAAAAACACCGTGATTCCACAAAACATCGTATCTATCACAAGACATCGTGTTTATTATAAAACATCGTGTTTATCACAAAACATCATGTTTTCACAAAACACCGCGTTTTTCACAAAACATCGTGTTAACCACGAAACATCCTGTTTATTACGAGACATCGTGTTTTTGACAGAAAATCCTGTTTTAAAAAAAAACAATATGTTTTCCCAAAATATCGTGTTTTTATAAAACACTGTGATTTCAGAGAAATCCTTAGTCCTTAGTCCTAGAGAAGTCCTTATCACGAAACACCGTGATTCGTCAAAACATCGCGTTTTTTACAAACTATTGTTCATTTCACAAAATATCGTGTTTTCACGAAACATCGTGTTCTCAAGAAAAGTCGTGTTCTCACGAAGCTTCATTATTTTGACAGAACATCGTGTTTTTACAGAACATCGTCTTTTTTACAAGACATCATGTTTTCACAAAACACCGTGTTTTCACAAAACATCGTGCTTATCACAAAATATCGTGTTTCCACAAAACATCGTTTCCATCACAAAACAACGTGTTTTTCACGAAACATCTTATTGCTCACAAGAAATCAGGTTTTCACCAAACACCGTGTTTTCACGAAACATCGTGTTCTCACGAAAAGTCGTGTTCTCACGAAACTTCATGTTTTTGACAGAACATCGTGTTTTTACAGAACATCGTCTTTTTTACAAGACATCATGTTTTCACAAGACACCGTGTTTTTACGAAACATCGTGCTCATCACAAAATATCGTGTTTATCACAAAACATCGTGTTCATCATAAAATATCGTGTTTATCACAAGATATCGTTTTTTTCATAAAACTTCGTGTTCATCACAGAAACTCGTCTTTAACACGAAATATTGTTTTTGTGAAGAAATATCATGTTTTTCAAGAAACATTTCGTTTTCACAGAACACCGTGTTTTCACAAACATCGCGCTTATCACAAAAGCCGTGTTTTCACAAAACATCGTGTTTATCATAGAACATCGTGTTTTTTTACCAAATATCGTGCTTTTTAAGATACATCGTGTTTTTACAAAATATCGTGTTTTCACAAAACATTATGTTATCACAAAATATTATATTAGGCTCAATAATCACAATAAATAATTCTTTTCGTCAAGAATAGTCATGGATGAATAATTTTTGGATAAAGACTTCTTTTTTGACTATTTTTCAATTGCTTAAACAATTTTAATTATTTTAAATTATTGTCTTCTTGTAGAAAATGCAGAATAGGTATATATTATAAATGCTATTAGTCTTCAAATGAATGTGAAAAATTTTATTTTTTGTCTCAAATATTTTTAAACTGCTTGAAGAAAACTTATATGTTTAAATACATACCTCTGTGAAGAAAAACATAAAAACGTTTGTCTTTAGCAATTTTTCAACAAATTTGGATATTCTCATGTACTTTTTTTATTATTGATCTTTCCCTCAACTTTTTAAATAACGTTTCATTTTTTGAATACATAAAAATAACTTGAACAATTTCTTTCCTCTAAATGTATAAATCGTATCAGACTGTCGTCGTCAATTTCCAGATGCCAAGAAAAGAATATTGTTGATGAATTGATTCGTATTCGGTGCTCATTCGTGATAAAAATTTTACTAAAACTACTCTAAGCAATATAAATAGTAAAATTAAATGTCTTTTTATATTACAAAAAGGGAAAACTATTTATTTATTTCATTTATTTATATATTCATTCAATTCGTGAATTGTAACATATAACTATAAACAACTTTCAGGTAATTTAAACACTTCAAACAATTTGAAAACCACAAAAATTGGTTAAATAATTTGAAGTAAGAATCAAGTAGATACTTAAACACATTCAAATCTTTTTAGAAAATCCGAAAAAAAGTACGAATTGATTGCTTTTCTCGGAGAAGATATATTGGAACAAAGAGATTTTTAAACAATTAATGTCCGATTTGAACAAGTATTTGTACTCTCAACAGTGATAAACGAAATCATGATCTGAAGAAAACACCGTGATTCACATACATTTAGAAGGAAAAAATGTATATTGAGGCAATTTGCGATTTTTCCAATAATGAAGCACTGTTTACAAAATTAAAGGAAACATTAATAACCAAACAGGTACAATAGAATATCTGAATTTGTTCAAAAATTGCTAAAGAAATAAGTTTTTAAATTTTTTTTTACCAAGCTACGTATCTAAATATATATATATAAGTATTGCTTGAACAGTTTAGAAATTATTATTTAAAAAAACATTCTTCACATTCATTACAAGACTCATAAAACCTATACACTCAAACCCCGGTTTAGAGACCCGCGGTTTAAAGACCCCTAGAACTACTGGCCCAACAAGTTTCACCGGTGCGCGGGGTGAGAGACGGTGTTCAACTAAACGTGAAATGCCAGCAGCGTATAGATAAAGGCGCAGTGCAAGTGTACTTAAGTTCGAACTCACGTTCGGAGATTTCGTAATATTAGGAAATGGTTCACACGTCTCTGATTGTTTACGGTTTGGAGAACCCCGCTTTAGTGACCGAGGCCACTGATGGTACCCCCGTCACGGTCTCTAAACCGGGATTTGAGTGTAATATATATACCTATTTTGCGATTTCAACAAGAAATCAATTTTTCACGCATTATAAATGTTTGAGCAATTAAAAATTATTTACGAAGTTAGTGGATATCAAGCACTTATCAGTTAATGAATACTTCTGCTACAAATATTTTTTGAATGTGAACATTAACCCCACATAGCACACTCCCCGAAAAAATCTGGTCTTTTTTTGGGACTTGGTCCAAGGGGCCAGAAGAAAAAACCAGGTCTCTCCTAGGTTTATACCTATACTTAGATCTAGGCTAAAATATAGTTTCATGTCCGTCCAAATTTTTTTATTTTTTTTTAAATTCAATTAATTTTTACGTAGGTTTGATGAAGAATGTAGTATTTTCAACAAAATAGCAATAATTAAAGAAACGTGTGAAAAATATATATTTTTCCGAAATTTCATAAAATTGGCGTAAAATCATTTTAAAAAGTGACGAAAAAATTTCTTATTTAAAAATTTTTTTCCTAATATGTTGGAAACAAATTGTAATTGAATTATTTATTATTTCATTTTTGCACAGCTGTCAAGAATAGTAATAAAATCCAGAATATCAAGCAATATTCCAGACTTTAAAAACAGCGAGCCGATGAAACGGCAAGCTTGATTCGTGGTGCCACGTTAGCTCTCTCTTATATTCTTGGCGATTCATTTCTCTTGCGAGAAGAAGTCGTACCTAATGCATCGCATAGCGGCTTAGCTCGGAACTATTGCTCTTAGTTCCGCGGATCCTAGTTCCGAACTAAGAAGCTAAGGCACCGAATTAGATGCGACTTCTTCTCGTGAGAGAAATTAATCGCCGAAAATATCAGAGAGAGCTTACACACGACCACGAGTTGAGCTTGTCATTGCATCGGCTTGCTGTTCTTGAAGTCTGAAATATCACTTATTATTTCGGAATTAAAAAAAAATATATTGATGGCTGTGCTGTCGGGGAATAATAAATAATTTGATAAATTATTTTTTCCAGCATATCAGGGAAAACAAAAATTGAAAAATATCACAAAATCATTTGTCATTTCTTCATATGATTTAATGCCATTTTTACGAAATTTCATAAAATTATTAATTTTTCACTTGACTCTCTTATTATTGCTATCCATGTTTAATATACCACATTCTCCATCAAATTCACATGAAGATTAATTTAATTTTTCCAAAAATAAAAAAATTGAGACGAATATAGTCCTATGTTTTAAACTAGGTCAAAGCGTACATAGATCTAAATCTAGGACATGCCTGGTTTTTTCTTCCGGCCACTTGGACCAAGCCCTAAGAAGAGATAGATTTCCGTTCGGAAAGTATGCTGCTATGTGGGAACTAGTGAAGGAACATCGATTTCGAAATATCGGAAATATCGATATTTTCTTTACGATATATCGATATGTAATATCGATATCGTACAACCGATATATTGATGTTGCATCTCGATATTTTCCCCTCGATGTCGATATTGATAATCTTTTGTTGTTGTGCTGCAATGTTCATTACTTGATTACTTCACTGTGTAATTGTGTGTTTAACTTTAACTAACCTTCGTAAGCCACCGAAAGTAGAAAGAAAGATTAAAGAAAGAAAGTCAAAGAACAAAGAAGAAAGTAATCGCCTTGCAATTTCATAAATAAGGTAAGCTATTGTATTTATTAATCTTTGTTCATCACCCGTATCCCTTACATATTTCTAAAACAAAAATTTAAAAATTAAAGTTACAAATATAAAATTATGACATTCATTATTAGTTTTATAGTTTTTAATGCGACTCTATATTATTTTTAGTTTCAAACAAATTATTTCTTTTTTAATCTTCAAGAACTTTTATTTATATCCCGAAAGATACTTGATATTTTTTTTATTGAATGTATTAGAATTTTGGTGTTGAAGTGACAGTTAACCTAACTTTTTATGCAATCTAGCGTCAATAGCTACCTACGTTTTGTGATTGGTTAATTTTCCATAAGGCTTAATTTATTGTACTAAAATTTCAGTTAAGTACATTTTTATATAGGTTAAATGTTATTTTTTATTGCTTATAATTAAATAGCTAAATATATTTAAATATCGATATTTTTCCAACGATATATCGATGTTTCTGCTCAAAATCGATATTTTTTGTACATCGATATCGATGTGCCCGATATATCGATATTCGTGATATCGATATTTTTGTTCCGATGTTCCTTCACTACTGCCAACAAGAGAAAACGCGAGGTTGAGCTGAGCGAAAACTCGCGTTTTCACTCCGGCGGCAGACAAATAAAATTGTATCATTCCTGTCTTTCAAAATTGGATGATGAAAAAATTAAGTTCTCAAAACTCTACAACTTGAAATTACACAGAGCGCTTAAAAACGAACATTTTCAAATTGAAATTCTTTGTCATTAGGGCGACATCCGTCACCTGACGGATGATATTGAAATCCCGGTCATTTCCCGGTTTTCTTCCGGTCATTTGTTTATTTTTCCTGGTCAATTCAAACGGGAATTTTGGAAAATAATTATGATTCTGAGTTGGAATATCAGATAATTTTTGGTCATAAGAATTACAATTTTGATTTGGAACAGAGAATTCTGTAAAAGAATTATAATTATAAATTTGGACAGGAACGTTTTTTTTAATTCCCTTCTTAATCAGAATTACAATTATTTTCCGGAATTCTCGTTCCATATACAAGATTCTCTGTTCCAAGTTATATAATAATTCTTTACGAAAATTCCCTGTCCCAACGACTAAATTATAATATTTCACGCAAATTCCCTGTTCCAAATTAGAATCATATTTATTTACAAGATTTTTTATTATAATTTTGCAATATAGTAACTCCTTTTTTCTAAAATATGATAAAGGAAAGTTTCAAATTCTGGCAAATTTTTATTCGCGAAAAAAAAGGATTTTTTATTTCAAACAAATTCTGATTTTGAACAAGGAATTTGCAAAATCTGGTGAATTCTGACTTGTAACAGGAATTTATTTGTAAATTCCCTTTTTAAAATTTATAATTAAAATTATTTTCAAAAATTTCCCGTTCCATGTTAAAAATTACCTGTTCCAAAAGAAAATTGTAATTCTTTACGAAATTCCTAATATGAAGTCACAATTAAAATCATTTCCGAAATTCCCTATTTCAAAATTAATTCTGGCTTGGAACAGAGATTTTTTTTAAATTCCCTTCTTCTTCTGGTCTAAAGTGAACCTAAAATGAAAATTATAATTCTTTACGGAAATTCCCAGTTCTATCACAGAATTATAATTCTTTAACAAAATTCACTGTCCCAAAGTCAAAATTACAATTCTCTGCGAAATTCCCTATTCAAAAGTCAAAATTATATTTCTTTACTGAAATTCCCTGCCCGAACTCAAAATTATAATTCTTTACTACAATTCCCTACCCCATAGTGAAAATTAGAATTCTTCACGGAAATTCTGTGTCATAAACTCAAAATTATAATTCTTTACTGAAATTCCATGTCCCAACTTAGAATTATAATTCTTTTCGAAAAATAGCTTGTTCAAATTCAGGATAATTGTAATCTTTACGTGCATTTTTTTATAGTTCCTTTATTTATTCCCTGACTCAACTCAGAATTATAATCTTTTCAAAAAATTCACTGTTCAAATTCAGAATTGTAATTCTTTTGGAAAATTCTCTATTACAAGTAAGAATTGTGGTTTTTTCACAAATGCCTTGTTCCAATTCAGAATTAGAGTAATACAATCAATGAAACCACTTTTAATTTGCATATTAACACATTCGAGAGAGAAATTCCGGTGAATGGATTAAAAAATTATCATGACTTAAAAGGTTCCGGATTTTGAATTTACTAAATTTTAGTTCTTAACTCACAAAACTTTATAAATTGAAAATCATCACTGAATTTTACTGATCAAAAAATTTATAAAAAAAAGGTTGTAGAAATTTCAGTGCGTCTCGAAATAAAAACTTTTGAATATAAATGTTTTAATTCTTTTCAGAATAAAGTATTAATTTAGAAATGCAGATACATACAGAATTAACGAAATTATCAAAAATGGTTTGTATGCCTTACAAAATTATTTTTCATAAAACCATTGGCTACAAGCCAATAAAAAATGACTTATTAAATTGAGAGTAAATTTATCTAAGACAAATAATACCTTTTTGATATTCTCTGTAGACATTAATCACATCTTCGATTCCGGACCACCTGTTCTTATCACTCTTATTACTAGCTACTTCATCAGTATCATCGTTGATTTCCGTAGTTTTAAAATGCTGTTTGACACCATTTTCACCTGGCATCGGAAGCACAGGAAAATACTTTGGCTGTACAATATTAGAAACCAAAGGTGGCAGTGGCGGCGGCCTCACCGGGATGTGTTTCACTTTAACTTTATCCAGGAGTCTCATCCTCTGAGGTGGTTTTGGTGTTGAGGGGGGATTAATCGAATAAACTTTGGCGATCCGATCACAGTAGGCAGTCACGGTGTTTGTACTTTTCCTTTTTTTCCGGTCTTGCAATACATACTGCCACGTGATTTCTGCTTCTATAAAACATTAGACAACAAATTTTTAGAGATGCAATTAAACTAACAATTTAATTGAATTCTTTTCCTTTTTTTTAATTTTTAAAGTTTGAACCATTTTTTTTTGTTTCGAATTTCAATTTTAAAGCAATTATAAATATATAAATACATAATATATAATAATATGATGATAGTAAGGTTACGTAGCTTATAATTAATTATAAGCTACATTTTGGAAATGAAAGAATAGGAATGAAATTAGCAGTGATGGGAAGTAACTACTTCCTTTTAACTAGTTACTTTTTTGGAACGATAGTGGTAATGAAGTTACTTTTGTAAATAAGTAATAAATTGGTAACTAGTTACATTTTTTCAGTATCAGTAACTATAGGAATAGTTAATTTTTTAGCTACTTTCGAAATGCAGTTCAAAAGTTTTTGTGTACGGAAATAAATCAATTTAACTGTTTTTTTATTTTCACTATTCAAATTGTAGCGGCAGATAAACATAGAGATTTATAGTCCATCATAGAAAAATTGAAATTTGTCTCCTACACTGGAATTCGAAATTTTCCAAAATATATAGAAACACTTTTAGAAAGAAAAAAGTTCATTTTAGAGCTGGATATTCATTATTTTTGGTTCCAAATTAATTTTTTTAACTAAAAATTCAAGTATTTGAGTTGAAGATGCATCAGCTTAGTTAAAAATTCATCTCTTTGGTTGAAACATCAACTATTATTGGTTGATAATACATTTTTTTTTTTAGTTAAAATGTTTATTATTTGTTTGAAAATTCAATTATTTTGTTCAAAATTCAACAATTTTGATAAACAATCATTCTATTCCTTTTAAAATTCTAATGTTTTGTTGAAAAAGCGTCTTTTTGGGGTGAAAATTCAACTATTTTAGTATAAAATTCAATTATTAGGTTTAAAACTTTTTTTTTTAAATTCAAATTTTCGGGTTGAAAATTAAACTATTTTGTGAAAAAATCGGCTTTCTGGCTTGAATTTTCAACAATCTGGTTGATTTTTCTCTCTCTCTTGACTGAAAATTCAACTCTTTTGTTGAAAATTCTTTTTTTGGTTGAATTTAGCTGCTTTTGTTTAAAAAATAAAATATTTTTTGGTTAAAATATCAATTATTACATTTTTCGTTGGGAAATCACCTTTCAGTTGAAAATTAATTTTTTCAATTTAAAATTTAACTCTTCCATTTTTGGTTAGAAATTCATCTTTTTTAATTGAAAATTCATGTATTTTGTTGACGATTCTCGTTTTTTTGATACAAAATCTGATTGAAAATATTTAATAAATAAATAGATAGAATATTTGATTGAAAATTCATGTATTTTGTTGAAAATTCGTCTTTTTGATAGAAAATTAATCTTCTTGGTTGAAAATTCAACTGTTTTGTTGACAATTTCTCTTTTTGGGTTGAAAATGAACTTTTTTTGTGGAAAATTCAACTGTTTCGTAGAAAATTCGTCTTTTTGTCTTGAAAATGCAATTGTTTGGTTGAAAATTAATCTATTTTGGTTGAGGATTCATAGATTTTATTGAAAATTTAACTACTTGGTTAAAAGTTGAACTACTTTGTAAATTTTTTTTTTTTTTGGTTGTAAATTCATCATTTTAGTTGAAAATTCATCTCTTTGATTGAAAATTTAACTCTTTAATGAGCCATAAAGTAGGTAGTTTCGATGTCTATTTTTGATTTGTGGATTTTTTTGTGTTCTATTTTAGTACATAAAAACTTTCATAAGAAAGTAGATTTCATTTCCATCATTAAGAGATAACTATATACTTTTTTCGTGATGTAACCGTAACGATAACTAGTACCTTTTAAAAAGTAACTTACCCATCACTGAAAATTAGGAAATACTAAATTAGGAATTCTAAATTAGGAATGACTCAATAAAAAAATTCAAAAACAGTAAATTTCAAGTTGAGTTACTTTTAAAAAAAGAAAAGTAACAAGAAAGGACCCCATACAAAATACACTGAAAGTCCCTAATAAGTCCGACTTTGGTTCTTGCCGGAAATGGCCTTGGACATATAGTGGAGCGACTCCAGTGTCAACAGTCAGGGCCGTATGAACTAATTACAGTAGGAATACATAATATTAATTAACTTAATTTTGTACAAATGTAGATTTTTGTTATCATAAGGTGTGGACATTTTTTAATAATGAAGACTAATTAATGAAAAGAGAATTTATCGCGTTTATTTAAAAATAAATGCGAAATATGCACGCAAGTGTTCGAACTGCCCGCTTTCTTAGTACGGTACTGGATGAGTTTTCTGGCTCTAGAGTGCCGCTCTCTGTACTTCTTCGACCTCTGATCCTCGAATGAAATTCTCGGAATGACATATTGCGCACTGACTTATTAGGGATTTTCAGTGTAAATGGAAAAATGTCTTTTGGTCGATTTTACACATGCTCATTTATTTCGTAGTTTATGAAACTAGAAGAATGTTCCCAAAAGACTTGGACCAATTTTGATTGGTATTTCCTATTCGAGGTCATTTATTAATAATAATTTAAGAAATTACCATCTCGTTTGCTCGGAGGCATAATGTCCAGGCCAATATTTTTCAAGAATCCAACTTTTGGCACAAAATCTTTCGAATGAAGCAGAACATCCGGATGTTCTTTAGGAATTGGCAAAGCTGATTCAATCACTGGTTCGGCTCTTAAAGGCGGCTCAGGTGGATCCGGATTCAATCTATATCTCTTTTCCACTTTGAAGAGTTCGATTTCTGAAAATATAATCATCAATTCATCAACAATAACAAAAACAATCTTGCATCCAGCTTTCTCTCACTAATTCTAAAGCAGATCTAAAGTAGAACACAAAAATTATCTCAGAAAATAAAATGTTTCCAATTGATTAGACACACCAAATACTTTTGAATTCGATCTTAAAGATGACAAAACTCACCATTTTTCGTGCTAAGAGTCGTGAGTCCAAATATGGAAAGAAAGGACAGCTTCTCATCCGAATACTGGAGTTTGGCAGGCGGCCCCTTGGTGATCCAGAGATCAACTTCCTTGCCTTCATCCTCGTCTGAATCCGAAATGCAAGTAAGTCCATTTTTCTTCGCTCTCTTTCTTTTTCTTCTTTTCTCAGCCAAATCGAGAGAGGACGTCAATTTTTTAGGATTCTCAGGCACGAGGAAAGGCTTGTCGCTCTCATCTTCTTTTTTCACCAGAGCCTTACTAAGATCTGGTACGTTCAGTACAGCTGGCTCATAGGTCATCGAAATCTCCGTTAAATTATTGCACTTATCAGTAACGCAGAACGTTGTCTTCAGGTCACTATTAGAAAAATTCAAAAGCTTCTCCTGATACTTGGGAATCTGAAGAAGAACATTCGAAACATTTTGGCAGGTACGC
>JAUMHM010000085.1:13691557-13701942 GCA_032362435.1 Melikaiella ostensackeni | reverse complement strand
CGCAACACTTTTTCGGATTGGATGCTCTGCATCAGCTGTGCAGTATCAATAGGTTTCTGCGTAATTTCGTTTAAACTAAACTTAAATGAAGGTTGAAAATGTGAAGTCAAGAGTACCGAATTCTGATCACTTTTTAGATTATTTTCCTTCTTTGACTCCTTATCTTCTTTTGTGGGATCATAAAGTGTTTGTGGCACTGCAGCTTTCTCTGGCGACGAGTTCAATCCGTTGTGATTCTGATTCTGACTTTGGTCCTGAATCTGATTTTGATTCTGGTTCTGAATCTGATTTTGATTCTGGTTCTGAAACCTTTTCTCGTTCTCCTTCTCAAGATTAATTTTCTCCCTGTTGTCCAAGCTTTCTTTATTCTCCTTCTCCAGGTTGTTGTTATTGTTCTGGGAGTTCAAAAATTTCGAAGCTGGAGCAACGTGGTTAAGATAGTAATTAGCAGAGGATGCGACTTTTTCAGAGAGAGAATTGCTGATCGGTGGAGCTTCATTTCGCTGCAAAGTATTTAAAGTTTCTCGAGATTCGCTCGGATGATGCGTTTTTAAACTTCCTCCATTGTTCTCGACACTTCCGTTAGAATTTTGAGCCGGTATATTCAATTTCGACTGATGATTTTGATGATGAACTGGAAGTGTGCTAAAATGAGGAGGTTTGTAGAGACTTGGCACGTGAGAAATGGGAATGTGGGGATGGTGAAAAGGTGGTTGATAGGGCATTTGTTGCATTTGATGATGGTTTGAGTCAATTCGGGTTTTTGAAGTGTCTAAGGAAGAGGTTTCGGTGATGGTTTTATTAATGATTGAGGGAGCAATCGAGTCGCAGGACTTGACCAAGGAATCCTGGTGATTTAGGTGGTTGGAAACGAACTGGGTGTGACTGTTGACTATCGGCCTCTGGTGCAATTTTGTTGTGGAACGAAAGGAGTCTTCGAAAGGCCTGACGAAAGCAGGTTGAGTTGTGGCCGCGGATGTTGTTGTTATCGCTGATGATGAAACTATCGCGGTTGCAGGCGTTGAAGTTGTTATTGATGGCGATTCTTTACTCCTTGGGTGACTCCCGTGAGAGATTGGGGGTGACTTCCCTGCACCGGTTATTTGATTACCTGTAAATTAGAGATTCGTGAGTAATTTCTATTTATTTTGTTATTTAATTCTATTTTTTATATTATAATGACAAAGTTTTAGAAAAGCGGGCAAAATTATTTTTTAAACTATGGCAGGCTACTTTTGCCTATGTGTATAGTCAATATGAGAGTTATGTTTCTTAATTTCTAAAAAAAACGAGATAGTTCTAATTGATAAGTCATTGCATAAAAATATATGGTCTTTCAACTCGACAAATTCTAGAATTTTTTAATTGGATTAAAAGAGAAAATAGGTTTCTGAATCACAAATCATTATAAGCATAAAATATATTTTTTATTCAGAAACAATTAGGGGTTTGTGTTTGATGAAAGGAACTGTTGTAACGTTTGCAAAACTTTCAATTTTTTTCTGAAGTAAAGATAAAATATAAAATTATAAGAAAAACAACTTTCAAATGAACGATAATATTTAACTTAAAAAATCTGACAAATTCGGGGAATGCAGTATTTAAAGTTATTTTCCCTATTTTAATATTAATGTAAATGTGATTGTGGTAAACAAACAAAAATCACTGAATTGATTTGAGTGATTGAAATTGTGTATTGAAAATTGAAATAGTCAACAAATTCTAAGTCAAGTTGGTTTTCTTTAGAACAACAATATTGTTTTTTTTCTGTTTCTTCGATTTAACAAATTCGTACTTTCAGCAATTCAAGTAGTTTTTGTCTATTTAAAAGCCATTCCAGCTTCGTTTTGTGAAATATAAAAAAGCGCTGAGGTGTTCAGAAAAAAAATTAAAAACCTAACAAAAATATTTTCTCACGCTTAAAAAATTTTTATGGTCACGTGATTCTGCAGGGAACTCACGTTATTTTTTTATAACATAAAGAATTATTAATAATAAACAAGAGCTAAAACTGAAACCGAAAACAAAAAATAAAAATAAATATGAAATTAGTTGTTTGAATACAAATATTTATTTGCAAAAATTATTCTAAAAGAAACATTTTTTGAATGAACATAAAAAGAAGTTTGAACAATAAGTTGGTGACGTACTTGAAGATCGCTTAACATACAAAAGGTTATTTTAACTTTAAAATAAAAGTAAGAATATTATTATAATATTTTATTATAAATGTATTTATTATTAACAATAAGCTGTAAAAAAGTAAACATTGCTCAGAAATAACGATTATGCTTATTTTGACCTGATTTTTGTTTAATCTATTAAACTAGTAATTATAACGTACTTTTAATCATAATAAGGTTTGGTGAATTTTGTCGCAGAAACAAAAAGTAACTTATAATATACCTATACTAAGGAATTTTGATAAAATATATAACTACATAATTTAAAATCACAGAGTCTTTTTCGCTAAGCTCTTAAAATTAAAAGTGTCTCACTAAAGCATAATAAAATTTCGAAGATTTTACTAAGAAAAAATAAGGAAAGTTTGTGTAGTTTATAACCCCTAAATGTAATCCTAAAGTACGGAATAAGTCAAAAAGAGAAAGCGTATCAATATTCCTCAAATTCTACTTGTTACAAATTTCATTTCCCCGAAAGTTCGTATGCCATAATAATCATTTATCCGAATTATCACGTGACTATAATTTTAATTTGTCCGAAACTGAAAAAATTATTTTTTTACCAAAAGAAGGAAAACTGAGAAAATTCAAAAATCTTATTTCCTAATGTGCACCCTACATGATATAGATTTATACAAAATTGTTAAATACGAAGAAAAAAAGTGCCGGCAGCGAGACTCGAACCAGCGACTCCGAGCTTATAAGAAAAGAAAGCCACGAAGCTCACCCAAGAATTCAAACTCGATATTTTCAAAATTTGCCTTTCTAAAGCTTTATGATTTTTTAACAAATTATTTTCCAAATAATGGTCTTTACACAATGCGCATGAATGCGAAAAAAAAACTGAACGTCTGACCATCTTGTCCACGAATTCCACCCAATTTATGAAAAGTCGAATTTGGGGAATCACGTCCTTCTTCTTTCTAAAAAAGTCAGGTCACAATCATTATGATTACCAGAAGGAGAAGTGCCAGGAGTGGCTAAGGAGTGCGTCACGTGGGTAGTCATCATCCCGCTTCCCGACAGGGTGTTGGTCGTGGTGCATCCAGAGGAGTTGGTTCGTTGTTGGGGTTGCGATGGCAGGGGTTGTTGTTGATAAGTGGAAGAACTAGCCGTGGTAGTTGTACTACTCAAAATTGTGGCTGTATGTTGACTAGAATGAATAGTACTTGATGGTACCGGGGGAAAGTGAAGAGATGGAATGGAAATGATAGGAGCTAGAGGGATGTTCAGGGATGGAGGACCAATGACGCCTGGTCCAATAGGAGGAACTGATGGTATCGAGGGCAGAGGAGGTGGACCAATACGTGCTGAGCTTATAACTGGTGGAGGTCCAAGGTTAAGGGTGGGTAGGTTCGAACCCATGGGAGAAGAAATAGGTGCAGAAGTGACAGAACAGATGGGAGTAGATCCCAGAGATGATGGACCAATTGGAGTTGCTGAATTTGGAAATTGGGATAGTCTAGAATGGTAGAGACTCGTTGATGGGTCCGATGATGGAGGTGGTGGATGTGGAACCGAGGACTGATCATCCTTCTTCTGGTGGTAAATATTGCTGGTTGTGATTCCTCCGTTGCTATTGCTATTGTTATTATTGCAGTTGATGGTCGTTCGGTCCCTCTCCCTTTCTCGATTTTGGTCTCTTTCTCGCTCCCTCTCGCTGTGCAACTGAGCCGCTATGGTCGGCTTCCTAGCTGGAACAAATCCCGAACACACTGCTTGGTAACGCTCCACTAATATTATATTTTTAATACCATTAAGAACGCGCAAAGAACATTCCAAGATGATTTCCAACTCAAGTGTCTAAAGAGAGAAGAATGAGATTGGACATGTTTTAGAAAAGATTCATCAGAAAAAGATGGAAGGTTTGGCTACAGAAACCACATAAAAGAATATAAATTTCAAGATTAAAAATCTTTTCTTCAGAGGCTTTGATATGGAATTACAGGATGTAATTTTTGTTTCTTTATTTACATAATGTCAAATTCTTTTGTGTCTAGTTTTTTGTATTTACATTTATCTGGATGAGGATATTTTGTAGGTCAAAAAATTTTTTGTACTTTAAAAGAAAATGAGGAGCAATTATAAATGATGAAAAACTGAATCAAATTCCACTTCATGAACATCCTAAAATCTTGCAACGGATTTTTTTTTAGTTGTTTCCTATTTTTGTGTAGATTTAAACAAAAATTATTTTCATATGTTTCATTTATCATTTCTCTTGTAAGTAATACATATCTTAGTCAGTTAAAAACAAATCTTTACGGTACGAATAAAGTTCGTGAAAGAATAAGGAAAATTCACCTATTTACAAAAAATGAAAAAGGTCTGTTTTAACATCCAATATTTTTGCTCGAAAAAAGTTGACTAAGAGCCCTTTTCAAAAATAAGTTTTCATACTGGAAAACAACATTAGAAAGTCAATAAAATTTGTTGCTCTGAATGGAACATCGAAAATAGATTTTTTTCTAGATATATACAGATAAAACTTCTATAATAATTTGATAATAATGGAATTTTTAAACAATAATCTTGATTCTGCGCAACATCAGGATTCTCTCGATCCAATTTTTATTTTGCATAACTTTTTATTTCATCATCATATTGAAAAAATATATTTGAAAAAGAAGAAAAATAATAACAGATTGTTCTTCTTGCTACTTTCCTTAAAAATCTTACGATTTTTAATTGTAATTAAACCATTTCCACAATTCTTATGGTTTTTGAAATAGAGAATTAAATTCGGAAAGAAACTCGTCAAATCTTTTCACACGCAAAAATTGTAAAAATATATCGTTAGAAGAGCAGAAATCGTAAATCAATTACAAAATTTTGGAACTCCTTAAGTTATGCTCAGAATGTTCTCTTCGCGTACATATATAAGTTACAAATAAATCCAACTGGGGACAAGAATTAAAGGGATGAAAGAGGTGAATTTTAACCACAAAAAATAATAATTACAGAGGTCGGAATAAAAAGATTTTCCTTTGTTGAAAAATTAAATTTTTTAGAAAATTAAAATATTGGAATTTCCGTAAGATCAACTGTACAAAACTGTTTATAAAGGATACACAAAATTTCTAATCGATGAACAATAAAATATATAGATGATTGCAAATCTTACCTTTTAAAAGTTACGTAACCATTTTTTATTGCTGGGATCCTTTTCTTACCGAAAATTGTACTCGAAAAAATCGAGGCACTTGTTACAATGTAATTAAGAATTCAAAATCAACTTGAAGTTGTTTCGAAAATCCAATTGAGCAAATTGAAAATTTCTTAAGTCTACACGAAAAGCTATTCAAAATTGTATAAACAAATATTAAGTCTAAATTCTCCATACAAAAAAAAACAATTAAAAAATTATTATTGAATGAGTATAAAATTAACCTCTTTCTCACCTTAAAATTATTGTTTTTTTTTTTAATTTAGAAGTTCGAATCAATATTTTTAATTTCGATGCCTTATAAAATATTTTCGATATCGTAGTTACAAAAGAAATCAATATATTCATAAGAAAAAATGTTAAAATAACACAGGTAGGACTAAATACTTATTCTCATTAAAAAAGTTCGATAATAGGAAACTAAAAATCTTAAAGATTCTGTTTTCTTTCATTGAAATAGTCTTAATCCATCCTTCTGCACAAATTTTTTACAATTTTTACACAATCCATTTCACATTTGTAGCTTGGAATCAAAAATAAAATGGCTTCAAACTGAGAAGAATTTCAAAATCAAATTACCACTGACAATGAATTTTAATTTTAAAGTTAATTACAGTTACGAAAACACAATAATCTTTATAATAAAATATTCCATTAAATTATTTCGAAATGACATTAATTCTTTTTAAGCTTTTGAACTTACCTCGCTTAAATCTATCTTATTCTCTACCTTATTTCGATAATTAAATAACGAAGCAATGAAGTATTGGGGATGATTTCCGTAGTCAAATTCACTATATAATAATAAAAAAAATAAAATAATAAAATGAACCACCGTAGCGATCGCAATCTCACTTGATTATCGGGCAATATCGAATCGACGCTAACGAAAACGATAAAAAATGGCAGCCCTCGATAGCGCCGAGTCTTTGAATGAATCTTCCCCAAAACTGTTTCAGAAAACGATTCAAGGGTCAAGAATATCAAGTCCATCAGAATTTTGATCACTTTTTTTTGCAATATTTATTTTTCAATGATATTCCAAATATACATGTTTACATAATAAATTATATAAAAGTGATATAATTTTGACAAAAGAACAGGCGTGACAAAGTTATGTACATCGGTTTATTCGGTCAGTGTGCTAGGGGTATTGTTCTTTATTACAATTAAAGAGCTTTACCTCGATGTATATTCGATAAACTGAACATTTCTAAAACAGTTGCGGGAACCAACTCAAGAGTGCAGTGCGCCTAACAAAAGAACAGCTTGGTCACTCAACAAACACCAAATATCAAATGGGATATTTCATTTCTATAAACATCTGGGGCTTTTTCAAACTTAGACTCTTACAAAGTCCAAGCAAAACAGGTCTTTGCTTTTTTTTGACTACTCTCAACATTTTTTCATACATTATTCTACATATATACATGAAAAAGACTGTATATATGTCTCCACGGAATGAAAATCTGATTATGCAGATTATAGAGTTCCAAAAGAAATAAAATGTGTGAGAAAAAAAATTTGGGAACTTCTTTTTCGCAACGGAGAATCCAATAAAAACTTAACTAGGAAAATAGCCCTCCTTTAGGTGTTATGCACTCTCAGGTTTAAGTCATACAAAGTAATTAATTTAATTTATTTGTTAAGAGACTAACTAGGTATCGATCCTTTAGTGATTGTACATTAACAGGCTTATGCAATCGATAGCTTCAGATCGACTATTATATACCCTAACCGAAAAAGTCATGGAGTCATCTGCGAGACTGACCGAAGGCCGACTTACTTCTTTCGTTCTTTTCTTATTTTTTCTTTCTTGGATATCAAAGGTTACTGGAACTATGCATAAGTCAGGCTTTGGTCTGATAAGTGTAAACTGGGTGATCTGCTAAATCGAGCCTTAGGAAAAAGCAGGAAATATAAGGAGCTCACTATCGTTCTTTTAGAAAAATTCTGACCCCCTTTTGCAATTTTATTTCGAAGATCTATCGAATTTAACATTATGTCGCTGTTTGTAATTTGTCAGATTTTTTCCCTATGTTTTAATGTATTTTATACACCACACAAAACAAAGTTTGTAGTTTAAAATATTTTAACCCATTAAATTACATTGCGAGTTTGTCGCTAGTCTCGGATTCAATAAATCTCGGAAATAAAATTACAAACGATGGGATCACTTATATATCAAGGGGGCTCCTTATACGACTTCGTGAAAAAAATTATTCTGCGCTAATTCTAGTGGCACTATCATGGACAGTAGTCTGTTTTTGATCATTCGACAGTTAGTTTCAGGTGAGTCGCAAGGATCGCTCTCATTTCTTATGCCTCTTCCTAACCAGCAGACCTGTCTCGAAATTTACCCTCAAAACAATTTCCCCATTGAATCTATTAAATAATTTGTTACTAAAAAACTTATAATAGTCAACAAAAAGAGTACAGTTATTAGATAAAATGAGAATGTAAAAAAGGACAAAATCTGCTGAGGGTCAAGGAACTTTCTTCAAAGAACAATCGTAAAACGTACTTATCACAAGTTCTAGGGAAAGTTGGCAAAATAACAAATGTCGAGCGTCGCTGTCCCGATCCTCTAATTCTTATCTAAATGATATTAATTCTAGCTTCGTAAGAAACGATGAACTATGACTATAACTTTCATTAATTATAGTTTAAGATTAGAAGCGTAGTAGTTTTTTTTTCTTTTTCAGTTTCTTTCACAGTCAAGTTATTCTTATAATGACTTTGTTGCACAGTTCGCCAGTCGAATGGCACAATTATGGATTGAAACTATCGGATCACACTGCAACTACCCGTTGAGAAAACGATCGCTTGGCATCGATTACGGATTCGAAACAAAAAAAAGTAACAAAAAAAAAGAACGTAAGCAGAGCCTGCGAAAAACGATCTTCGAGGTACTTTTTATAACGCACTGCGTATTTTTTGGCAGTTTTTTTTTTCTCTACTGACTCATTGTCCGATCACCACAAAGCTCTTCCTGTTTCGAGCTTCGAGAATTCGTCAAACCATAAAGCTCACTTTTAAAAGTGTTTTTTTTTTGAGGGCAGAATAACGAATTCGAGTTATTTCTTCGTAATCTAGAATCGTCATCGCAGCAGCAAACGACGTTTCGTGCCTCCGTCGTCGTGCTGACAAAAAATTGCTAAAAATAAAAAGACAAGGCTTACCAGATCGCGAGAGAGACGCGATTTGTAATACGATTTTTAGAGAGAATTTTCTCGGAGATGATTTTCCTGAGATATGTGGGTGGGTGTTGCTGACGGGCGATCTGGTAAACCTCGACTTGTGCGTGACGGTTTCGTTCAATGGAAGGCAGTGGGGGGTGGAGCGACTCGCTCACCTGCAGTATCAGCAGATGCAGGCGCAGGTGCTGCAATAGGGGCTGTGGGAGCTGAATTTCGAGTTAATCTTCTCCTTTCCTCCTCCTCCCGCATTACAGCCTGCTCTCGTGCCTGCCTCAACCGGTGTTCCTCTTCCAGCTTCAGCCTGAAAGTTTAAAAAAAGAAAATTAGAAAACTTGTAAAGACTTGTTAACTTGGTGGATTGTGGAAAACTCATAAATACCGTTCATGCATCACCGGGGACATCAGACTTAGAGAACCTGGTCGTATCATCTCGGGACTGTATCCTAAACCGTACAGAGGATACGTTGGCAGACCAGGAAACAAGGGCGGTCTTAGCATCCCACATCTTTCCAAATACAATTGTTCTTCTATTCTGAAAACATAATCGAGAGGAGATTTAGTTTAGTAACTAATATTAATTATAAAAATACCAGATTTCAAGACTTCAAAGATTTCAAAAAGTTCCAGAGACTTCAAAGATTCCTTTCAAGAGATTTCAGTATATTCCAAGATATCTCAACAAATTTCAACCGATTTCAGGATATTTCAAAAGATTTCAGAATATTCCAAGATATCTAATGAGATTTCAGAATATTTCAAGATATCTACAAATATTTCAAGATACTTCAAGAGATTTAAAAGGTTTCAATATATTCCAGAATACTTCAAGAGATCTAAAAAAATTTCAAAGATTTCACGAAAGCTTGTACAACAGACTTCAGGAGTGATCGATCAACCCCTCGAATATGAAATACTTTCTGTACACTATATACAAAATTTGTACAGAGGTGGGATAAAGTAGACTAAAATTCTTATCAATTATTAAAACAACATGTTTTAGGTTCAAAGTTAGGACCCAAAAAGTTTAACCCTCATGGAAATTGGCAGAAAATTTCAAAAACTGGCTTTTGTTAGAACCGCAATTTATTGTTCTTGTCAGTAGCTCTAATTGTAAGAGAACACGAAATTTTTTCCGACAAAAATTGAAAATCCTAATAGTTTTTGACAAAAAAAAAATCAAAAGAAAAAACTCAGAATTAAATAAAAATTCATACATTTTTTTCGATTTTTGGAAAAACAATCTATTTGTTCTGTTTAATACTTGGTGAACTAGGGTTGCTGTTAATGAATGTAAGGTTAAAAAAGTTGAAAGTGGCGGAGCAAAAGTTTTGAACATTTTGACTTTTTTCCAGAAAAAAGTCAGAAAGTGTTGATATATGGCATATATATTCCTTAAGGCATTGAGAATTGATATCAAATGAGTTCGATTCGGGACGTTGGATGAAAACACCCTTAAATCGAGTGAACCACCCACCAAAATTCGCGATTATTTCGGAAAGGGTGCATGGGACGAAAAAAATGGATTGGTACAGAAAAATAGTGCACAAAATTTGCAACAAGAATTATGGTATACATTTTTCCTGAGCGGGCCATATTTTCCGAGTAATCTACCCTGGGAGTGAAGGGTGAGTTTCACCGTGCGGGTCGCACGCTCTTTTCTTAGCTCATATCTCGAAATAGGGTCGTTTCTGGATGTAAAGGTATACACATGAAATTGTAGATCGAGAAATTCTGAATAATTTCAGTCCTAAAAATTTTCCTCGAGAAACGAACCCATTTTGAGACATGGGCTAAGAAAAAAGCGTCCGAGCCGCGCGGTAAAACTCACTGTTCACT
>JAUMHM010000085.1:13679842-13691457 GCA_032362435.1 Melikaiella ostensackeni | reverse complement strand
GGCTAAGAAAAAAGCGTCCGAGCCGCGCGGTAAAACTCACTGTTCACTCCCAGGGTGGAATACTCAGAAAATATGGCCCGCACAGGAAAAACGTATACCAACATTCTTGTTGAAAATTTTATGCGCCATTTTTCTGTACCAATGCATTTTTGTCGTCCGATGCACCCTTTCCGAAATAATCGTCAAAACCCATTTTTGGGGGAGGGTTCATACGTAAAGACGCTTCAAAATGCAAAAATTGGTTAACACTGTTTTCCTTCTTTATTTCTTTGTACATTTTACAAAAAAAAAAAGTAAAATTCACCGACTCCACTGTTAAAAATATGTACATATATGAAATAATTAATAATTCTTTGTTTCAAGAACTGAATAATAATTAGCGGGAATGTCTGATTTTTAAAATTTTTTAGTAACTACTCTTATAAATACAATGCAAAAGGTTTCACAAAAATCCGTTGCGAGATGCTGGATTCCGAGCTTTTTTAATTTCAACCTGTAACTTGACTCCACTAAACATATCATTGAAATTTTCATAATTTTAAAAAATTGCTTAAGGTTTAAAAAGAATATTTACCAAAACTCAAAGACTATTTTAGTTACTCTGTTCTATAATTCAGAGAAAGATCCGGGTTTAATTCGAGTTTTTGTTCAATCAACACCCTGATTTTGTATTGCTATTTGAAGTGGTAATATAATTTAACCTTTTTTTTTAGATATTTTGAAAAATGGTGGTTTGAGAAAAAAAAAGTTTCCAAGAATAGTAATTTCGGATTTTAATAAAGAAGACATCTTTCTAGTCAATATTTTTTTCTCCAGAAGAAGTTGCAGATTTCAAGAAAAATGAGAAAGACAATTTAATAACTCAACTCTGGTTAATTCAAACATGTCCACACAATTTTTAATTCAAATCCTTATCTGAAACAAAATCCAATTAAATTTAAATTGAAAAAGCTTGACAACTCGGACGCTAATTATTTTAAATACTTCGGAATCTTTCAATATAGAAAGATTAAAAATTACGAACTGTCTACCCTCACGGAATTTTCCGCAAGACCAACATCTTTCCATCTCGTTCAGCGTTAAAGTTACGGAATTTCCGTAACTCTAGCCCTGACCCTACACTTTACCGGGTTAGTCTTACGGAAAATTCTATAACACTAGTGAGTGCCCTAAAATTAAGACTTTAAATTAAATATTTTTTAAATTTCAAAGTTTTCACTTCGGGAATTTTTAACTTAGAATATCTGAAAATAAAATATCTGAAAGTTTGGATCTTCTTAAATTGCAGAGATTTGAAATTTGAACTATAGACGATTAGACATTTTGAGGAATTTCTAATTTGTATGTTTATTAAATTGGAAATATTTGAAAAAAAAAACAGAGATCCAAACGAAATTGAGGGACATTTCCTGATATTTGCCAATTATTTCTGTAAATTAAAGATGATTGATCTAAAATCTATGCTAAGTATGAAAAAGTGCTAAAAAAATGTAGCTACGGAGGCACAATGTCAAAATTGTGTTTCGTCAAAGTTTTATGTCGAAAAAAACTAAAAGCAACGTAACGAAAGTTTCGTTAAGTTTCTTTTCATTGTATTCTATATAAAACATAATTGACACATAATTGTGACATTATGTCACCATAGCCTCATTATCTTTGAATACTTTTTCACATTGAGCTAAGTTTTTAGCCAAATTACTTTAAATTTGTAGAAATAATTGGCAAATATCCAAAAATGCCCCTTGATTTCGTTTGGGTCCATGACAAAAATGTAGTCTGATGTTTTCGAATTTTAGGATATAGTAAATTTAAATGCATCTACAACTTCCTTTTTAATTCTTACAAATAAGACTAAAATCAATTAAAAATGTGAGACTGCGTGATTCTTTTTGATTTTCGAAGTCTTGAAAGATTCTCTAAAGCAGTTTCGACTAATTTCGCTCTTATTGTTAGAACAAAAAAGAAAACGTATCAGACACAAAATATTTGTTTCTTTGAGATCTACAACTCTTTTTTATCTTCTATTTTTGTAAATCAATACTTTCCAAATGAAATATTGAAATAGGGTTTTTATTTATTTTTTAAATCATAAAGAAATCACTAAATGACCATTAAAGATGATAGTAATAGTTACATAAATTAAAATCATATACAATTTTCCTGGTGAATACATATGTATCGAGATATTTTAATCAACCCAAGAAAAGTGATTAACTTTTTATTTTCTGCAACTTCAAAAAGCAAAAGAAAATTTTCTATTTGATTAACTTTTGAAATAAAAATGATTTCTTACCTATAAGCGTGCTGTAGGTGTGGTGGTGGGTAGAGACTATGATGATAAGGACTGTAGGCTGATGGGTCCAGGGCAAAAGGAGGTGGTGCATGGGCCTGATGATGTTCGGGCCGATATGGCTGAAAACCAGATCGGGCCAGTAATTCGGAAGCTGTGGCAGTCACATTATGTTTGCTGGTTTCAGCAGGCCTGGCTGTTGTAAATAAAGAAGGCATTTCTTCTGGTCTGCGCTCATGCGTTGATCGTTCCTGAAACATGAAAAAAAATCATTCTTAGTTTTCAAAAAACCTCAAATTTTCCACTACAATTAAAAACAAACAATAACCAAACCTCTAGAAAGTCATATTGTAAATTAATAAAGTGTCCGCTGCTTTCTTTGTGCCTTTTAAGTAAACGAACATTAACCACTTCTCGATAATGAATTCTTATTGAAAGTATTACTTTGTACGTTCGAATACATGAGCAAACTTTCTCACCCGAATTAATTTCGCCTGCTACAATTTATCCATTCGTTAAAATTACGAGTCTTAAATGTTTTATCATAAATGTTTCCAGAGAAAGTTAAACACGGACCCAATTATATATTTAAAGAAATAACGAGCTGCAGATAACTGTACCAAATTCAGCTTGTCCATTTCTTTTTTATGTAAATTCTCCCAAATAAGAGGCAGTTATCTTGAATGTTTATCACTTACTGCCTTTCGTTTTTATATTTTTTATGGGAGATTTGCTAATATAATTCTGGGGAAAATTGTTTTTGGCGGAGTCGTTTATAAATGCAAAATGCATATTATGGGTCATATTTTCTGGGCGACAAAGTAAAGTTCATAACGAAGCATCCATGCACCAAATTGGTAATATTGCCGGTTCGGTGATTTTGCAATGGAAATTTGCAGGACGGACGTACCTCCGGTCTGGATAAAGGTGGATCGCCTACTTACAAGCACAGAGAAAGCAGAGCCAAGGAGCCTGGCTCTTTGATCTTCCGAATTTCTTCCGGTTCGCTGGGCTTCTTTTTCATTTTGAGATGATTCGAGCCGGAGAATCCATCTCCTTTTCCGAATCACCAACTTCCGCTTCTCGCTTCATTGCACTCCCAGTCTCAGAAGTCGATCCTCGACATTGCCTAATTCTAATTAATTTTCAACTGTGACGCCAAAAAATTCGGCGTCTCGAGGATCGACTTTAAATTTTTTAATTAAACAGAATAAAACAGAAGGAGTTATTCTAATGGTTGAATAAGAAGCAGAATGTCTACTAATTTTCATACACCAAATTTCCTGTTTTTTCCCGGTTATAAATATCAGATCTCCTCTTATTAGAAGCACGAATAAAACGCATCTATCATTAGGTTTTATAATGTGTAATTTTATGCACTGTGACATCTTATTATATTTAAACAAAATAATATTTTTGTAATTTGTGGTGTCTAAAACTTACAAACAAATATAATACAATTTCGATGCCTTAATTATTTTGGTAATCTAATTGGTAAATAATTCTTCAATATAATTCTAAATTTCTTTGGTATTAGCATTTCAAAGAAATTCACAAAAATTTCAAAAGATATGAAATAATTTCACAAAGATTTCAGAAAGATTTAAAAACATTTCAAAAGATTGTAAATCAATTCTCGTTTCAAAAGATTGCAAATATTTCAATGATTTCACGAAGACTTCAAACATTTCAAAGAAACTCACAAATATTTCAAAGGACTGTAAATCATTTCACATTTCAAAAGATTTCAAAAGATTTTAAGAGATTGTAAATCGAACATTTTAAATGATCAAATCCTCCTTTTATATATTTTGTGTTAAATGATCACATAAATATTGAAGATTGAATACAATAAACTATCGTTAATCTTTTATTATGACAGTTTGATTATAACTACATGTTTTGACGACAGTTAATGTAAAATTCACTTATTACTCTTAAATAAATAATTTTTATA
The DNA here is from genome assembly GCA_032362435.1 of Melikaiella ostensackeni. Taxonomy (NCBI): domain Eukaryota; kingdom Metazoa; phylum Arthropoda; class Insecta; order Hymenoptera; family Cynipidae; genus Melikaiella; species Melikaiella ostensackeni. The sequence continues at coordinate 13,687,210 of JAUMHM010000085.1, read as the reverse complement.
ATCTTTTTTGTAACCACTCTTCATTAATTAATCGCTAATACCAAATAAATGAAAAATTATATCTCATAATTTTTTTCATTTCAAATTACAAAAAATAATTAATCAAAAACATGTTTATAAAAAATGACAACTAGGAAGTAAATCTACGCGGTTAATTAGGACATCAAATAATCTAATTATATTCATTTTCACTGAACCTGAAGTACAATTTTCATAATTAATCTTAAGCGATTAACACAATACCTTAGTTCAGCAAAACTCAACAATATTTACACTTCTATTTTTGTTAACAAAAAATAATAATTCACAAAATTAATTTTCAACCAATCTTGATTAAGTAGCCGGAAATAATCTATAAGGTTATTAAAAAATATCACTGATCAATGATTTTGAAGATACAACATAAAGTTAATTTTAAAAAATCGATGTTTTTAGAAACATTCAAAAAATTATGAAAGGATTCCAATTTAAAAGGTCTGCGCAAAACACAGAATTTCATAATAATTGATTATTAAATAGTATATATAATTTCTGGAAACTTTTTTTTATCATATTTATTAAAATTCTTTAATTTATTTTTCTTGTTATCACGATTAATAAAAAATATCACACTTTCGAAAATTTAGAATGTGATTCTCGGTTTGAATTTGTATTCCCGGTTTCATTTTAATTCCTGGTTATATCTCGGTTTTCCCGGGTTTTATACACCCTAAAGAAGGAATTTATTAATCCGTCCAATCAACGGTTTTTAATACTTGTCAATTATTATTCAATGTTTAATCGACAAAATATGTCACGCAACTGTTCCAAACTAGAAATTTAAAATAGAAAATTGCTAAATAATATTATCAAATTTTTTTTTACATTTAAGATTCACAGGTGTCACATATATTGAGTTGATAAAAATAAAAATCAAGAGTAGAGTTCAATATTTTAAAGTTAAGGATTTCAAAAATTACTTCAAAGTCTGTCCCACAAGTTTTCTGTCTGGTCACGCTGCGTTGCTAGTTTAGGATAAAAATAAAAAATAAACTATTCATAATGTGGGCTCAAATTGTTAATTTTATACTCACGAAGATTTTAGTATAGTCAGAAATCGATTTATCAACGTTGATTCCAAATAAAAGTAAATAATGATTACTATTTTTGCGCAATAATTTTTATAAAATGTCCGGTAACACTCCATATTAATTTATCATACTATAAAATGAGAGGATATTTTGAAACCTTGAAGTCAAAATCAAATAACTCGTATAAACAGCCATTTTCCCATATTTTTAAATATTTAAAAAAAGTTAAAAAATTTTTTTTTGTTTTATCATTCATTGATCTCTTAGTTTTATCTTTCCAAACTTTCTAGGGTTAGTCTTAATAAAAAAAAAATATATATGTTTTTTTTGAGGCGCTTTGGAAATTTGTTTGTTTTCGGAAATCACATCTAAAATGGTCAACTTCTTAGCAATCACCCTCAAGCAGAAAATTTATTAGTATTTCAGTAATTTCAACGATTATTGTAGAGATTTTTGTGAATTACTTCTTAAAAACTTGAAATTTGAATCATTCGATTGGCTTAGATGAACCCACAATTCAAATGTATTTAGATTTATAGCTAATAACTGCAAATTTCAAAACTTTGAATTTTTATCACACTAAAATTAGACTGCATCTAAATTTTAATGGTTTTAATCACTGCAGACAGGTTTTTATCCTTTTTCATTCAAAAATGATTTCATAAACAAACCCGACAATTTTGTTAAAAATCCAAACTATACATTTTTTAATTTAGTACTTTACTTGCTTCTAATGTAGAGCGTTTTTGAAATACATATTTTCTGAATTATACTTTAAAAAACAATTTTAAGGTTGTACACTTTCAATAGCAACTTTTTTTGGTTTAACATTTCTAAATATATTATTTCAAGTGAAAATAAAATGTTTGTTGGCGTTTAAAAAATTCCGGACTGCATTTTTTTAGTTGTTGATGCTTCTAAATATACAATTTCTCCAAATTTTAATGCTATTAAATTCGAAAATTTTAAAACAATTTTCCATTGGTAATGCTTCGTTTGGATGCTTTAAACTTCAAGGTTTTCCAAACTTAGATGCATCGAAATTTGATCTTTTTAAAAATTATATGCTTTCACAGTCCAAATCTTAAGAAGAATATTTCTAAACTGAATGCTTTCAAATCCAGACGCTTTGAATTTTGAATATTTTTAAATTTGGATGCTCTTCAATTTTAACTCTTGCAAAGTTAAATTTATATTCTTTGAAATTAGAGTATTTTTTAATTCACATTTTGATAATGTACCAAGTTCTAAAGTTAAATCTGTAATAAATTAAACTTTCAAGTCTTTTAAATTTGACAAATTTAAATAATAATTTTTAGAATTTGTTAATTTCATGTTTCATATTCTTAATTTGTAATGCTTTCTGGTTCTAGATATTGAATTTGGAAGCTTGAAAAAGTAAAATAGTGAAAAACTATATTTAATTATTAATAATTCAGATAAATTCGTGTTCTTATTAAACAAATATTTGAAATAAGTTTTAGGGGAATCCCTAAAAATTTAAAAAATTTTTTACAATAAATCTCTCAATTTTCTGCACTTTCTAAGTATGAAATCCCTACATTTTTCAGCAAGCTCTTAATCTCATGAGCTTTAGAAATCTTTTGAATCAAAATCCTTGTAAATTGAATTTTTTCCGGTGAGATTCCATGAGATACAATTTTGCATAATCATTTTAAATTAGGGAGTCACTAAAGTCCCGTTGCAAACATTTTTTTCATTGATTTTTCTGAGTTGCTACTAAAGACCGCTTTCAAAATTCCAAGACTTTTACACGGTTTCCAGGTTTAATTTTGAAAAAATTCCAGGTCTACTTAGAAGAAAATACAGTCAATTCAATTCAATTTCAAGAATTACTGAACTTTCAACAATTATCATTAATATTAATAAAATTTGTTTGAAAGTCTGGACTTATAATACCTAATATTATTTTTCATAGTAAAAAATCAATTTTTATCAATTCGCAAGTTGAAAATTCGCCGTAAGACAATAAAATAATTATCAAGTATTTGAAATAAGTATGACTAAAAACATTCCAATCACTTTTTCGAAATGCTATAACTTTTTCAGGTTTCCTGGCAGCCCTGTTTTTCAGGAGAAATTTTGGAATAAGCATAAAATTTTTCAAATACCAATTTACCAATAGATTTTTTTTTCAATTTACCGTTTCTAAATATATTTTTTCAAGTAGAAACAAAAAGTTTTTTGGCATTTGAAAAATTTCAGACTGCAAATTTGTAAGTTTTGACACACTTAAATCTGCAATTTCTTCAACTCTGAAAACATATTACTGAATTTTCAAATGATTTTATATTATTAATGTTTCAAGTTAAGTTGTTATTAATGTCCAGGTTTTCCAAAAAATATTTCTAAATTCAATGCTTTCAAGTCTCGACCTTTTGAATTTTAAACGTTTTCAAATTTGAATTTATATTCTTTGAAATTACAAATCTTAAAATAACACTTCAATAATGTATCAAGTTACAAACTTGAATTTGTAATGAATTTAACTTCAAAGTCTTTCAAATTTGACGAATTTAAATTTAAATTTTGAGAATTTGTTACTTTCATGTTCGAATTTTTAATGTTTTCCAACTCAACTGAATTTGAAAGCTTGGAAACTTAAAACGATAAAATTATAAAAAATTATTCTTATTAATAATAAATTCATATAAGTTCGTGATCTTACTAAACAGTCATTTGAAATGTTTAGGTGAATGTCTACATTTTTAAGAAATTTTTCACATGAAATCCCTTAATTTTCATCTTTTTTTAAACCTTCTAAGTATACAGTACCTGAATTCTGTATCGAGCTTTTTGCTTCATGAGCTTGGGAAATTTTTAGAATCAAAACCCTTGTAAATTAAATTTTTTGCTGAGAGACTTCACGGAACAGAATTTTGCATAATTATTTTAAATGAGGGATCTACTAAAGTCCTGATGCGAAATTTTTGTTATTGATTCCTCACGACAAATTTTTGAACGAGCACACCAATTTTCAAATTTTCATATTAAAATTTCTAAAAATTATTCCCTTTATTACCCTCTTACATTTTTAAATAAAGAAATTGAAAAATGAGCGCGCTTATAAAAAAATCTCTATTAACAAACAAATCGCTCTAGATTTCCAAAAAAACAGAACAAAATTGATCTCAGCCGAAATATTAAATATTTTTTCTGATATGACTGAAACCATTTCAAATCAAGCAGGCAGCGCAGCTTCAAATCACAGAATCATTTGCCTCTTAAATATGTTGTTTTTCAAAGGAAATAAGATGACACGTATTTTACCGTTTTGAGAAAAAAAATCATTTTCGCCAAGTTATGAATATTTGAAATTTCAGTGTTGTTCAAAAAAAAATACGAATTTTTCATGCAAACCTTCATAACTTTTGAGCTAATTAAGATATTTAAGTTTCCTTTCTTGACTCTGGTAAGGTTAATTGTCCTCGTTGGATATCCGCCAGAAAATTAACACTGTGGCAGCGGGTTTTCGGTAAATATTAAAAGTCGATTTTCTCAAAACTCCCACCTCCTTTTTTGCTTAAATTTTTTTTCTGAATTGGTACTCGAAAGACGAAGAAAACTTGTAAGTTTCATGCGGACCAAAAGAAAAAGTTAAATCTTCACCCAATAAAATGATTGTTCAACAAAGTAGTTCAACTTTCAACCAAGCAGTTGAATTCTGAACCGAAAAAGATTAACTTTCAAGAAGGTAGTTAAATCTTCAACCAAATAATCGAATTTTTAACCAAGAGATGAATTCTGAACCAAAAATATGATGGTAGACTTTTGAATTAAAAATAAATAACTTTCAAAGAAAAACAATTGGATTTTCTTATTGCATTCTATTTATTCACTTCCCATTTAAGCGAAAAAACGAGAAAAAGAGGAAGGTTCTTGAAAGCAAGGGAAAAAAGAGGAATTCTTTGAAAAGGGGGAAAATAGGGGAATAGGGGAGTGAGATGTTTGTATTTAGATGCTTTACTTGTAAAATAGAATCACTAATTGTCATTTTTTCAAGCATTTAAAACAATTGTTATTCACATTCATATTTTTCATGTGTGATGTCATATTCTGCGTGACCCCCCCTCCCCCATCGACAAAAAACCGGTTGGCCGGGGGGGGGGGGAAGACATTTTGTAAGTTTTATGCAGGCCAAATCATTTCTGCGGCCACGAGAATTTTTTTTTTATAAATTGAATTTTTTAATTTTTATTGCGAAATATGCAAGACATAAAAGAGTAAGAGGTATTTTTTGCAGAACATTTTAAAATAAACAAACTTTTTCTCAGCATTTTGTCCAATTTGTCATTGTTTGTAAAAAAAATTGAAAATTCAATTTTTCGAAAAAAAATTAATTGACCTCACCAGAGTCAGGAAAGAAAACTTAAATATCTTTATCAGGTCAGAAGCTATAAAGGGTTGAAGAAATTTTTTTCTTTTAAACAACCCTCAAACTTGAAATGGATTCAGTCACATCAAACTTTTAATACGGGAAAAAGTATGTAAAATAACATTGAAGAAATCAAATGGTATTTTTGATCATCAAAATAGGAATAACTTTTAGAAATTTCAATATGAAAATTCGAAAATGTTAGTGCTCACTGAGAAATCAGCCCAAAAAAAAACGATCTCTAACTATTGGCTTTTCCAAAGGGTTTCTTGAATATTTTTTTTATTTTCTTTAATACTAACCTTGGCAGGAGAGGGTCCTCGGACAAGAGGAGGTGGCGCGCGGTTTTTGGGACTAGCTCGCGGCTCCTCTTCCTGAGGTGCAGGTCCAGCCTGTTTAGCCAAATTTCTCAGCGCTGCTGCGAAGCTTCTACTATTTTGTTGGCTTCCTGGACCTGGCCCTGGAGTGTGACCCTGAGGTAGAACGCCGGTACTCGGTCTGTGAGACTTTCCGATCGAGGCCGGTTGAGCTTTGGTGCTGGCAGGTTGAAGACCTGAAACACAAAAAAAAATTTATTAAAATTTGTTATAACAAAGCCAACAAACTTAACGTTCAAAATTCACAATTAATATCACCCGGAGACTCAACCTTAATTCCTTTTTTTTGGACGATCGAAAAATTGTGAGTTTAACTGAACTTTTCGCGATCAAAAGGAGATACGCGTGGATTCAGCCTGAGAAGTATTATCCTGAAAATCAATTTTGAAATTCGTTCTCTTCTAAAATATACTATAAATAAAGAACCAGTGAATGGATTATTTTTTAGAACAGCTGCAAAAGTTTCATTTCTGAGATAGGTTTACTTTAGTTAATACCCTATTAATTTAAGAAAGAACCTCAAAATGAATCGAGGCACAAAAAGAAATAGGCATGAAGAGTTCCGGATTAAAAATAGGAAAAAATGTTCCAGAAATCAGGTGCGCTTGGAAACTGTAAATGAAAAATTAAAATAAACTCTTATCATAAATGTAATATTTTAGCATGATTTTTTATTCTTGATTTCTCAAGTAATTCTTTTATTGAATTATTTATAGATAGCCTGAAGTAATTATTTTTATTTTTAATGAAGAAGTTGTTAGCATTATTTGTTATTGTTTTGGGGAAAAGAATACATTACAAAGTCTTAAAACCGTTTATAGATATTATTACATACAACAATTAAAGTACACAATAACATCAATGAAGGGCATTATAAATTATTGACAACATTATTAGCAAATGGAATTTAATAAAAATAATTTTAAAAAACAATAAACAAAGATTCAGAGCATGGGTTTTTTTTCGACATACATCACAGAAATCGTTTACAAATGTTTGTTTTAAATATACACAACTGTCTAACGCATCGTAAGGAAATATTGTTTTGAATTATGAAACGGAACATTAATAAACTTGTTACACGAACATATGGTTTTGTTAAACTAATTTCTTTAAAGTACTTAGAATTAATATCGTTTTGAATGAACGTGATAATAAGCTCTCTGGAGCTTGGAACATTTATTAATAATGAGTAAAATCGGAACAGTGCATAAGTCTAATTGAATTTTCAACCCAGTATGGTTAAAAAATAATGTTCAGAATTATCAACATTAAAATCTCATGAATCATGAATATTAAAGCAGTAAGCATATTAGTAAAAACTTGAACAATTTGTGCAATAACTTCTAATATACAAAAACTAGGTCCCCGATGCAATAAACACTTTGAGGTTAGGTTTGACTCGCGGTTCATCGTAAGCAGCCCCCTGGAACTCTGAGTTGAAAATATACTATGTGTTGACGGTGGCCGTGTGGCGGCGCCAGCTATGCAGTTGGCCTATGATCGTTGCAAATGCATAGCAAAA
>JAUMHM010000085.1:13631259-13642157 GCA_032362435.1 Melikaiella ostensackeni | reverse complement strand
TGTCGGGCACACTTATCACAGTCAAATGCTCGCGCGCCCACCACTTCCCCCCATGCGGCGGTTCTCCGCAACGAGGGAGCCGAGCCTAGGCTCTGTGCGCAACTTCAGACTCTGCTCGTCCGCTCTCTTATTATGATGTAGATGAAAGTTCTAACTAGGGACGTGCAAATTAATAGATTCTACAAAGTTGAGGGCGCTAGTGTTCCCAATACAATTTATATGGGATTCTGAAGCTTTGGGAGTTCACCACCTGTGATAGAACCTTCCCTATTGTGTCACTTCGATGTCATCATGCGTCAAAGTGACGGTCAGGGGCCACCCATTTTTAGTGAAAGTTCAATCAAATAAATTAAAAAACTGTTCCGAAATATCTAATTAGCGTAAAGCTTTTATTTTCGGGGAAAAACGTTGAAACGCAGGAATGAAAAACCTGAAAACGCGGTTTATCTCCCCGCGGTAAACGAAAGAACACAAACGCAGATTCGTACGAGCAGACTGGACTGGAATATTTTCCATGTCGTGCACGTTCGTTATTCGGCCGGTCGATGCCGGGTAATTGAATACAGGGGTTTTATATGGGCTGGTCGTGTTGGGATCCATTGGGGTGAGTTAGGGGGTTGCCAGGTTGTGGGGTGGTTGTTCCGCTGTTCCGGGATTTTATGGCAGCCATGTTTCCAGGACGGCCCGCGAATGCGGTGCAGATTTCATTTTACTATTTACGCCAGAATTTATTTGTCCGAAGCTTGTCACGCTCTTCCGCACAGAGAACGAGAGGTCACGAAAAGAGGACAAAGGAATTGGTCAAAAATTTGGTAGTGCTTTTTGGTATTTTAGAGTGTCTTACTCACCTGGAAAACCTGCAAAACGTGGAATTATTAGGGAATTTTTATATACCTGGAAAAACCTGGAAATGTCAGGATTTTTTTTTCAAGTCAGGGAATTTGGTCGAGCGGGATCAAGTTTGAAAAAAAATTGTAATGCAAAATGAAATAACAATGATTTTTTGTTTGTAGAAGAAAGTTTTATAGTACTGGGCTTATACTGATTTAAATCGAACTTCTTTGTATCATTTTTAACCAAACAGCTGTATTTTTAATGAAAAAGGTTGAAATTTCTACTAAAAGGAATAAATTTGCAAACCAAACAGATGAATTTTCAACTTAAATGATGAATATTTGAACCAAAAAAAAATTTTTAATAAAGTAGTTCCACTTTAAACCAAGCCGTTAAATCTTGATCAAAAGAATCAATTTTCTACCAGAAAAGACAAATTTTTAACAAAATACATAAATTTTCAACCAAATCATTAAATTTTCAACTAAAAAAATGAATAAATTTTTGACCAAAAATGGACTAGTTAAGTTTTTACTTAAAAAAATTAATTCTTGACAAAAAATCAAATTTCCAACAAAATGGTTAAATGTTTAACTAAAAAGATGAATGTTTGACTCAAATGATGAATCTTCTACACAAAAAAATGAATTTTTGACAAAGTAGTTCCACTTTCAACCAAGTAGTTGAATTTTTAACCAAAAAACAATGAATTCTTAACGAAAAATGTAATAGTTGATATTTCAACCAAAAACGATCCAAATTTTAAATCAAAAACAGTTCAATTTTACCAAAAAGGGACGAATTTTCAACAAAATATTTAATTTTCAACCAAGTGGTTGATTTGCGAGATGAAATTTCTTCCAAAAGATGTGAATTTTTAAACCAAAAAGACGAATTTTCAACAAGAGTTGTATTTTCAACCAAGGAAGATTTTTCAGTAGAGAAAAAAGAAATATTTCAACCAAATTGTTGAATTTTCAAGCAAAACAGACGAGTTTTCCACGAAACAGTCGAATTTTTAACAAAACAGTTGTAATTTTAAACAAAAAGTTTAACTTTGTACCAAAAAGGCGAATTTTCAACAAAGTATATAAATTTTGAACCAAATAGTTGGATTTTCAGTTTAAAAAATCAATTCTTAACAAAAAATCGAATTTCCAACAAAATAGTTGAAATTTCAATCAAAAAGATAAGTATTCAACTTAATGATGAATCTTCATCTCAAAAAATTGAATTTTTAACCAAAAACATTGAATTCTCAACGAAAAATGAAATAGTTGTTCTCAACGAAAAATGAAATAGTTGATACTTCAACCAAAAAAGATTTAATTTTGAAATAAAAAAAAAGTTTAATTCAACAAAAATAGTCGAATTTTCAACAAAATAGTTGGATTTTCAACTAGAAAAATAAACACATTTTTAACCAAAAGGGTATAGTTAAGTTTTCAGTTTAAAAAATTAATTCTTGACAAAAAATCGAATTTCCAACAAAATAGTTGAAATTTCAATCAAAAAGATTAATGTTCGACTTGAATGATGAATTTTCAACCCAAAAAAATGAATTTTTAACAAAGTAGTTCCACTTTCAACCAAGTAGTTGACTTTTTAACTAAAAAAACAATGAAATATCAACGAAAAATGTAATAGTTGATATTTCAACCAAAAAATATTCAAATTTCAAATAAAAAAAGAACAATTTTACTAAAAAGGTCAAATTTTCAAGCCGAGGAGACGAATTTTCTTCAAATCACTTAAATTTTTAATTCAAAAATATAAATTGTAACAAACAAGTTAATTTTCTACCAAGACAGAATAATTTTTCTAACAAAAAGTGAATTTTTAACCAAAAAAGATGAAATTTCTATCAAAAGAGATAAATTTTTAAACCAAAAAGACAAATTTTCTTCAAGAGTTATATTTTCAATCTAATTGTTGAATTTTCAAGCAAAACAGACGAGTTTTCCACAAAAAAGTTGAATTTCGAACTCTAAAATACGAATCATCAACCAAAAGGTTAATTTTCAACCATGCAGTTTAATTTTAAAATCAAAAACAGTTGAATCCAACAAAAATAGTCGAATTTTTCAACAAAATGATTGAATCGTTAACCAAAGCAGATTAATTTTCAACCAAACAGTTGCAATTTTTAACCAAAAAGTTAAATTTTCTACCAAAAAAGACGAATTTTCAAAAAGTACATAAGTTTTCAGCCAAATACTTGAATTTTCAGACAAGAGGATTCATTTTCTGCCAAAAAAGACGAATTTTCAACCAAATAGTTAAACTCTCAACTAAAAAAGATGAAATTTCTACCAAAAGAGATGAATTTTTAAACCAAGAAAAAAACGAATTTTCAACTAAGAAAGATTTTTCAGTCGAGAAGTAAAAAATATTTAAAGCAATTTGTTAATTTTTCAATTAACAAACAAAGACATTAAGCCACAGACTTTGTTTCCGTTCCGTTAAGGTTCAGTTCTTAGTCGACTCTATAAAAACACAAATTTTGTACAAAACAGTTGAATTTTGAACCCGAAAAAATAAATCTTCAACAAAAAAGTTAATTTTCAACCAAGTAGTAGAATTTTCAACAAATTAGTTAAATCCTCAGCCAAAATAGAATTGTTTTCAACCAAAAAGTTTCATTTTTAACCAAAAAAGATGAAATTTCTACCAAAAGAAATAAGTTTTTAAATTAAAACGACGAATTTTTAGCAAAAGAGTTTAATTTTTAATCCGAAAATATGAATTTACATCGAAAAAGTTAATTTTCAACCAAATCGTTGAATTTCCTACCAAAGATCACCTTCATCACTTTTCTTTCAATAAATTAAAACAGAGAACCCAAGGGCTAACCACTATTGACTATTGAATTCATGTCTTTACCTATTTATGCATTTTATTAAATTATTTAAATACACCCTGAATTCTTAGGGATTTCATTGAAATCCACTAAAATCCAATCTTTTTTTAATTTTCATTTTTTTAATCCACTTTAAAGACTTTTAAATTCGACTTGAATTCTGAAAAATTGTATTAGATTCTTATTCGCCAATTCTATTCATTCACTCCCTTTACCTGAATTCAATGGAATATTTTGGTTTCTTTCAACTTTTTCAATTGATTTGAAATTCACTTTGACATTTTATTAATTTATCCGGTAATCTTTTGAAATATTTGGAATTATCTCAAATTTTTTCACTCTCCCTGAATCCTTTTGAATTCAGTTGAATTCTTCTGAATTCATTTAATTCTACTCAATTCATTGGGTTTTTTAATTCACTCTGAAGTCATTTTAACTGGAACTCTTCTAAATTCACTCCAAATTTAATGAATTCAATCCATTTTTGAAGTAGTTTTGAATTTTTTTTAAAATCACCTTGAATTCCTGTAAATTTCATCGAATTCTTTTCATTTGCCTGAAATTCTTCTAAATTCGCCCTGAATTTTTTTTAATTGATTTTAAATTCGTGTGAATTTCATTGAATTCTCTGAAATGCTCTTGAATTCTTATAAATTCGCTCTAATTTGAGTGAAATCAATAGAATATTCAGGATTTTTTCAATTCATTTGGAATGCAACCAGAATTCTTATCAATTTATCCTGCATCCTTTTAAGATGTTTTGAACTCCCTTGAATTTTTGTAAATTTACATCAAATTTCATGAATTCAATTAATTTTTCAAATACTTTTGAATACTTTTCAGTTCACTTGAAATTTTTGAAAATTCACCTAGAATTTTTATGAATTTCTTCGAATCCTTCTCATTTTCCTTAAATTTCTCTAAATTCGTTAATTATGATCACTCTCATTCATCTGTATTCAATGAAATTTTTTTGAATTTTGAAAAATTTGTTCCATTCACTTAAATCATTCTAATGTAAATTCACCCTGAATTCTTTTTAATTAATCTTGAATTCAAAATTCTTATGAATTCCGTCAGTCTTCTGAATTTCCTTGAATTCTTCTAAATTCGCTCCTATTTTACTGAAATCACTGGAATTTTCTTTCGATTGATTTGAATTCTTTTGAAATTTACTTAAATTGTTTTGAATTCATTCTGAATCCTTATCAGTTCTCTTGAATTTTAGTAAATTTATTCAAATTTAATGAATTCGATGAATTTTTTTAAATTGTTTTGAATTGCTTCAAGTTTACTTGATTTTTGATGATTTTATCATGTTCTTTTCATTTTCTTTGAATTCCTCTTAATTCCCTAATTCTATTCACTCTCATTTATCTGAATTCAATAAAAAAAATTTGATTAAAAAAAAATTTGTTTCATTCACACAAATTATTCTAAAATCACCCCGAATTCTTATAAGTTAATCTTGAATTCAAAATTCTTATGAATTTCTTCGAAGTCTCCTGAATTTCCTTGAATTCTTTTAAATTCCTTCCAATTTCACTGAAATCAATGGAATTTTTTGGATTCTTCTCAGTTGATTCTAATCCTCTTGAATTTAACTTGAATTGTTTTGAATTAATTCTGAATTCTTATAAATTTCTCTGAATATCTGTGAATTTACTTCCATTAATCTGTTCACGGAATTCAATGCAATTTTTAAAAATTTGTTATGTTCACGTGAAATATTCTAAATTCACGCTGAATTCTTTTAAATTAATCTTGAATTTGTATGAATTTCATCGAATTCTCTGGAATTCTCTTGAATTCTAAATTCGCTCTAGTTTTGATCAAATCAATGGAATTTTCTTGATTCTTCTCAACTAATTTCAATCCTTTTGAATTTAACTCGAATTGTTTTGGATTAATTCTGAATTCTTATGAATTTTTGTAAATTCGCTCCAAATTTTATGAATTCAAGGAATTTTTAAAATAGTTTTCAATTGTTTTAAGTTCATTCAAACTTTTTAGAAACTCACCTTAAATTTTTATGAATTTTATCGAATTCTTTTGATTTTCCTTAAATTCCTCTAAATTCCCTAATTCTATGCACTCCCATTAATGTGTTTATGAAATTCAATGTAATTTTTGAAAATTTGTTACATTAACTTGATATATTCTAAATTTACTCTGAATTCTTTTAAATTAATCTTGAATTCGTATGAATTTCATGGAATTCTCTGGAATTCCTTTAAATTCTAAATTCGCTCTAATTTTACTTAAATCAATGGAATTTTTGGATGTTTATATTTTTAGAATGCATTTGAATTCTTCTGAATTTGATTTGAATTGTTTCAAATTAATTCTGAATTCTTAGGAATTCATCCTGGATTCGTTAAAATTCGCCTGGAATTCTCATAAATTTCATCGAATTGTTTTTTATTCAAGAAAACATCAAGTTATGTTGTTAATGCACATTAATTACTTTTAGAAAATTTTAGTCATTTTTTGAGCTATAAATCAGTCACTTTTGGTCACTTTTTGGTTTAAATAGGTCACTTTAATTCCAAGAAAATTAGGCTGTGGCAGCCCTAGGTATTTCTGAGTGAGTTCTGAATTAAAAGCTATATTATTTTACGGAAAACGGTTTTTTGGAAAATTATTGGAGTGACTTTTAATGAATGACTCGGGTTGGTCAAACCCTTATCAGTATTTTATCCACCTATTTGCGTAAGTGGATCATAAAGGTACTCGAATTAATAATTCACTGATCGACTCGCTTGTTATTCATATTCACCAACGTTTCGGTAATTCTCTTTTCAAAATGCGACCCTTGTAATCTACATTCGGTTTTTTAATCCCCTTCAAATTGATTCAAGTTTGCAGAATATATACGACCTGCAATTATTGATTTCATTCATTGTTGTTAATAACTAAATTTGAATAATCTAATTTTGTTAAAGGGAGATGAAATTATTTTTGAAAAATACTTGATTTCTATAAAATGATACCATGCCTCATAGACTAGTCTCTATATCCCCTATTGTACCCTATATTCAGCTGTGGTCCCTAAAGTACTCTATTTTTAAGATTTGGTCCCTATAGTGCCCTGTGTTCAGTCGACAGCATAAATTTCGAATTGAAGGCATTCAGAATTGAGTAATTAAAAATTCAATTTTTCACAATTGTACAATTTCGGATTGAATGCTTTTGAACTTGAATAATTTTAAATTTTTTATGTAAAAAATGTATTTAGGTATATAAGATTCTTTGGATTTCAATTTGAATTGTTTCAGATTGTATACTTTCAAAGTTAAAGCCTTAATGCTTCAAACATTTTTAAATTGAAATATCAAAAGACGATTTGCAATTTAAATCGTTCAAAATGGTATCACCTCTGAATGAGTTTTAATGTTTTAGCAATTGGAAGCTTGAACCGGCAAAAACTTAATTATTTGAAATTAAAAGCGTTTGAAATTAAACAATTTTGAATTGGAAACGTTAAGAATTAAGTAATTTTAAATTGAAATGTTCGACCTTAATAAGCAAGTTTAAATTGAAGACATTCAAATTTTAGCAATTTCAGATTTAGACTCTCAAAACTGAATTTTCTAATAACATACCTAAGTATTCCAAACTAGAAAGTCAACTCGTTCTATTCATAGTCATTTTCGTGTATTTAAAATTGATCTTTTCCTACAAATGTCTAAAAAAATCTGTTGAATACCTCAGAAATTTTTACTCGTAGAAATACGATAGGAAAGAAAACGAGAAAAGCTGAAAGATTTAAAAATAGATCAACTCAGAAGTTATAATTTTCAAATGATACTGTTTACCTGATTTTCATTCTTTCAGCTTTTTAAAACTTTTCTAATTTTTTTTTCATCAGTAGGAAGTCTGGAGCTGCTTAAAAGATTTTTCCGCAGGTGGAAAAATGATGTTTAATCTATCGATAGTTTATGTAAGTAGATAAGTAAGGAGAGTTCTAATCATAGATTCGGTTACCGACACAGTTACCGACATCGAGAACGTTCTGCAGCTGTAGTGGTTCATGTCCGTGCTAAGCTTCTAGAGTGTTCTTGATCACGTCAGAGTTTTCTAGAAGAATCGCTGTTGCATACTAGTTTCTAGAAGTTTCGATGATGGGTGTTGCATAATGTGTTGTAGGTTATAGTTCATCCGTATGGTGAGTGCTCGTGTGTATGCGTGTATCTGTGTGGGTGTCTGCGTGGGTACCTGCATGTGCGGAGGCATGAGCTGTAGCGTGTGCTAAAGCGTGTGCGTGTGCATATATGCATGTTGAACCATGTGTTAGCACGAGAGTGAGTATGATTGTTTCGACTTATATTATCATATGTGTGATTGTAATATAATATGAAAAGATAAGAGTTTCGAGAGGATGATGATGATGTTGATGATGCGAATGGATGCATTGACTTATTTGAAGATAGGTATTTTTCATTGGAAGTACGTGTTGAACGTTTTACTCGAATATTGTTTAGTCTAACATAAAATTCCAATGAAAAATACTTATTTTCAAGTAAGTCAATGCATCATTCGCATCATCATCGTCATTATCCTCTCGAAACTCTTATCTTTTCGTATCATATTACAATTAAACATATGATAATATAAGTCGAAGCAATTATACTCACACTCGTGCTAACACATGGTGTAACATGCATATGCATACGCAAACGCACACGCTTATGCTTTAGCACACGCTGCAGCTCACACTTCCGCACATGCAGACACACACATGCACGCACGCACGCACACGAAAACTCACCATACGAATGTCAACCGTATCCTACAACATATTATGCAACACCCATCATCGAAACTTCTAGAAATTATTATGCAACATCGATTCTTTTAGAAAACTTTGACGTTATCAAGAACATTCTAGAAGCTTAGCACGGACATGAACCACTACAGCTGCGGAACGTTCTCGATGTCGGTAACTGTGTCGGTACCGGAATCTATGATTAGAACTCTCTCTCCTATTATTCCGTAGAATTTTTCTTTCTAATGGAATCTTTCTGTTTATCCTAAGAATATTATTTATAAAATGTTCAGAAAGTCTTATTAAAAAAAATAAATCATAAAGTTATTGAACACAAATGTTGATTCATAATTACCCCGGTTAACGGTACCTATACCTATGAAAAATTTACTGTCTTTAATAACTTCTTGATCGTACCCCATTTTTGCAACAAAAAAAAAGGTATCCTTTAAGCGGAAAAAAGTATCCTTTGTACCCTACTTTTTTTATCTCATAAGAACAGTGAGGCCTGTGATATTTTAATTCTTTTTTCTCTACAAGCTTATTTCTCGTTTTCTCATTTCACAAATGTATGTTAAAACTCTTTGGAAAGTTTCCACATCAGAGGCAGAGCGAAATGTCTTTTCTGGGTGTATTCCAACGATTCTTTTTGTCTTTTTTTTTTCTGTCTGGTAGTGTCTTCGAAGGCCGACAGTAGTCAACTCTTTAGTAGGGAACAAAACGTTATTAAATTGTAGATTCTCATCACGTTTCACGATCTAAGGAATTAATATGGAAATTTCAAAACATCGTACGAACAAACGATCTCAACTCCAGGTCTCACAATCACCCTGGGAGTTGTCAAGGGGTTTTCAAGTCTCAGTGGTGTAGAATTTTCGATTAGGGTACCATTTTCATTAGAAGCATTTTTCTCTTTTAATTAAACATGATTAAATGTCTCGAAATATAATTTAGATTTAATTATGAATGATAACAATTTGATTACATCAGTGGGGTGACCGCTGGACTGGAAAACTCGGGAAATAACCGAAAATTTTGTTTAAACCGGAAAAAACCGGAGAATCACAGTGAATTTATTTTTTGACGGGGAATTTTACAAATTTTTCGAAGAAAAATCTATCAAATTACTTGATGTGTCACAAGTTTCATATTGCGTGAAATAATGCAATTTATAATAAGTTCGATTATTTTTTCTAATGTTACGCTCAATTATTGACTTTTTCAATTATGAAATCATTCAGCTTACAGTGCGTAATAATTCTAAAATCTTTTACTTTATAAATGTTCTATTTTAGGTCTTCATTTTCAAGTGTACATTTTCAGTTTACCTGGTTTAACGATCAAAACTGAACTGTTCCAATTTGAGAGCCTTAGTACTCGTAGTTGAACAAATGTGAATGTCCGATTAAAACTTTATAACTATTTTCAATTTTAAAATCATTTTAAGTTAACAGATTCATAATTAAACGATTTTTTTCAATTTCGAATCCTATTGAAATATTGTTTCAGATTAGAATATTCCATTTTAGAAATTTGTAAGTTTAAGTGTTTAATTTTGATTTATAAATAACAATGAACAATTATTAATTCGACACAACTTGAAATAATAATAATTTAACTTCTAATGTAAAAAGTGTTGAGTTAAAGAAAAATGGTTCAATTTTTATGTTTCTAACTTAAAATTGCTTAAGATGATATGATTTTGAACATTTACAAATTTATTGTTTATTAATCATTTTAGAGTATTGAAAGTGATAGCTTGGATTTATATTTTTTGACCAGAAATCCTTAAACTGTTCAATTTACGAAAGTTTAAATTTTTTAAATTTTGCAGTTTAACGGCATTTAATTTAAAATTGTTCAACTGAAATATTTTTCACTCTTTTGGAATCTTTGAAATCCTTGTGAAATCTGTTGAAAGTTTTGGGAATTTTTCTGAAATCTTCGAATTATTTGCGAAATTTTGAAAATCTTCTTAATTATTTTGAAATCCTTGAAATCTTTGTGAAATTTTTGAAATCTTTATGAAATCATTATGAAATTTTTGTGAAATATATAAAAACTTTTTTAACTCTTTTGAAATCTTTGAAATCTTTACGAAATATTTTTAATCTTCATGTTTTAAAATCTTTGAAATCTTTCTGAAATGTTTAAAATCTTTGCAAAATTTTTTGAAATACTTCGCAATTTTTGAAATCTAGAATTATCAAACTCTTTGTGAAATATTTAAAAACTTTGTTACATCTTTTGAAATCTATTAAAATCTTTCTGAAATTTTTTTAATCTTTCGGAATATTTGAAATCTTCTGAAATATTTTGAAATTTTTTAAACCTTTATAAAATCTGATGAAAGGAGGTATTTCGGGTTTCAATCGTGTGCAAAACTACGAATCTTGCCGACGTTTCGTGAATATTGCAGTTCACTTCTTCAGGGCT
>JAUMHM010000085.1:13614840-13626336 GCA_032362435.1 Melikaiella ostensackeni | reverse complement strand
AAACCCCACTCAGCTTTTGAGAATTTAAGAACAAAGTGATTCTTTCATCAAATAATCCTTTGAACCACATAAATGCTCAAACAAAAGGATATTAAATTGCAGCTCGTCCTTGGCGGAAAATAACAAAAATTTTTTAAATAAACGAGCCTTCATAAGTGTTCGCTCTTCCGAAATGAAAATGCGGAAAATTATATTCAAGGAAGGTTTTTCGTGAACTCTTTCAACACCTCGAAACGCACCGACTTTGATTTTGGACTTAATGGATTTTTTTGTATTAATGCACAGAAGGATATAACTATTTTAATGCTAAATTTATTTTTTCTTTTAAATTTTACGAGGAGGAATTGTGTATAACAAATGTATAATAACAGAATATTTTTAGCCTTTATTTTATCAATGGAATTGTTTTTGAAATTTTGGAAACGACCATTGAAGAATTCCTTTTTTAGGGTTGCTACAGGAGTCTGGTTTTATAATTCCACGACTTTTTCACGTTTTCAAGGCCTACTTTATGACACAATTCTACCAATTCAATTCAATTTCAACACATTTAACTGGTTGCAGACTAATTTACTAACAATTTTGTGTGCAATTATCAATGAATGCAAATATTAAGAGTTTTTTTAACAGTTACTGAATTTTAAACAATGCTCATTGATAAGAGGATTTAACACTAGAAAATTTGATGTACACCAGAATTAAAGAATTCAAAAGAATTAAAAGAATTCAAATACTTAATAAAAACTCCGAAGAATTCAAGAAAATTAAAAAGAATTAACGGAAATTAAAAACAATTCCAGATAAATTACAGAGAAATGAAGAAAATTCAAACGAATTTCGAAGAATTTAGAAACAGGTGTACACACTACACCTGAATTCATCAGTGGTTAACCTCTCGCATTAATATTATTACAAAATTTAAAAAGTCTGGAATTGTAAATATATTATTTATGCCAGTAAAAAATCAATAAGTATCAATTCGCAAATTAAAAATTCCCCGAGAGTAGTAAAAAATAATGAACACTTTGAAGTAGGTGCGATTAAAAAAGTTCAAGTCAAATTTCCGAAATTCCATGACTTTTTTAGGTCTTCCAGGTCTTGCAGCAACCCTGTTTTTTTTTTGTAAATAAACAGTTAGTTTCAGCCAATCTATTTAACAAAGAAAATACTATAAAATGTTTCAATTCTATTTACAGAGATCACAACGAAAAAGGAGCTTTGGTTAGGAGTAGATAATGAATTATATGGTAGCCAAGGAATCGGTCTGATTATGAATGAAAAAGTATGAATAATAATCAATAATAATCAAAAAATATGAATGTGTATCTCCCAAATTACTATGGGTTAGAATGTAAGTGGGAATCAGAAGGCTAGTTATTATAGCGAGCTACGCTCCAGTTGATGGTGACAGAAGGGATGTAAAAGATACCTTTTGGGACTCGCTGAATGATGTTTCAGGTACTTGCGATCCTGGCGAAAGAATTATTCTATTTGGAGATATGAATGGTTGGGTTGCTGTGCAACACGGAGGTACCGACAGGGTACTGGGCCATTTCGGAGACCCAAAAACGAACGGTAACGAGGATAAATTGATTAGCTTATGCTTAGAAAAAGGCTTGTTTACTACAAATATTTAGTTCAGACATGGTTGCAGAAACCAGAAGTACAAATGGTACATCGTGAAAAGCTGGATAAATATTTAGGGCATCATAAAGAAGACTGGAAGACTGAATTAGACAATAAGAATGTAGAGTGTGCAGGGATAATACTACGGGATAGCATCTTCAAGAGTGCATCTGACGTGTGCGGTACTGCGACTGTAGGAAGAAAGGCTGGAGACGCTTGGTGGAATGATGAAATCCGCGTGGCTGTCAACGAGAAAAAACCAATGTACGCGAGAATGTTAAATATTAAAGTTCTTAGCCATGAAGAAAGGACAAGATTAGAAAATAGACCACGATCCCTGTACTTAATAATGCTTATTAGCCAAAAAATATTCCGAGAGAATTTCGTAGGTTAGGTTTATGTGTGGTCCAACGAGCTGAATGAAATTCTGGCGAGAAATTCAAATATCAATATTTCTTTTCACATGTTTAGAAAACATCTTTTAAGCAGATTTTGAACTGGATTTTGGATCCGCGACCCTTACTAAATACAAATTCCCTATAAGTTTACTCGTAACGCTAAATGGGAAGACTGAATCCACCCTGAGTTTGAAATGAGTTAGGAAAGCCCTCCCAGCAAGGTCTGCAGATTGTACAGTTGTACTTGAAAATGACTCTTCGAAGGTTGACAAACACGTCGAGCGACCACCAACAACAGGTACTAATCCCCTAAGAGTGTAGTGCACGAATCCCCTTTGGCGATTTCCTCACCTCCATCTCACTCAACGAATCACTCTCTCGACTCACGAGGGTGGAAACACGTAAGTCCACGTTTCGTGTGAGAAGGGTCGTTGAATATATGCATAGGAGAAGAGAAGGAGTTGGAGATGTAAAAGATACAGTTAGAGGATAGAATGGGATAGAAGATAGGTCTTAAAATGAGGTATAAAAAGAGAGAGATAGTGAAGAGAAAGTCAGATAGTAATGGTAAAGTGGACGATGAGTAGTTACCCTCTACGACAATTAGCGAACCCCATGCAAATCAACCCCTAATTCCAAGCTTATTTCCCTGGACCATTGCACCCACATCGACGAAAGCCCTTGTGGGATTTGGGGAAATGAGACCATAGAATTCATTAGGGAGCAGACTCGAAGTTTCAGCTGGGGTGAATTTAATTTATTATGAATTGTGGACTGGAAGGAATAATTTTTTCAGTAGTGATTTTTTATTCTTATTCGCCCGGATAAGTCGACGAGTTGAGGGATTCAAGATTCCAGTTGAGATTTAGGAATCTGTACAGTAGTGTGCAAGAGTTTTGGGCCACACGGTTTTCCTGAACTATTTCCTAAATGGCTAACTTAAGAAAAGATATATTTATATACAAACTAAGTATACTATTTGTATTAAACAGTAAGGTAGGTAACCGCTTTTAAAAAGAAAACGTGCAAACGTATTGGGACACTGTGTTTATATATTTCTGAGAACTCTGCCGGGTCCCCTACTTGGTTTGTTTACATTCGTCCCCTGTTTCACACGCGAGATCAAGTCATTCTAAGGTCAATATGCCGAGACATATGAATTATCAAATTCGGGAAGCCGTGATAAACCTTTCTGAACAAGGAAAGGCATTTCGCGAAATTGCCGCTTTATTAAAAATTGGTAAAAGTATTGTGAATAGAATATTCGAGAAATTCACTACTACCAAGTGTCTATCGGACCTCCCACGATCTGGTAGACCACGGAAGACGACTGTACATGATAATAAAATCATTAAACGCAAATCTACCTCGGATGTGGAGAAAACTGCATCTGAAATTGCTCAAGAACTCCGCGGTGAAAACCTCGCCAATGTGAGTAGGAACACTATGTCACGTCGTCTACATGATGTAGGACTATTTAGACGCGTTGGTATTAGAAAACTATTGATCAGCAAGACAAATCAGAAGGCTCGATTGACATTTGCACGAAAATACCAACACTGGACTACAAAGCAGTGGAGTGAAGTACTTTTTTCTGACGAATCAAAATTTAATCTGTGTGGAAGTGACGGAAAAAAGTATGTTCAACGTCCGAAAAACAAAAGATACGATTTCCGATATCAAATTCCAATAGTTAAACATGGGGGTGGATCAGTCATGGTTTGGGGAGCTGTCTTTGCGAGGAGTAGGCCAACTGCACGAGATTAAAGGCATTATAAAAAGTGTGATGTATCAAGATATTTTGTCAGAAAAATTGTCACCATATTCCAAGAAAAAGACGCCTAAGATTTGATCTTTCAGCAAGATAATGATCCAAAACATAAGTCGAAACTGGTCCAGGGATTTTTGAAAGTACAAAACGCGTACAAAACTTTTGCATACCATTGTATATCAGGGTTTTATTTTAGTCCACTTTAAGCTTTAATAGCGCAGAAAAAACTGCATGTAAGAAAAGTTGCAGGTAATCGGTGAAACGGGGTAACATCAAGCTGGTTAACTGAGGCTGGGGTAAACTCACCGTGGCGAACGTCCTGCCTCTAGCGAATTCCGTCGGAGAAATCTTCTAGTACCACAGTGAGTTTACCCCAGCCTCATTTACCCAGCTTATTGTTAGCCAATATTTTTTCAATTTTTTTTTATCAATACTTTTTATTAGTTTATTCTGCAATATTTGCAGTTACGTCATTTGACACTCCGGATAACACTCAAATAGACTCTTGTTGGAGATTAGAGGGATTTTGCTAGTGGTACTGAAACTATGTGCAAGGCAGCAAACAAAAAAAGCTACACATCTGTATAGTCCACAGAGTGCGGTTACGATAGAGAGGTGATGTATTTTATTCGATAGTCGGATGTAATCGCTTCACAAAGCTAACATTAATCCATCGATCCATTTGACCAACGGTTGTAAACGTTGCGGTCTATTTTGCATTCGCTCACCCACAGCTGAACAATCCAATCGAAAACGAGAATTGAAAAATTCCACCTCGAGTCGATGCAAACTGATTGATCAAAATGCGTTATCCACTACGAGAATCAACTCCATTCGACATTTAAAAATTTTTGTAGCTGTACCTAAAAGTCGGGTAATCATTACAATGACAGGCCACCCCAAGGATTTTTTCAGTTTGTCAATTTATAAAAACCACTATAAGCGCACAGTGGGATAGATGTCCGGAAAAGCCGGCCAAAAGTCGAAAATTCAAAAAAATGAATCCAGTATTTTGTCGTGATTTATGTAATTTCAAAACTTTTCAACAATTTCTTAATATTCCATTAATTTAAATTTAACGATGTAGGATATACAGGGTGTCAACTCAAATCTTGGGAAAAAAATCCCTGACAATTCCAGGTTTTTTCCAGGTAATTCTACATTTTCCACGTATAATTTTTCTTAATATGGATCCGTTCAAATTACAATATACTTGAATAACCCAAATTCGCAAGTTTATTATAAATAATGTTTTTTCAGTCCTTGTAAATATTTAAATGGGTGAATTAATAACTTTTTTGTTGGAAATTCATATTTTCGGGTTAAAAATTCCACTGTTTTGTACAAAATTTATATTTTTGGCTTGAAATTCCAACAATTTGATAGAAAATTCAACAATTTAGTTAAAAATGAACTTTTTTTTATTGTAAATTCATATTTTTGGCTAGAAAATTCAACTCTTTTGTTGAAGATTCGTCTTTTTCGTTTAGAAATTTATCTCTTTTGGTAGCAATTACATCTTTTCTAGTTGAAAATGCAACTGTTTGGTTGAAAAATGATCTGTTTTGATTGAGGAATTAAATGTTTTGTTGAAAATTCAACTACTTGATTGAAAATTAACTTTTATATTGTAACTTCATATTTTCGGATTGAAAATCAATTCTTTTATTGAAAATTAGTCTTTTTGGTTTAAAAATTCATCTCTTTTGGCCGCCATTTCCTATTTTTTGATTGAAAATGCAACTGTTTGGTTGAAAAATAATCTGTTTTGATTGAGGATTTAACTATTTTGCTGAAAATTCAACTATTTTGTTGAAAATTAAACTATTTTTTTGAAAATTCAACTATTTGGTTGATAATTAAATTTCTTGTTGAAAATTCATATTTTTGGGTTGAAGATTCAACCCTTTTTTTGAAAATTCGTCTTTATGGTTTACAAGTTTATCTCTTTTGCCAGCACTTTCATCTTCTTTGGTTCAAAATGCAACTGTTTGGTTGAAAAATAATCTGTTTTCATTGAGGATTTAATTATTTTGCTGAAAATTTAACTATTTTCTCGAAACTTGACTTTTTTGTTGAAAATTCATACTTTCGGGTTAAAAATTGAGCTGTTTTGGAGAAAATTCGTCTATTTGGTTTAAAAATTCATCTCGTTTGGTAGAAATGTCATCTTTTTAGATTAAAAATGCAACTTCTTGGCAAAAAATTAATCTGTTTTGATTCAAGATTCAAACTTTTTTGTTGAGAATTCAACTATTTGATTGAAAAGTACCTATTTTGTAAAAAAAATCGTTTTTTTGGTTGAAAATTGAACTATGTGGATAAATACTTATGTATTTTGTTGAAAATTTATCTTTTTTAGTAGAAAATTAATCGTTTTAGTTGAAAAGGCAACTGTTTTGTAGTTAATTAATCTGTTTTAATTGAGTATTTAACTATTCTATTAAAAATTCGTATTTTTTTGTTTTGTTGAATTCTACTATTTTTTATTTAAATTAATATCTTTTTTGGTTGAAATATCAACTATTACATTTTTCACTGAAAATTCATCTTTTTTGGTTGAAAAATGAACTACTCGGTTGAAAGTAGGACTACTTTGTTAATAATAATTCTATTTTTTGTTGAAGATTCATTATTTAATTTGAAAATTCATACTTTCGGATTAAAAATTCAACTTTTTTGTTAAAAATTCGTCTTTTTGGTTGATGATTCAACTATTTGGTTTTTAATTCATCTTTTCTGGTAGAAAATTAATCTTGTGTTTAATTTAGCTAACTACTGTGTCAAATTTATGCCCAGTATCAGAAAAAAATAATAACATTTTATTAAACAAACAATTTCAATTTCTAAATACTCTATCAATCGAAGGATACCCTGACGTGAAATTCCTGAGAATTTTATTGAAAAATTTCAAAAACTGACGAACTGGGCACGAGTTGAAGTGAAAACCAATTAAAAATGATTTTTACAAAAAGACAGTTATTTTTTTACATTAATTTGAAAACTAAAAAAGCTACAATTTTTTTCCAAGTAAAAAAAGATGCTTCATTAAATTTAACATCCAGATACGTCTTTGAAAAATTAAAATTTGGAAATTAGTTTGGAAGCCTTCAAGGGACTTCGTTTTCGCAAGAGAAAGTTTGTTGTGCCCTTATTGCATCCGGATCCTCAAATATAGTCACTGGTCACATTAGCTTGATTTTTGATTTTGGAAGCACAGTGATTGGCCCCTAAATTGCATAATGATTGGCCGATTCCAAAAATAGCTTTTTACATTATTACCACCCATTATTCGTAAGATAAAGTGGCAAAAAATTATTTACATCAGGTCTGGGCAGGGTCGGAAATTTGCTCATTTCACAGATGTTGGCGTCCCCAACACCGATGATTTTGTGTTGCTTTGAGTTCAAACAACTGTGAATGACTTTTTGCAAATATATTTATCATTGGATTCGTCCTACTTATTAAATAAATAAAAAAGTTTCTACAGAGTTTTCAACCAGTGTCACTTCAAGTTCTTCCTTTTTTACTATCGTGCACTATCTCGAGCACTATCCATAGTGCAGTTACGCTTTCTCACACGAGAGAGGTATCGTTTTTGCAATAAAAGTTAAGAAAAGAAAAGTGGAAAAATACGACAGAAGCTTTGACTCGTTTCAGGACTCGTATAATCCGATTACCTCTGGCGTAAAGGTCAATGAGCACTAAAAACGTTTGTCGGAGCAATGTTTGTGTATTTAAAAATAAAAAATATATATATATGCAACTTGAGTATAGAGAGAACAAAAATGGGAAAGAGAGGGCTATAAAAGAGGTAACGACACTACTCCCTTTTATTACAGGAGGTAACGATTTACAATGTGTTACCAGTAGTTCCGCCCTATTTCAGTCCTCGCTTTTACACTGGCATGGCTTCCGGTTATAGGAAGTGGTTAAGGTCCGGTTTACGTGTCAGTTTAACGGTCACCACCCAGCGTTTCATGAAGAGAATGGATAGCGACTTTCTGTCACGTCCCTATAATACCTTCGTGACACGTTATTCCGTCCGATAAGAATGGATTTTGACCAAAGAAATTATTTTGTCGTAATAAACTTCACAGAAAGACAGAGGGTAAGAAACGTTGCAGATAATCGGTGAAACGGCATACTAACAAGGTGGGTAACAGATGTTCGGGTAAACTCAATGTGGAAACTCGAGATTTCGCCAACGCAGGCATCACAGTCCCTATGGGATAGAAAATAGGGTACAAAGGGTAATTTTTTCACGCTCGTAGGGTACTTTTTTCACGCTTAAAGTGTACCCTTTTTTACAAAAATGGGATATGGTAACGATGGTATTAAAGGCAGTCGATTTTTCATAGGTATGGGTGCTCATTTTTCTGTTTTTTTTTAAAATTAATTCTTTAGCTAGCTTTGAAAAATTCTTTAAAGTAATCAGCTTTGAAAAAAAACAGGGTATCTACTAATTTTCGCCCTCCAACTTCTCGGTTATTTACCGGTTGTAAATATCAAATCTCCTCGTACTAAAAGCACGAATAAAACGCATCTAACATAAGGTCTTGCTACGTGTAATTTTATGCACTGCGATATCTTAATAAATTTAATCAAAATAATATTTTTGTAATGTATAGTGTCTAAAATTTACAAACGAATATAATACAATTTCGTTGCCTTAATTATCTGTGCAGATTTGGTTAAGATGACAGTTGATATTTTTTACAAACATATCTTAGGTTAATTATTTTGGTATTTTAATAATTGGTAACTAATTCTTAAATATAATTCTACATTTCTTTGGTATTAGAATTTCAAAGGAATTCACAAAGATTTCAAAAGATTTTAGATCATTTCAAAAAATTTCCCAGATTGGTATTCTAATTGGTAAATAATTCTTAGATATAATTCAGAAGATTTCAGAAGGTTCCCAAGATTTTAAAGATTTCAGGTTTCAAAGGTTTCAGCAGATTTTAGAGGATTTCAAAGCTTTCTAAGACTTCAAAGAAATTCATAAAGATTTCAAAAGACTTCACAAAGATTTTAATGCTTTTACAAAGCTTTCAAAAGGTTTCAGAGATTTCCAAGATTTCCAAGATTCCACGGATTTCAAAAGATGTCAAACACTTCGAAGAAATTCACAAAGTCTTCGGAGGATTTCAAAATATTTCAATTTTTTTAATCATTTCACAAAGATTTCAGAAGATTTTAAAAGATTGTAATATATTTCACGAAGATTTGTAAAGATTTCAGATTTCAAAATATTTCAAACACTTCAAAAAAATTATGAAAGACAAAGATTTAAAGTGATCAAATCCCCCTTTTATATATTCTGTGTTAAATGTTTATATAAATATTGAAGAGTGATTACAAAAAACTGTCTTTAATCTTTTATTATGATAGTTTAATTACAATAACATGAGTTTATAAAATGGTTAGTGCAAAATGCATTTAGTACTAAAATAAATCATTTTTATAATGGTTTTTGTAACCACTCTTTGATAATTAATCGCTAATATCAAAGAAGTTAAAAATTATATTTAAGAATTGTTTCCCAATTAGAATACCAAAAATTATTAACCAAAGATATATTTATAAAAAATAACAACTGAAATGTTAACTAAATCTACGCAGATAATTAGGACATCGAACAATCTAATTGTATTTATTACCACTGATCCTAAAATACAATTTTCATCAATAATTTTATGCGGGTAATACAATAATTTGATTCAGCAAGACTCCAATTCAACCCATCTTGATTTAATAGCCGGAAATAATCTACAAGATTATTTAAAAAATATCAATAATCAACATGTCCTAATTGGAGAAATACAACATAAAGTTTATTTTAATAAATCGATATTTTTAAGAACATTCAAAAAATTATGAAAGGATTCAAATTTAAAAGGTCTGCGCAACAAAGTAGAATTTCATAATAATTAAGTATTAATTATTATAACTTTTGGAAAATACCATTTGTTCAGAGCTTAAACATTGTTCTTAATTGTTATACAATTTTTCAAATGTTATAATTTCTGAATACTTTTTTTATCATACTCATTACAATTCTTCTGTTTACTGGTCTTGTTATCACGATTAATAAAAAATCTTACATTTTCGAAAACTTTAAATGTGATTCCCGGTTTTAATTTGTATTCCCGGTTATATCCCGGTTTTCCTGGTTAGTAGACAACCTGAACAAAAAATTGATAAGGAGGATAATTTGAAAACTATTATTTTTGAGTTTATCTATTTTCAATTCATTCAGCTTTGATTGATTTTTTTCTATTGTATTCCTATCCATTTTTACTTACATAGGCATATCAATTTTTTCTAACGTATTCTATCAGTAAAACGTTCTCAAGCATTTAAAAGATTTTTCCAAAATGATCATTTGAAAAACCTGCTGCCAAATATGAAAATATCTCTTACAGATCAATACAAATACAATATAAAAATCTGTAAAATCTGAAGACTTTTTGTACCTCCAAAAACGTTGTGAGAAACTGGAATCCACAAAAATATAAAAATTTGAAAATAAAATTTATTATCCTCAATACACGAGTCAATACATTAATTCTAGTGACTTTACACGTGATTTTGCATTTATTTAGAAACTCGCAATAATTCTGTCTTTTTTGTCAGGAATTTCATTTTTGAGTCTCAATTTGAAATTGCTAAACTTTGAATGTCTTGAATTTAAACTTATTTATTGAGGTCGAATATTTCAATCTAAAATTATTTAATTCTCAACATTTTCAATTCAAAATAATTGCTTAATTTTAAATGCTTTCAATTTCAAATTATTAAGTTCTGCCCGCTTCAACTTTCAAATTACCAAAACATTAAGACTCAATTTTAAGTGGTACCATCTGCAACAATTTAAATTTGAAATCGTCTTTTGATATTTGAATTTAAAATTGTTTGAACGTTAAGGCTTTTACTCTGAAATAGTACAATTTAAAACGATTTAAATTTAGGCGCTTTAATTTGATTAAAAATTGAAAAAACTTGGGCTATTGTCTGAAAATAGGGTATTATAGGGACCAAATCTTGAAAATAGGGGACTTTAGGGACCACAGCTGAATATAGGGTACAATAGGAGATATAGGTACCGGTCTGTGAGGCTTGCCAACGGACTCTTCTAGAAGCATCATATTACAGGCCGCTGCGAAATCTCCCGAGTTTCCACAGTGAGTTTACCTCAACCTCAGTTACTCAGCTTACTATCACCCCGTTTCAACGATTACTTGCAAAGTTTCTTACCCCCAGTTTTTTCTATGTTTGGTGAAAGACCTGTAGATTGCCTTCACCCATAAAGGCGTAAAAAGCAAAAAAAGAGAGGAAAAGAACAAGCAGGAAATACAGTTTTTAAGAAGAATGGAGCGTCCGGATTGCACAACGACCTTAGCACGTGGACTCAGCCAGCCTAGTAGGCAAGAGAGGGGATAACGCGTTGCTACGGGCCGAGTTAATTGGACAAATAATTCTAAAACTGCCGTCATTCCGTTAATAATTATCGGATCGTGTAGTTTTTTGCATAGAAATACTCATAAGGCTTTAGCGGTTCCAGAGAACTTAATTAAATGACTTATTTTTTGAATTTTTGATTTTTTTAACAACACTCGAACTTTTTATAACTTTGAGGTGAAAATCTCAGTTATAAATTTCGAAACAGACCGAAATGAACAATATCAGTTAAGT
>JAUMHM010000085.1:13589055-13608838 GCA_032362435.1 Melikaiella ostensackeni | reverse complement strand
TGAGAATGTATTCCTTAAGGCCGATAGAGCCTTAAGTAAATAAATTTCCTTTTTCATTTGAAATCAAAAACAAATTTGGTAATTTGTACACAAAACACATATAACACCGAGCGCGAAGCGCGTGACGAGAATGTGCCCGCGAAGCGGGCAGATTTTTTTTTTTATTGGTACTATTTGAAAATTTTTATTATCGAACTTTCTGAATTGAAACTGTTTAACCTTTAATGTTAAATTTTCAATCCTTAAATTTTTAAGTCTTCGAATTAACAATTTAACATCTATATTAAAAATTGAAAAGAAATGACTGGTTATGTAGTTTGATTTAGAACCAATCTATTCAGATTATTCAGATTATTCCATTTTTCAAAATAGAAAAACGTAATAATCCAAAACAATAACACATTTCTAAAAATTGCTAACTTCCCCAAATTTGTATACTATATTTAAATAAAAATAGATATGTTTTGGTAAATTGAGGTAATCATTAATACCTCAATTAATTTATCTTAAAAGTATTCATAGGCAACCCTGCAGATTGGAACAAATCTTTGCTTAATGTCTCTCATTTGGAATTTCTTAAAGACCGAAATGAAATCTACTTTCCTATGAAAAGTTTTATTTACTAAAATAGAACACAAAAAAATCCACAAGTCAAAAATAGACTTCGAAACTACCTATTTTACGGCTCATTAGAGACAAATATACAATTGTAACTCTCGCTACGGACATTCTTCAGGAACATGAGAATATCCGGTATCAGAAGAAGATAATTAAATCAAAGTTTGGGCTGCAAAGACATTCCTTCCTTAAAAATGTGAAAGAACGACAATGTCTTTGAAAAAAGGATATTTGGGCAAGAATGTAGAAAAGAATTAAGAAGGGTCTCTTCTACAAGACCGGCTCTTTCTCTGTTTGGCGTTCGTAAAATTTATGCTTCCTGCCTGCAGTGACCAGAACACACACACAGATGAATTAGTGCCTATAATATTGCAGTCACGCAACGCTCGACCAGAGCAAAAGTTGAGTATTGTGCGTGCACGCACCCGCGAACCCGCTATTTCGTATAATACACAATTATTCGTGTCGCACACATACCGCGTGAAATGTATGTTTGAATGTTTTACACGACTTCTTCATTCCTCGAGCATATACCCAGTGTAAAATTTACAACTGGGTCATACTTGGCCCAGGCTTCGGACTCAATGATACCAACGTTGGCGCAAAATTGGCCGAAGCTTGGAATGATAACGCCAATGCCAAGAGTTAGCAGCCATTCATGGTCCATGACTGGTAGCCAACACTACTCAATAGGGCGCACAGTGGTTCATATGGACAAAAAGGTGAACAAAAGACGAAATTTATGTTGTAAATATTTTTTAGGTTTTTGATTCCAAATTTGTTGTCGAAATATCAGAATTAAACATGGCGGACCCAATATGGCAGCCAACACATTCTAAATATGACTATACGTTTCCATTAAATCCATTTCGGAAAAATTGTTTAGGTTGGTGATTTTGAATACGAGGTTATTTAATAAGTTTGGTAAAAAAGCAAGTAAAATTTGTTTTCAAAGTTTGCCTTTATTTCTCAATATAATCTCCTTCGAGGGCTACACACTTACTCCAACGAGATTCCAATTTTTTCATCCCTTCAGAAAAGTAGGATTTCTCGAGGTCTGCCAAATACGCACTTACGGCGTCGATTACTTCTTTATTGGACGAAAATCTCTTCCCACCGAGTCAGGTCTTGAAATTGGGGAACAGAAAAGTCGCATGGAGCCAAGTCTGGAGAGTAGGGTGGATGAGGAATCAATTCGATGCGTTGCCGTAATGAAACAGCACTTTTTTGTGCGCCAATCGTGGCCCTTTTTATTGAAGCTCGGCTTTCAAACGGTCCAATAATGATGCATAGTACGTTCCTGTTCTAGTTTTACCCTTCTCCAAGTAATCAATGAGGATAATTCCTTGGGAATCCCAAAATACTGTGGCCATCACCTTCCCAGCTGACAAAACAGTCCCACTGCTTTGACTGCTGCTTTGTCTCGGGTGTATTTGTGGTGGATCTAGGTTTCGTCCACAGCTTTATCTTTAGTTGTGGTTCAGCCACGTTTGAATTCGTTTATCCAAAAATGAACGATTTTCGTCTAACTCGGTTTTGATCTGCGCGGCCCTCCAATGTTTTAAATAAAAATGTTTCATCGCTGCACGCAACTCTTCTTTCTCTATTTTTTCGAAAATCACTGCCATCCTCATTTCAAACGTATGCCAAACGCAAACTGAGCGTCGGTTTTGGCTGAAGCTTGGTAGAGGTTAGTTTGAAGAGTGCTATTCCTTGGCCATATATTACAAAGTTCATTTTGGCGCCATCTAACGGGAAATTTGCCTTACTTATCAAACGACCATCGTAATAAGAGGGTATTAATGTCACAAAGTGAATTCTCATGTCGCTAATCTCTCATTAGGGTGCAAAGTAATGTCTCATTATGCACGATTTGTGCTTGAATGGAACATTAAGAGTCGTCCTTGTGTATGAACGTCAACCGGTATTTTACACTTGAGCAGGTTTGCAAGCCAACTCTCGCACAGTCAAACTAACAATGTAACCAGACTTAAATGCCATGTTACTTAAGGTCACTAGGTTCAGGAAAAACTAGTTTTTTTCCCATCCAGGAAACGGAACCGGTGCTTTGAGATCCTTCATCGGGTTCCAACAATGCTGCCTTTCCAAACGGAAATTTCTGACGTGGTGGAGTCCACGTCATCTGATCACGTCAATTTTCGTGTCGGAATGGGTTTGTCTCTCATTCAGGATGTATGATTTTCTGGTTGTGAAGAAAAATCTCACCAAATATTTTTTTGAAAATTCAAAAAATGGTGGAGATATGGTAGGTATAGAGATATTTTATATATAAAAGTTTTTGGATCGCGTTTTCCAAAAAATATTAGTTTTTATTTTTTTCGTCAAAGGGAGGTATTAGTGTCTTCTACAAGCCCTTAAATTATTGCAGTGAGTTTGCCACTGATTTTCGAGAAAGACATTCAAACATCTTGTATGGTCCGGTTCCGCTCAGTCGGCAAAAAAAGTGTCTGTGGACAAATTGATTTTCAAACCACAATTTCCATTCGATTTAGACAAAAAAAAAAGGTTTTTAGTACTTTTTTTCATAAACAAAATGACAAAAAAAATTTTTGACTTATGAAGAATACTCACAAGAATTCTCACAAATAGATGGAACGGATAATTGTTTATAAAAATGGTTTACTACGTAACAAATTATTTATTGATTTTAATTAATCCAAGTCGGAAACTGTTTTGTGGTGCAGTTATACTCTTCTGAATAAGACACATCACTCAAGAGTTTTGGTAGAATTTCAAAAAAGTATTAAGGTGTCCCCCAAGCAGGTTTTTGAAAATAAAATGCTTATTTTATTTAAACAATCGCTGCTAATGGATTTTTTTACTTCAACAGGCATAAAATGCACTCGTTTTACTCAAATACATCACTCAGATTTTTCAAAAAAATTTAGCATTTCATTTTTGAAAATAGGCTTGAGGGGCGCCTAAATACTTTTATGAAATTCTGCCAAAACTCTGAGTGATGCATTTCACTTAAAAGAGTATACTGCACGCATGCCGGAGTAAAGATACACAAACAGCGATCATTTACATAAAATAAACATTTTATTTACAAAAACCGAATTGCGGTATCTCTAAATATATTTTTTTAATTCTGCCGAAAATCAGGGGTCATTTTGAAACCAAAAGCAACACTTTCTAAGGGTATCATCATAGAAAAACAGAGGGTAAAATGTGGTGCAAATAAATTTTGAAACGGTTAAAAATCGAACGTATTTAGGCGAAAAATTCACCAAGTTTAAGAGAATAATTCTGATGACAGTATCATGTCACGTTGTCAGCTGTGCCAAGTGAAACATTAGTGAGAAAATTAAATTAGAACGTAGAATCGGTAAAAAAACACAAATGTAACACTGTTCTTGCTCAAAAATCTTCTCTGAAATAGCTGAGACTATTATAAGCGATCTGCAACTTATTTTACACCACTTAGTAAAAAGCAACTGATAGTTGTGTATTCGCTATTTTGCTCCAGTTTAATTAATTCAAACGACGGTAGACAGCACTAGCGTCGTAACTCTCGCTACTTTTCGAATAAAAATGAGACTTTATGAAGCGAAAGATTACCGAGACAAGTTGAAAAACGCTACATCATCTTCATTTTATGTAAAGTTTAATCGGCAAGGTTAATTTCTGTTGCAGCGAATCTTTCACCTGGAATCGACGTGAATTTTACATTTTGTTTTTTCTGTGATTCTAGAAAAAAAAATAAAGCCTTTTTTGGACCACCCTAGTAAAGATGATCAAAACTAAATTTGCGGCCTGATACTTCATGGCTAATGTCCAAACCAAAAACATTTAACAAGAGTTTTTGGAACTTTACAAAATTTTAGGTTTTTCATGACCTCTTCAATAATCCAATGACTTTTGCAGGCTACCAATAGAACAAAATTAGTCTGCACTTCAACTGAATCAAATCCCAAAGTTCAAACAGATAAAATTTAAATTTATTCTATTTTTAAGCAAACACAGACTTGAAATTTGAAATTTTCGGAATTCGAAAACCTTCAAAATTAAAATATGAAATTATTACAAATCTTGACAGAAAATACCCAAAGTATACCAAATCTCTAAATCTCTCCTTTAATGAGTCTCACGACAGAAAATATTCTTAAATCCTCAATGAATCCCATAAATAATCAAACGCCAGAAAAATGAATGACCCTAACGACCTGGCATTCGTTGGATTCTCCGAAGGGAATAAATCTCAGAACTAAATGGCAAAGTAATAATTTTTCAAAGGTCCTCCTCTCGAGCTCACTCAATTTGTTGCTGGAGTTATAACTTCCATTTAATCCATTGGATTGTTGGCCTCTATCTGACGGGTTTGCTCTAACGACAGCTAATTGCCAGGATGCAGTGAACATTCGATGCAAATCGGCCTGTGTGTGCCACTATACTGTATACATTTCAGTTAACGTATGCACGCCGGTGCGCGACTAATGGCATGAACAAAGCTTAATACTTTGTACTCCTCGACAACATGTACTGTGTGGAGTGAGCAGTGCAAAGAGGATTAGTAACGCGTGACGATTTTCAACAGGCCGTTTTCACCTTCCATTCATTCTCTCTTTCAAATTCAATGTTTCAGCGAGGCAGATCCAAAATGAAAACATAAATAAATAAAAATAATAAACAGTGACTTACGATTCATTGTCTTCAGGAATAATACATGAGAGTGCTGACACGTACCTGAAACATAAAGAAAGACAAGTGTGATTAGACTCACAATTGGCTAAGAAAAAAACGCAAGATGCTAAACATAATACTGATAGAGTTTGCAATAGAGTTGACAAGGAGGTCACTTAGAACAGGAAAAGATGAACATAAAAATAATTTTCCCAAGTTTCTGTATACATTATTATTGTAGTAATTTTTTCAGGTTGTTTCAATTTATTACAACTCATTAAAATGTTAACCTGGTACTTATCATAAAATAAGGTTGCCAAAAGGTTTTACACACAATTTTCATTTTTATTACTAATTAGTATGTTGAACTGGTGCTTATCAAAAAATAAGGTTGCCAATAGGTTTTTCCATACATTCAGGGAAAAGAAAGGACACCCTCGTTGCCTACAAAAAAAGGTATTCTGAGGA
This sequence comes from Melikaiella ostensackeni, assembly GCA_032362435.1. Lineage (NCBI taxonomy): Eukaryota > Metazoa > Arthropoda > Insecta > Hymenoptera > Cynipidae > Melikaiella > Melikaiella ostensackeni. The sequence continues at coordinate 13,603,108 of JAUMHM010000085.1, read as the reverse complement.
AGATGCCATATTAACAATATGTGCACATCTTATCATGTACCATTGTGAACTGTATTTTGACTAACATTTATGTTCTAATTTTTATAATTTTATGATTTTTAATAATGTTTATGTTTTTTTGTATCTATTTTAGATATTCTTATATCTACTCTATTCCTGACTTTACTGAATATTCTGTAAACATAATCATAATGTTACATTGGTACTTATAAAAACTAAATAATTTTGTCAGAAGTAGGTATTTTCCAAATCTTGATTTTAGAGGCTAAAACGATCTCAATAAATTCCATGAAGTCTTTTGAAAATTTTCTAAGATGTGTCTTTTAAAAGAGGTTGGGGTTTGGACAATATTGCCGAAAAAAACGACAGTTTCGCCCAAACGAGAGTTTTAAGTCTGGGTCGTAAATTCTTTACAAGTGTCTCCAAAATGATTTTCGTTAAAATATGAGAATTTCTCAGATATATTGGTTTAGACATTTCGTAGTTAGTATATGACGCGTCTTCAAACAGTGCACATCTCGCTACGGTCTCCGTATTTCGGAAAAAATTTTATTGTTGTTAAGCATTTGTTTCTTGAAAACCTTTTTGCTAGCATAAAAAAAGAACTGAAGATAACAATTTAAAACAAAGTGTTCTTGTTTTTACGTGCTCAACAGTGAAAAATAATAGGATTACAATTCCTGGATGTTCGTCACAGACACTAAGGTAAGTGACAACAAATGAATAGATCAAGATAGAAGCCTTTTTTTTTTTTTAGTTTTTTTGGTGATATGGACTTCAAGGAAATTGATGAAAATTGGGGTGGAGGACCAGTAAAGAATATTAAGGATTTTTATTCAATCAGTAAAAAATTGAGATCAGCTACATTACAGAAATATTTCTTGATAAAATGTCAGATTGTTTGCTTTGATTTTAATAACAAAAGAAATGAAGAGACATTAAATGAGATCACTAATCAATTCAGAAAATCTATTTTGAATCTTGTTATAGATGATTGCCATGCAAAATATACTATCTGAAAGAAAATGTTAAGAAGACTCTTGATAATTTGAATAAACAAGTAACAGATTACATCATCAAAAATGCCTTGAAGGAGAAAGTCAATTAAATAATAAAGTCTTTAATAATAATAAAAAGTATGAACGAAAATTTGAAAACATTCTCAATATTATTTGAAACAAAACCTTTTTTTGAAACGTCATGCTGAATTATTGATTACTAAGGCTAATAAAGGGAGTATTACAGTTGCAATATGAAGAGATGTTTATAATCAAAAAATGATGCATATTTTTAATGATAAATAGTTTTGCAGTTATTCCAAATGATCCTACAAAAATTATTCAAAAAGGTACATTTAAAATTCTAGAGAGATTAAGACTTCAAAAATGTTTGGGAAACAATATCGGAAGGTGCGACATTGACACAATTCACAAAATCTATCTCTTGCCTATATAGCCTAGTAAAAGCTCATAAAGCAGAATTTCCTTTACGACCAGTCATTTCGACAATAGGTTCACCCACGAGAATATTAAAAGAACTTCTCACTAAAATTATCAAAGCATCAGTTACTCTTTCAGCAAGATCAATTTAAAAAAGTGCTGCCTTTTTTAAAATTAATCAAAAATGTTAAAATACCAATAAATCACATTTTTGTCTCCTTTGATGTAATAGCCATGTTTCCTGAAATTCTATATGAAAGAGTTAAACATGCATAAGTACACAAGAAATTTTCATAAGACAGTAGATGTTATTTCGATCTTTAAGAAATCATTTAACAAGATTCTTCCTCATGCAAATACTAGTTTGCGTGATTCAAAATTTCATTAAAGAAAATATTTCGATTTATTGAAAAAATTTTTTGTTTCATTGTCAAATATTTTTATTTTCATTTTGATAGTATGTTTCATTAAATATACAGCTTTCGTAAAAAAACACGGATCTTACAATTTAAATTTGGCGCTAGAGTAAACTAAAAATCAGAGGTTATGTTCAAATGTGGATAGTTTTCGCTGAGGCGCGAAACTTAAATTGCAAAAAACCCTCAAGTTTCAAACTCCCATTTACAGGCCTCGGATTCACGCCACTATCAAAACTTTTTGACACTTATTCTTCAAACGATGCAACTATTTTGCTTCTATATTGAAAAAAATGACACTAATGCTAATATTTTCTCAAATTGCTCGCTAACGCAATTATTTTTTCACTTTCCCTTTAAACACATTTTCAAAAATCCTCGCTCATTGGCTAAAATAACATATCTGCCATTTCAAAAATCAAAATTTAAAAAGATTTTAGAACATTTCAAGGAGTTTCTAAAAATTTTAAGAGATTTCAACAGAGTTCAAGGGGCTTTAAAGGATTTTAACTGCTTTCAAAGGATTTTATTTGGATATCAAATATATCAAAGGATTTCAAAGATTTCAATGAATTTCAAAGAATTTGAACAACTTTAGGGTATTTTATAAGATTTCAAGAAAATTTGAGAAATTTCAAAAATTTCAAGGGATTCTGTAAGGATATAAAAGATATCAAAGGATTTCAATGAATTTTAAGAAATTCAAAAAATTTTAAGGTATTTCACAAGATAGCAAGAAACTAGAAAAATTCGAAGAATTTTAAAAGGGTATCAAAGATATCAAAGGATTTCAAAGATTTTTAAGAAATTCGAAAAATTTCAAGGTATTTTACAGGATTGCAAGAAACTAGAAAAATTTCAAGAAATTTTAAAAGGGTATCAAAGATATCAAAGGATTTCAATGATTTTTAAGAAATTCGAAAAATTTTAACGTATTTTACAAGATTCCAAGAAACTAAAAAAATTTTAAAGGGTTCAAAAACTTTTAGGATATTTTACAAGATTCAAAGAAATTAAAAAATTGTCAAGTTTTCTATAAAAGGATATCGAAGATATTAAAGGCTTTCATTTCAAGGGATTCGAAAAATTTTAAGGTATTTTACAAGATTCGAAGAAATTAAAAAAATTTCAATTGATTTTAACAGGATATCGAAGAATCTCAAAGATTTCAATGAATTTCAAAAGGTTTAAAAACATTTAGGGTATTTCACAGGATTCCATGAAGTTTCAAGGAATTTTAAAAGGGTATCAAATATATCACAGGATTTCAAAGATTTCAATGAACTTCAAAGAATTTGAAAATGTTTAGAATATTTTACAAGATTACAAGAAATTTTTTAATTTCAAGGGATTTTACGAGGATATCAAAGACGTCGAATGATTTAAAAAATTTCAACGGATTCAAAAGATTTTATGGTATTTACAAGATTCCCAGAAATTTCAAAATATTTCGAGGGATTTCAAGGAATTTAACAATATTTGAGGAATTCATAGGATTTCAAAAGAAATTAAAAGATTCTAAAAGATTATAAAGAAATTCTATAGATTTCATGGGATTGGAATAAATTGGAGAGTTTTCCAGGGATTTCGAGGGATTTCAACGGAATACCAGGGTTTTTAATAGATTTCAGTGGATTTCAATATATTTCAAAGATCTTTAGGGATTTCAAAAGATCAAAGACGTCAATAACTTTCAAAAGGCTTTGTGATATTTTATGGTATTTCAAAGAATTTTAGTATAAAATGTAGGATAAATGGCTAATATAACTTATCTGATGGCATTTCTATCCTTAAAATGAATATTCCAGCTTTGATTTGGTACGTAATACTTTCCCCACTTGTTCCTCATTTATGAATATTATGATTTCCAAAGTTTTTCTATCCACCACGTACTGGTTTCCTCTCTTCATTTATTAAATGGGTCTTTTTGCCAGGCAATTGTGTTCAGAAAATATTATTTTTCGGGTGTGATAATGCAGACAAGAGTGTTTTTTCAAGAATTTATTTTCAAGGAGGGTAAATTTTAAGTGGAAAGTTTAATGGATAGACGGTTATTCAACTGGTGTCACTGAACGTCTAACCGGAAGCAGTATATTTATTTGAAACGCGTCTCTGACGTGTACGTGTCAACTAAATATAGAAGCTCTGAATACATCTGTCACAACACGCGTGTCCGGTTTCAGAGCACTCATGAATTCGCAAATTTCGGAAGATCAGAACGGATGTTCTGAGTAGGGATAATATTTTCAATATCATCCTATCAACATCTTCAAAGTTTCACTCAAAAATTTTAATTAGATCTCATAAAGCCAATTAGTTTTTTGGTAATTTTAGAAGTCTTCAAAAGCCTAATTCAATTTTTTTTATCAAGTTTTCAAAAAATGGCTTTAAAATTGAAATGCCTCGATTTTGTATGCGTCCAAATCTCGATTCTTTAAATTTGAAAGTCTTTGAATGGGAGACTTTAAAAATTGATTTTTTTTCAATGTACGACTTTTTAATATTATCGACTCTTTCTGGTCTGTTCTAAATTGAAAGGCGTAACAAACTTGTGGTGTTTGAATTCGAAGTATCTTTTGAAGATAATCCTTTCATAATCCTGTTTAAGTTTCTAATTTTTTAAATTCATATATTATTATCCCAAAAACAAGAATCTTTTCTTATTACGGAAGAAAAGTAACGGAAAAGTTTTAAGGCTAGACCTATGAAGCTTTGAACTCAATTTATTTAAAATATTGCTTCCGAAATTTCGTTTAAATATTTGATCGCTTTTACTTTGCAAGGCTTTCAACTAGTTTTTCAAATTTTTGGAATATGACCGTCTTTCAATTCACTGATTTATGAAATTCACTTTAATAAAATTTAGATTCAAAACCTCCAAACACACTGGAAGCTCCGTCTAACGGCGGTTTCGGGTAAGTCCTGCTTTGACCGTGATGTTCTTCCAAGATTTCTTCGATGTAAACAATCAGGGCTGTATGAACCATTTCCAGTCGAAATACATAATATTAATTAATTGTACTTTGTACAAATGTAGATTTTTGTTATCATCAAGAACGGACCTTTTTCAATAATGAAGACTATCCTAAACTATGAAAAAATTTCGTAACTTTACCACTCTGAGAGTTGCGGCAAAATTTAACCCCTCTGAATATGACGGTTCGTACCCCCGAAAGTCTTCTTTGAGCCAGTTCGTAACCCAATGATGAGCCGCTTCGTAACCGGTCTATCAATCCAAGTGAATTCGGGATTATAGGCTATATTCAATTAATTTTACAATTTTTAAGCTTTTGTTTGTACATTGTGTCACGGTAGAGGGCAGATTGCGACGTTTTTATTTATTTTTTTCGAATTGATAAACGCGAAATAATGCCTATCATCTCATATCGGTTTTGCAAATTTTCATTTTTACTTTAAAAAGAAATTCACATCAGCCAACAGTTTCTATTGTATTATATAAAAAATCAATTTATACGCTTGCTGAGTTACGAACTGGTCGGGGGATACGAACCGGGGCCTTTTCCTTATTTATAATATTGTTCTAAACAAAAATTAGAAAAATGAAAACAAAAAATATTGATGAAGCAGCGTTGCCACAAAATATTCCTGAGAATTTGAAAAAGTCTATTCATTTGGAAATAATTTTATACCCCTTTTCTTTAGAGTTAACAAACTTCTGATACTGAATATGATCATACGAATTTCGTAAATTAATTTTCACCACCATTATTTTGGGCGACAAACGATGTTAGAAAAAATTTCATCGGTCTCTGGATTAAAATTACTTGGAATAAAATAAAATAAATTTGACCTAAAAATCAGAGTAGATAAATTTATTTAGAGCTTCCAATAAGTCGTTAAAGCTCTGAGTGAAAGAAGACCTTGCAAGAGAAGTAATCTCAGTGTGCAAATGTAGTTCGACGTAACGCGAATTCTATTCAGGTCATTTCGGGGTTAAGTGGTGTCGCAAAGGCACTTAACCCTTGATCAATGAAACTTCAGAATTACTAAGCGGCTCATACTACGTAGGCGCTGCACGTGGTGCATTTTCTATTTTTCCAGATCATTACAATCCAGATTTCAATTCAGATAAAACCTCATTAATGAATCGAAATTCGAATAAAAGATCTCAACAAAAAATAACTTTGAAATACAAAAAAAAGAAGCTAACACTTTTTAAAAAATGCACAATGGGCTGAGAGACACCAACGAGTGGCCAAAAACAAGCTTCAAGCTTCAATAATAACTTTTAATGTCAAAGGCTAAATCAGCGATCTCAAAAAGACCCTTTTACAAAGTTTTATGCAAATCTCTAAAAATTTGGAAATTTTGGCCACCACATTGGATCCGCCATTTTGAATTTGTAACTTTTGACGTCTAAGTCGAAATTAGCGACCTCAAAAACCCCATTGTACCAAGTTTTAGGCAAATCTGTAGAAATTTGGAAATTTTGGATGCATTTTGAAATTGTAACTTTGGATGTATAAATCGGAATTAGCGATTTTAAAAACCCCATTGTACCAAGTTTTAGGCAAATCTGTAAGAAATTGGAAATTTTGGCCGCCATATTAGATACGCCATTTTTAATTTGTAACTTTTGTAAGTCGAAATGAGCGACCTTATAAGCAAACTCCCTTGTACCAAATTCTAGGCACATTTGTAGAAATGTTAAATTTGTTGTCGCCATATTGGATCCGCCATTTTGAATTTGTAACTTTTTACGTCCAAGTCGAAATTAGCGACCTCAAAAACCCCATTGTACCAAATTTCAGGCAAATCTGTAGAAATTTGGAAATTTCGGATGCATTTTGAAATTGTAACTTTTGATGTAAAAATCGGAAGTAGCGATCTTAAAAACCCCCCTGTACTAAGTTTTATGCAAATCTGTGACAATTAAGAAATTTTGGCCGCCATATTGGATCCGCCATTTTGAATTTGTAATCATGTAGAAATTGCGATCGGGATTGGGAAGGGCCCCAGATAGTTTTCCCTATTTCTGATCAGGCGCTAATATGGAAAAATAAAGAGGGTCTGGCTAGTTCTATAACGCTGTTTTAGCCACGCTCTATCTAGAACTTTTGACCAGGTCCTAACGGAAATACCCTTCCACCGCCCGTCTGGACTCTTTTTGTTTTCCGGTACGTTCAACATTCAGATGTGAAATAAATAAAGGTAAAAAATATTTGAAAGCAACAAAATGAATAATAATATTCAAATACATACAAATTTTGGACGCACAATCTTAAATGTTCATCTTTTGTTGCTTAAAAATCTTTTTTTACATACAATTGTATAGCACAACACATAAATGTCGAATATTTGCACTCAACTATGCCAATTCATTATTTTCATTATTTTTCACTGGCTTTCACTTACACAGTACAAATTTAGCAGTTTCCCTTGTATTTCATTAATTAAAAATAATTTTTCTTTATTTTAAATGAAATAACGTTATTGTGAGAGGTACAAAAATAAATTAGTCGAAATTTGTTGACTATATTCACACACCCTATTTAGTACGTATATTAATTAGAATTCAACAAAATTTTGCACTCACACTTCGTTTAATAAGTACTCCGGTTGTATTATTTTCATTAAAAGTACGCGTTTATAACTGTTGAACACTCGGATGCTTCGGATAAAAATAAATAAATGATAAAAATAAATAAAAATAAGAAAATGATGGAAACAAATAAAAATAAATAAATGAAAATAAATGCGATAGATAGGGCGACAGAAGGCTCTGACTAGAACTTACTAGTGCAGTTGTTCTGGTGAGATGCTGACCACTGCCCAGATTGAAATGGGGACAAATGGGGCGAGTTCTACATGGGCTGTGAAATGGTTCTAATTCCAGATTCTAAAGTAAGAGCTTCATTTACAAGAAAATAATCAATTGTTAATATTTTTGGTAACTTTTCCCATGTTTTTATAGAAGGCTTTGAACTATTTTCATGCTTCATCCAAAAAATTTTAAGTGTAATAAATTCCCCAACTAGGAATTAGGAAATTAGGAATTAGTCATTAGCTCCTAGTATTTAGACAACTTCATCAAACATTATCAGATGTCCAAAATCCTATCTTTAAGAGACACAAATTCGATATTTATAAAGACATTTATTAATTATTATTGACTGCGCTTAGAGAATTTGCTTCAACATAATCTTGGGCTTGTCCTATAACCACCTGTGTATTCGCGTTTCATGTTTCATTATTCATGTTTCATCCAAAACATGTTAAATGTAATAAATTCCCTAACTAGGAAATAGGAGTCATAAAATCCTAACATTTAGAAAACTTCATCACACATTATTAGATTTGCAAAATTTCATATTTAAGAGACACAAGTTCGATATTTATAAAGAAATTTATTATTCACGGCGCTTAGAGAATTTGCTTCCACATCATCTTGGGCTTGTCCTGTAACTACCTATCTATTCATGTTTCATGTTTCATCCAAAATATCTTAAATGTAATAAATTCCCCAACTAGAAATTAGGAGTCATGAACTCCTAACATTTAGACAACTTCATCACACATTGTTAGATGTCCAAAATCCCATCTTTAAGAGACACAAATTCGATATTTATAAAGACATTTATTAATTATTATTCACTTCGCTTAGAGAATTTGCTTCAACATAACCTTGGGCTTGTCCTATAACCACCTGTGTATTCACGTTTCATGTTTCATTATACATGTTTCATCCAAAACATATTAAGTGTAATAAATTCCTCAACTAGGAATTAGTATTCATTAACTCCTAACATTTAGACAACTTCATCATCCATTATTAGTTTTCCAAAATCCTATCATTAGGAGCGACACAAGTTCGATATTAATGAAGATATTAATGAAGACATTTATTATTCATTGCGCTGAGAGAATTTGCGTCTACATAATCTTGGGCTTGTCCTATAACCACCAGTGTATTCTCATGAACGATACGAGACTGCAAGGGATAAAGATGAATGAATAAACCTAATTTGAGATAGCACAATGTTCCACAACCCTCTGTTTTCATAACTTAGAATATGATTTTGCCTCGAGAGACTCTGAACAGACCTATCTTCAAAGGGAAATTAAATCTATGGAAACAAACGTGACATAAATTGAAAATAGATCAGTTTATGTTCAAGAAAAATGGAAATTAAACTTGAGAATTATAATAGGAAAAAGCAGTACGAGGTGGATAGAAAATCTTTTGAAGTCGTAATATTGAAGAACGACGAAAAGTAAGGAAAGTATTACATACATACCAAATTAAAGCTGGAACATTGATTTAAAAGATAGCAATGCCATACCATGAAGTGCATTAGCCATTTATTCTGTATTTTATACTTTTTTTAACGTCTAATATTACTCAGATGGTACAGTTCTGGTACGAAGTAAATACACATATTCTAAGCCTTTCCAATTAGTTGTTGAATGACATTGTGTATAAATTCATGAAACAATAATTCAAAACTGTTATTCAAAAATATTTTTTCATTTATACAGTGATTATTTTTCAACTAGCAGTAAAGCGTTCACGTCTTTGGAGTTTTATTTTTCAATATTAAAAACATAAACTAATCAAAAGTTCATAATAACAAATTTTGAAATTTTAAGAGTTAAAAAAAATCTTGATACGAGTTGAAAAATTTAAGAAATGATTAATTATAGATAGTGAAATATGTTTGAAAAACTTCTTACTCTCGTCATTTTAATTTTAATTATTTCGAATGGAACAAATGGGAAATGAACTTATATCATTTCTAAACGAAAGTTTTTAAACTTGAATAATTTGAAATTGAAAAGTTTCAATTTATAAGCTCTCAAAATTGAAAAACTTTAGGCTAAAATTGTGAAAATTGGAAAATTTCATTAGAAAGGAGTTAAAGTTTGCATCATTTCTAATTAAAAGCGTTTAAAATTGAACAATTTTATATTGGATTGAGAATCTCGAAATTGAACGATTTCAGATTGAAGTTTCGAAAATAGGACAATTTCAAATCTTTCAAAATTGAATAATTTCAGATTAGAATTTTAAAAATTGATAACCTGAAATTCTAGAATTTTAAATTCTTATTACATAAAAAATTATAATTTGACATTAAAGTTGATCAGACACTTTTTTCTCATCAAGAAATGAATTCACCGCCATTTTCACCGTTCAAAATGGAAAACTTTTCAATTACAAACCGTTAAATTCAATTATTCTAAAAAAAAGTTTAAAATGAAGTAACTTTAAATGGGAAACATTAAAAATGAAAATTTTCTACTACGGAAAGCTAAAATGAGACGAGACCGAACTTCAAATAAAATTGAAAAAAATTTTAATTACCAAGAATTGTGATATTTAAACTTCCTTATACTCAAGCCCCTTAAAATTTTAATGATTTTAAATATATTTAAATCGTTTGAAAATTAAAAAATTTAAAATTATTAATTATACTTTTCAAAATTCAACCATTTCAATTTTAATTGCAATTTTAACCAAGGGGCTTTCAAAATGAAATTTTGTAATTTTGAAAGATTTGACAGTGAAATTGACGTGGCATGTTCAATATCTGAATTTAAAACTATTATCGATTTGGGAGGATTTCAATTCAGTGAGAACAACATTTTTTAAATTGATATTAAAAGAGTTCTCGGTAATTATGTGCCCCAACGACAAAATTTTCTCTTCATAAACTATCATCCAATATTACTTACTTCAGAATTAAACACTATTTCAAAAAAAAATTCAACATTGTACAACATTATGGAACTTGAAATTGGAAACCTCCAAAAATTAAGAGATTTGAAATCAAATACTTTCGAAAAAACTTTAGTTTCAAGGCTTCAGTATCAAGGGACATTCAAAATGATTGGATAGATTTTTTTAACTAAAAATGTTATTTCTGTCCCGAAAAGAAATCACTGTTATTTTCACCATTCAAAATTGACGAATTTAAAATATTGTGAACCTTCAAAGTTTAATTATTGTAAAAACGTTGAAAATTACATGCTTTCTAATTGTAAACTTTCAAAATTAATGAATTAAAACTTGAAGCATTAAAAATTAAACACTCACAAACTTCGTTTAAAAATTGCAGCATTCTTATCTTAGGATCTTGAAACTATGTCGTTAAAAACTATTAATTTTCAAATTTTGCATCACGATTTTTAAAATTAATTAATTCAAAATCAATGATAAGGCATTTCCATGTAAGGGGAACAACTTCATGTTTCATCAAGTGCGAAGACAATTTTATAAGATATCAAACTGATGTATACTCACACCTCGTAACCGAATGGCACGTCCCATAAAAACACGTAAAATATTAATTCGATGAAAATTAAGAGAATCATTAGACAATTTTGAAGACAAGAGTTTGATGAATCGAAGGAACCAGTGCAAGAAAAGCGGAAGCAAATTAATTCCTTGGAAAATTATAATCTGTTATCGAACAAAATTTACATCGGCATATCAAAAACACATTTTTCAATTTTTCATTTCAAAAATATTACGCGGGTGGTAAAAAGGCTAATTATAAAACTCGGCTTTAATACTGCTACTCTTAGAAAAATACCACAGAACTTTTGCTTTAAGACCCAGTCACTTTATCCTATTATTCAGTTCGTACTGGTATTCATCTCGTACTGGTTCCCCCTACAAAGTTTTCAAATTAGGACTTCCAAGTTTTGATGTCTACATTATCTTCAAAAAGAGCTAGATAAGAAATAAGTTGTAAAAATAGGTAATTCTCTTCGAGAGTATTAATAATTTATTGTTTTTCTTCCCTCTAGACAGACATTGAACTCAACCTTCTTCGAAGAAGAGTTTCTCTTCCTAGAGACTCTAGAGTCTAGACACTAGAGAAAAGCTCCTTCAATTACGCATTACAAATTAGAAGGAACAAGGGGTTGAGGGTAAAGTTGACGATAGCAGGGGCGAACTGTTACTTCCCATCTTATGAATAAAGAACGAAGCTACGACGATCCTAAACTTATGCTAGCACGACTAACGTTCGCCTTCTATACAACACGATTTGCATACAATTTGTTACGAAGCCTTTTTAGTTTTACAACTATTTCTAGCAAAAGCTGACTTTGAGCATAAAACGTCTCAATCTCCTTAGGATAAGGTGAAATAGACGATTCTTTTTAAATCTCTTTTTTATCTTAATTAAGATACAAACTTTATGACACTCAGAAGATACTTAATTTTTTGGGTGAAACCGAATCTATATTAAAGAATGGTTAATGGATTATTCGAAGCGATTGTTATTTTATCAGAGAACCCACCCGTGAGGAAACATTTTGTGGCACTGACTGGGCCCAGACCAGACCGTCCGGTTTCTAGTCATGACGCTAACCAGACAGGCTGGCCTGGGCCTGACCAAAAGTGTAAGGTTTATTTTTTGTCTAGCCCCAAGCCAGACCGGCTGATCAGTCGATAATTATTGGCTGGTCAGCAACTAGTTGATGACTGAACAGCCACTAGTAATTGGCTGGTCAGACACTAGTTAATGGCTGGTCAGCCACTACTTAATTGCTGATCAGTCACTAGTTATTGGGTGGTCAGCCACAATTTAATTGCTGCTCAGCCACTAGTTAATGGCATGGCTGGTCAGCCACTACTTAATTGCTGCTCAGCCACTAGTTAATGGCTGGTCAGCCACTACTTAACTGCTGATCTGCCACTAGTTAATGGCTGGTCAACCACTACTTAATTGCTGATCAGCCACTACTTAATTGCTGATCTGCCACTAGTTAATGGCTGGTCAGCCACTACTTAATTGCTGATCAGCCACTAGTAATTGTCTGGTCAGTCACTACTTAATTGCTGATCAGCCACTATAGTAGTTAATGGCTGGTCAGTCACTAGTTAATGACTGGTCAGCCACTAGTTAATGTTTGGTCAGCCACTACTTATCTGCCACTAGTTAATGGCTCGTCAGCCACTACTTAATTGCTGATAAGCCACTACTTAATTGCTGATCTGCCACTAGTTAATAGCTGGTCAGCCACTAGTTAATGGCTGGTCAGCCACTACTTAATTGCTGATAAGCCACTAGTTAATGGCTGGTCAGTCACTAGTTAATGACTGGTCAGCCACTAGTTAATGTCTGGTCAGCCACTACTTAATTGCTGATAGGCCACTAGTTAATGGCTGGTCAGTCACTAGTTAATGTCTGGTCAGCCACTACTTAATTGCTGATCTGCCACTAGTTAATGGCTCGTCAGCCACTACTTAACTGCTGATAAGCCACTAGTTATTGGCTGGTCAGTCACTACTTATCACTACTTAATTGCTGATCAGCCACTAGTTAATGACTGATCAGCCGCTAGTAAATGGCTGATCAGCAACTAGTTGGAGCCGGTTATCCGCTAGCTGGACTCCCTTGTGAAAGAAAATAATTTGACCCGATTGGGAACGATTGAGCAATAAATACCAATTGCTTGGGACGAAACTTTTTTTTTTTAATAACTTAGAAAAAAATAATTTTTCACCATAAGTGTATTTAGCTCATTAGCGCCAAACCTTGCTTAGACCAGAATGTCAAGGTAATAAGAAAAAGAATCCCTTTTTGATTGTGTGAATTTCTTAATTTCTATCATATTAGACCCCCTATAACTTTTTCGAATTATGTCCACAAAAATTTTCTGATAGAACTTGGAACTTTTTTTATTCTTGGATAGCTGATAAGCGCCAGTCTTGGACCAAACTAGATGTTTCAGACCGAGCTTAGAATTATTCGTTCTTGGCCAGCTGATCAGCGCCAAACCTGGCCCAGACCAGAATGTCAAGGTGATAAGAAAAAAATCTTGTTTTGACAGTGTGAATTTTCTACTTTGTATTATTTTAGACCCCCTGTAACTTTTTCGAAATATACCCAAAAAAAATTTGCTGATCGTAAATAGTAAATTTTTTGTTCTTCGATAGCTGATCAGCGCCAGTCCGTAGCCAGACTAGACTAGTAATTTGTTTTATTATCAAAATTAAATGATGTTAGGCAAATAACAAAAACCAGGTAGTCCCATACTTCTTGCCGGCACTGTATATTGGAAGAAATGGTATTTTCTTAATCGAAAAAAGTCATTAGGATAAATTGTTCGACTTTCTGAGTACTAAAAAATAGTCGTACACATAATTTTAAAATCTTGAAAAAAATGGTCTCAAAAATTTTGAAAATGCTCTAACTTTTTGAATTCTTATCCAAAATGGCT
>JAUMHM010000085.1:13541164-13556546 GCA_032362435.1 Melikaiella ostensackeni | reverse complement strand
GCACGATGGTAAAACTCTTTCGTAATAGCAGCGCCATCGGGCGGTGAGGCTAAGTACTTGTTGAATGACCCTCGTATGTAAGATCGCGTCAAGACTTGGCGGTAGGCTCGAGCAACGAAAGTTTGGTTAGTCAGGTACTCAATGGAAGATTGGGTTCTAACGAAAGGGAGAAATCAAACAGGGAATCATGCATACGTTGTAGAATCTCGGTAGGCGTTCCATTACAGCAGCTCGAAACAGAGGATGTAATATAACGATAAATTTGCAACAAAAGTTGTTTTATATATTATCACTGCACTTAATTTATGTTTATAATTACACACTTACACACACGGTCGCTTAATCACGTAATCGCACGCTCAAACACTTCGAAAAATCGCACCCGCTGAGGATTCGAACCCTACCTAAAAATCCTAAATCTAAACCGTATATATTTACTAGCGCACGCACTAACCGACTGAGGTATCGAACCGCTTGGATCTTGTCGACAAAATCTCAACCAAGCTTTTTCGCTGAAAAGCCAGGGGTAACTGCGAGAAATATATTTTTAATTTTTTCCCTTTGTACACATTTTATGAATAGGTGGATTTAAAAATGCTGAATTTCCAAATTTTAAATTGATCTGTTATAAAACAAAATATTTTATCATGAAATTTAAGTAAAATATTTGTATATTATATTATAAGCTATTGATATTATTAAATGTTTTGAATTAAAATTTTAAAAAAATGTGTTTCAAAAAATATTTGTGTTCTCGAAAATTGAAAAATTATTGTTTACAAAGGATTTGTTTTATATTAAAGTTTTATGTTATTATTTCAAACCCAATAATAAATATTCACGGGTAATATAGAACATGATCACGGAAATATTCATTTAATTTGTGATTTCTGTTCAAATTTTGAAACTCCAAAATTCAAAGCATTTATTACTTTCACATTTATTACCTTCACGATCTTTGTGTTATGTTAAAAAGCTTTTAATCTAATTGCAAAATCTGTCAAGTTTTGCATTTATAAATTTCAATAAAATTTTCCAGAATGAAAAAAATCAATGATTTTATTAATATAATTTAGTAAAAGTGCGGAAGTAAAAACAAAAACAACAACCACAAGTAATTTATTCGAACCTTCTAACTTTAAAAAATCTGTTGGAAACTTCAGCAGTTTCTACTGATAAAAATACATCAGAAAAAATTCGAAAAGATCAAAGATTGAAAAACAGATAAACAACAGAACTGAAAAATGCTCATGTTTCAATTTGTTTAAATTTATTTTTCTAAGTATGTAAGCTAGAACAAAATAATTTGAAAAACAAAAACCGACTATTTGAATACCTACTTTTTCTGATTTTGTTTCCTTGGACTTTACAATTTTTTTCTAATGTATTTTTATCAGTAATGAGCTCTCGGATATTGAAAACATTTTTCATCTTAGCTGGAAAATAGATGACAGTGTAAGAAAAAAATTGTTAAAGTTATTATTGACGAAAGTAAAAATATTATGAAAATCCAACTATTTTTGTTGAAGTTTACAATTATATTTTTCGTTGAGAATTCATCTTTTTCATAAAAAATTTTATTATTTGGTAGGAAATCAACGTCTTTGCTAAAAAAATCATATTTTCAGGTTGGAAATTCAACTGCTTTGTAGAAATTTCATCTTTTTGGTTAAAAATGCAACTGTTTGATTGAAAATTAATCTGCTCTGGTCGAGGATTCAATAGTTTTTTGAAAAATTCGTCTTTCGTGATTCAACTTTTTTGCTGAAAAATCATATTTTCAGATTGAAAATTGAAAAATTCAACTGCTCTGTAGAAGCTTAATCTTTTTTGGTTAAAAATGCAACTGTTTGACTGAAAATTAATCTGCTCCGGCTGAGGATTCAACAATTTTTTTCAAAATTCGTCATTTGTGATTCAAATCAACGTTTTTTTTATTTAAAATTAAAGATTTTTTTGGTAGGAATATTAAATATTACATTTTTCGCTCAGAATTCATCTTAATTGATTGGAAATTCAACTACTTCGTTGAAAGTCCAACTACTTTCTTAAAGATTCATTTTTTTGTTGAAGCTTCATCTCTGATTAAAAATTAAACTACCATATTCTTGTTGATACGTTGTTTTCTTCTTTTTTTGTTGAAAATTATTTTTCATTTAACTGAAAATTTAATCATTCCTTTTTTTGGTAAAAAATTATCTTTTTTAGTTGATAATTCGACAATTTTGCTAAAAAGTGAAGCTTTTTGGTTGAAATTTATTCTTCTTCCTGGCTGAAAAATCATTCTAGGTTGAAAGTTCAGGCATTTTGGTAGAGAATTCAACTATTTGGTTGAAAATGATGTCTTTTGTTAAAAACTCAACTTTTTTGTAGAGAATTCGTCTTTTTATCTTGAAAATTCAACAATGTGGTTGACATTTCTTCCCTGCCTGGAAAATCTTTCCTGGTTGAAAACTGAACTCTTTTGCTGAAAATTCAACTATTTTGGACCAGAATTCAACTATTTTAGTACAGAATTCAACTATTTGGTTGAAAATTATCTTTTTCTGTTGCAAATTCATATTTTAGGGTTGAAAACTTGACAATTTGGTTGAAAACTCATCTTTTTAGTTTAAAAATTCATCTCTTTGGTTACACATTTTCATGTTTTGTTGAAAATTCTTATTGTCTGGTTGAGAATTGAAGTTATTAACTGAAAATTAAATTATTCTGTTTATGATTGAAAAATGATTTTTTTTAGATGAAAATTCAGCTGTTCGGATGAAAATTGAAAACTCATGTATTCTGTTAAAAATTAATTTTTTTGTTCAAGATGCACCTCTTTGGTTAAAATTTTCAATATTTTGTGAAAAATTCGAAAATTTGTTTGACATTTTGTTCTTTCTTGACCGAGGAATCCTTTTTGGTTGAAAATTAACTGATTTGGTTGAGGATTCAACTAATTTTTTGAAAATTCGTCTTTTGTGGTTGAACTCCACTGTTTTTTATTTAAAATTAAAAACTTTTCTTGTTGAAATATCAACTACTTGGTTGAAAGTTGAACTACTTCGTTAAAAATACATCTTTTTTGTTAAAGATAAGGCCCTCTTTTGAACGAAATTAGCAAATAAATCGTTTAGGAAATATTTGAAATTGGTTTCATCAAAAAGGATCTCTTTCAAAGGGTCTTGTTTTCTAATGTCTTCAATTTCTGTTTATGATTCTAAAAAAGTGAATCGAAACTTTGTAAAAAGAAAAAGGGTAAATTTTGGTGAAAATTCTCGATGTTAGGTGTTTTAGGGGATTTTTCAAATTTACGGGGAAAAATAGGGGGAAAGGGGGAAAAATGAGGATTAGGTGAACAAAGGGGACGGACTGGTATCTCTGTTATTCTATCAAACGGAAAAAAGAAAACTTAAAACGAAAAAAAAAGAGGGAACAAATTAAATTAAATTATTGCATCAGGTAGTTAGATCCCCCATCAGCTTGCTCTTTATCTGACCGTTATCTGACCGTTATCAGACAAATCAGCTCTTCTTCGTCGATGAGACGTTATCGACAAAATCAGTCTGATAAAATCCACGATTCGTCGCGGCTCGTTTCCGACGTCCGGTAAGCCAACAACGTGCGATTTATCGCAATAAATTGCCACGCTCCATAAACTTCCTTTTTTCTTCTTGGGGATGAGGATAGAAGGGGAAAAACGACTGTTAACAAAAGTGGGCGGAGGCACCGAGAAGCCGTTCATTAGCCGTAAATCGTTTGAGCGTTAAATTGGAAATTTCTACTGGGGAGGCTTCTCTCGATTTTATGCCCTGAACCAACATCCGCTCTTCCTTAGCGGGACATGCGCTTCATCAGGATCTGCGTGGAAAATACGACTTTCTAGAGACGTGAGAAAAAAGACAGGGGACTTATTTGCAGGACGCGCACAGAATTGGTTGACTGACTCGACTTCTAGGGTAGTTGTTTTCTAGAGAAACTTTTCGATCAAAATCTCTTGTTAGGAAATTTCTTCTCCAGACCACGTTACCATGAACAACCCCCTACTTGGATGTTAGGGTTTTATGATTTGATTCATCCCCGATGTTTTGCAAAGTATCACGAAAGCGATTATTGGCCCCTCGATTCTTCGCGCCCACAATACCTGCGTGCCGCCTATAGCCAAGCCTCGATGACCCCCCATACAGAAATAATCACAAAGGGTCGAGATAGAAGCCGAGTGCCATGAATAAAGTATGACTCCTGCTGCATCGGAAACTCTCCCCTTCGATTCCGATCAATACTCAAGCCGGGCCCCAGCCACTTTCTTCTGCCCCTACCCCCAGCCCTCTTTTACTATGTCGTTGGCTCCCTCTTTCCCCCATCATTTATCCATCCCCGGGGTCACCCTCAGGGTCAAAGGCATCACCCGAGGGGGCATAAATCAGGAGATCCTTCGTAAACAAGCGCGCTCCGCAGACCTCTTTGAAATTAATTTATCAGGCACCGAACGCCTCTCAACTGCTTCGTAAAAGCCACCCTCTTTCCTTCAACCCTTTCACTCATGCCCGCACTTTTTTTTATCCTCAGACTCAGAGTGTCGAAAAACCAGATTTCCAGAGTCGGATTTAAGTCTCAAGGTGCCCTGGGCCACCCTAAAATCTGCTGCCCTTTTTTGAATTTTTATTACTTGTTTTTTCGAGTGCAGAGTTGACAAGCAAAAAAACGGACAATTCGAGTGAGAACACACGCGTTTTGTAGTAATAAACAAATTTAAGTCTTCGTGTCGCCCCTAAAAATTTGCCGCCCTCTTCCTATTTTCATTACTAGTTTTTTTTTCGACTGCAGAGTTGGCAAGGAAAAAAAAACAATACAAGTAAAAACAGACGTGGTCTATGATGATAAAAAAAATATAATACATGCGTCCTAAATTACGACCCAAGACAGATTTATGTGTAAACATCTTCGATAAACGTTAAATCAAACTAGAATCTTACATAAATCAAAGAATAAATAAATTTTTGAGAAATCTTGAAAGATTTCAAAGTTTTTGCAAAGATTTTGCAATTTAAAAAGATTATACAAAGATTTCTAAAGATTGCAAAATATTTCCAAGATTTCAAACAAACGTTAACTTGAACTAAAATCTTACATATATAAAGAAATTCACAAAAATGTTACAGATTCCAGAAAGATTTCAAAGATTTTACAAAGAATTCAAATACTATTTCATCATGACGCACGAAGCGAAGCTTTTGCAAATTGCAGGGATCACAGCCCGTCCCCCTTTTACCTAATAGTCTTTCTTCAAATTTCAAAAATTTCTCCAAACACCTAAAATCGAGAATTTTGACTCAATTTTCCCTTTTTTTTAAAGAGTTTCGATGCATTTTTCAAGAACCGTAAACACAAATTCAAGACATTAGAAAACAAGACGTTTTGAAAGGGATTCTTTTGTAAGATACCAGTTTCAAATATTTTTTAAACGATTTATTTGCTTATTTTCCTCAAAACAGTACCTTAAATGCTTTAAATTCCTCATATTTAAAAAGAAATGATATCTTCAACAAAATAGATGAATTTTTAACCAAAAGGATTAATTTGCCATCAAAAAAGACGAATTTTCAACTAAAAAAGATAAATTTACAACCGAAAATGGAATAGTTAAATTTTCAGTTAAAAAAATTAATTTTGAGCAAAAAAAAAAAGAATTTTAAACCAAGAGATTTTAATTTCAAATAAAAAACAGTTAAATTCAACTAATAAAGACGAATTTTCAACAAAATAGTTGCATGTTGCACCAATCAAAATGATTTTTTAACGAAAACATAAATTTTCAAACTAAAAAGACGAATTTTTAAAGAAAAAGTTAAGTTTTAAACCAGAAATGATTTTTCAGTTAAGAAAGAAAAGAAATTTGAACCAAATTGTAAATTTTACTAGCCAAAAAGACGAATCTTCTGCAACAGTTGAATTTTCAACAAAATAATTAAATTTTCAACCAATAAAGGATAAAATTTCAACCAGGACGAATAATTTTCTACTTTAAAAGAACAATTTTAAACCAAAAAATTGAAAAAAAAGTTGAACTGAAAAAAAAGATCAACTTTCTGCCAAAAAGGACTAAATTTCTACCGAAAGAAATGTCAACTAAATTGTTGAATTTTCAAGCCAAAAAGACGATTTTTTTTTAAAACAGTTGAACTTGCAACCTGAAAATATGAATTTTCGACAAGAAAGGTAATTTTCAACCAAATAATGAAATTTTTCATAAAAAAAGATGAATTCTCAAGCAAAAATATAACATTAGACTTTTCAACCCAAAATAGTTGGATTTTCTTATTGGGTTCTAATAATTCAGTTCGTCCTTAAATGCGTAAAAACAAGAGAAAAAAAAATGTTATCTTCATAATATTTTTACTTTCGTAGATAATAATAAATTTTTCTTCAACCAGACTTTTTTAGCAGTGATTCAAAAATGTTTTGAACGTATGGGAGCTAATTTCAACTGATAAAAATACATTAGAAACAAATTTAAAAGTCCGAGGAAACAAAAACTTGAAAAGTATGTTTTTCAAATAGTCATTTTTGTGTTTTTCAAATTATTTTTCTCTAGCTTACATACTTAGAAAAATACATTTAAACAAATCCAAACATGATCACTTCATAATTCTGTTATTTATACATTTCTCATTCTTCAATCTTTTCGATTTTTTTTCTGATGTATTTAATTATAAATGAAATTATATATTATATATTATAAATGAATTATTTTTCTGTAGAAATTTCCTTGTTTTTGGAGTTATAAACTTTCCAAGTTTGTTCGTGAAAATTGTAGCTACACCCCTGCACTTATGGTTAATTTATTTATCTATCTTCCTTTCTCACTTGAGTTGTGTATTTCCTTTTGAGGTTAACTTTAGATTACGTATTCTCACTCGTCACTTGTCTTATTATACGTGTAATGTATTTCCTTTTGAGGTTAGTTTTACAAAAATGTGTCACTTCCTCGCCTCTTTAGCGTTCCATTTCTCGTTTAGACTCGTATAGACCCACTCTTTTCAAAGTGTTCTAAAATTTAAGCATGCCAGCCATCAATTACAACTCGAGAATACCGATTTACGCCAACCCACGGGGGTGATGCTGCGTGATAAAAATTGGAAACAAATATTTCCAATATGACCGCTTACGAAGCGACACGTGAGCCTATGTGAGAACTGGGGGAACTAAAATCGCCAGCGACCGCGCGGGCGGGATATTTAAATTTGAAATATTGTACTTACCAGGTTGTCAAGAATTTGTAACACTGTTAATTGATATTATTACATACAAAAAATGAAGTACACAATAACATCAATAAATGGTATTATAAGTTATTGAAAAGATTATTGGTAAATGGAATTTACCGCGAGTTATTACAAGAGTAATTTCTAACGGGTGTTGAGTACCTTTCATTCAAGCGTATGAAATAATCCCTTGGAAATTGTGCGTTTCAGAAGTGATTCAGTAAAAGGAGTGTGTCTCAATTCTCCTACTTAAGGTGCTCTACTTCCTTTTACGTTCTCAGGATTAACGGAATTAGCCCAGTTTTCGGACGGAATCTTCAACAAGCATTCGTTGACACATGGCTAACATGGCTTTGATAGCTTTGCTTCAGCCATAATATCAGTACTAACACACTAACGATTTCAAAGTTCACTACATTTTCACATCTGAATATTTTTTAAGTCCCTAGAAAGGACCCCAGATCGAACTGGTTCGGAAGTCAGATTTGTTACCGGAAGTTACTATGCTAGCTTCAATGCCAGCTTCACCTCCGTGCGCCAACTATTCTAAAGTCAGCCATTTTAGCATTCTAAAAAAGTTGAACGATACTCGAGAATTGCACCCCAGACCTAACTCTCCATATCGAGGTCTAAGATGTTTACACATCAAAAAGCTAAGCTGCCGTGCCTCCCCTAAAAATATACCGCCCTAGGCCATGGCCTTCTTGACCTTGCAAATACAGCACTGCAGCTTCCTCACCAAAGGAACTTTGGGTCAATAAAAAACGATGTCTTTCAAAAAACCAGCAAAGATGTCATTTAATAACTGACTTTTCTCTTTTTTATCACCATAAAAAGCGTCTCGGATTACGGATCTCGTGATCTTTTTATCCAGAAACTTTGTTTAATGAAAAGAAATACTCAAGAAGTCCATTTATGTATTTTCCCTCGTTAAAACCACAACCATTACACAAGTTCCGTTCCTAAAATGAAGAATGCACGAGATGCACAACTTTGAAAACAAAAGCATTAGGAGTAAAAGATCACATGTTTTCTCAGCTTTTTTCATTCCTGATCTCTCGTCTGGTGTCGACGCAACACTTTTCCGAGATTAAACACATTCTCGCCCCACAGGTCGTTTTTCTTCTTTTCTCTCGGTAGTTGAGAAACGAGGGATAAAAAGAATGAGGAGTGCGTCCCTCTCTGTCTTTTTGTGTCCCTTTTCTGTTGAACCTCTCTTTACCTCCCCGGATCGCAGCGTGGAGGCAAAAAGGCTGCGTTTCTTAACGCGCGTTAATTAAATTGCAATCCACGATAATCCACTTTCGAAGTCTTTTCTGGTCCACCCAACCACCCAACTCTTTCGCCTTTAGTGACGCCAATTCTCTCCCTCTGACTGGCGGGACCAAGCATTAACTTTATTGAAGAGGGTAACTTCGTTTGATGGTGTCTATGTGTGTGACGCTTTTACCGCCACTCGCAAAGACCTTTTTAGGGGCGGCTTTCGACCCGATAGGGCTGCCTAATTGTCTTTGAGCCATCGGCTTTCATCTTCCTGTGATCGCACTAGATGTAACTTTGTAACATTCTAATAATAGCGTATGTCGCAAATGACAACGTATTCAAAACACAATGACATTGTGAAAATTCTTGTTCTTTTTTGAAAAAAAGAAAATAGATGAAAAAATTAATCTAATCGGAGGAAGCCTTGCATCCTCTTATCGAGGTCGAAGGCTAAACTCTCTTATCGGGGTCATAAATTTAACTTTCAACATCTTCCTTGTTTTCGTGTTTACAAAAACCGTTTAGTACAATATGAGCCTAGTTTTTTTATGATAAATTTAATGCGCTTGTGTAAGTTGATATAAAAGCATTTTTAGAGTCACTTTTTTTACATTATTTACTTTTTCTTTACATAATTCAAACTTTTAGTGTATCTAGGCTTATTAGATACCCTAAAATGTTGGGGATTAAATTCAGTAAAATTTGTCGGAGTTTGAGCAAAATTGATGTTATTTCAAGTAAAATTCATCTGATTTTAAATAAAAACTACTACTACTACTTTTGTACGGGTGCTGGGTTCAGAGATTATACAGTGGTGTGCAAAAGTTTTGGGCCGAACACATTTTTAACTATATATAGTAAATAAAAGCAGCTAAGGAAGATTGAGTATATGTTAGTTTTTAGTGTTTTATTGAACTACAAAATTATGGAATTTATATATTTATAATAAAGATTGTTGACAATTTGTTCCACAATGTTTTTTATGACGGTGTTCAAAAATAATGAGCCACTCTTATTTTACAGCTTTATAAAATAGTAAACGTTTACAAAATCAAGAAAAATAATTACATATTTCGTTACTTAATAACTAATACTCAGAAGCCATTCCCTTTGCAGTAATTACAACAGCACATCGACGAGGCATTGAATCAACTAAGCACTGAACGTAGTCCTTTGGTATTTTTTCCCATTCTTCCTGCAGATTTTGCCATAAAGCAGCTTTGTTCGAATGTTTTTTGTTGCAACAAGAATTCCAAGTGCATCTCACAAATTTTCGATCGGATTCAGATCTGGAGATTGAGCTGGGTGATCTAAAAGCTTCACTTTTCATACTTTCAAACATTCCTGGACCAGCTTCGACTCATGTTTTGAACCATTATCTTGCTGAAAGATCCAATCTTCAGGCATCTTTTTCTTGGAATGTGCTAGCAAGTTTTCTGACAAAATATCTCGATACATCACATTATCCATAATACCTTTGATCTCGTTCAATGGACCTACTCCTCGCGAAGACATAGCTTCTCAAGCCATGATTGATCCACCCCCATGTATAACTGTTGGAATTTGATATCGGGAATCGTATCTTGTGTTTTTCGGACGTCGAACAGACTTTTTTCCATCACTTCCAAACAGATCAAATTTTGATTTGTCAGAAAAAAGTACTTTACTCCACTGCTTTGGTGTCCAGTGTTGGTATTTTCATGCGAATGTCAATCGAGGCTTCTGATTTTTCTTGTTGATCAATGGTTTTTTAATACCAACGCGTCGAAATAGTCCTACATCATGTAGACGACGTGACACCGTTCTCTTACTTACATTGGCAAGGTTTTCATCGCGGAGTTCTTGAGCAATTTCAGATCAGTTTTCTTGACATCCGAGGTGGATTTGCATTTAATGATTTTATCAACATGTACAGTCGTTTTCTGGGACCTACCAGATCGTGGGAGGTCCAATAGACACTTGGTAGGACCCAACAGAGTTATCAGAAATATATAAACACAGTGGCCCAATACTTTTGCACACGTAAATACAGAATATGAACGATATAGAATCGGTAAATGTTTCTTTTCAAAAGCTGTTACCTATCTTACTGTTTAGTACAAATAGTATACTTAGTTTGTATATAAATATACATATCTTTTCTTAAGTTAGCATTTTAGGAAATAGTTCAAAAAAATAATGTGGCCCAAAACTTTTGCTCACTACTGTACATGCAATCCTGAGTGTTTACTCACTCGTCGCGTTAAGTCCGGTCGAAACTAGATTTTAATAGCCTCTGCAACTTGGCCGACCAGACCCGAGGCTGGTCAGGTTACGCGAGAAGAGTGTATTTTCTTTCATTATATTGTCTTTAGGTAAGTCGTGCTAACCTCGTATTCCGTGGTTGTCTCAACCTTGGCAACCATTGTCGGACCAACCATGGAAAATAGATGAGCTTGCGTTATCATTAAGATAGTTTGGCCAACCAATGGTTCACAAATTTGAGCCAACTATAGAAAGCAATAGTGTGCCAACCTCGTATTCTGTAGTGAACTTAACCTTGACAGCCACCGTCGGGTCAACCATAGGAAAACAGGCGGGCTTGCGATATCATTACACTAGTTGGACCGACCAATGGTTCACGAAGTTGAGCCAACTTTAGAAACCAACAGTATACCAACCTTGTATTCCAAAGGTCGGCCCAATCGTAGCCCGAAGGAAAATTCGCACCTGGGTTTTGTGTCAATTCTATGAAAATAAGAGATTCAAAATCGATAGCCTAAGTTGAATATGTAGGATAGTCGTTTCCTCACGAGGATTCGAATGGCTTTCTTTTCATCTCCATTCTCGTCACTTGGCTGGAAACGAATGGCGTCGACAAGGGGATAGGATAAAAAGTCGAAAAGACGAGAAATTGAGAAAGCAACCGAGCTGAACAAAGTCCAAAAAAGAAGAGAAGTAAGTAGAAATGTGGTCGAACCGGCATACTCAATCTACCCAGAATTTATAGCGATTTAACCCCACGGCTTTTCCGTAACCTTGGCAATTTACGACTTCGAGCGATTATCGATTAACCGTTAAAACTCACGGCCGATTCAACGAGGATTAGATTACGCAAGCTCTCGCTGAATAGCGGCAAGCTACACCTCTATCTCTCTTGTAAAAAGGACTTAGCGAAGCAGGGCAAAAACGAGGCAATTAACAGAAGAGCACAGCCGATTATATATCAAAAAGTAGAGAAAAATTCGAGGAAAAATTAGACTCATTTTAACTTTTTTTTTACAGCATCCATAAATCTCGATTTTTGTTAAAAATAATAAATGGCCTTTTTTGTCCAATAGTAACAATACCTCATCCAAATGTGCACTTTTTGAAAATAAAGATAATTCCAACAAATTTTGATGCGCGTGCAGAGTGTCTGCTTGAAATAAAGTTACAAACTTTGTGGTATGTATGTTGATCAAAAGGAAAAACGCAAGTCTGATAAGAGGCTGGTCATACATTCATGTCCTAGTCGAGACGCTAGTATTTTTATTATTCTATTTTTTATACTATTAACAATACACATATATTTATTAAAATATGCTTAAAAATGATGCAGAGACAATTATTGAAGGTATTTTGAAAAACTGTACATTTACCCTAGGAGGAACTGCGAGAGGCCCACTAGGGACCCGCAAGGGCAATCATAGAGGCAAACATGAGGGAAACTCATGTAGAATCCTTATGGATTAGCATGTCGTTTCCATGAGGGGCCACACCTGGATTGACCTCATGGGCTGAGGGCAATCCATAAGGGTCCACTCCATTTTTCCACACGGGAAAGTATCAAATATCCTAGAATGCTGAGAGATTTCAAAGAATTTCTCTGAGTAAAGGGGAGACCTGCTTGAAAATTCTGTTTCTATACGAGGGTTTCATAAATCGTTGAGTTGTGCAACAGCGATGAAATAACGAACTACTTGAGAGTGAAGGAAAGGAACAAAAAAAGGCAAACGTTCATTAGTAATCGCGAGGGTCGGGCTTGCAGTTCGCTAATTAATCGGCAAGTTAATTGCACTATGAAGTCTTACTTGCTCAATTGAGTACCCTTAATGATTTCAGACTTTAACTGATGGATGGGATGCTGCTTTTTCTCAAGTTTATTCCCTCGGTGATTTAATTCAATTTAGAAATTTTAATTTCAAAGAAGAAAGAAAGAAAATTTAATCTCAAAGGCAAATCCGGTCAAGTATTACAAATTTATTATTAGATGGATTATATTTTCACCAAATTAGAAAGAATTCATGAGTCTGAAGTTCGCAACGTTTACGAAAAACGCAAGAATTTTTTTTTTTTTTTGAAAAGTCGGAATGTTTTTGTTGATAATCACCAAATTTCATGCCAAAAGCTACCAAAAAGTTGTATCCTTCTATCGCATGTGGAACCAACCGCAAGTCAAGCCCTAAAGTTTCAAAAGATCTGAAATAAAAATTTGAAAATTTGAAATGTTTTGGCTGATAATGGCAGCATTACATATAATTATTTTAAACTTAGAGGTTGATTTAGGGTGTGTTCAACATGAGCTAGAGCGATGAAACTTTTTCGCGATACTTTTGCCATAAAATGCTGCCATTATCAGCAAAAACATTTAGACTATTTAAATTAGTGTCTTTTTCAGGGTGTCTACACAAATCCAAAAAAAAATACCCTAATAATTCCAGGTTTTTTCCAGGTTACTCTAGATTTTTCCAGGTATAATTTTTCTTAATACAAAGCCATTCAAGAATTTAGTATCGCATTTTTTAAAGTATGTAATCGGCCCTACAATCCGTCAAAGCATTACATAATACTTGAAAAATTCAAATTAAGGTCCACCTGTGCATGTTGAACTTGTAATTACTAACGAAAATTTGGAGGAAATTATTAAAATGGGTTTCTTTCTATTTTGAAATTTTCGGATGACTATTTACCAGACGTTAGAAGCGTAAATGCTTCAACATGCGTCCATCTAATTCAATGATTGTAATTACTTAAAATTCAAAAATCGGAATACGTACACAATTTGGAAAATGTGACCATTTCAAGCTAAAAAGTAACTGAAAGTAACTTATGTTCATAAAAAATAAGCCATAACGTCATTTAAATTCCTGAGATGTCATGTCGAAGTTATTGCATTTTTAACAAGATAGTTACATTTTCAACAAAAAAAAAAGAATTTTTAAACAAGCAGTCCCATTAACAACCAAATAGTTGAAGTTTCAACAAAATAGTTGAATTTTTAACCGATTAGTTGAATTTTAAACCTACAAAGATGCGTTTTCAATCAAGTGGTCAAATTTTCAAACAAAAAAGATTAAAATGTAACTGAAAGCAGTTGCATTTTCAAACCAAAAAGACAAATTTATTAGAAGACAGTTGAATTTTCAACCCGAAAAATTGAATTTTCAACAAAAAACTTGATTTTTAACCAGGAAAGATGAATTTTCAACCCAATAGAACGAACTTTTCACAAAACAGTTGAATTTTCAACAAAATAGTTGAATCTTCAACCAGAACAGATTGAATTTCAACCAAACAGTTGCATTTTCAACCAGAAAGATGAATTTTTAACTTAAAACGATCAATTTTCAACCGAAAATGAAATAGTTACATTTTCAGATACAAAAATTAATTCTCGAAAAAATTTTTTTTTTAACAAAATAGTTAAATTTTCAACAATTGAGATGAAATTTTAAACAAAATGATGAATCTTTAACAACGAAAAAATGAATTTTCTACAAAAGAGTTCAACATTCAATCAAATAGTTGGGCTTTCAGCCGAGAAAATAATGTTTCAACCAAAAAGTTTAATTTTCCACCAAAAAAGACGAATTAGTAACAAAATACATGAATTTTCAACAAAATTATTGAACTTTCAACCAAACTGTGAAATTTTTAACCAAACGTGATGACTTCCGTACTAAAAATATAATAGTGGACTTTTCAACAACAACAAAATTAACTTTTAAGCAAAAATGACACTATGACACTATGATTTATATATGTAAAATTAAAAACCTATATTTTTCCATTTGTGAAAGTAATGTTATAAAAGGATAATAAATTTCTTAGTGCTACAAGTTTTTAGGGATTTAATTAATATGATTAATTGAGGAAGCTTTGACGATTTATTGCAGGATATTATTATATAAACTAATTATCACTATCAAATCATTAAATAAACGAATAATACTGAAAACACAACTAACAGTTTCTTGAATTTGTTCCTAAAGTCCACGAATACGAATAATAATTTTAAAACAGTTTATTTTATTTTAATGCTTAAAAATCAATGCATATTTAACATATTAATATTTTGAAAAAATATATTTTCCTGAGATTAAAGAAAATGATAAAAGGGGGTTTCATTTAAATAAATATAAATCCAGTACTATAAATTTACTTTCATAAAAAAAATGTTATTTACTTTTATATCACAATTTAAAACCAAATTTAAGCACGTTTGAAACAATTCCTAGGGTGGGTTCCACATTCGCTGGAGGTCTGAAACTTTTTTGGGTTCCTTTTGGCATTATACTCGTATTCGGCCATTATCAACGAAAATATTCCGACTTTTTGAAAAAAAAATGCTTGTGTTTTTCGTAAACGTTGCGAACTTCAGACTAATAAGCATTCGAATTTTGAAAGCTTCCATTTCGAATAATTGGACATTCAAAACACTGAAGGCGTCTACTATTATTATTATAAAAGATTATATCTCAGACTTAAGAAGGTTATAGCCCAATATGTCGAAAGCACTTTTTGAGTTGGATATTTGTACCAAATTGAATATATTTGCACGGGGTTATCCCGGTTTATATCATCAGTCACGGACGCATTTTGGTAATGCAATCAAGTGATATGATGAGAGT
>JAUMHM010000085.1:13519264-13539560 GCA_032362435.1 Melikaiella ostensackeni | reverse complement strand
TCAATATGCTCTGAAGGCTAAGATAAAAAATATAAAAACGTGTCTTCAATATCATTACATTAGACTATATACAAAATATAACTGCTTCGTATATAGACCCAATGAATTAACTATTTTATTGAAAATTTAACTATTTGATTAACTTTTTTGATGAAAATTTATATTTTTGACTTCAAAATGCAAATGTATTGTAGAATATTCGTCTTCTTGGATTGAAATTTTAATACCTTGGTAGAAAATTTAACAATTTGGTTGAAAATTTAAGTGTCTGGTTAAAAATTAACTTTTGTGGTAAAAATTCATATTTTCGGGTTGAAAAAACAACTTTTGTTGAAAATTCATCTTTTGGTTTAAAAATTCATCTCTTTTGGTGAAAATTTCATCCTTATTGGTTAAAAATGCAAATTTTGGTAAAAAACTGACCTGTTTTGGTTAAAGATCCAACTATTTTGGTAGAAAATTCAACTCTTTTCTTGAAAATTAACTTTTTTTGTTGAAAATTTATATTTTCAGGTGAAAAACTGAACTGTTTTGGAGAAAATTAGTCTTTTTGGTTAAAAAATTCATCTCGTTTGGTAGAAATTTCATCTTTTTTGGTTGAAAATGCAACTTTTTGGTAGAAAATTGTTCTGTTTTGGTTGAGGATTCAAACTATTTTGTTGAAAATTCAACTATTTGATTAAAAATTATCTATTTTGTGAAAAAAATCGTCTTTTTGTGGAAAATTAATCGGTTTAGTTGAAAAGGCAACTGCTTTGTTGAAAATTCGGCCTTTTTTGGTTCGCAATTCAACTACTTGGTTGAAAGTGGAACTATTTCATTGAAAATTCGCCTTTTTTGTAGAAAATTAATCATTTTGGTTAGATAGGCAACTGTTTGGCTGACAATTAATCTGTTTTAATTGAGTATTTAACTATTCTGTTAAAAATCCGTCTTTTTTTGATTAAATTCAACTGTTTTTGATTTAAACTTGAAATCTTTGGTTGAAATATCAACTATTACATTTTTCGCTGAAAATTATTTTTTTTTTTTTTTGAAAATTGAACTAAATGGTTGAAAGTGGGACTACTTTGTTAATAATTCATTTTTTGGTTGAAGATTCATCATTTAATTTGAAAATTCATATTTTCGGGTTAAAAATTCAACTTTTGAGTCGAAAATTTGTCTTTTTGGTTTGAAAATTTATTCATTTTAGTAGAAAACTTGATCTTCTTTCGTTAAAACTGCAACTGTTTGGTTGAAAAATAATCTTTTTTGGGTTGTTCATTCAACTATTTTGTTGCCAATTCAACTTTTTTCGGTAGAAAAATATTCTTGTTTTTAATTTAGGAAGTTTGAAAAAAACGATCACAAGATATTCTTAAATATATTATCACCATCAAATAAGTAAATAAATTAATAATACTAAAAACATAATTATTAATTTCTTAAATTTGTTCCTAAATTATATGAATTTGAATAATAATTAATAAGAATTTGTATTTTATCTTCATACTTAAAATTCAGTGCATATTTAACATATTAATTCTATAAGTAAAAGATATTTTCTTGAGAATAGTGAAAATGATACTAAGAAGTTTGATTTAAAGCAGTATAAATGCAATAATATAAAAGTCACTTTTACAGATAAAAAATTATTGTTATTCAATTATATATTACAACTTCGAAAAAAAATTCAGCAAGCTCGAAAAAATTCCCTGACATTTCCAGGTTTTTCAGGTTTTCCAGGTGAGTAGACACCCTGGATTCGTAAATCAATCGTAAAAAATGCATTTTGTATTAATATATATATGCTTTGTAAGTGCGTATGTATGTGAATACGATATACATTTTTTACCGCTTATCCGGATCAGAAATAACCCTTTTTGAGCCTTTCGCGATGAGAAACCTATTATTTTTCCTATTCTGACATACAATGACCTTGCGTGAACTGAAGACATTTTTTTTTGGACTTATCTTTTTCGGGACTTATTTTGGCACCTACCAGAAACTTTTCAGCCCTAACCGAAAACGAAAGCAAAATATTTAATTTTTCGATACGCCTTAGTGCTATGTCCACTTTTTGACGAAATAGAGTTTTCTTAAAAATTCATAATTTCTCGCTTTTTTACACCTATTTCAATGAAAAAATTATTCAGATTTTACAATTTTTCCCCCCTAAATTTAGTATTTCAATGAATTCGAATATTTTCAAATTTCAAAGAATTGAAACTAAATGAATGAAGTATACTAAACTATTCAATTTTTTTAACAATTCGACGGTTATTATAGGATTTCAACAAGTATTTAACAATTGGAAATATTATTGTCAAAATAAAAAAATGTTCTACTAGAACTATAAATGTTACTTTTCCTGTTAAATGATGTAAAAAGTGTGTGTAAATTGTGTAAATAGTGTAAACTGTTCCTCTAGGTAGGTTCCTTTGTCTCTCTTGTAAAATTTGGTTGATTGAACTTAGCACCGTTCAGCATACCCCGCTTCAAATTTTAAATTAAAAACATTAAAAACTAGTGAATTTCCAATCTAAAAAGCTCAACATTGAAACATTATTAGCTGAAGCTTCCAAAATCAAAAAGTGTGCTATTTAAATTTGTAAGTAATTAAAATTTAACAAACTCTAAATTGGAAGTTTTCAAGAATAAACTATGTTAAACAACAAGCTCTCGGGAGTTTAACCTGAAGATATTTGAAAATTGAAAAAATGATAATTAAAAACCTACTTTGAACAATATAAAAATGAGAAGGTTTATACATTTAAATATAGTTTTTAAGACTTAGATATTCACAGCTCAAACCCCTAAAAATTCATCCTCCATTTTTATCTGAACCATTTGAAATTCCATCATTTGAGAATCAAAACGTATAAAATTTAAGAATGTCAAATTTTAATAAAATTATACAAGTTTACATTGAGACAATTTCAAGTTTCAAAATTAAAATATTTAATATCTGTAATTGATATATCAGTAATTGAGTAATCTCTTTAATTTTGAATGATCACAATTTTAAAGTTCTGAATTTTCATGCTGAATGCTGTTTTTTTAATTTTTCCCTTTCATAAATTTTAATTTTGTAATTAAAATTGAAATGGTTGAATTTTTAAAAGTATAATAACCAAGTTGAAAGTAGTTAATTTTTAGACGATTTAAATATGCTTAAAATAATTGAAATTTTAATGGGTTTGAGTATAAAAAAGTTTTTATATTACAATTCTTGTTAATTAGAAATTTGGCAGTTTTAAATGAAGTTCGGATTCGTTTAATTTTCAACTTTCCTTAGTAGAAATTTTTTCACTGTTAATGTTTCCTATTTAAAATTACTTTATTTTGATCGGTTTCAAGTAGAAATAATAAAACTTCAATTCCTTTGAGTTTTAAATGATCCAATTATCAAAAGTCTAATATGAAATTATTCAATTTTGCACGTTTTGAAATTGTGCTATTTTTGAAACTTTAATCTGAATTCATTCCATTTCGAGATTCTTTAATTCAAAACGAGATTGTTCAATTCTGAACGCTTTGAATTAGAACTGATACAATTTCAACTCCTTTCTAATGAAATTGTCCGATTTTCAAAATTTTAGTCTGAAATTTCTCAGTTTTAAGAACTTTCTAATTAAATTTTTTCAATTTGAAACACTTTTAATTTCAAATTATTCAACTTTGAACGCTTTTATTTAAGAGCGATACAAGTTCAATTCCTTTTCGTTCAATTTGAAATATGGTCCTTTTTTCAAAATTGTGGATAATCTTTCAAATTCTAATGTCCAACTAAAAGAAGCAAAAGCAAAATAGATTCGTAACTGTTGAGTTGCGAAAAAATTGCCAAAAGTTCCAAAATGTCGCAAAAAAACTAGTCAAAAAATTAAAAAGTGACATTATAAAAAAACCCTTTTGCATTGGAATTTATCTGATTTTTTGAGGCAACAATCTGATTTTCGCAAAAATAGCACTTGTGCCCTTTTGGAACGCCACCCTCCAACTAGAATTTTAAAAATTCTATGCTCTCCAATAATTATAAGGACTATACTCACTTGTGACTGAAGATTAATGAGTTTTAACTGAGAATGGAATTACATTGTATCAAATGCGACACGAAATTACTTAAATAGAATAAGGCAAAAATAAACCCTGAAATTGACTTTGTAAGCTTTTGGGCATTCATAAAGTTAAATTGAAAATAGCTAAGTTATAACTAAATTAAATAGTCGCTGACTTTTTGCTTTTCAATTAGTGAGTTTGATCAATTCAGATTAAAAGTGTAGGAATCAGATGGTAATAATCAAAACAGGAATGATTTTATCGCAATAAACTCGAAAAGTGTTTTTTATCCAACTTAGGGATGAAAAAAAAGGTAATTGGTATCTGGCTCACTTTTCTCTAAATAAATTAATATCATTTCACTTCATGAATGAGACTGAGAGAGAACTCTTCACAGGTACAGCTGAAATTTTTAGTAGGTTCCTGTCACTGAAACTTCAGTAACTCTTTCTGCGGACATGAGAAGTCTATGAAATCTGCCTCATGAGTGAAATTTCACTGAGACTTTAGAGTTATAAATTTCGTCTGAAGCGCTTGGGAGAAAACGCCTACCCCGTGAATATACGTTATACGACATCATCATAATCTGCAAATCGAGGTGCGGAGCAAGCAAGATGAGCTGAGTGGGTGAGGGTGAGTGTAAAAATGAGGGAGGGAGTCGACAGATGCTGAATGGCGCTTGTAAATACCGTGGATGTCGAGACACAAAGGGTGCCAGAGGAAAGAGGAGAAAAAGTGACAAAGAGAGAAAACAAAGCGGAAAACGAGTTGAAGTGAGAAAGAGGACACAAGCGGAGACAAAGGGTTGTTCAAACATCCCTTTGTTGAGCGTGTCGGGACAGGAAGAGGAAAAAGTAACGTTGGTTAGTAATTATTTAGTGACCAGTGGAGCGAGTTCAGAGAGAGGGCGGGGTGACAGAAAAGAAGAGGAAGAGAGACAGAATGAGGAAAAAGATCTGCGAGTTTGAAATCTGACTGAGAGACCTGCCCAGACAGCAAGTAACGAGATCAAAATAAGGGTAAATAAACCTTGACATGTTACATCAGCCCCACCAGTGACAAAATTTTACCATCGAAAATTAGTGACATATTCGTCGATAGGGGCGCTTCCGAGGACGCTTCTCTAAAATGTGGCTGGTTTGGTGGCTGGCGCGCGACTGATAGCTCTCCCAAAATAAATTCGGACTTAAATATAAAGGTTTCGGTTGTGATAATCACTTCTTAGAGAAGAAAAGAAACTGGATTATCTACAGATGGGATTGTAAATTGTAGGTATTTATCAAGGCATTAGGTGGTCGATCTTCCACTTTTTTCTCTTACCCTTTAAAACCTCCCCTTCCTTAACCTCCATCTTCAACTCCCACCTTAATTGTCTTCCACTCGTTTTTACACCAGTTCCACTTCGTTACTGTTCGAATGCCAAGAAAAGGACTATAGCACCAGATCCCCCTTTTGCTCCGCTCTCCGGGTGGCCGATTCTACATCTACATTCTACACTAAGGTGATTTAACATCGAATAAGGCAGTTACAAATCAGCTTTATCGAACTCGATATCTTAATTTATAGCGCCAACCAGTAATTAGCGGGTCCTGATAGTGAATCTTGTTTTATTAGCATCCCAGGGTACTTCCACCGCAAAAGCATTAATTATCATCACGGTAAAAATACTTAGTCATATCATTTCTTCTAGGTACCTCAAAACCAGAAAGCTAATTTATCTGTTAGTAGGAAAGTTAAGTCAACTTGTCTGCCGAAAGAATGGTACTTTAACTGGTTTTTATCTACTTTCCCACCACGGGAATGAAGGCATTAGAGGGTGATGAATCACGAATCATGCTCGAAACATTTATCTAATCTAATCCAACTAAAGGCTACCTTACAAATCCATTACTCAATCGCATCCTCATGTCATCTCATAGTGCAATTTTATCAATTTTGTTGGTTCTTCCCATTCGTTTCTCTCAAGCATCTTTTCTGAGATGTCATCCTTGTGCAAGAAACCTGGATGCTTCGATTTCGCAGAAGGATTTACAGTGCGGAACGCAAGTGGCGTAGACACTAATGGCAGAGGTGGTATTCGCGGCGGCTTGTATTTCTCAAACCCTCCAAGTAGTATGCTTTCGAGTAAGCATTCTTTAAATTGGAACTTGGTAGCAGATCTTCTGAGTTTAAACGGTCTCGCGGCGCTCTGCATGCCACTGAGCTCTGCATTATTTAGCTTAGTCGAGGCGAGAGCAACGATGGAAGAAATAAAAGAGAAAAATAAAGAAAAAGGATGAAAAGAGAAAAAAAAGAGGTGGAATCTGAGTGCGATGAGAAAGGGAGACCAGGGGAAAGGGAGATACCGCGGCTACGCGAATTAGTCAAGTTAGCTGCTGTTATCGACCACCCGGGTCGGGCCACTCGTAATGGAACTGGATTTAACCCCAGGGTCCGAAGCGAATCTTTCTTCGCATACCCAGACCTGCCATGGACAGTTCACCACTTCACTGGAAAGGAACAAGTAATAAACCAACCAACTGACAACCATGATTGTACATATTGAAAATGGAGGGAGATAAAACAAAGGCGCACGTTTCCTGCAGGTTCCTCATCTAAGAAGTAAGTCATAACAAAACTTCAATTGTGTAATGTGAACACGACACTCAGAAAAGGTTCTTTATTCAGTGGTTTTGAGATGCATATAAAAGAAGCATCAAGCAAAATGTTGATCTATCTACAACACACTTTACATACTCAGTAATCAAAGTTAACACAACATATTTGCAAAAAAAGGATGAACTGTGTGAGGACTGCAACCTAACCAATCTTAGAGAATTATTGAAATTAATTATGAAATTAAAAAATAGAAAGAGTCCCGGAGATGACGGTAATCCTGCAATTACAGACCTATGAGTCTACTTAACTGTCTTAATAAAATTGTTAAAAAAATTATATCATAGACACTTAACAATCATATAAATAAGAATAACATTTTGATAGATCAACAGTTTGGCTTTAGACGAGTAAGACCTACTATTCGACAATTGTCTCCAGTTTTAGATACTATTACACACAATTTCAACATAAATGAGCACACAGGAATGGTGCTCATAGATGTTGAAAAAGCTTTTGACTCCGTTTGGCACCAAGTACTTCTATTTAAACTCACACAACTAGATTTTTCTAAATATCATATATGCGTTATACGTACGTGTAACATATATATATATATATATAAAATACATTTTACGTACATGCTGATGATGTAAAATCTACAATCAGAACAATTGTAGCTGGAGTCCCACAGGCGTCAGTGTTTGGTCCGGTACTATTTAATTTATTTTTTAATGATATAACACCCACGGTTACGAAGGGTACTAAAATAGCATTATTCGTTGATGATACTATTTACTACCGCTTATCTTATCGTGTCGATACAATATGTAGTCATCTTCCGCGCACTGTTACAAAAAACTTGAAGTTTTTTCACAAAAGGAAAATTAAGCCGAATGTTCTTGAAACAGATGCTATTTGATTTACAAGAAGAAGACCCATTGTCAACGAAACGATCATAATTGATGGTAATTCTTTGTCATAGAAAACTCAAGTTCGTTACCTAGTAGTTCTTCTCGATTCTAAACTTACATTTACTGAACATATTAATAATCAATGTAATAAAGCTATAGGAAAAAATTTATCCTATATGTATTCATAAGTCTGCTCTATTCTTTTCCAATAGAATGCTTTTACATAAACTACTTATCAGACCAGTACTAACCTACGCTGCTCCATGTTGGTCTAATATAAGCGATACTAATTATAATAAACTACGAGTTCTTCAAAACAAACATCTAAGAATAAAACTCAACTAGTAACTTCTTGAGTAAACGCGCAAATTCAGACGTATCTGAAATCAAGAATATAGGGAACTATGTCTTAAATTCCTCAGGGTACAACAAATATATACACAACACATGTTGCCCTAACAAGCAGAAGTCGCGTGATGCGGGACACCCATTTGACTGGGGCTTTACAGGATGAAAGTGCATCAAAATCCATGAGATACGTATTTTTTCTTTCGATCAAATGGGCCTTAGTTTCCGAGATATCGAGGATTGAGTATTTACGTTTGAGGGCTCAACTCGCCACTGCCGAGCGCGGAGCAAGCTCAGAAGCGTAAATACTCACACCTACATATCTCGGAAATTAAGCCCTATTGTATCGAACGAGAAAGTACGTATCTAATGGATTTTGATTAACTTTCACCGTGTACAGCTCCAGTCACATCGGTGTCGCGATTCCCGCATCTCGCGACCTCTCCTTGCAAGTTATTATAGTAATTATATCCAGCACAAATGTCTTACTAAAGTTGCAGGTTTTTTGTACGTATTTTTCCTGCAGTATGCTAACACATGTTTAGTATACTATTTAAGCTATTTATATGCAAAAGTACCCTACGACTCTATAGATTAGTGTAATAAGTTAAGCTTGGAACCGGATCAACCTACAAACTGAGTTGTGGAATTGTTGAAATTTTTGAGCTGTTTAAAGCCTCTTCTGTTCATTATGAACTTGTCTTTCATGAGATAATTGCAAATAGAAAAAAACTTAAATTATACTTCAATCAAATAACCCTAACATAAGGTCTGAAATGGTTCCGAATACAAATGTTTTCTTATATATCTTTCTGAAAAATAGTTCCGACATCGACTTTGCACCATAAACGTAATCGTTCTTAGGTTATTGGCAGCAAGCGCCAGTTTTCGGCGGATGCAAGGAAATGCTGAGAGGGTGAACGGATTCCCGAAAAGGGAAAAACCACCCCTTCTAAGGATATTGGTGAAGCGATTTAGATTCACGATAACACCAAGAGAGCGAGTCTGGATCGAAGTCTGGATGAAAGAGGGTGAATGCCATCTACTATTCAGCTTCAAAAAAATTATACTCAACCATATAATCACATTTTACGTTGAAAATAATAATTTTTATATTTATGTTTACATATTCTTTTCCTCTTTTTCTCGGTAATTTATTAAAACAATAGATTGTAGGTCAACAATGAAAGGAGTCGTTAAGAAGATTGTCTGCAGAAGTGAATAGGACATTTTTAATACCATTCAGCTTCGTTTGCAAATTTGCAAATATGATTATCTCGTTGACAAAGTCGGAGAGGCATGAGAAGCCGATCTCTCTTCGTGGCGCAATGAATGGATGATTGAAATGAAAAGAGTGAAGTGAATTATGTGCAAACCTTTCCGTTTACACGTGTAACATTTCAAGTGATTAACGCTGCAAGGAAATGAAATTTTCTCGCTTCTCTCGACACGAATGTAACAAATGCCAATAAAAGTGCACTAAAAGTTTATGCTAATGGCATTCAATACTTTATTAACTGCAAGTTAGACCTGAGTAGGCATCTGCAACCTCAACTGGAAGGAAAAACAAGTTTCTTGTTTAAACAAACTTTACTCGGAGAATGTGAAAAAAGTTCTTTTTCGCCTTTTATTAAGAAATTTTACAAGGTAGAACAAAGTCCCTATGAAACATTAAGATCAGGCTTTAAAAAAGATTGTCATGTAAGCAGAAAAGCCCCGCTCGGAAGCTAAAAGATTTTATTAAAGGTTTGTCGGAAGACCGACAATTTGAGTGATTTTAAAATCTGATAATTGCTCACTTTTTGTTTATTTTCTAATAGATAAAACAAATGAGTACAATTTAAATTGCTACGATTTAAAATTGCTTTTTATAACTTCATTACTTGAATTTGAAATTATTCTTCGAATGCTCCAATTTGGCGTTTTTAATTTCGAACATATTTAACTATTTTATTTTTTGAAAAATTGGCGAAAAACTAACACAGAAATATAAAATTTTTTGAAAGTAACAGTTCCTGAAATCACTTACCACAGTCATAAACATGGGTTTTTCGTCCCACGTCCGTGGGACACCAGAAATTTAAAAATGAGAGAAGCTGAACTCACCTGGAACAAAAAATAAAATATTTCTGTTAGTCCTAGAACCTAGGAAATGGTTTACAAAGAGAAAAATACAAATCTAAATAAATCAATCAACGCAGTTTTGCGATTGAGTTAATTGTTTCGATTGCATTTGTCCTCCTGGTTGAATAATGTGAATACGTAAAAAAGGCACTCGCAAAAAAAGTTTTGAAAAACGTGATAAGTGAGAAGTTGTCGAAGCGTAGGTGAGTGGTTTATATTCTCAAAAGTAATTTGTTATCATAGTCATAATGCACTTAACACTACATTATCACCAACGACCTTTCATGCAAGGTGATAGTGATCGAGCCACGCGGTCAGTTTGTTACTATCGTAATTAATAAAGCATAATTACGAGCGTGACTAACCATGCGACAAAATCATTAAAGCTTTAAAAGACCGTTCTGGAAAATAAAGTTACACATTGTTGAAGCAATTATTGCCCGGGAACGAAGTCTCGAAATAGTTCATTGAGAATATAAATGAGTGTCATTATATAAACGCGATAGTAATATTACCAACACTAATACAAATATGATAGGTAGAATTATCTAATGTCATAAAACACGAAAAATCGTTAAGTGGGTTTATTCTGCAATTATTGAGACGTAGAACAATATTATACTTTAGAGATTTTAATTGTTAAAGTTAAGACTTTAACATTCTATAAGGACTTCAAAATTAGATGCTATCTCAAAACGGAAAATTCAAAATTGCACAATTTGAAAGTAATAGCCTTCAAAATTAAATAAATTATCATTCAAAGCCAAAAAAAAATGAAGGCAATGACCAAATTAGAATCACTTAAAATTTTCTAATCTTTCAAGTGAATAACCATTCCAATTATAAACATTCAGAATTGAATAATTTAAACTATGCAGCATTGAAAATTGAACGATTAAAACTTATGTTACTTTACAACTAGATCATTTTCAAATTAGAATTGTGAAATTAAAACTTCCTTTATATTGAAATCTTTTAAAGTTAAATTATTTTAATTCAAATCGGGTGAATAAATCATAAATCATTATTAAATTGTTCCTTATATCATTCCAAATTCAAATATTTGACTTTTCATTCGGAAATTAACACTTACGAGATGGAACAACTGAAACTGTTGCATTCAAGACTGAAAATTCAGCACCCACGAATTTCAACCATTCGCACAATTAAACAAACTTTCAAAAGGCTTTCGATTTGAAATACTTGAATTTAAAAATCGTAAATTTAAAATTGTTCACAACTGAAGAATTTATATTTCAAGTATTAAATTAAAAATGGTCCAATTAAATCTTAATTCCAATAATAATGGTTTGATTTGAAATATTTAAGTAAAAAATTGTTCAATTTCAAAACCTTTCAATTTGAATATTTTATATTTTTTTATTAGGTAAATGAAAGCTTAAAGTCGCATCGAGAACAGTGGTCATTAGTGACTACAATATGTTAATTTGAAATTGTCCAAACATTAAAATCCATATTTAAAATTTTTAGATTTAAAGATTAACGATTGTCAAATTGACTAAATTGAGAGATTAAAAATGACAATGGTAAACTAAAGCTTTCAAAATTAAACAATTTTAAATTGGATATCTTGATTGGATAGGGTTTTCTACTAAAAATTAAGACAAATTCCGGGTCAAAAAAAAAGTTCAATTTGCGCTCGAATTTGGGTCCTTTCCAATATTAATAACTTTAAATTTTATTGAAATTCTTTGAGTTCTCAGATTTAGTTGAAACAACAAAAATGTTATTGGAACAAAAAAAAGTTTGGTAGCACAAAACAAAACATTTGTACTGCTTTACAAAAATAGTTTTCTAGCATATGTGTGTTTTCGACTTGAAACTGATGAATGAAAACCACTCGAATACTCCTAAATTTAAACGCATCATGAATTCCATTCCTTATCCAACTCTAATTCTTTCTACCGCATTTTTATTTTCGACTTAAAATTAGATTTTTATCACGAATTTCAGAGAGCGAAATGAAAAAATAATCATCCGGTAAAAAATCTGAAAGCGGCATCTACTTTAAATGCGGATCCGCGAAATAAAACAAGCGAGGCTTCATGCAGGCGAGTTGGAAGTTACCCATGAAGCGGCTGAAAGGATAATTCGCAAACGCGCAAATTGCGAGGGCGAGAACAAAAATTGAAACCGCTGATAAGAGTCTCAGTCCGGGAACCAGTTTGACAGGCGCGAGCCGTTATTAGCCGAACGTGGCACTAATTACATGGCATGTTTTTACAGGACGAGAGCATCGATGGTAAATATTGGCTTCTCGCGTTATACATTCGAAAATATCGGCCGCGAGCAATCGTTGAATTCCTCTTTCTCTTTGCGGCATTCCCCTTTCCATTTGCCGATTTTAACCATTTGATTCGAGCCGAGCTCATCGATAAAATCACCCTTAACATCCCTATTGATAAACTCGAGAGGAAAAGAAGTGCCAGGATATGAACATGGGACTATTTTAATTCGAACCCAATTTTAACTTTCGCTGTACATAGGATATTGTTGAATCTCATGGGATTTTCGCACTCGAACACTTACGGGCATTTCCATATACATAAAAAGTGTAATCGTAATGGTTTTTTTTCACTAAAACAAGACCCTAGAGAAAGTAAACCTTTTTTTCTGATGTGTATTTTTATGTAAAACGTACCTCTTTTATGCAAAGGGATACATAAAAAAGACTTCTTTATCAATACCCACATGATGGTCCCTTTCGTTGCTGAAGAAATTAATTATCTTAGCATCGTTGGTTTGCAGACTCATAAACGCGGATAACCTCGCGACCCTAGTGACACTGGTGAAACATAAAAGATGAACTTTATTCGGATGATTTTTGCGGAAATTAACAATTCTTATTGAACTTTTGACATCCTCGATATCAGCGGATGATTCTATAAAGAATTAACACTGCTAATATGTTTGCCGAGGTGTTAGCTTGATAGCCTGACCTTTCCGAGCGTAATTCCGATACACTCGACATACTATTTTAATGTGTGTGCGAAAAGTTCAAAATGTCTTCAAAATGTTGCAACAGTATTAACAAGATGTTGCAATTTCTTGGTATAGATACAGTTGGAAAACATCCGAAATTAAAATTGGCAAAGTGAGTGCCGAGGTGAGTGCAACAAATTGAGAAGAAAGAAAGGCTGGAGAAAGGTATATAGTAATTCTCTGATAAACTGTTTCGACAGCAACAGTTATTAAACCCACTCCCCTGTTTTGTCAGAGGCCGGACTTTCCAGACGTTTTACGACCAAAGTGGAGAATGTAGGAGGCCAATCTCGAGTTATAACATTGTGGAGTTGAGAGAGTAAGCAAACACGACCATCCTGTCCCGCTTTCCAGTAGCACGAAAACACAGAAGCTGCTGTAGTAATAACAGGCTTTCCCGACGGTTCTCTATTGTAGAAGCATCTGTTATAGATGTTGACTAAATCCATCAGATTATTTCCCCTAGCTACTAAACAACAATGTGTTTTTTCCAATATATCATCATCCACAATGCCTGGGGATTATTTGCCATATAATTATGGTTGAGAATTTCTATCTGAGTTAATCAAAAAATATTTCCCTCTAAACCAGACGTATTTCTACTTCTAACCATCAAGAAAGAAGGTATACAAATACTAGCATTGTTAATGTAGTATGTTTGATTTGGGGACTCAATTTTCCCAAGAAACAGCCATGCGGAGTATAACTGGATCA
Organism: Melikaiella ostensackeni; assembly: GCA_032362435.1. NCBI lineage: Eukaryota > Metazoa > Arthropoda > Insecta > Hymenoptera > Cynipidae > Melikaiella > Melikaiella ostensackeni. The sequence continues at coordinate 13,525,821 of JAUMHM010000085.1, read as the reverse complement.
CCCCAATTTTTGGCTTAATGATCCACTATGTCAATAATGGCTCGCCACCTAACAATCTGACGCTACGTTTGTCACGCGTTCCGTTTTACATTCGGCAATTAACAAATTAGGGATAAGTATCCCATTAATACAAGCTTTTTATTGAAAATTAAAGGATAATGTGTTTGTTCTGCAAAAGGAATATAAATTTCACCAAGAAACACACTACAAACTCTTGATTTTTGAAGAGTTCAAGTGGCCGTGAAATTATAACCCCAAATTATGTTAATATAAAATATACTTTTTCTAGACAGGCTCTATGAAAAACTTCAAAAAAATTGATTTTAAGTGAGTGCATTTATATTTCCTACAATTTTACAAGTATTTTCTTCAAGATTTCACTAGAAAAACTTTTATTGATAACAAATCATTTGATGCTATAGGGTTCTACATTATATTATGACAGCCATTTCAGTATAGCTAGATCATGCAAACTCTCATATGAAAGATTCAGCCACGCAATTCTATAACTTAGGCATACGACTTAGGATACTTTTTGGATAAATATTCTTATTCTTGATTGTAGCTGAGCGAGCAATACAATATGGTTGGAATAACCAGAATTATGCATGTACCGTTCAATTAATTCTTTCAGTGCCTCTCAAATCTAAATCTACAACTCCGAACACTAAACTCTCGATTTACTTATAATTTTTTTAGAAGCTGGAAAGGTTATTTGTAAGGATTAAATTAGCTGTTCTAATTCTAACAAGCTTACAGAAAAACAATGGGATTATTTTTGTTGCAGCTCATTTGTTATGTTCGCAAAATAATATTTTTTTTCTCAAAATGAGAATACTTCAAGTGTTAAACTGTAACATGAATATAGCTGCATTCTCATTTTGCGGCGTCTCATTTTTGTTGCAACTCAAAAGAACACCGAATCAGCGTACTTTTGAGGATCGGCGTTTTTCTGTGCTTGGTCTCCCATTAACATCTTCCAGAAATGATATACAACTCTGGAAGAACTCATTATGAATCAAATGGAACAAGTTAAATGGAATTGATGAAGATGCGGGATACGGTTGGAATAAGGTTCTCTAATGCTTCGGATGGATGGAACAAAAAATTAGATGCTCTACTAGGCGGATATAAATAAGTACGGGGATCAGCGAGCACGTGCTTGGATGTGGATGTGAAGATCACTGACAATGAGTGTGGTTAAGGGGACCTTGTATCCCACATCGTACATTATACGTATCTCCCCTTCGATGGTGACACAGCAACTCCTCCTTTTCCTCTGAACAAATCTCACCTTCAACCCAATTTGTAACTTTTTCGTAACAGTTTGTTTCGTTTGTTGAAGATAAATTCAACAGTTGAACTTTAGCTAAGGCTGAGCATATAATTAATTCAAATTATTCCGTTACTCATTAACCCACTTAATCGTGCATTATCATTCATATGACTGTCGGTTTATTTAAACAAAATTTTCAGCAGTAAATAAATGCTTTTTTATTGGTCAAACCGGAATGCAATACTATTCTTCCAACCAAAAAAAAGAACACAAATAGTTTAATTTGTCCTCAAGATTTCACGTCCCTAATGTTAATCCTTAATATTGAGATTGAGAATTACACAATTTACTTCTTCGAATTGGGATTCCGCTTGGAATCGAAAAAATTAGAATATCAAAAAATTCAAATTCCCGGTCATTTCCCGGTCTTGAAAAATTCCCGGTCATTTCTTGGTTTCCCAGACCGACGGCCACACTGACTTTGTTTAAATTGCTTCAAAGATGTACATTTCTTTTTCATTTACACGCTTCTGAAATATTGATAACTTTCATATCTGAACGCTGGAAAACGTTTTTTAAAATTGAATTCTTAAAAATTGGTCATTCAACTCGAAACCTTCATAATTTCATGCGTAAATCCCAGACGGAAAAGTTATACATAGCGGGAAAAATTATATACAAATTGTTCCACTGTGCATAACTTTTCCGCCCGGGATATTACAAATATTTTCTGAAACATAACATTCGGCCATACAAAAAAGCACCTAAATCATTTATAAAATATATTAAACATATTTAAATAAATGATTCCAAGGGTTCACACACAATTCAAAATCTAAAATTATTCATTCTCAAATTACTCAATTTTGAATTTCAATCTGAAGAATATCAAGTTCATGAAGGCTTTAAATAGATTTATTGTCAGTCTAAAATTATTATTATTTGAACGATCAGAATTGTTTTTAGGAATGTTTTTAATTTAATACGGTGGGACTATTAAGGTTTCCAATTTGAAAGAAAATTGTAGAATCTTGGAAAAACACACAACAATTTAAGGCTGTTCAATTTCCAACTTCAATCATTTTGAAATTGTCTAGTTTATTAACTTCGAGTTTGAAGTTATTTCATTTTGAATGTTTCCATTTAAAGTTGTTTAATTTCAGGCAATTTCAATAGGAAATTTTCAAAGTTCAAACGCTTCAAAGTTAATTCTAAACTGATTAATTTCTAATGTTACAATTTGAACAATCTCCTAAGCCTTCAATATAAACACTTTTTTAACAATGTAAAAGAGTTTACGGATATTCCAAAATCGAAAAAAGAGTCGGTAATTAAAAAAAGGGGGAAGGGAGAAAAAGGAAAATAGATAATCCCTCCTGCAAAAAAACCAAACCACAAAACGTGAATATACCTGGATAATAGTAAGGATGTCCACCATGTGAGGGGTGAACATGAGGATGAGGTGCGCGAAAATCCATAGTTTCCGAAGATTTCTTGCAGCTGCTCAAAAACCTAAGCACTCACTTCCGGGTTTCATCAATCAGAAATGCATCCTCTTTCAAATAATTGACTCACACAACTTGTAAACTCTAATAATAACAATAATAATACAATAAATCAACACTGAATCTCCCGGAGGATACAAGACACCAAACACTTTGAATCAACTCTTTCAATCACTAGACTAGATCTCTGACAAAGAGAAACTGTTCCACGATAATCCAGTATCCAGAGGACGTTGATGACCTGATCAAGATCCCACTGACAATGAGTGAAAGATGAAAGACTCGTTATTCACACACGTCACTGATACTCATATTGATACTAAAACTGATATTAACACTGATACCAAAGCCAATAGAAACACCCACATAATGTGACACTTGAAATTGAGGAGAAGGTACTCGACTCGCAGTGAGGTACCAATCTCGAAAGGTGATTCGCGCGGCGTTCCAAAGGGAAGCGACACTAAATGCGTCCTCGCGTTCACCACTCGGTCCGATCGCGGTGTTCACACTGACCCCGGAGGGACATAAACAATCAAGAGAGCAAGTCGAGTTCACACACGAGAGAGGGGATTCGAGCGTGGGAAAAAGAGAGAGAGGGACACTATCAAAACGCAGAGCGGGAATCCGTTAGACTTTGGATTCAGAACCAGACCCTTTAAATCCAGAGACTAAAGTATAGATCTAGACGAACTTTAGATCCTGGTTAAGCACTGAAACTTCTAGGTTCCTTGATGACTTTTAATCTTCTTAGAGGCTGTGGATTCAGATTCAGATCCTAATTGACATGGTTCATTACTTCATAATTTGGACAGTTCGCCAATGGGTGTTGGAACTGTTGGATCAAAAACTCTGAAGTTCTATGGGATCATTTTTTGCGTCAGAAAGCTCGGAAAGCTATCAGCTTTGTGTAAGGGGTACTGGTGTACTAAAGTACTGGATTGGAGGGTTTTGCGCCTGCGTTTGTTCCACCACCGGCCGGTGTTTTATAGATGGGGTGTCATCGCGAAGCGTTTGCGCACCACATAGTACCGTACAGGGCCAAACAAGACCAACGACGGCTGGCACTAGACTGAAGAACTAACTGGTGGGCTCGATCGACGCTTGCTTGGTTCGCCTTCGCTCCCACCTCGACACTCGACTACCTACCAGCATTCAGGATTCAGCAAACACCACCGAGGGGCTACACTCTGGATAGAGTGATCAGGGGTCTAGAGGTCTGTAGGGGTGCAGGACGGAAGTGTAGGGATTTAGGGAAGTGGACAGAAAGACTGAGCTTCTGGCAAGAGCCCGAGACTCGGCGTTATTACATGCATCTTTGCAAATCCGAACCACGCATGAAAGCCATTCCCCCGGCTCGTTTATCACTCGTTCGCCCCTACCACGTAGGGTCGTAAATCCTCCCAAGTAGGATTCGCACACAGCCACCTGCGGGAGTAAAAGTTGCTGGTGACTTTCTATTAGTTGGAAGATGAAGAAACCAAAACAAGAAACCACGGCGATTTTGAAAGATCAAGAGGTTGATGTTGAATCTGATGATCTCAATAAGAGAACAGCCTAATTGTATTTAAATACCCTAACCTATATTCTCTCTGTAGAATAACAATATTCGTTTTCTGATCAGCAGTCTATCCTTCAAACATCGAAAACAACTTTAGTAAATTACATCCACTCTGTAAATGGTCTCTAATTACGCCAAGGAGCTGTTTAGCAGAGTATTGACTTTCAGATGATAAGCCTGCGGTCTCGCGTTATCACAATTTCCTCACCCAACTATCTGAAACCTCTACTACAATCTATGAATTCCGTCTCCTAACTACGACAACCATAAACTTGAGCTGCAACAAAACCAGTAATGAACGCTCTACAAACTGTCATTATCCTACTTACTGTTTGTAACATTCTAGGTCTCACCGTTTAGAGCTTAGACTAACTGATCCTGAGACCTTCAAATGCGACTAAAGTCTGCAAACGTGGAAAAAAGTATCCCTTTTCCGACTCAGCGAAGCGTGTTTTTCTTTCATTTTAATTTTCTTGTTTGCCGGCTTGCAGAGGTTTTTTTCTGGCTTTCTGAGAGAAAAATGTATATCAACACACAAGAGAGAAGGAGAGAGGTGAGAACAGTGAACCATCTGGCGCGAAACGGCACGCGCTTCCTACCAAGCAGGCTCTACTTTCCTTCCCTTCTGCTCCTGTGATATCCACTCCATCACCCCTCTTTCTCACCGGTCGCTTCGTCCCCTCTAAAATCTACATCCTGGATTCTATATTCTCCATTCTACTTTATACATTTTCTACAACCAACCTTCTTCCCTCCTAGCGGAAGACCAACCAGACCAGTGGCAACCAGAGAAAGCAAGGAAAACTTGGGCTAATATTCGACATCACTAAGGAGGGTAGATTGTAGACGGGGAAAGGGGGCAAGTAGGATGATTAAAAAGTCTGCGGCTTCCTAAATAATTCCAAACCGCCCTGTGCTGTCGACCGAATAGACCTTGAAATTTTGCGGAGTTGGGAATATGGAAACCTTCGGTAATTTCCCCTTCAGATGGTTAGAACAAGTCCCTTATGAAATATGAAACACTTGAAACTTGAACTAATTCTAAACCTGTCTTTCAGAGGTCTCCTTGACTTTATAACCCTCATTTTTTTAAAATCAATACGTGATGTCCTAAACTAAAACCCAATGAAGATTTATGTGTAAAAATCATCGAAAAACAATCTGAATAACATTTCTATTATTTGAAAATGTAAAATCCAAATTGGAACACCAATTGCAATTGTGTAAGATGTTTACACATCAAAATGTTCACAAGTCAGAATGAAAACTGTACACGGAGAAAAATGGATAGTCAAACTTGGAGTATCAAAATTTAGGTCACAGGTGATCATACTCTCTATCAGGATAATTAAATCGACACTCTGGGATTATTAATTTTTGACCATCCGCAGCATTACGAATTCTACCGAAAGCTGAACGAACACACCCGACACCCAAAACGCATTTTCGAAGCGAGTAACGTTCAGCGTCATGTTTGACATGTTACACAGATTTTTAGTCATTTTAAACCACTTGTTGATATTTCGAACATGCATGGAGTTACGAGATTTGTGATAAGCGTTTACATCGATTTCTGAATTTTCCAACGTTTGAAATGTTTCAATTCACTGCAGTGATGCCGTTTTCTTAGCCTCTCGTGCTCAAAGTAATATGTTGTCAAAGTGTTTGTGTATGTGCAATCATGTCTCATGAATCTAACACTTCAAGAATAATAATAAATGCTTTCAAATTTGATGGATGTTATACCAATTTTCGTGTTTTGCAGGTTTTCTCGTCTCTATTACTCACGCAAATATATGTGTAGGTAGAGGAAGGACAACTTCCAGTATAGTCAGTTTCACACTCCAGACAGTCAAGCTGACTACCCATTTTTCTCCGTGTAGGAACTAATCAAAATTGTCTAGAGGGTCTAGATCAATTTAATACATCTTGACTCTACAATGCTGGAAGAACAAAGCTGGAATCTCTAAAAGAGAATTCTCAAACTAAAGTAAAACAAAACTGAAGGTGGTGATCTCTGTTTAATAATAGCTTCTCTGATTCAATTCCTATCAGGACGCCACATCTCGTTATAGATTGAGTCGCTTTACATTTGCAGAATGAATTGAAGCGTAGCGTAGGTGAATAAGACGACAAAACTTCAAAGAGATTCTGGCCGAGTTCCAATTTAACAGAGTCAGAAAGATTGTTTCTACCGAAAGATACTAATTTCACA
>JAUMHM010000085.1:13478002-13488893 GCA_032362435.1 Melikaiella ostensackeni | reverse complement strand
CCCCCCCCCCCCCCCCCCCCCCCCCCCCCCCCCCCCCCCCCCCCCCCCCAAAATGTACACAAATCTAAGACCTTCTCTGATGAGAATGTAATAACTTTTTTGTTGAAAAACGCGTTTTTTTTTAATTAATTTTTTTAACTGAAAATTTTAACTATTCCATTGTCAATTGAAAATTGATCGTTTCTAGTTGAAAATTCAACTATGCGTTTCAAAATTCATGTATTTTGTAAGAAGTTCTTTTTCGGTACAAAATAATCTTTTTTGTTGGAAATTCTTTCTTTTTGGTTGAAAATTCAACTCCTTGGTTGAAAATTCATGTATTTTGTTGAAAGTTCTTGTTCCTTAGAAAATTAATCTTTTTCGTTGAAAATTCAACTATTTGGTTAAAAGTTCACCTATTTGGTTTAAAATTCCACTGCTATGTTGAAAATTAAAATCTCTTTTGGTTGAGATATCAACTATTACATTTTTCATTCAAAATTCGTCTTCCTTGGTTGAAAATTCAACAAATTAGTTGATTTTTCTTTCTTTCTTGACTAAAAAATTTTTCTTGATTGAAAATTCATCTTTTTCTGTTACAAATTTAATCATTTGGTTGAAAATTTATTTATTTTGTTGAAAATTCAACAATTTTGTTAAAAATTCATCTATTTGGTGTAAAATTTCACTGTTACGTTGAAAATTAGAATCTTCTTTGGTCGAAATATAAACTATTACATTCCTTATTCAGAATTCATTTTTTTTTTTCAAAATTCAACTACTTGATTGGAAATTCAACAACTTGGTTGATTTTTTTTCTTTCTTGACTAAAAACTATTTCTTGGTATAGGAAATATTTGAAATTGGTATAATCAAAAAGAATCTCTTTCAAATCGCCTTGTATTCGAATGTCTTGAATTTCTGTTTATAGTTCTTGAAAAGTGAATCGAAAATTTGTAAAAAAGTGGAAAATTGGTTCAAAATTCTCGATTTTAGGTGTTTTACGGGATTTTTCAAATTGAAGGGGGAAAAGGGGGGACGGACTGTTATCCCTAAGAACCTTTAGTTTAAGCGAAGCGCATAATCGCGCAATGTCTCAAAATTAAGTATAACTCAGAACTTTCATGTTATATAACGTTTCCATGCCAAATACTATATACTCAACTTAACGTCACATCAAAACGCATAATTTTATTTTCATTGCATAATTTTGGAATTTTGGCATAATAGCGCATAATTTCGTATTTTTGCGAAATACCTATACGTAAACAGTTGCAAAAATGTATTTTTTAATTTTTAGATGTTAAAATTCAGCAGTAATTATAAAATATAAATTTTTCAACTCAGATTAGATCATTTTTGTGAATCAAATTATAAAAAACTTGTATTTTGAACTTCGCACAGTTTTTCCCTTTAGCTTTTACGTAGGTTTTTTTAGGGTTCCTTGTTTCATGTCGAAATTCGAAAAAAGTAGGACTAAAATGTTTGAAATTGCTTCATGTCTTTTGTTCGGTTTTTGAATTTGAAAATTGAAAATGATTTCTCTATGGGCAAAAACATTGAGGCGGATTTTTTGTGAGTAACCTTTTTTGTGGTGAACAGATATACAAAATTAAAACCAAAATTTTTTGGGCAAGTTATAAAGTTTTGAAAATGTGCGCAAAGAAAATTTTTTTTCTGTAAATTAAGTTAATTGCAAATTTAAAAAAAATTTGTAACTATATGTCGAATTTCTGCATTTGTAAACGAAGAAACATGTCACTATGTTGTTGTTATGGGAAAAGAAAATTTTCGTTGTTTTTAAAGCGATGAAACCATTTGAAAAGGCAAAATTCACGAGTTGAAAACGTTTTGAAACGTGCGACAATTTTTTTTATACCAACAAAATACTTACATGCATATAATAACGACAAATAATACGACATATACAACTTTTGTTCAAAGAATTTGCAATTAACTAAATTCAAACGACGTGGTTTTTTACGTTTTTAAAATATTGTATCTCGCACAACAAATTGTTTTTGAACTTTTAAGTTTTTTAGTATTGTTCAGTACTAAACACTATAGCTAAAAATAATTCGTCATAATTTTTGAGCATATATGTAGATAAATTTTTTTAAATTCAAATACCGAACAGAAGACATTAACAATACTTGTTCTTCTTTCGGGTGCCAAACCAGAATTTTTTTTCGGCTCAATTAATTCGATTAATTTCAGCATTTTTACTCCACTAGCGTGTAGTTATATTCTTCCCGGTTTGAATATTGATATTTTGATATTTTCTGAAGTTGAAAAGTTCAACTTATGCCTTTAAAAAAATGTTATTTTTACAACGCGTAATCCAATTTTTTGTCTCATGATTTCGCATAACAATCAGTTTTTCACGTCAGGAAATACTGTCTTTAGTGATCCCTGAAATTGAAAATTTTGTGAAAGCGTATGCAAAAGTAAATAATTTTAAATGTCAAACATTCAGTTGATTTAGATTCACCAATAATAATCGAAACCCTTAACAGTACTTCAGTTCCACCAGTCTCATTTAAGCTCTTTCTCCTCGATTAAATTTATCCAGGAAGTGACAAGAGGTCAAGAAAAAGAAATTCCGACAGGTGCACAAGTCGCAGGTATTACGTTGGATGGTTGAAAGATCGGCGTTTGATAATCACCAGCTACCCGATGTAATGACTGTTCCCATTCCCGAAATCTTTTCTCGCGACCTGTCTCCCTATATCTTTCTTGTTTCGGTGCCAAGATGGCAGTTTATTGCTGGGGAAGGGCGATATAAAGAGGCGGGCAAATTCCTTTATAAATTGCGCGAATAACTCGAGCAGCCCCTCGGTTAATTAAACTCTGGTTTACATTTCATTACTACCGTCTTCAAGAAAAAGGAAATTAAATAGAAAAAATTCAGTTGGGTCAGAAGAAAATTGATTTTCTCGAAAGGATTTTAGAAGCAATTTCGAAGGTCTAAGGTAATAATTTTTTCCTTAAAAATTGTTGAAGTCTAACTAGATTTAAAAAAAACTAGAACGAAGGTTTCAATGCTTCTATAAGCCATTGAATTTGAAAAATTATTAAAACCTGAGCAGTTTTAAAATCCAAATATTCATATTCTAAAAAAACAACAAAGATTTAAGACACCGTTATTCTTTGGAAGGTTTTCCATTAAAGATCCTTACGCAAGTTGCATCCTTTATAAAAAAAGGAACTATCCAAAGTATTTCTTCGATCGTTTTCAAGATTCTGAGTAAAGATTCTTTCTTGACAAACGTGCGCTTGTAAGGAAGTGGGATTCCTTTGTGGAGTATAAGGAGTTTAGGCATGTTAATTCATCGACCAGGAGCAGCGAAAAGGAATTACTGGCACTGCTAAGAGAAATCGCAATCCGTGGTGAAGCGAGTGAATTAATTATGAGGAGAATGCTGAACACGCAAAGCTCGCGTACCTATATATATTCCTCTTGTCGAGTGCGTAGGCATGCAGTGCCGATCAGTTATGAAACGACTGGTACCTGATTCAATTTTGTTCTCTGAAATTCCCTAACCCACGTCTCAAAAAAATAAGAATAATATGTTTTTCAATTCACCACTTTTAAATTGCGTTTTTTTAACGCGAAAGTCTTGAAAATGTAATCGTCGTTCTTCTGCTTCTACGAAAATGATCTTATTAAAACGAGTATGACAATCGCTGAAATCAACCCCATGAACTTTTGGGAACAAATATCTCCTTTTCCCGGTTCTATCCACCCTCATTTCAAACTCAGCTTCCATTATATGGCTGAACTTGTCTCCTCAAGTTTTATCTGGCGCATACTTCTCGTACTTTTTAAATTAAAGCGTTCCACCAACCAAGTCGTACGGAAAGAGAAGATCGCACACCTTACAGAAACACATCCAAGTTTTTCCATCAAATAGAACTTAACGATATCCACCAAAATCTACAAAATTCGATTCCCTCGTTACTCGCTCTTCGATAAAATCCGATGAATATAGTCGAATATTTTTCAAGTCTCTCGGCAAAATAAAGTTCGAAAGAACAAGGAGAAAATACAAAGACAACAAACAGATTTCGAGCGGAATTCTGATAAAGGACAGTTGTCTTCTGAAGATTGAAAGATTACATATCGAGAAATGCGTTCAAGAGTCAACTTCCTTCCCCTAGTTTAGTATTCAAAGAGAAACGAGGATTCTTTTGAGTTCGTTCGATACTGAAATATCAAACACGGCACGCCCCTCTGAATTTCGTTGAAGGGATACTGGGTACACGATACACCTATATATACATATATTTCTTCTAACAAAGACGCAGAATTGCAAGAGGACAAGAGCAGAGGGAGCAAAAGAGGATGAGTGGATGAGCCGTGAGTGGAGCTCTTTAAAATCCGACAGACAAAAGGATAGTGATAGTCGAGAACCATCCAAGAGGTTTGCGTTCGAGTGAAACCTCTCCTGTTTCCTTTTTCTCCATCACTCTTTCTTTCAATATTTCCGTTTCAGTCCTATTTCCGCGCTTTTTCTTGTTTTCGGACTCATCAAACTTCTGTTCTCTCGAAAGACACAAAGGAAATAATAGAGCTTCATAAAAGGTCCGGAATTCAAGATTCGCTTAGTGAATTCATGACCTGTAAAAAGGAAGCTGAAGACTTTTCCTTTGATCGTTCTCGCTGTTTGGTCTTAATCATAACCTGATTAGAAATTCTCTTGATGTCTGTACTAAGAAATTTGTAGAGATAAGGACGATGAATTTAAAACAAGAACATATGGATGACAACCCGTATCTTTCTGACGAAGCTTCATTGGTGATGAGCTTGGATTATTGATTATCGAGCTTTTAAACTCACGTTGTAAGTCGTATGATCGTATTTGGTGATATGGGTCTTTTGATCAATTTTGTGACTTACCTTGATCTTTTTCTGGAACTTTAACGGGAGGCGCCTTCTTCTCCGGGACCTTCGGTGAACAGTTTTTCCTCACTGGTTTCACAGTTAACGTAGATGGAACCTGAAGAATTAATTTCATAGGTTTAAGAAGAATTGTTTGGGAATCAAGAATTTTTTTTGAAAAGCTCAACATTTTTTTTAATATAAAGAATTCTTTAGATAGAAGATGAATTTTGCTTCCTCATGGAGACAGCTTTGTAACGATGAAAATTTTCGAACTTCATTTTTTGACATATCTTGAAAGCTAGAAAATTGTTAAGTTTGGGATCGGTTGAGAATTTTAAATTTTCCTATGCTTCCCTGAAATTTACCACAGGACCTTTGAGATTGACTTTAGAACATCAATGAAAATTTGTCTAGCTTCTGCATACTAATTTTCATGGCGGCTTCAAAATTTCCGGTCTCCTAGGAGCAACACGGAATTTTTAGAAAATTTTAAAGTTTGAGGTCGGTTAAAAATTTGAAATTTTCCTGTGAAGATGAACAGTCGTTATTTTATGACAACATTTCCATTCTGCAAATGTTATCTTAACGTTGTTACACAATACGTATCTACATCAAGAAAAAAAAATTTTCTTTTGAAAAGCAAAAATTTAAAACAAAAAACGATTCAGTTTTCAGTTTTGGACACATCTAAATTCGAGATTCTTCAAATCTGCATCGGAAAATTTTCAACTAGGAGTCAAATTTCAAATTACAAACCTTTCAAGTTTGTGCACTTTGAATTGCAAATTTTTATGTTTTGGAACTGAAAGGAAATTAAGAAAGTTGGTATGAAAATCCTAAGTCACATAAATGTAATCAATTATTTTAAGTCACATAAATATAATCAGTCATTCTCGTAACTAAGATTTAAATATTCTGATAGCATTTGCAATATCTGAATATTAAAAAAAATACAATTCGTGTTTCTTATTTTGCCAGGGGTATAATCCAAAACCTATCTCTAAGAGTTGGATTCGAGATCAAATTTGGCCTATAAAAAGTTACCAATTTATTTGTTGCGAAACAAAATGATGAAAGTCTCTCGTTGACAAAATTTATTGACGTTATAGAACTATCAAACATGCGTCAAATCTTTTACTCTCATCAAACCTTGTCTGGTAGAAGGTTTTTGAAAGAGTTAATGTTTTGACAGTCCTTTAGCCCCGCTAATTTCTTTCAACCAATAAAATAGAGACTTTCGGTCATTTGTTTCTCTGCAAAGGAACTGGTAACTTTTAAAAGGCTAATTTTTATCTCAACTCTAATTCTGAGAGTAAGATTTTGGAATACAAACCTGGAATTCGTGAAGTCTTAATATACAAAATTCATTTTGACGTAACAGAAAATCACTTTTCATTATTGGAAACGATAACAAATCATATGCATACATTTTTTTATTATGTATTACTTTTAAGACATTGTACGAAAATGAAAAATAATTTGACATTATTTTTCATGCTTTAAAGTTGGCACGCCTGATAGAATATTTTTTATAGAAATTCAAATTCTTTCAAAGTCGACTGCTTTAAAATTTTTTTAAATACCAAAATGTTCAAGCAAAGCTTTTACTTTTGTGCGATTTTATACTATTTAAAACACTATTTCAATATCACGAAATTAAAAATTATCCTTTAAATTCAGATATTATATTTTTATAGCAAAGTTGAATAAAAAAAATAGCAATGAACAGATGTGGAAAAATGACCTGATAATTATTTAAAATTAACAAAGTCTCCTTCCCACCAAAACGGTAATGTTCAGTAGGTTCGTCAACTTCAAAACACTGTTGCATTTAAAATCAGATTTGATTCAGCATCGAACTTCTAGATGAAGAGTTGAAACTTTCATTTATTTTTCTACCTCTTTGAAGCAACTCACTCGTCAAATTAAACTTTTTCAACCCAATGAATTGAATCATAATTTTAAAAATATATTTTTTTGAATCACGTCTCGCCATCTCCATTGGAATAAATAAATGCTTACGGTTACTTTAAAGATAACAAATAATACTGAATATTATTTTCGGCAATAACTTTTACCTCCAAAGTGAAGTGATTTAAAATTACAAGGTTTTTAATCTCGAATGCTTTTAAATTCGAACCTTTCTAAATAGAGATTCTTCACGGACCATAAAATATAGAACATAGTGCAAAAATTCCAATAACTCTTCCAGATTTCTTCTCTCTTACAAATCTTGCAAAGCCTCTACAATTCTCCTTATACACCACCTTTTTCTATTTAAAAAAAAAAATCCACTCACCACTTTCTCTGAACGTTCCCCCGAGGGCAGTCTGGCGATCGCAGCTTCTGGACTATCTTCAGGCGGTGGCGGTTGAACAATCCAATTATATTCCCTCTTCTCGACCGGCAGACCCCATCTCTCATACTCCAGACTCTGTGTCCTCAGTGTCTCATAACAGTCCAAGCAAACTACCGCAAAGTCTCCATTCTCAAGGAGCAAGCTTTTTTCCGGTTGTCGATGGTACCTCAGAAAAGGAAAGTCCTTCACCGGAAGAGCTCTAACTCGCTTTCTGTAGGTGGTTATGCCGCATACGTAGCAGCAGTAATCATGAGTGTTGTATTGCCTGTCCGGGGCGTTGACCTGCTGTCCACCAATCAGAGATTCGTATCGACGCCACTGAGACAGAAGAGAGTGATAGCAAAAGGTGCAGACAAGTGCCGAACCGTCCTCTCTAAGTTGTTCAGCATTTGTCGGCGACTGGTGACGCAAAAGCTCCGGGAAAAAAGGAGCATTGCGGCCTTGCGGATGTCCGTACAATACTCTCGCGAGAGTAAGATCGCTGTGTAAACCGCAGAGAAAACAGTAAATTGAACTGCTCGAAGTTCCTGGATTGCTGCCGAAAGTTCTCTCAGAACTTGAACTTGTCGGCGTAGCGATCGAGCGACTTACGTCACCGTTTGGATGAGGACTAGGAATATCGTACCTGAAATAAATAATTAAAAATTGAACTCCTTATTCAAGTTTCTTTTACAAAAACAGGATTTCAGATGTACTAAATGATTGTGAGAAACAGTCTCTTAGTTCAAGTATTGTTGGTTTTTTTTCAATTCAATGACATTCAATTGCGTCGTCAATCGTTTCATAATTACTAGATCTGGCTTTAAATCAATTTTAATTTCTTATTGGACGGTTTGAACTCTGAAACCGGAGTAGAATTAACAGCAAATTTGACAATGCTTCCAAATTCAAATGCCGTAAATCTGTAAATCATGAACGGTAGGTAATGAAACCAACCTTCTGCGTTCCAAAGGTACTCTCTCAGCATCCATATTTTCCCACTGTTGTGCAAGATGATTAACACAGTGGCTGCAAGCCAACACTCTTCCATGACTGTCCATACAAGCATTTTCCGAAGTTCGCGCCATGCCCCTCAGACACGGGAAGTGCATAGCATGCGAATTCATTCCTTCTGGACTTGTCGACAACCTGACGAACAAAAATAAGGTGTCGGTTTAAGTTATATAAAATAATAACTTTATATTTAAAATGTTAATTTACTTTATTGTCTAAGATTCGCGAGGAAAGGCTCGAATTACTTGTCCGGTCAGAGCAGTAAGGAACTGACTTTTGATGACAAATATCGAGTGACCGTCAGATCGAGTAAGCACGTTTGAGGACGTGATCGAACTCGCAGGAACCAGAGCTTTGAACGCAAAACTATGATATCATTGCTTACAGTTACCCGAGGTGTAAATGATATGTCACAGAGAAATTTAGAGCACATACCAACGAAACGAAAGTTATATAAAAAGAATAATATTTCCTGAGGCGAATTTATGTCGCCACAAAAAATACTAATTATTTTGACTCTACTCCTTCATAAGATAAGGTAGAACGACCGATAATCGCAATTTTTTGCTTAAAATTTGAATAACAGATAAGGATGATCAGCAGTTTTACTGAGTCCCTTAAACTTAGGGTTAAAACTAAAATCTGAACAAGAATGAATGTTTACCATTCCATATGATTGCGAGGATAAAGCCTCTCGCAAATGTAACACCTATAGTTTTGGCCGAGAGTGCCATTTTCGGCAGGACCGTTATTAGGAGAATTTCGTTGACTGGAGCTCGCACCCTTAACACTTGTCGTACGTTGTTTACTCGACGTTGACGATTTGTTCAAATCGTAGGGCTTGAACCTAATATCACTTCCGGTTGCGGAATTCGCGGGAGACTTGGTGGCTGCAGGTCGTGGCGATTGACCTGAAATAAAATCAGTTGTTGTGAAATTCCTTTTGGGAAAAGGCTAGTGTGACTTCAAACTGAAAGTATAGGTACTGTATTTTTTTTAGAATAACTTTTAATGAGATAGAACTCTACCTTGTCGAAGAAACTCGGCAGGTTGCGCTTCGTGCTTTTGAGGAATGGTTTTGTAACAGAGCGAACAAACTTGCACCATTCCTTGAGGACTGATTGGACTTGCTCCTGGTGGAGCCCTCATCGAACAAATGAAGGGGTAGAATGCCTCCTTTTCCGGGTTTGGACAACAATAGAGTAATCTAATACTGGAGGATGGATGTTCCAAGGCGCAGGTGTAACAGATGAATGTTGTGTCCATCATAGGCGCCTGTCGCTTTCGAAGAGTGTAACCTCGTTCGCTGTGAGGAACACCCTGGCGTGAATAATTCTTCCACTGTTGTATAAGATGGTTTTGGCACGCGGAACAGGCCTGAAAAAGAGAAAAGAAGTTTTCAAATAAAATCAATATCCTTTGCTATTATTAATGCTAATTTCTTGTTTGAAGTAAAAAGGGTTGCTACAGAAATCTGGCGTCGAAGTTCCATGACTTTTCCAGATTTTCCAAGTCTACTTGAAAAAATATAAAGTCAATCAAATTTAATTTCAAAACACTCAACTGTTCACAGACTAATTTACCAACCATTTCTTGTACAATTATTAATTAATGAAAATGTAAAGCCCTTTTCAATCATTGTTGAGTTCCAAACAATTCTTATTAATATTAATATAAAATTTATAAAAAATCTGGAATTATTATAATCATATTATTTTTATTAGTAAGGAATCAATTTGCATGAATTTGGAAATTTAGAATTTGTCGTAAAGTACTAAAATAATGGTTAAGACTTTGGGAAAGGTACGACTAAAAAAATTCCAGTCACTTTTTCGAAATTCCAAGATTTTTCTAGGCTCTCCAGAACTTTTTCATAATTCCATGAGTTTTCCAGGTCTTCCAGGCTTCGTAGCAACTCAAAGGACTTCACTTCACTTCATTGTTTTGGCGAACTGCAGTTATTTTGATTAAATTTTCTGACATTTCTAGGTTTTGCAGACCTTTGTTTATAAAATTTGTAATCCAATTGTACTAAATTATTATTATTCAATGATGCGTTTCAACAATATTAGTGAATGCCTTAAGATTCTCATTAATTAGACAACGATTATTAATCGTTCCAGAAAAGATCGAACCTTGAACGACATAGAAAATTATTATATATAAATGGGTAGTTGCATAGTTTAATTTCATGGTGAAATTCAAAGAGCACTAAAAAGTGAATGTATTTACTTGACGAAAGTTTTTTCAAGTCAGCTTAAATATTTTTATTTTTTTAAAAGCATCCTTTTGAATTTTTCGCGCGAAAATAAAACACTGCTGATTGGGCGGAACAGTGGAAGTAGTGTTTAGCCAATCAGCATTCCGAACAAGCCAATCAAGATTAGCTGGAAGTTTTTTTCGGATGTGACGCCTCAAGGTCACAGATTTATTTGAATATAGGCTAATAAATACTTTTTTTGAAATATATTTTTCTCAGAAAAGTATTAGAAAAAAAATCCAATGTACAATTCTTAGAGTCTAATGCAGTATTTAAAGAATATAGTAATATATCAAGTACAGAAAAACATTTTGAAAACGGCTAAGGGAGGGTCCATTAATTACGACTGGAAAATCTCAAGAATCTTTACTTGGGGGGGGGGGGGGAGTCCAAAGCATTTCTTAAATAAGTTTCC
>JAUMHM010000085.1:13464135-13477992 GCA_032362435.1 Melikaiella ostensackeni | reverse complement strand
CCCCCCCCCCCCCCCCCCCCCCCCCCCCCCCCCCCCCCCCCCCCCCCCCCCCCCCCAAAGCATTTCTTACCTAAGTTTCCTCTTTCTAATTTTTTTTTTTTTTAATATGCTACTTTAAACCCGTTTTGGCTGTTAAAATTACTTCTTTTATACTGTTATACAAGTTATATCATTATTAGTTTTATTTCTTGTTTATTGTGTAATATTTCATTACATACGTCCAATGAATATAAAATCGGGGAGTTAACCATTCTGGAAGTCTGGTGTAGAAATTTCATGAAATATGGTAGAATTCCTGGAAATCTTTGCAATCTTTTGAAATCCCGCGAATTCCTTTCTAAATTTTGTAAATCCCTTTAAGTTTTTTAAAACGTGTGAAAACTTCTCGAAATCATTTGAATTCCATTGATATCGTACATAATCTCTTGACACCATTTTAAAACGATTGAGCTCCCTGGAAATCCCTTGAAATCTCCAAAAATCGGTTAAAATCCTTGAAATTCCGTGAAATATTTCGAAATATTACAAGATACCTTGAAATCTTTGAAATCCCTTTCAAATTCGTTAAATCTTTTGAATCCGCAGGAACCTTACCGAATCTCTTGAGATCCATTAAAATATTTTAAAATCCATTGGAATCTTAAATCCGTGCTTATACTTTGTGATCTTTTGAAATCTCTTAAAATCACTTGAAATCCCGTCAAAACAATTGTCATCCGCGAAGATCGTTCATTTCCTTAAAATTCCTCAAAATCCGTCGAAATACTTCGACATCGCTTGAAATCCAGCAAAATCTCTTGAAATCTGATTAAACTCCTTGAAGTCCCTTAAAATCTTGAAAAATTACTTGAAAAATTGAGGTTGTTTCTGAAATTGTACTGGGTAATTACTGGAAATTGTTGAAATCTTTTAAAATCACTTAAAATCTGTGAAACGGCTCGTAATCCTTTGGAATAGTTTGAAATACCCTAAACCTTTTGTAAACCCTTGAAATCTTTTGAAATCTCGTTTACAGTGAAAAAAATTGATTTGTGGTTGATATATGTAGTAAAAACATAAAATCTTAAATAAGAAGGGGAGAGGGGGTTGCAAAAAATCTTACGAATCCTTGCAATAGGGGGAGGGAGTCTAAAATTTCAAAAATCATCTTTAAGTAATTAATGGACGTTCCCTAATATCTTTTGCTCAGTTTTTGAATTCGACAATTCAAAAAGATTGCCTTATGGGAAAACCTACTTCCTGTTTAATTAAAAGACCATTTAAAATTCTCACCTGAACGCGACCTGCACTGTCCATTTGTCGACTTCTGCTAGGTCTGGGATGCAGCATTAGCGAGGGAAAAAACGGCGGTGGACTGGGAGAAGGATGCGGTGGAGTTGGCAATGGTTTTGCTGCAATGTGACTAAGCGAACCTCTTTTGAATTCATCTCCACACACGTAGCAGACCTCGGTCACGGAATTTTTGTCAGGCATCGATAAATCCAGAATATCTGTACCCGTACTAGAAGTGGAACCACCGCCGTAAATTTCTGGAAAATAGAATCTCTTATTAAAATCCAATTCCACTCAAAGTCACTTTCATATCATTTTCGTAACTGAACTTCACGGAACACCTACAACAATTCCCAGCTTACTATAAAATAAAAAATCATTCAAGAAATTTTAAGCAAGATTCTATTTCTGAGAGAAACTTTTAACTATGATGATTAGATGATCTAGAAGCTTTAAAGTTTAAAATCTCAATAATAAACAATGAATCATAAATGCGATAAAATGTCAGAAACTTTCAGGTTCATCCACCCGGAATCACTCAGCGCACTCTTAACCTTCGTTTTATCATCTCGAGTTAATCCCAATTCACAACTCTGGCATTTTGTAAAAGTACACTACACGTGGTTTCATTTGCCGGGCTCCATTTTTCCCGCTTTCCTTATCTAATAACAAACGCAACGCGCTCATCATTATCATTACATTATCATTATGGAATTTCCCCTTTTATCATTAGCCTTTTGACAAGACCCAATGGCAACAAGCAAAAAATCTAAATGACTCGGAACGACTTATATTACGGGATATGTAACTTTCGCGCGAACAAGTAGAGTTTTAAGTCGAGCATTCGTACTGAATGAATTATGCGTTCTGCGATTTTCGCGGTCTTATCTATGAAACTATTAACCTTTACTCACAAACGTTTACATTGGCGAATGGAGAAACACTAAGGCCAATGTAAATAAGTACCAGATTCGTTTATCCATGATGAATATTGCACGTAGTAAACGATAACTAACTGCTGAAAAGCGGCTTTTACTTCCATCTGATATGACTTTAGACCTCACTCGAATTGTTGGATGCCTTCTGAATTGTTCATTTCCCAACATTTTTCCAAAACGTTAATTTACTTGAAAGAAAATCTGCATTAGAAAGAAATTTATTTGTAAATCAAAATTTCAGAATAGGAATTGAAATGCTTTTGCAGTTGGTTTGATTTTTGTTGTCAAACGTTGTGGAAGTTAATAACTGTCACGTAAAATAATACCTTTTCTTTCTAATGTCACACTAACTTTGTCAGAATTATTGCGCAATTATTGCTTTAACAAGCTGTAAATTCACTAGCCCTCTCATTTTGAAGGCGATCTCTTTTTAACTGCAGATAAGATATTCAACATACGAAGTGACTCGTAAGCATTGCAACTTTGTCCACTTCAGAAAATGGATCCTAACCGGCATTCCAAATCTCAAATTTCACCTCTACGAAATTCGAAATGTGAGAAAGTAATTCAAGGTCAATGATAATTTCAAAAACTCCAGTGATCAAAAGAAAAACTCAACTGGAATGATAGTTGAAATAAACACTAAAGCAGGTCATATTTAGATACAAAGAAGTTCTTTGAAGATCTTGAAATAATGTCTCAAGTCGCTTGGCTGACCTCAGATAACGATCCAATTAAACTCGGCAGGTCAACTTAATAATTAGGAAGAATCAGCTTCTGCGTTAGCGCTTAGCTTTCTCCATCATAGGGATTTTTTTTAATGGCAGAGGTCATTTGATAAAACATAGTAGTCGATGACACGAAGATTGTAGCTTCGGTAAGAGTTTATCAACTTTTTCAAGAACTGACAGGGTTGTTTTTTCTCTCTACTTTATTTTGATATCACTGTGAGAGAAAGAGCCCGGATGTGAGACTAGCAGAGATTTCTCTCCCGTCAACGTGCGCGCGACTGAACCTAGCCGGTGCAAATGTATTTTTATTTTCGAACAAGTATTTAACGAAACGTTCATTATCAGCTGCTTCCATGGTTTACAATTATGTAATCCGATCTTTGAAAGCCAAGTATGCAGAGTCGAGATCATTGTTGGATAACTTCACATTGACATGCTGTTGTAATTTAATGCTCGGATAATTTCTGCCTACTCTATTTCAATCGTGAATTCAGCGAGAAAAAGAAGTCTATCTATGAACGATTACGGAAGGCGAAAGACTTTCGCGAATTTCCTTGGCGAGTAATTAAAGTTCTTGGATCATCACGCCGCAGACACCAAGTAACAAGCTGTGTCCATTACTAGTGCCAGACGTGAAGTTTTTAAACATTAGATTTATATTTAGCTCAATGAATTTATATTTGTCCAATTTAACAGCACAGTGACTCACCGCCAAATTTACTCGAATTAAAAACAAGTTCTATTTTGTTCTCTTTTGAGTTTGGCTTGAAATATCATTTCTTCATTACAATTATAGGTCTAAAAATATTTACATATGTAAAGAAAGAAAATTATTAGTTACGGAAATGACACCTTTCCTGAAAAAGTGAAACTTTTTACGGTTTAAAGTGGTATGTTGTAAATAAAAATAATTTTTAGACTAAAGAAAAATTAGTATTGAAAAAAATGTTCTCAATCTATAAATAAACTAAGTGTCAAAGATTTCAAATCAAAAAACGATAAAACGATTTAATGTCAATACCGTTCCAATTCAAAACCCAGCTAAATGAAAAGCGATAAGATATGAAAATATCAGATTGTACAAGTGATAAAGTTTCAATAGCGGTTGAATTCAAACGATGCTACCAAAAATATTAAAATATTAATACTGTAACTGAATATATATTCTAGGTGAAAAATAAAACTATAATTTTTAAAAGATTAGATCCTAAAAATTTCATATTTTTCCTGACCGAACACAGACGGCTGTTTCTTCACTTTCGAACAAATTCTCGTGATCTTTATAGAACATTTTTTCTTCAAAATACCTGAAAAATTATGAAAATTACTTTAGAAAATCAGCCCAAAGCGAAGTAGTTGAAAGGTAGCACTACAGAACTAGATGAAAAACATAATCGTAATTTCTCAGGAGAGCGAAAAAACATTCTCTAAAATCAAAATCACCATTTACGTAAAGATAAAAGTCCGCTTCTAAGCAGAAGTGTTGCTGAATTAAGGAAAAAAATTTTTATTAGAAAAAGCTATTTAGTACCGAGGAAGAGTGGAAGTTGATAATTTTAAAGTGACACTGGCCACAAATTGGAACAGGCTCAGCTGCAGATTGCGATAAAAAATGTAATCTTCAATTTGAATAAAAAATAAAAACTTCCGCCCAAGAAATTGAGTTTCTGAATGTGGCTAAAGTGGTTTCACCTAAAAAAAGTTAGTTAATTAGGAGTAAATCGTCCAAGAATTTGCAGGTTACAATTTCACACTTTTAAAATCCTTAACACAATGTAAATTTTTAAAGAATTTTTTATGCAATAAACCCATTTTCGGGAAAATGTTGGTAATTCAGTTGTATACTGTCACCCTTTAATTCAGCTACGTTAATAAATGTATAATTTATATCACAAAAAGACTCGCAATTTTAATCAAATAATGTTTTTTTTTAATTAATAATTTCTTCCAAGACAACTTTTTTCTTCATATTAGCCTGAGGCGGAATTCGTAACGAGAAAATTGTGAGAATTCAAAATTGTATAATTATTTAGAATATATATATTGAAGCAAAAGAGAGTATATTTTAATAAAATTGTAGGAAATGTACATGATTATTAATTTTATAAATTTTGAACATGTACTTTCTGAACGCAAGTACTATTTATGTTTTCACAATTTTCTTATTTCTATTTTCTGTGGTAAGCTAAAAAGATTGCATGGAAATTAGGTTTTAAAATGAGCTCAAGAATACTGAAAATATTCAATACATCGGGAGATATTTTAATGTAAAAGAACACTGAAATTTCCATTTTTTTGCAATACCTCTTTATAAGATTACGTTAATTTTAATGAGTGTCAAAGAACAGCCGCCCGCATAATGTTTAATATCAATAAATATTTTAAAATATACAATAACTTTGATTTTACCTTTCTGTATTGTGGTTATCAAAAAACTAACGAGACTTGTTTGCCGTCTATTAATAAATTCTTTTTCATTCATAATTATCTTGCATAAGTTGTTTATATTTACTCTTAGATTTACAAGACAAAATCAGTGTTTAAACTGTAATTTGTAGTATTGTACAAACATAACAATCTAATTTTAGGAAATATTTGTAAAGTGGTACATAAAATGTATAAAAAGTAACAAAACAATATTTGAGTAATGCTTATTTATATCTCCTGAAATCCCTATCATATAAATTGTTCAAACATGACACTGTTATCGCTTCACTACAGACGAATGGTTCACGCCTCTACCAGCGAAATCGTCAAATTCGCCTCAAAGTAGATTATCTGTAATATTTTGTTTTTAACCGGTTTTTTTTTTAAACGATCGCTTATGCGAAATTTCAAAATATACCCGTTACTGAAGATTTGAAATTCAGCCACCAGATAGCGCTTGCAGTGTTGCGAAACTCAAGATTCAAACTTAGGACTATGCAGGGTGTCTAACGATTCTGAGGAACAAAATTTAAAGTCTCTTCCAGGTTTCCCAGGTCGTTTTTTCGTACATCAAATAATGAAATTATTTTGGGGTTTCCTATACATGTAAAAAATGAGCCATTGTCATTTTTTATTAGCAAAAATTTTCAATGAAAGCAGAACAATGAATAAACAAATTCTATGCTTTAACATTCTTTACCACGTTTTAAACATGAACATACTATTTATTCAAAAATTAACTCTCATGTGATGAAGTTTTATTTGAAAAGTCTATTTCTACGTTAAGCGGAGAAGAAATTAAAAACTTATAAAATTATTCACAATATTAAAGTCTATTTATTGTAGTCTGTAAAATAATTAGTACAATCGTACAAAAAGTGCCTTGAAACCTATATACATTCTATGATCAACAAAAGATAAATTATATCTTAATTAAAAAAAAAAATCAACAGCGAGATTTCTTCTACTGAACGAGATGTTTCTTTTATAATAGACTAAAAGATTATACATGTTGAATTTAAAATTTCTTCAATTTGAATCGAAGAAACATGTATTTTTTTATGAAAAAAATTTTTCGCACTTATAAAGCCTTACCAAATCCTGAATTTTACCCTTTTTAAGCGGTATCAACGCTTTAAAAATAAGGAAAATTTGATTTCCCAATACCAACAAAATAGTGACACGTTTTTTTTAATTCCAACTGCAGAAACTTGACATGTAGAACTTTTTTTTTTTAATTTTCAATAAAATAAATTTTAAAAAACACGTTTCTTGCACATTTTAAAAATATTTTAACTTGCTTAAAATTTTTTGTTTGTTATCTTTAGTTTTTTAATAGTTTTTCACCACAATGGCTACGCAGTTTTTAGTATTGAACAATAATAAAAATATATGAAAATCTTGATCAATTTTCAAATTCAAAAACCGAACAGAAGACATTAACCAATTTCAAAAGTTTTTGTTGTACTCTTTTCGAATGCCAAACCACAACTTTATTTGCTCGATACAAATGATTCGACTAATCGACGCATTTGTACTCAGTCTTAGTAAACGTATTTCAAATATTTAAATGGAAAAACTGCGCGAAGTTGAAAATGCAAATTTGTTATACTTTTATTATTAAAAAAATAATTCAAAATGAGTTAAAATATATTTTATATTTACTGACGAATTTTGACATGCAAATATTAAAAAAAAAAATTTGGCAACTTTTACATATATTTATTTCGAAAAATATGGAGTGATGCGTTATTAAAATTCAAAGTTCTAATGGAAAATTCAAGATTTCCAGATCTTCAAGGTCGCTAGACACCCTGTCACGGCTAACGCGTCATATTATTTAATATCCCACCTTCCTCATCCGCTTCTAATTACCCTCAATTACCCAATACTCCAAAACATCGTGAGACTTTACCTTGTGGCTGAGGTGGTAAGGTGGGCACCGACACGGGTGAACTTCTCGGAGCGTGTCGCAGGTCAAGCGCAGCCTCATTGGAAATTCTCTGTTCCTCGACATATTGTCGAGGGCTTTGCAGTCTTTGATGTGGCGATTGCAACTTCTGATGGGGCGACTCCATGGTTAGGCTAGCCTGTTCGATGTGCCTGGAAGCCTCTACGGTGTTGAGATGAGACCTCTGAAGATCGATCGAGTTCGACGGGGGCCTACTTTGTTCGACTCTCGGCGAGGGCGAATTCGGTGGAAGTCTGGGTGAAATACCCAGTGGTCTGTTGTCCGGTCTCGACTGTGGTGGATGATCGTTCGTAAGGCCCAGAAGCTGGGCCGCATATTCTCCCTGGACGGTCATTTCCGCTCCCGTGAATGGACCACCATCACACCTTTTCAACCAGTAAATGCGCTGGTTGTGTGGTCTAGCATCTCGCTCGTAGCTGTCCCATTGCTGAAGAAGAATCGTATAGCAGAGGCTGCACGCCTTAATGGCTCCAGCTCTGGAGCCCTCGCCACGATAGCCAGACGGTGGCTCGTGCGACTCCAGGAAGGGGAAAAAGGGCTCATTTGGAGCGGCGCCTGGAGTCTGCTTTACTCGCAGCCAGTACTGCTCGTTGTGGCACAAGGTGCCACAAACAAAACATATTCGAGCCCCTCCACCGTCGTCCGTCGTCATAGTATTTGACTGTGTTGTAGAGTATGATTGCCCTTCGAGTCCCGGCTCATTATTCAGATAAAATTTGCTTTCCATCACGTCAGGAAACCATCGGGTACCTTCAATATTCGCTTACTTCTCTGCGCTCTCCTCGTGATGCATGATCAGTAAGCATAGGGGCTAAGGTTTCTAATTTTTGCACACATCTGTAACAGAAATTGTAAACTGTTAATGAAATTAAACTTTTTCTGTCAAAAAATAAAACTATGGCTTTCAAAATTCTCGATTCTAGCTGGTACACTTTTGAAGAGACTTTTAAGAGGTTTGTAAAAGCTAATAAACCAGAATATCTTTATAGAAGGAGACCTTTTTCTTTGAATCTGCAAGAAACAATTCAACCTCTACCTACTTCGAATTTATTGCCCATATATTTTATATAATGGAAAATGCAAAAAAAATTATAAATAGCTTTCTGTTAAAAAACTTGATACTTTAATTAAAATTTAACTACGAGCTATATCTGAACATTTCGTATCATTCAGATTAACATAAAATGCAAATTGTCCCAAGAATTGATAATTTTCAAACGTTATTTACAATTTCAGAATACAGGGCTGATTTTCTTTTGAGAACATAGAAAATTGTCAAATAATTTATCCATGATTGAATTATATAATTATTTGAATATACTTTGAATTAACATTATAATAATTTACGAAATATGGAATATGTTCTCCAATCATCCTTATTTACTAAAACATTAATATTTTTGGCTAACAGTTTGTATATCATGAGAAATGCACAAACTGATAAAAGTCATAACCCAATTGAATCTACAATGTCAATAAATAAACACTCTGAATACACAATATAAGCGAATGAATGAATAATAAAAAGCCATAAAACAGAAGTAAGCTAATATTAACTCTGGACTTATTTAAGAAATAATTAAAAACAGCAGTATAATTACAAACTATAAACAAAGTATCTGTGATCGCATATATCTCTTCTTTGCATTTTATTATATTTATCACTCCCTTGTTAGCATAACCTTCTTTTAATGATCTAATAGGAACGATAATTGGCTAAAATAAGGAACTAAAGCCCCTGAAATTGTGATTATAAAATCAAAACATCGAACATATTGTTATAAATAAGCTTTATAATCTAAAATTTAATAACAGAACTTGCTATTTTATCATTTCAACACTCCTTCCTTAATCAAGGATAATAAAAAACTTAACAAAATACTGTCTTTTACTTATCATAAATCAAACAAGTGCTTGACATTGCGAATCTTCCTAACTTAAATTACCTGCAATTAAGATCAAAGTCTTTACGTTATCAAAGTGTTTATCACTTGAAGATTTTGATGGTGAATGAATGAAAATACAAGGTAACATATTACATACAGGCAAAGAATAAATAAAGAAATGAATTTTTTGTGAATGACTTTAATCAAAACAATTAAGTTTACAAGTATTTAATGAAGTCAGGATTTCCTAACTAGATTGTTTTTTGTATACAAAACAACCGAAATTAGTTTTTTTCAATATACAGGGTGTAGCAAATTAATAAATTTCAGAGGGAACAGAGAACAAAACTCTCTTTTAAAACATCTAAGCAACTCTATTGTATGCAAATGAGTTTATTTGGGTGCAGCTGTGACCTACTTCGCTGGATGGGAGACAAAAAACCTGTCTATTAATCCATCAAAAAACTTTTTATATGGCAATAAAAACTTTGTCGTCAACGTATATGGATGTAGAAAAGAGGAACTCAACACGTTTTATTAAAAAGACTGAAAAGACTATGAAGTCGAAAGAGAGTAACAAAACTACAGTAATAATCTGAATTTGTAAATAGCAAAAACGTAAAATTCTACCTGTTTTTAGAAAAAAGAATAGTTGAAATAGACAACAATTATTTAAAGAGATTTCTAATTGAAAGCGTACAAGAACGATCTTAAATGTTATGCTTTAAAAGTTAAACAAATCAGAAATGAAACTATAACAAATTTCAAGTATAAAACTTATGAAATCCAAATTGAAAGCATTTATAATTGCACATTTTCGAATTGAAAGCGTACCAAAGTGAAGAATTTCAGAATTGACGGTTCAAATTATTTACAAAGCAAACATTATCTGATATTTATAAATGTTACCTATATACTAAAATTAGTAAATACACAACGACTTCATCGCAAAATTTCTGAAAAAATGGCTTTAAGTAGCATTAGACCGACAAAAGCATTTTAATAAGTAGCCTCAAGCCCAAGAAGCAGCAAAGAATTCAGAATGGAACATGTATTTTTTCCAATAAAATCAAACTCTAAACCTGTTTCCCTTTTTATTATTATATAAAAACTGTACTGGTCTGAGGAAGCGTAAACATTTTGAAATCAATACTGGTTTTCATTTTTCTGAAGGTGAGAGGAAAATAATTTGAAAAAAGAAGATTACAAAAAGAAAATATAGAAAACTAATAATACTAAAGAAAATAGGTTATTTTATACATTTTTCTGTGTTTTGCACCTTGATTAAGGAAAGAACATCTGTGCTTTTGCAATATACAGTGTTCTTTGAGCAAAACTGAACAAACAGGATGAATGTGGATAAGTATGTGGATATAAATGGTTCAGGTGTGAAAGCATTTGACTACATTTAGCAACAACTCTACCAATTCTAATATCGCTAAATGAAAAACGATTCACAAGTAGCTCACACTTTAATTTGGTGAAACCACTATCATTTTTCAAGAAGAATTTTTAATCAGTAATTCTTTAATGATGCTTCGAACATCACCTCATTTGAATGTTGTCTCAGGAGGAATTTCGAAATCATTCAAACAATAAAAACAATGATTCAATTATTCATTTGAATATTGTTGAGTTTAAACGATTTTATGTTGAAGAGAAATGTCTTTGAAATTGTGGTTGGCAAAGATAAGATTAAACAATTCAAATTCATGTAAATTAATATCATGTGAAACTTCATGAACAATGAAGAAACTAAGAACGGTTATTACAATCGCGAGTTAAAGCTTTTAAAATAAAGAGAAATTTACCAGGATGTGTAAAGTGGAAATAGATGAAATATAACCTTAAAATGGAAGATCGACAAGGGCCCTATCAGAAAAAGTTTATCGCCACCAATTGCATCATAGATCAAAAGAACGTGCATTGACACCCACGTGGACCTTAAAATCCCCTCGCAAGTTTACTACAAAAGGAGAGGTGATAAATCTCAAAAATATGGATCTAGTTAAAATCCGCAGCACTTCCGCAGGAACTTATAGCAACTCCTCTCCCACTACTTTCTCAATTTATTATTTAAAATCTTTTGGAAAAATTGGCCGGGTCGATGCTCGTATTCCGAATGTCTGGTCTTGAACCCGGTCGCATAATTTTCCTGAAGTTTTACGAAATTCCTTTCAAGAGGAACCAGCGTTACTCGTTCGGGGAGTCGAACTTGGGTCACAATGGTGGGACATTTTCACGAGCGTTTTTTCTTGGACTCTTGGTCGAATTTCCTAAGCGGTTCGGAGGTTAAGGTAACGTGCGATGAGGTTGGGGTTATCTGGGCGTAAAAGGCAGTAAATTTTTGAATTTACTGCCTTTTTGGTAGTAAGAAATTTTCTGCCTCTTTGGGCACCAAAGGCCGGACCGAGGCTACCGAAATACGCACTGTCGACACCTAGCCGTCACACTTTCCATTTTGGGGTGGACACTCACTTTTTCACAGTTCAGATGAATTGGAGAGAGCATCGTTGATGTATTCTAGTTGGTACACTTTTAAAGAAACTTCTAACAAGACTTGCAGAGGGTTTTCATGCAGAACCCGCTCAGCCATACGTGCTCGAGATGTCACCTTCAACGTGTCGCAGCACTGCGCTGCACGTTATCACTTTCATATTTACATAGAATGCACACCGTTTTGATCAGCCCGATCGTATTCGTATATCCAGAGTTGAAACGACGAAAAAGCGACAACGGCGGCTTGGACGACTTGGACGACTTGGACCTCACTCGACCGCCATCTTGCAAAATTCCCATGATGCCACGGAGCTTGCAGGAGAAGTTCGAGGAGGAGAAGGTTAGACGATCCAGAAAGGGCGGGAGATTTTCATGATATTGCGCAATTTTAAACGTGTTTGATTAAAAATAATAAGATTAAAATTTGAAATGGCAAAATTTTGAGAAATTCAAATTAGAAATTGTTATATTTTGGAAACAATGGGTTTCAAATGTTCAAAGACGTATAATAGAATGGTTCTGTAACTGTGAGAGAATAGAAAGAAACATGTCCTAGAACAGGTTGGTAACAAGTCTCTGGAAATATAGTACACATCGAAAACTGTAATTTTCAAGTCTCTCAGTTTTTAATTGGCTAATTCGATGCATAAAATCACTAGATAACTATTGAAATAATGTATTTTCCTAATCATTATTGGTTATAAAGTATAAAATATAAATTACGACAGAATTCTTCAGACTCTCTAAATATTCTATATAAATAAATTATGCAATTTTTAAGGACTTTGATTTAAAAATCCATCTGAAATGATACAATTCCAATTTAAAATGGCAAAATTTTGAGAAATTCAAATTTGAAATCGCTCTATTTTGAAGACCATGAGTTTCAAATGATCAAAGACGTGTACAGAACAGTTCTGTAACTTTCAGAGAATAGAAAGAAACATGTTTAGAACAGGTTAGTAACTGATTACTGATTGGCTAATTCGATGCATAAAATCACTACAAAACTACTGAAATAACGCATTTTCCTTATCATTATTAATTATAAAGCATAAAATTTAAATTACCACAGAATCCTAATAAATGATGCAATTCTAAATGTGTATGATTTGAAATTCCATTAAAAATTATACAATTCCAATTTGAAATGACAAAATTTTGTACAATTTAAATTTAAAAATGTTCTTTGTAGAAAACTATGAGTTTGAAATGTTCAAAGACGTGTACAGAACAGTTTTGTAACTTTCAGTAATTTCTAATTTCTAAGTCTCTCAGTTTTTAATTGGTTAATTCGATACATTAAATATCTAAATCATCTCTTGGAATTATGTATTTTCCTCATCATTATTGATTATTAAGCATAAAATTTAAATAAAATTAAATGATACGATTCCAATTTAAAATGGCAAAATTTAGAGAAATTCAAATTTAAAATCGTTCTATTTTGAAGACTATAAATTTCAAACGTTTAAAGACGTGTGCAGAACAGTTCTGTAACTTTCAGAGAATAGAAAGAAACATTTAAAATGATACGATTTCAATTTTAAATGGCAAAATTTTGAAAAATTCAAATTCAAAATCGTTCTATTTTGAAAACTAGTAGCTTCAAATATTCAAAGAATAAAAAAAAACATGTTCTAGATCAGATTACTGGGAATATAATACATTTCGAAAACTGCAATTCTTAAGTCTCTCATTTTTTAATTGGTTAATTCGATACATAAAATCACAAAAAAACAATTTTAACAACATATTTTCCTAATCATTACTGGTTATAAAGCATAACATCTAAATTCACACAGAATTCTTTAAACTCTCTAAATAGTCTATATAAATAAATTATGCAATTTTAAATGTGTTTGATTTAAAAGTCCATTTAAAATGATACGATTCCAATTTGAAATGGCAAAATTTTGAGAAATTCAAATTTAAAATCGTTCTATTTTGAAAACTAGTAGTTTCAAATATTCAAAGAATAAAAAGAAACCTGTTCTAGATCAGATTACTGGGAATGTAATACATTTCGAAAACTGCAATTCTTAAGTCTCTCAGTTTTTAATTGGTTAATTCGATACATAAAATCACAAAAAAACAATTTTAACAACATATTTTCCTAATCATTACTGGTT
>JAUMHM010000085.1:13440498-13450703 GCA_032362435.1 Melikaiella ostensackeni | reverse complement strand
AACGTTCAAATGAACGAAATATATTTTCCCAATTTTATTTTATCTAGAAATATTGTTTCCAATGCAAATAAAAATATTCATTATAAATTTCTGTCATAATCGTATTACTTTCAATATAATTAACCGCAACTTTTACACTTTTTCTGCTTTAAAAAACTATTATAAAGAATTTCGTTCATTTGAACGTTCAGAACTTCAAGCACATCAAAAATAAACGAATTTTTCAACAAATAAGTTCAATTTTCAAGCAAAGAAATAAATCTTCAACCGAAAAAATAATTTCTTAACTAAGTAGTTCAACTTTGAATCATGTAGTTGAATTTTCAACAAAATAGTTGGATCCTCAACCAAAACAGATTAATTTTCAACCAAACAGTTGCATTTTTGAAACAAAAATATGAATTTCCAAAAAAAAAACCTGATTTTGAATCAAATAGTAAAACTTTCCACCAAAACAGTAGAATTTTCAACCCAAAAAGATAAATTTCCAGACAAAGAGATGAATCTTCAACTCAAAAATGAATTTCTAACAAAGAATTCAAACTTTCAAGCAAGTTGTCAAATTTTTAACAAATTAGTTGAATTCTCAACCAAAACAGATTCATTTTCAACCAACCAGATTCATTTTCAAGCCACAAAGATTAATTTTCTCCAAAGCAGTCGAATTTTTAACACGGAAATATGAATTTTCAACAAAAAAGTTAATTTTCAATCAAATGGTTCAATTTTTTAACAAAATAGTTCAATTTTCAAGCCAAAAAGACGAATTTTCAACAAAACAATTGATATTTTAACCAAAAAGACAAATTTCCAACCAAGAGGTATGAATTAATTTTTTTTCAATTTTCAACAAGATAATAAAATTTTTAAGCGAGTAACAAAATTTTCAACCAGAGGAGATGAATTTTCAAATAAAAAAGACGAAATTCAACAGAAAAGTAGAACTTGCAACCGGGAAAGATTTTTCAGTCAAGAAAAAAGAACAATTTCAACCAAATTAATGAAGCTTTAAGCCAAAAAGATTATTTTTTTACGAAGCAATTGACCTTTCAACCCAATAATATGAATTTCAAAAAAAAATTATGTCCAACCAAATAGTTCAATTTTATACCAAAATAGTTGATTTTTGAACTCAAAAAGATGAAACTTAACAAAAGAATCGAATTCGCAACCAAGAAAGATTTTTCAGTCAGGAAAAAATAACAATTTTTAACCAAGTTTTTGAAGTTTCAAGCCAAAAAGATGAAATTTCTACAGAGTAGTTAAACTTCCAGCTCGAAAATATGAATTTTCAACAAAATTTAATTTCCAACAAAATAGTTTAATTTTCTACCAATATAGTTGATTTTTGAACGCAAGAAGACGAATTTTGAACCAAAAAGGTTGACTTTCGAACAAAGCTGTGAAGTTTTCGACAAGGTAATTGAATTCTCAATCAAATAATAAGATTCCCAACCAAAAGAGATGAATTTTCAAACCAAAAAGACGAAAGTTAAAAAAAGACTTAAATTTTCAATCAAGAAAGATTTCTTAACCCAAAAAGGCAAATTTTCAACCAAAAAGGGTGACCCGAAAAAATTATTAAATTTGTAACAGAAAAATTTTATTTTCAGCCAAGTGATTAAATTTGGAACCAAAAAATATTAATTCTCTACCAGATAGCTGTATTTTTATCCAATAAAGATGAATTATCAACCGAGAGGTCATTCTTAGACGAATAGTAGAATTTCCTACCAAAATATTTGAATTGGTGACCAAAAAAGACAAATTTCGAAGAAAAATGGTAGAATTTTCAACAACTTCGTTGAATTTTCTACTAAGTGATTAAATCTGTAACTAAGAAGATAAATTCTAAATCAAACCGTTGCATTTCGAAACAATAAAGATGAATTTTTAAAACAAAAAAAAAAAATTTTTAACAAAAAAGTTGAATTTTCAACCAAGAAAGATTTTTCAGTCAAAAAAAAATTCAAACAAATTGTTTAATTTCCAAGTAAGTGATTGAATTTTATACCAAAAAAGACGAACTCTGAATGAAGAATGTGATAGTGGATATATCAACCTAACAGGACTTTAATTTTCGACTTAAGGCCATGTGAGCGTAACCTCAAAAAATTTTTTTCACATTTTTTAAAACGAAGTGTCTAAACGTCCGTCTAGACGGACGCTAAATTTCGTCTAAACGTCCGGCTAGACGGACGTCTAGTCCCTAAGTATTTCGTCCGGCTAGAAATTTTCTGGCAATACTGGCGAAAGTCAGTTTCCGGATAAATTATTAAATAAGAATTTGTCCGGCTACTAAGGTATTATTGGAAACAATTATAATACATTCGTTTATAAATATTCATCTACCTCCCTGGAACAGGTACACGGATTTGTTTAATTGGTCAACGGTTTAAAAAAAATTTTATTTGGTGTGAAATATGGCAACATAACCTCAAAAATTTCGGTCCGACATTAATAATAACAGAAACTGACCACCTACCCATTTCCCCCTCTCAAAATAGAAATTATGCTTTTTTCCACTCTCTAAAATATTTATTATACCCTTTTCCCCCTCACTGACTACCACGAATCATTTTTCACTTTATCAGCCGAACACGGGCACAATTATTATTTATGTCAATAGCCGGACAAATTTCATTGAATAAATTCGTTCGGCCATTGACATTCTGCTGTAGCCGGATGAATTATTTTGGATGAATTCGTCCGGCTATTGGCACTCTGCTGTAGCCGGATGAATTAATTTTGTCACAAACGTCCGTCTAGAAGGACTTGTAGCAGCGTCCTTCAAAAAAAGGCTAATTAGGCCAGGTAAACAGGTGGGTAAACCTGGAAGTAGCACTATGCTCAAACAATATATGCCCTGTGCTAAAATTAAGGGCTCACTTAGGGCTCATTTAGTATCCAAAAGCAAATTTTGGGCCCTACATTAAAAAAAAAAAATGTACGGCACTGCCAGCTTTACGTAAAGCTAGCAGTACCATGGTAGAAATTAAGAAATATTTATTGCATCAACTTTTTTCTTCCACAGAAATTGAGGGCTCATTTAGGGCTCTTGCACGGCCCCAGGAGCAATTTGTCAAAAACAATCCCTATCACTGAAAAACTAGCCTAAAGAATAAATATGCTCTAAACATAAAAGTGAATAAGTTGTTGCGAATAAATGTCGGTAAAGTAGGAATCGGGTGTGTATAGCATGGCCTTAAATAAATAAGAAAAATCTTGTACCAAGTACGTTAAGTAGTATGGGCGTTTCTCCGCATAGCGCACAATCTGAGCATCGACAGTAAAAAAAAGAAAATTTCGTGATATAAGATCAAATGCATACTTCATGAAAATTTTCTTTGTGACGTATTCAGGGGTGACTGGTGACTACGCTATTACGTTATTATAAATTAAAAATATGAATTATTAAAGAATTTATAGTTATTATTACAAATTCAG
This sequence comes from Melikaiella ostensackeni, assembly GCA_032362435.1. Lineage (NCBI taxonomy): Eukaryota > Metazoa > Arthropoda > Insecta > Hymenoptera > Cynipidae > Melikaiella > Melikaiella ostensackeni. The sequence goes on along the minus strand of JAUMHM010000085.1, from coordinate 13,447,256 downwards.
TCAATGACGATTATTTGATGCTTGGCAAAAATTCACTGTTTGATATGTGTTAATGAAAAGAAATTCCAGAATTAGATGAGTTGATTTGCAGGTAGAGCGACTTATAAAATTTACATTTATAAATCCTAATGTATAAGCAGTTCTTAAACGAGTTTTTCTCGAAAATAACTACTTTTTATAGTCAGCCTCAATATTTTTTACACATTAAGCTTTTGATTTTCTTGAAGGTACTAAAGCTGACAACATTAGGTTATTAAAAATAATTATATTCGGGGTAGTTTTCCAATGTTAAGGCTATAATTAATGGGTGACAGTACAGAACTAAATAACCAACAAAATCGTTTTTTTCACAAGAGCGAAACCAAATTCTGTAAAACCGAAATCACCATTTAAGTTAAGACTAAAATCCACTAATGAGGTGAAGTAATGCCAAATTGAGACAAAAAATGTGTGATTATAAAAAATGATTTAGTTTCGAGAAAACAAAATGTGGAAGTTGACAATCTCGAAGAGACATTGACCACTAATTGGAGGAGGCACGGCTGCGGATTGCGATAAAAAATGTAATTTTCAGTTCAAATAAAAAATAGAAACTTATAAAAAATAGAAACTTACTCCCGAGATAATGAGCTTCTGTATGCAAATTAAAAAGTTTTGATGCAAAAAAAGTTAGCCAGTTCCGAGTAAATCCTTCAAGAATTTTGAGGTAACAATTTCCCAGGTTTTGAAAATCGGCGTTCGGTAGTGATTAAAAAACGAATTTTCAATTTTTTACAAAAATAAGAAGTTCCTCCCGAGATATGAAAACGCTGAATAAGAATACCAATTTTTTATTCAAAAAAGTTCTTCTGTTCTGAGAAAATCAAAATTTAGCGTAATGTTATCGTATTGTGTTAGGCGATTTTTGGTAAATGGCATATATAACAAAAATTTTGTTCAATGAACGAAAATATTTTCTAGAAATATCGATGCTGAAGGGAAGAAAAAATAATTATTGTTACGCTAAAATAAAAGGTTAAAAATATGACTAAACTTTAAATTCAAATGTTTTTTATTACTTTACATATTAAAAAATGTGAATTTGAAAAAATGATTTTAACACAACGTGTATTTTATTTTTAAAGAATTTTTTATGCACCCATTTTCGGAAAAATGTTAGTTATTTAGTTCTGTATTGCCACCCTTTAATTGTTATTAGACGGAAAAATGAAATTTTTTATTTTTGTTCATTTTTCACAGCTTCATTTTCAATTTTTCAACCTCATCTCTAACGTATATTTTTTCCTTAGTACATATTTACAGAGCATCCAAGAATTTTTACGATCCATACAAAAAATGATTAGGAGTTTCTATAAAAAAAAAAAAATTGCCATAGATTTACCAACAAAGTTCTTTGAGTGACCTCTAAATATATATTTTTTAATATATCAAAATTTCTGGGTCTATTTTCAGCCTAGAGGAACATGTGAATCCATGATGGCAACAGAAAAATTGAAAAAAGATTTGTTTGCACCACGCTAATGACATAACAGGGTGTTTAAGGAATTCGTAAAAAATTCAGAAAAATAATTTGAGCTCCCTAAAAAAGTTGAATTTGGATGATGATCTGGCTGGCGAAACGTTTACCTGGCTTAATTAGCCTTTTTTAAGTGGATATTTCCATTGGTTTATAAATTTTTTGTTGGTTGTACAAATATGTACAAATTCTGAACTATATTTTAAATTGAAAATAAATGTCAAACTTGCAACAAAATTCCCATAAACTTGTAGCAACATTGATACAATAAAAATGATTAATAACAAAAATCATTAATAATCGTAAAAAGGACGTAGGTTTCCCCTAGCTTGGTGACTAACAGGGTACAAACGAAAATATTGGACGTACAAATAGTACAAACGACGTACAAACGTATGCAAAAAAAAAAATTTTTCGATTCAAACTTCGGAGTGATGACACGAAATTTTGATTTGCCTCTAGCTTGGTAATCAAGAGGATATAAACGAAAATATCGGATGAACAAACAGTACAAACGACGTACAAACGTATGCAAAAAAAAGAAGATTTTTAATCCAAACTTCGGACAGATGACACGAAATTTTGATTTGCCTCTAGCTTGGTAACCAAGAGGGTACAAACGAAAATATTACATGTACAAACAGTACAAACAACGCACTAACGTATGCAAAAAGAAAATTTGAAAAACTTAAACTTCGGGAGGATACGTGAAGTTAGCCCCCTGAAATCAATTTTGCCCCTGATTTAGTAACCAAGAGGGTACGAACGAAAATATTGGAGGTAAAAACAGTACAAACGACATACCAACATTTTTCAAAAGAAAATTTGAAAAATTTAAACATCGGAAAGATGACGAGAAATTTTGATTTGCCCCTAACTTGGTGACCAAGAGGGTACAAACGAAAATATTGAATGTACAAACAGTACAAATGACGTACAAACGTATTCAAAAAGAAAATTTGAAAATTTCAAACTTCGGAAGGATACGTGAAGTTAACTCTCCGAAATTAATTTTGCCCCTCATATCGTAACCAAGAAGGTACAAACGAAAATATTAGATGTACAAACAGTACAAACGACATACAAACATTTGCAAAAAGAAAATTCGAAATATTTGAACTTCTGGGGGCCACCTTCACACGGATACAGGACAGATATTGTAGAGTATCGTAGTTCTGAGAGGTGCTGCCACTAGTGCCATTAGTCTAAACTATTTTTATGAATTAGTTTGAAAATACCATCCTTTTGTAATTTGAATCAATTTATTTATCAAACTATTTCTCTACTTTGAATTTCGATCGTTATCTACATTAAAAAAAAGTTTTACATCATTTAAAATATTTTTCTGAACAAAAATTCGACATTCCTATTTCGAAAAATATTTGTGACCGAAATAAGATTCACAATACTCACTTTTGGGTCTCTTCTTCCTGACTGCGATAAACTGTGATTCCGTGAGGCCCAACGCCAATCATAGAAATTCCATTAAATCCAAATTTACTGTGAAACATTTCTTGACCAAACGTATCCAAATTAGAAACTTCTTTCAGCAACCAATATTCAGCAGTCGATGTTTTCATGCCCTGAAAAATAATTGTTATCAATTATTCCCTGAAGTTACTTCCATTTTTATTTCTTACTAATTACAACTAGTTAATCCGTAAAGACGTATAATTAAAATATATGGAAATTGAAACTAAACAAGATTTTTTCGTGAAAGTGGTTCTTCATTGGATAAAAGTTCGTAGACAACTAAAAACTTGATAAAATTTTATTTAAAAATGAAAAAGGAATATCTGAGGATTAGTGAGGTCGAATCCGATGGAATTATCAACTCAAACCAATAACCCAGTAATTTCGTTTCAAACCGGATATGGCATAACTTTGAACATTACGCTTGCTAAAATTCATTAATTCTTGGGTATAGAACAATTTCAGTTGCTTTACGTCAATAATGAATTTCAGTAAATCGAGTGGCACCAGTGGTTTCAATTTTCAATTTAATTTCCATTCTAAGTCGAAAAATTTGTGGAAAAAGTGACAACTTTCATAAAGAAACAGCGAACATAAGGTCATCACTAGAAAATGACCAACATTTTGATGATAGAATATGCTTTTCTCAAAGAGAGATTTTTGAATTCTAAAATTTTGTAACTCAATCGATTTAAATTTTGAACTTATTTTAATTTTGAATGCTTCAAATTTAAAATTGCCTAACTATTACGTAGGTATGAAACATTTCAAATTTAAAATTGCAAAATTCAAGATTAATAAAATATTATACTTTCCAATTTGGAATAAAATGGCAGAATCTGAAAGAATTTAATTTCACGAGCAATTTTAAATTTGTATGGACTACGAACGATTTTAATTTGAAATTGTTTATTTCAATATGCAATAATTAAATTTGAAAAAATTTTCAACTTTGAACTATTTGGCTTTGGCTGTCAGTTTGAAATTCAACAATTTTCGGATAAATTGTAATTTTCAGAGGAGACTAAAGCGATAAAAAAATTTTCTTTAAATTTTAAACATTTTTCATGTTTTTAATTTCTTAAACCTAAAACCATATTTTTCCTTAATATTTCTAGTACCCCAATTTTTTTAATTATCAACAGATTTAGTTTTCGAAATTAAAAATATGGTGCTGCATAAAAAAACATTGGAATAGAAATATTCAAATTTATTAAGAATGTAACGTGAGTTGTATTACCAAAAATACTAAAACTTTTGAAAAGTTAGATTTTGATTTTTCTCAAATGAAATGAGTTTAACTTTTGCAATACTAAAAAAAATTTATTGTTTCAAAATTCAAGATCTGCAAATTTAAACGCAACCAATATAGGGCGTTCACGTTTCAAAGATTATGAAATTATAAAAGTTCAAATTAAGCGCTTTTGAAAATTTAATACATTCCAATTTGATGTTTTTAAAAAGTGCAATTTCATCGAAAGATAAAGAATTAATATTTGTGCACTTGGGCATACGGAATTGTTAAAGACTTCACGTTCAATCACTGAAGTTAAGCAGCCCTTGACTTGGTTATATTCGGACGGGGGTCGTTGTAATAGAAGGTACTAATAGAAAAATGTATATTTCTTAATAGTGAGTGTTCAGTTTAAGACGATTGGATGCCTGACATTTTTTTCAACTTTCAAATCTTAGCTTGTGGAAAATTTTCAAATGAAAAAAACACAACTTTAAATGCATACGAAACAAATTTAAATTAGCATTCTCTTTTCAATTCCTGAAACAAAATGTTTGGGAACTATGAATATAATATTTTATAAAATACATCAAGTTTCGTATTTTTAGACAATTTCATTTTTTTTTAAATTTTAGAGGAAACTTTTTTGAATCATTATATTTTAAATAAAATTTTCTGCGAAAAAAGGATCCCCTTTCAACTCAGCTGTGATTCGAGCGCAGGAACTTTTGTTTGCCGGGCGACGAGTTAAAAAGCGTTATTCTTTTACAGAGAATTTTATTTAATATCTTATTTAAATACTTCAATCTTTTCTTAACGACATAACAACATTTTCAAGACTTGATTAGTCAATTGGGTTGGTACGATAGATTTCTGGTTTGCGAATGGTAAAACGAAATCTTCTGTTAAAACTGATCAAAATGACTCAGGGTGACCATTTTAATCGAGGAAACGAATTCCCGGTCATTTCCCGGGGTTTTCCCAGTTCGTGAAAAATTTTCACTGTCATTGAAATTAAAAAATTCAAACTCTTGAAACTAAAAATTTTCTCATTTAAAGTAATCAAAACTAAACTACAAATTAAAACACTCAAAGTGGAACTCTTTTGAATTAAAATTTTTTTAAATAAATTGAATCTTAACGAGTTTTTAATTTAGAAATTTTTAATTCAAACTCTCAATAAATTATACGTATAAAATGAAATTTTCGAACACTTTTCAATTGAACAATTTTAAATTAAATGCCACTAAACTGCAAAATTTAAAATTTAAAACTTTTATACATAAATTGAACAGATCAAAGATTTCTGGTTAAAAAATATAAGCCCACGCTATCATTGCCTCTCTCAATCCAGAAACATAATTAATAACCAAAATATCCTTCTTTACGATTCAATAAAAAAAATTAAAATAAAAGAAGAGCCTCTTCCAGTTTACAAAAACTTGAAAACCAAAAAAATTCCTCCCTCCCAACGCGACAAAAATCTTAAAAATAAAAAAAATGTTCCTCTTCCAAATCAGAAAAAATTAAAAACCTAAATTTCCTCCTTTCCAACTCAATAAAAATGTTAAAAATAAAAGATCACCATCTTCCAATTCAGAAAAAAGATTGAGAAAAAGCAAATTCCCCCCTTCAACTCAATAAAAATGTTAAGAAGGTAAAATGGCCTTTTTCAATTCAGAAAAAAATTCTGCGCCTAATCAGTCCAAGTTGAAGGAAAAATGTCAATTTAATAAAAAGATAATGCGGGTAGATAATGTGAGTATTAACCCCTTTTTGGAAATTTTGGAACATTTTTGCCGGTAGTGTAGAAAAAATGGCCACTTCCAATTCAAAGAAAAGAATTACAAAAATCTCATCTCTTCCAACTCAATAAAAATGTTGAAGAGAAAAAATTTCTTTCCTCTAATTCAGAAAAAAAAAATAAATGAAAAAAATTTCATCCCATCCAACACTATAAAAATCTTGAAAATAAAAAAATGTCTCTCTTCTAATTAAAAAGGAAATTAGAACATCAAATTTTCTCCCTCCCATTCAACAAAAATTTTAAAAATAAAAAATTATCCTTCTTCCCATTCATAAAATATTAAAAACCAAAAGTTCCTCCTTTCCAACTCGATGAAAATCTTAAAAATATAAAATGCTGCCAATTCAATAATAATTAAAAACTACAATTTGCCCGCCTTCAACTCAATGAAAATGTGAAAAAATAGAAAAGTTCCTCTTTCAATTTGGGAAGAAATTAAATACTAAAATTTCTTCCCTTTCTTTAAAAATTAGGATTATGAAATTCAATTTTTTCCATACATACATACTCAAATTATTTTAATTTCAAGTCGTTTGAAAGGAATAATTGTTCACTTGTTATTTATACATCAACATTCAACACTTCCACTAACAAATTAATCTTTTCAAAATGGAACGATTGAAATTGTAACATTAAAAGTTTAAATTTAGCTGTAAAGAAGATGTTTTTTGAGTTGGCATTAGGGTCTAGAATTTTTTCAAATATTCTATTATATATATATATATATA
>JAUMHM010000085.1:13405891-13427015 GCA_032362435.1 Melikaiella ostensackeni | reverse complement strand
TTCGGGTCTTCTTGTTTGGTCGGATTCGATATTGAAACAACTTTGTTGTTTCTTTACCCCATCTGCAAACAATTTTTCCAAGCCCGTTTCCTTGGCAGTGGTTTCGCTAGATAGTAGATAGGGACCGCGTTGTAGCTCTAAAAATGGTGTTTCCACCTGGGATAAGACCTTATAAGACCATTAAGACGCGAAGAAATGAGAAAGATTGTTCATAACAAAAAATTCTTTATTTTAAAAAGACTGATCAAGATTTCTTTGCTATTTGAGAAAATGAAGGTCCTGATGATATTGGGACAGCTTTAATTTAATATATGTACGCGTTGAAGACTGATAGTAACGACAAGTTGTTAATTATTTAGATAACATGTAAAATGTCTCAATGAGAAAAATGTATAAAAATGCAATTTGTATATGTAATCAAATAAGCCCACATGTTTGTTTAACTTTTTAACCAAATTTTTTTCTTCATCTAATTTTAATACAAACATACAATTTTTATTTACTTGGGTGTAAGTCTATTAAATATAACTTTAATAATTATATATATATATATATAAAGTTAATTTAGGAAAATTAAGTTTTAAAAATTTTTAATCATGTGACTGTAATTGCTATAAAACTCAATTTTTTCATAAATTCTTCAGTATTTAATTTGAGGGGAAGTTATCAAAACATATTACATTAGTTATTCAATTATTTATTCAACGATTATTGAAGAAAATGTGCATTGATTTTCATTTTCATTATATGCGATTTGAATTTTCCCGCCGCCATCTTTGAAACATTGAAATGTTCCACGAGACCATGAAAGTTTCATAAAACTTTTCATTGTCCAAAGTTTCATGAAATTTTACAACCCTACGTACAAGATGATGTTTGTGAACACAACCTCAAATCAAAAATTGTTTTTTCAATAAAACTAAAGCAAAGTTTGGCAAAACTATAAAAACAAACTAAACAAATTTTATCGTAGTATATCAATTTCAATTAATTCACGCATGCAAGCTGATCTGTATGATGAAGAAAGGTTTAAAAAGATCAGATGAATCAGCTTTTTCTCCTTTTTCTACATTGCTGTCAACTTAACCTCAAAAGTGCTCAAAACGTAAATACAGTTTAACGTGTTTAATCGGTTCTGTAATGGAAATCAAATCATTAGTAACAAAAGTAAGTAACAAAAATGTTAATTCAATAAAATGAAAAATAAAAGCAATTAGTTAAAATAGAAATAAATATAATCATCAGTGAACGCAGAGTATGAAAGGTTTTTGCTTTCCAAATAATAAAATAAATAAAATTGCAACAGATAGTAATACAAAGTTAATGTAATACATGGAAAAAGTCAATTAAATGGACATCAAAAATTGTACTAAATTTGAGTGAGTTTTTTTCATTGAGATATCAGGATATTCGTGGGACATTTTACTATAGTATTGGCATATCCGGCGAATATTCCTTACGGGATACTGTCAGGATATCCTGTCACGATATCCTACGGGGCGGAAATGTCGATATCCCTGGAATATGTCACGGATATCCCGGGAGATTTTAGGAACATTTTTCAGGATATCCCATATCCTGCCGGGATATCTTAGGGATATGCCAGAGATATCATTTTGTTGTGAGGGAAGATCAAATTTTGTGGTATGATTTAGAAGCAATCTATTCAGATTATTCCATTCTTCAAAAAAGAGAAAGGCAATAATCTTGAAAGAACCTGAGAAAATTATTACAAGATTTATGTTTGTAAAAAATGAAAATTGTATGTAAAACTTTTCCGCAACCTTATTTTATGATAAGTAGCAGGCTGACATTTTAATGAGTTTTTAAATTGAAAGAAACTGAAGAAACTATTACAAGATTTATGTTTGTTAAAATGAAAATTGTATGTAAAACCTTTTCGCAAACTTATTTAATGATCAGTAACAGGTTAAAATTTTAATTAGTTTTATAATTGGAAAAACCTAAAAAAATTATTACAAGATTTATGTATACAGAACAAGGGAAATTGAGCGAATAAATCATAGTGCCAAGATCAAATTTTGTGGTTTGATTTAGAATCAATTTATTCAGATTATTCCATTTGAAAAAAAAATAAGACAATAGTCCAAACCAATAACAAATTTCTAAAAACTTGCTCAGTTCCTCAAATTTGTAAACTATATTCAAGTAAAATAGATATCTTTTGGTTAAGTGAATTAACCATTAACACCTCTATTAAAAGAAATTTTAAGTATTCATAGGCAACCCTGCAAGTTGGAACGAATCTTTGCTTAATGTCTCTCTTTTAAAATTTTTTAAAGATCGAAATAAAATCTACTTTCTTGAAAAAAATTTTTGTGTACTAAAAAAGAACACTCAAAATGTTCACAAATCAAAAACAGACTTCGAGATTACCCGCTTTTTCGGCTCATCAGAGACAAATGTAAACAAATGTACACAAAAAAAGAAAAAAGAGGGAGAAAAAAGAAAGAGCCATCCAAAACTAACCTCACACTATTTTTTACTAGTCATTTCTTATTCTGTATGTATTGAACAATAAAACTGAAAACGAAGGATTGATTCTACATATTACCCAAAATCAACTTGTTGTCCATCAGACATAATATTTTTTCATTTTTTTCCCTACACAATTATATGATTATGTATAGGCTAGTTGGCATGCAGTTCCTGCGGAATATGTGCGGTAAAACGTGAATGAACAAAGTCAGTAATGAGTAGGTTCTCAAAGAATGTGGTGTACTCGTAAGAGAAACATTGTTTGACAAGAGTGAAAGAAATTTGATGAGATGGTTTTGTCATGCTGAGATAATGAATGAAGAATCTTTAACGAATTATGTGTATTTAGGTGAAGTGAGTGGTAGCGTACCCAAAGGTAGGCCGGAGAAATAATGGCTGGAAAGTGTGAATGAGACTCTGAAGCGAAGGGATATAGAGTCGTAAAAACACAAGAACGTGCATGAAACGATATATGGATGTTACGGAAGCCAAAGATGTATGCAAGGATAGGGATGTATGGGGGGCAATTGTTTATAAAAAGAAGAGTAATGACTGAAACGAAAGATTTTGGATACGAATGGGCCCGCGTGAGGAGATTTTCTTAGAGCATTAATGTAATGGCTTTGCGAAGCTCTCCACCTGGGGTGATTGCTAGAGTCATTGATCAGCGACCCGTGTCGGAGCGGTGCTGTGGGACGAGTGTGTCGTTTGAATGAACAACACGCAACTTCTATAATGATCTAAAACCCATCACTTTTCCTACACATCCCTTACTTACCCTCACCATATAAATTCCTCGATTCGCGGTAGTATAACGAGGCTAGAACCGAACGAGTTACCCTCATCCTGAAAAGGCTTAATGGTATAATAATAACAATAATAGTAAGGTTTTTATTGGAAAAGGGGGATGGTTTAAAAAACCTTACAAATCATTGTTTGGGGGGGGGGCCAAAGCATTTCTAACGTAAGTTTCTTCTTCATAATTATTTTTTTCAAATATGCTAATTGATTGATATGAAATTGAAGAATTTCTAATATGCTAATACTTTTTTATACTATTATACACATTATATCATTAGTATTTCGTTTTATTTCTTGTTTATTGTGTAATACTTAATACTACATACGTCCAATAAATGAAGATTCACGGAAATAACCATTCTGAACATCTGGTGTGCACCTTTCATGAAATCTCATGAAATCCCTGGAAATATTTGCAATCCAATAAAATCCCATTAATTCTTTTGGAAATTTTGTAAATATCTTAAAATTTTTTAAATCATGTGAAAATTCATTGAGATCCTTTGAATTCCATGGATATCGTACATAATCTCTTGAAATCCCTTCAAAACGATTGAGCTCCCTGGAAATCTCTTGAAATTCTTTAAAAACTATGGGAATCCCTTAACATTCTTTGATATTCCGAGTAATCCTTGAAATCTTTGAAATCGCTTGAAATCTTCAAAATCCTGTAAAAGTCTCCTATAATCCTTTAAAATACGTGGGAATCCCTTCGAATCTCTAAAAATCGGTTGAAATCCTAGGAATCCCGTGAAATATTTCGAAACATTGAAAGATCCCTTGAAATATTAAAGTTCCTCGAAATCTCTTAAGATCCTTTATAATACTCGGAAATCCTTTGAAATTCCGTTAAATCTTTTGAAATCTTACGAAATCCTCGGAAATAAATCTTTGAAATCTCTTGATATCCTTTGAAACCCCGTGAATTCACCGAAACTGTCTTAAATCTCTCAAAAACCGTTAAAATCCCTTGAAATCTTTTGAAATCTCTGGAAGTCCCGTGAATTTTTTTTGAAGTATTTCAAAATCCCTTAAAATACTTCGAAATCCCTTAACATACTTTGTAATCTGCAAAAATCGTTCTTAATTTCTTAAAATCATTCAAAATCCCTAAAAGTCCGACGAAATCCTTCGATATCTCCTGAAATCCCTTTACATCCAACGAAATCTCTTCGAATCCTCTGAAATCCCGTGAAATCATCAGGACCGGTCTAAATTTCTTCAAATCCATTAAAGTCTACTGAAAATCCTTAAATCCTTGTAAATTTTTTGAAAACTCATGAAATTCCTTCAAACTCTTTTGGATCTTCGCAATCCATCTAAAATTCCCTGACGACCTTCAAAATTCGCAAAATAGTTTGATATCTCTTGAAAATCTTTAAAATATCTTGAAATCCAGAGACATCTCTTGATATATGTTGTGCATATTGAAATTCAGCAAATCTATGACGTGATGTCAGAGCAGTGCGCTCTAACGGTTGGTGTGCGAGTACGCATTGTATGACGTATGCGGGTGGGTTCAGTCAGTCTTTTGGGCCTTGTCGCCATCGTCGGTTCGTGTAATTGTCCACTCTGTTTATCAAAATATAAAACCATATTCCCTGTATCTATTCTGTTTCGTATTAATGAACACACGTATCCTGAATATCCTCAACAGATATCATAAAAATTATGACAAATGATGATTCGGAAAAATAAAAATTACATAAAACAGTAATTCGGTATTATGAAAATTATCTCAAATGGCGATTCGTAAATATAAAACTTAAGGCAAACGATGACTCCGAAAAATAAAAATTATGACAAATTGTAGTTCGGAAAAATAATGTGACACAAAACAGTAATTCGGAATATTATAAAAATGATCTCAAATGGTAATTCAGAAATATAAAAATTATGAAAAAAAGTAATTCGGAAGAATGAAAATTAGAACAAAAAGTAATTCGGAAAAATAAAAATTAGGTGAATTGGCTATTGGGATAAATAAATATTCTAGGAAATTTTTTTTTCGATACACTTCAATAATAATTTCAGAATAAACTTGGACTTTTTCAGCTGGAAACAAGTCGTTGTCAGAAAAAAAATTGTCGACCTTTGTACGGCTTTCGTCGGGTTTCCCTTACACGTGGGAAAACTGCGAGTGTTCTCCGGTAGCACCGAGTCAGGAAACTGGAACCGGGAAAACTTCGCCGAGAGGGATTATTCTCTAGGGACGCAAACCTGGGAGGCGTAATTAGCTCCGGGTTAATTAGTTGTACCATGCAGTGAAGACACCGACTCTAATTCGTCGTTACACTTTCCACTGCCAAGGATGAAATTCGTGATTACACCTCAAGGAATTCCAAAATCTGTTTATGTACTTAGTTCAGGAGATTAAAATTCTCCAAAAACTTGTATGTTTTCCTATTATTCCATCTTTCCGGACATTTCCGGGTTTTCAAACATTTGTTCTACATTTGAAACGTTTTAATTTATGAAAGCTATTAATTCCAACTTGAAATTTAAGAAATTTGATTGAAATTAAATCAAAATTTAAATTCTTCGTTGACGTCCAACATTCAAATTTAACTACGAAATTCTTGGAAATTAAAAAGAGAAAGAATCCAACGACAAAATTTGGACAACATATTCTTAAGTGTGTCCATTCAAATTAAAAAAAAAAAAAAAAAAAAAAAAATGAACGAAGAGGAAAGCAAAAGGCAACCTCGAAATCCCCTTCCTTCTTTTTTCTCTCGTCTTTTCCATTCCTCTTTTTTTATTTTGTTTTTTTTTTCTCAATTTGAATGGAGATATTTGAAGTTTTTTTTTTCCAAATTTGGTCGTTGGATTCTTGTTTTTTTTTATTTTTCAAGAAATTCGTAGTTGAATTTTAACTTGAACAATGATAGTCAAACATAAAATATTGTACAGTTTCATACTAAAAGTCAAGTTGAAATAGTTTAACTTCAAGATCTAGAAAATTAGATAATAATCAAAACTAGACAATATTCAAATTCCGAACATATGAAACTGTACAATTTTAAACTAAAATTTACAGAAGTAAAACAATTAACATTTCGAGGCCTTCAACTTAAAAATTGAACATTTTCAAACAAAAGTGTTTCAAATAAATTATTGTGAATTAATTTTGAATTTGGAGACCTTCGAAATGTACAATACCAACAAAATCATATATTGGAAGCACGGAATTTTGTATACTTTCAAACGGAAGACTTTCAAAATACCAAGAAAATTAAATTTAAAACTAATATTTTCAATAATCATGAAAATTTTTAGAAGTGCAATCAAAATTTTATAAACGCCAAAGGAAGAATTGAAAATTGCTTAACTATTATGACTCTTAATTTGAAATTATACCAAGTTTATGCATTTTAAATTTAGAATGGGTCAATTTAAAATTTTTAAGTTTTAAATTAGTTTTCTTTGAAATGCATTCTGTTTAAAACAGTAAAACTTACTAAAAATTAAAGCTTTCCATTTGAAATCCAACTGAGAACTCTGAAAAAGGATTCAATTCAAAATTGTTGTAATTTCAAACGATATTCATTCAAAAATATCTAATTTATAAAGATTCAATCTAAAATAAAATGTATGAATTTCTTATTTTGAAATAACTCGATCTTTAACGTTTTTTCATTTAAAATTATTCTATTTCAAATATCAAACCCTTAAAATTTTAAAGTATAAGTCAATACTGAACAATCTAAGGGGGTGTGGGCCATTTAATATGCTCAACCCTAGGACGCGTGGTTTCTTTTTTGACAATGGGAAAGGAGTTCGGCGTGAAAGGTGGAAGAGGCTGTGGGCCAAATCTCTCACCCCGCTGACGCCGAGCCCCTTTTCCCTCAACCAATAAAATCACCCGTCCTAGTGTCGGACATTTTCAATGGCCCACACTTCCTTCCACCATTTACACTGAAGCCCCTTTCGAACGACAAATAAAATACGCCTCCTAGTGTTGGACATTTGGAAAAAAGGTTCGGCGTGAGTGGTGGGAGGGGGGGGGGCGACATTCTTCACCCTGCTCACGACGAACCGCTTTTACAGCAACAAATAAAATCACCCGTCCTAGTGTCGGACATTTTCAATGGCCCACACCCCCTCCCACCACTAACACTGAACCCCCTTTCCAACGACAAAAAAAATACGCCTCTTAGTGTAAGGCATTTGGAAAAAAGGTTCGGTGTGAGTGATGGGAGGGGGTGTTGGCCAAATTCCTCACCCCGCTCACGCCGAACCCCTTTTCCAACGACCAAGAAAAAACCACGCGGTCTGGTGTTGGGCATTTTGAATGACCCACAACCGCTCCTAACACTCACGCCGAACCCCTTTTCCAACGCCTAAAAACAGGCCACGCGTCCTAGTGGTGATCATTTTTAATGAGGGACCTTGGAAAGGTGGGAAGTGTTAGTCGATCGCAACCAGCTTCAGCTTACCTTTCTCTCCTTTAATGATACTTGAAGTTCGTGGTGGTATTTGCAAATTTTAAATAGAACAAAATTTAATTTAAAAATAATAAGAACGTTCTCGAATATTTTTCAATGATAAAAGTTTATTCTTTAAAACTTTTATAGACACCAGTATCGCAAGTTTTCAATTTTTTTTAAAATAAAAAATGTAAAAATGCATTTATTTAGATTTTCTCAAAAAACATCAATTTTAGAAAAAAATGTGAAGATAGAAAATATGTATTTTTGATGAGATATACAACTTTTGTGTACAACATTTGTGTCTCAAATCAATAGTTTTCAAGATTTTTGAAAAAAAGACTAATTTTTAAATAAAGTAAAAATTGTGGGGCATTTGAAATGCCTAACACTAGGACGCGTGGCCGTTGGAAAAGGGATTCGGAATGAGTGGGGTGAGGGATGTGGCCACACCCCCTCCTTCCACTCACGCCGAACCCCTTTCCCAACTTACCTCCGATTAAGATCAAACTCCGTATATTCACGTATTTTGACACGTTGATTACGAAAATGACCATGAAATTACCCGCAAATGTCGCTTTCAAGGTCAAAACTTGGAAAAACTATACAAGTTTCACATTTTTTTCATTTAGTTCTGTAAATACTGCAAAGTTTCCAAAAAAGCTTTAACTGAAAGTCGTGGATCTTTCAGAATCACACATTTTATGTTGAATACATTTTTACTCTGCGACTGATAGTTTTCCAGAAAATGCGACATAAATATTGAAAATCACAGACATACTGCACAATGTGTAGCAGTGTGGTTCAAATTATTTTTGTGACCAGTCACAGTGGTGTCTTCCCATCCCCCCCCCCCACACGAGACGTTGGAAAGGGGCAGAGATGTGACTTAAATTATTTCTGTGTCCAGTAACAGAAGTGCCTTCCTGCCTCACACGAGACATTGAAAAGGGAAGGTATCTGACCTACATTATTTCTGTGACCAGTCATAGTGGTGCCTTCCCCACCACGAGACGTTGGAAAGGGACAGAGATGTGACTTAAATTATATCTGCGTCCAGTAACGGAAGTGCCTTTCTGCCTCCCACAAGAAACTGAAAAGGGAAAGGTATGTGACATACATTATTTAAGTGACAAGTCACAATAGTACCTTCCCACCCCTCACGAGATGTTGAAAAGGGGTAGAGATGTGACTTAAATTATTTCTGTGTCCAGTAACAGAAGTGCCTTCCTGTCTCACACGAGAAACTGAAAAGGAAAAGGTATGTGACATACATTATTTAAGTGACAAGTCACAATAGTGTCTTCCCACCCCTACGAGACGTTGGAAAGGGGTAGAAATGTGATTTGAATATTAGTTCCGTGTCCAGTAACAGAAGTGCCTTCCTGCCTCGCAAGAGAAACTGGAAAGGGGAAGGTATCTGACCTACGTTATTTCTGTGACCTATCACAGGGGTGCCTTGCCGCCCCCCACGAGACGTTGGAAAGAGGTAGGGATGTGACTTACATTTTTTCTGTCACCAATCACAGGAGTACCACAAGTCCCATTTCAAGCAAATCCACGCTTAGTACTATTTTACTTCTTTTCTCGAAAAATAATTGTTTTTAAGAAAAACTATATATTACATAAAAGGTGTATTTTCAAAAGGTCTACAACTTTTACTTGAAGCTTTTTTTAGCTTTCATTATTTACTGAAATAAATTGAAAAAACATGAAATTTTTATAGTTTTGTCAAGTTTTGACGATGAAAGCGACAATTGCGCATATTTTCAATATTATATTCGTAACCAGCGCATCAAAATACACGCATATAGAGAGTTTCAAATTAATCAGAGGTAAGAGTTTTTCGAAAGTGCACCCAATTTTTGAGAAAAAAAAAACTAATTAACAAAAATGTAAAAATTGTTATTAACTCAATTTATATTGATCTGCGCCAAAAATCCTTCAGGGACTTGCAACTGGGATGCAAAAGGACCCCTGGGCCAAGTATCAAGTCAATATTCTTGGGTGACCTTTTCGGAAGTATACCCAATTTTAGAATCTAGATACAAAAATAAATAATTAAAAATTGGATGTGCCTAACATTGTACAATGTGAAATTAGAATCGTACTTAAAAAAGAAAAAATACTCAATTACTTCTATATTGATAATATAATCAAACCAGTGAAAAAATGAAGTATTCAATAATATTTTCCATTAAAAAATCGTTCAGTCTAATGTATAATTTTATGCTTCTCATAAATGTCGCAAGAGATATTCGCGGAATATATCTCAAGGGAAACAAAATACATCAACTCTATTGATTTCCCTAGTGTGGGTGCGCTGTGATTTCTTGGCAATTGCCACGAGATATATCATTATTAATTAACGTTCCCCGTCGAGCCTATCCGGATTCCGGTTCGCAAATGACATTTCCGTCAAAAGTACCAACACCATTACTAATCGCATCGGTTTCGCTGAGCGCCCTTTCTTGCTACTTAATTATATCGGGGCAGGGGATGCGACAATTTTACAAAATTACAATCTTTTCCACTCTGGAACGCAATATTTTTGTAAAATTCATTGACTTCGAGAAAAATCAAATTCTACCAAAACTTTTTATATCAAGGTTTTATAAGTGTCTAGAAAAATTATGAGAAAATTGTTGAGAAACTCCATTCTAAGATTACGATTTTCAAGATAGAAGATCAAATTGAGGTTCAGAATTTTATTTTCATCAATGAAGCTGAGAAAGAAAATCGATTAAGTTAGGGGCCAACCATAAATTACATAACAACTTTTTTTTTGGGGGGGGGGGGGCGTGAATTTCATTTTTACCTGGTGCAAATTTGTTTAAAACTTTGTTGATAAACTTCATTTTGGAATTTCATTCCAAACTCTGTGTTTTAAATAGTAAAGCGGAGTCAAAATGATGAAATTAATCGCATCGTTTGAGCTCAGGGCAAAAAAAATTGTGTGGGTTGATTTAGAACCAATCTATTCAGATTATTCCATTCTTTTAAAAGAAAGCGGTGATAATCCGAACCAACAACACATTTCTACAAAATTACTAACGTTCCCAAAAAATTTTTTTTAAAACATTTGAGTAAAATAGATATCTTTTGGTAAACTGAGTTAATCATTCACAACCTCAATTAAAAGAAATCTTGTGTATTCATAGGCAACCCTGCAGATTGGAACCAATCTTTGATTAATGTCTCTCTTTTAAAATTTCTTAAAGATCGAAATAAAATCTATTTTCTTATGAAAATTTTTTGTGTACTGAAAAATAACACCCAAAAAGTTCACAAATCAAAAATAGACTTTCAGACTACCTGTTTTTTCGGCTCATTAGAGACAGATGTACAATAAATGTACATCCTTCTGGCAACATTATTATATTCATAATAGTGCATATTATGTACCATTCAATTGAGTACTTTATTTACATTGTCTCTAATCTTATGACTTTTTACAGATATTTTGGGTTTCACATACAATTTTCAACTTTATAACTAATTTAAATATTAACCTCGTGCTTATCAAAAAATAAGGTTGCTATAGGTCTTACATACATTCATTGAATGAAATTATACCCTCGTTGCTTCCAAAAAATGGTATTCTGAGGAAGATGCCATACTAACAATATTGTATGTATATGTACCATTGAGTACTTTATACATTGTCTCCAATCTTATAATATTTTACAGATAATTTTGATTTCAAATATATTTAATATACTTTCAGTCTACTATATTTTTGAATTTTTATAAGTATACCGTTAATATACTTAAAATGTCATCCTAGTACCTATCATGAATATAATAACGTTGCTAGAAGGATGTACATAATTTGAGATATATTGTTTGTTTTCAATTAAAATTAAAGCTCATATTTTCATGTTTAAAGTATTTTCCTATCTTATTATTGTCTCTCTGGAATAAATTCTGAATCTTGATATTTGGGACTAAGACTTTCTGTATAGTTTTCTGAAATCTATTGGCATTATTCGAACAGATGACTTTTACAAGGGTTTAAGATTGGTTATTCTCTTTCTAAAAAAAAACGTTTTTGTTTGGCTAAGTGGCTATATAGACGAGTCAGTCGAAAAAATGCTCTCCATAAGTAAGGTCCGTTTGATTTTCTTCCCGTGTGAAGAATTTTCATCATAATTTAAACAAATTTTATATGAGAAATGTTAATTAATGCTTCTGTCTTTAAAAAGAAAATAATATTTCTGAAAAATGATTGAAATTTTTGTCTAATAAGTGTTGTTGTGAAGTGTTTGTCGAACTTTGGATTGCAAAATTTTTGATATTACACGCAGGAAGTTATATTTAAAAATTATTTTATCTTTTCTTATTCTTATGTTTTTTTCTGATATAATTTTCAGTATAATTGATAAAAAAAATTTGGTGGAATGTGATTTCATGAAAGATATTACTAAAAGTCCTGTAAAGTAGTATTACTTGAATTTATTCAGTTAGTAAAAATTTAGATTGGATGCATTACAGAAGGAATTATTGATAGAAAGCAAGTTTCATGGTTTTTCCAAAACAGATATTTCATATTAATAAGAAAATATGTTTTGACTTCAACAAAAAAAGATAACAAAGTAACCTTCAATGAGGATATCAATGAATTTAATAGATATATTTGAATTTTAGTTACAAAGAAAAGCTGTAATGCGCATATACACTATTATTATACGTCTACCCGTAGCTCCCGAATATTTGTCCATGACCCGTATGATTATTTTATTACGAATGTCGCCTACGCGAATTCCATAATCAGCCGAACTTTCGCCCTGTTTTCGCTTGACTATAGCAAGCTCCCGCGCCAATCGACTCGCATCGGCTCTAGATCCAGAAGCCCTTCCTGAAGATTTCGAAATTCCTTTCGTTGAGGCTCCCACCTCATTTGAATGTGCTTCGGAGCTTGCCCTATTACCTTGTTTTTCATAAATATCATAAGCAGGTCCACGTTTGCCTCTTTTACTGAGGCGGCAGCGGCGCGACAATGCTTGATGAACATGTTGACCGACATGTTCGTCCCATCGAAAGATGGGATGATGTCTCGAGCTAGTTTCAAGACACCACCCAACCTCCTGCTATTGACTGAATGATTGCCAGCATGTCGAGACTGAATTGAGGATGATAAACCTTTCCGAATTACGAGATCGTGAAGAGGGTGACCGGAGTGAACCTAATGACCCACCTGACGATCCGTTTGCACCGATACCACGCTTGTCGCTACAGCCAGTTCGGGCGTTGCCGTATCGGTCTCGAATAGTGGTAGTTCATTGCTGAGTTTTCTTCCTCAGCGCCAGATCTATCAGATCCAGATCCAGCTCCTTCGTTGCGATTGCACTTCACCGACGACCGATGGGACATTTCAGCAGATAGGATCCTGGCAGTGGATTCTCTTCCAAGCACGCATCCGCCTGCACTACTGATTAGCGTAATCAGCAGCACAACCCAATGGGAAAACCCAGAATTTTGGGGGAAAATGCTCGGGATGGTTGGGATTAAGAGTGTAAGTAGTTCACACTTGTCTTGGCAGCTTCCTGGTTGTGAAAACTCCTCGTCGTCCCTGACCCTGAGTCTGCCGCTCGTTCGGGCCGAAAAGCAATCCTTCGTCCACCATCCGGGATCAGAATAGAGTCCGTCGACTTCCTTCTTGAGATTGAAGCTTTACTTTTCACTATTTATTGTCTAAATTTAATTACTTTAACTTGTTCAATTATCAAATTTTCAAAAAAGATAATGTTCAGGTGCAGCAAATCCACAACGCTGCCACCAAAATTATTTTCCACTTTGACGTCGGTATCTCAACCAAGAATGGCCGACATAACCGGGAATATTCAAACCAACGACGAGACGATCAAATTTAAAATGTTCACACTTGGAATCACTGCTGCATAGAACAAGTTGATGATTTTGTGTATCTCGGAAGTTTATGTACTGCCGACGGAAAGATAGCTGGAGAGATATCCAGATGCATAAACGAGGGTGGAAAGGTTATCGACAGCGTGCGAGCCATTACTAGAAGTAAAAATGTAACGAATAAAGCTAAAATCATAATATATAATTCTGCGCTTGCTACCATTGTGCTGTATGATATCGAGACCTAGACGTATCAAGAAAAGGATAGAGATGGTTTGATCATGTTGAGAGAATGAATGGAGGACGTTTAATGAAGCAGGTATATTCAGGTAAATGGTACCGTACTCAGAGGTAGACCGAAAAAGAGTTGTTGGAGTGTGTGAATGAGACTCTAAAGCGAAGAGACATAATGAATCGTAAAAGCACGAGAGCTTGCGTGAGAGGTGTATGTATGTGAAGGAAGCAAAAGATATATTTAAAGATAGGGATGAAATGAAAGATTTTGGATACTAATGGACCCTCGTGGGGAGCTCTGCTTAGAGGATGTGGCTGGGATAAAGAGTATGGATCTTCTTATGGGCTTATCAGTCAGTTTGAGTGCTTATGTGTTATCCTTTTACTGGAAATTCTTTGCTCATAAATTGACAAACAGTGGACTAGGAGGATTTTATTCCTTTCTGAAATTAATAATGCCCTCTTGAAATTTGTATATGAAGTTATATTTGTGTTGCTCAAAAGGTTGTATGTCAATGAATAATCGCTAGTGAAGATCATTAATTTGATTCACAGAAAAGTGCACTAAGCCGGTGAATTGGGTTGTGATACCAATGTACACATGTATATATCTTAATTCAGATGCTTGCGTCAGAAACAGAGATCAGCTTATCGATATGGGTAAATATATAATACTTGTCTTATTGAGGTATCAATTTCTCTAAGGGTTTAATAAAATTATAATTTTCCATACATAGTAAAATCAGATTAAGCCGAGGGGCTAATTACTCTTAAAATCTGGTGTGCACTATCTCTGCAATCTCATGCAATCTCGGGATTTCAAGGGATTTCAAAGGATTTTTCAGGATTCCTAGAGATTTCTAGGAATTTCTAGAAAACTTTGGAAAATGAATGAAATTAAATTAAATTGCAAGGGATTCTTCGCGATTTCAAAGACTTGGAGGAATTTTCAGTTATTTCACAGAATTTTGCAAGATTTGACGGATTTATTGAGTCTTCAAGAATTTTGAAGATTTCTAGTGGTATTAATGGATTTTTGCGAGTTTTAAAGATTTCAAGGGACTCGAAGTGATTTCAACGAATTCCTAGAGAACTTTAGAGAATGAACTGCATTTTCTTTAAAGGGATTTCAACAATTTCAAGAGATATGAAGGAATTCGAAAAATCTCGAAGGAATTGAAGATTTCAAGTTATTCTGAGAGATTTGAATAATTTCGAAGGATTTCAAAGAATTTTGTAGGATTTCAAAGATTCAAGGGGTTTTTACAGAACTAAATTCTAGAGAATTGAATTTTGAAGGATTCCTAGCGATTCCAAAGCAAAGATTCCAAAGAATTTTAAGGTATTTGAATTAATTTCACCATATTCAAACAATTTTACTGAATCTCCAAGAATATAACGGTATTTCAAAGATTCCTAGGGGTTCAAACGGATTTTTAGAGAATTTCAATAAATAAGTTTAATTTAATTCATATTCATGGGACATCGAATGATTTCTACAGATTTCATTAGATTTTTACGCGTTTCAATGATTTCAAGGGATTTAAAGAGACTTCAAGGGTTTTCATGGATTTGAATGAAGTTTCAAGCGATTTTGAAGGTATCAAAGGAATTCACAGATTTTTTTGTGTAAAGTTTATTTGTACAGAATCGCTATATTTGTGTACACACAAAAATATAGCACACTAGAGTTCAATAACATAGTACTACCATATGAGTTTATGAGTGATCTAAAGTAAACCGTTCCTTTATATTTTTTCTACTTTTTACATTAATTTCGTCAATATTTTTGTATTATTTATTCCAATGCTGATTATCCTATAATCTCTTTCCATGTAAATATTTTCTTTAATGAATTTCCTATAACTCATAGAATCTTTTGCAATTCCATGCAATCTTGCGAACATGCAATCTAGTTTACGCCAAAAATCCGAGTAATTAACTGCTCGGATTGATCATCAGTAATATTATTAAATTTTCTACAGCTATTTTTTAAGTTGTAACGCTTTTTTCATTCTGTATTTTTCCATTATATTTCACGAACAATTTTTTTTACAGAAATTTGCGCAAGGGCATATAAACATGACGATAAAATACTTTGGTACAACTGCAAAATGAAACCTGGAGATTAGAAAAACATTGTTTAGAAATTTTATATGGATGGCCTAATACCAAAAAAATCGAATCAACAATACTAAAATATATTAATTATATATAGGGTGGAGAATTCATAATCTTTATAACTGTCATGCAAACCCTAAAATAAATTATAAATTTCAAACACACTCAAACATCTGTCAAGACTATTTCTATTTAATTAACTCTATATCTAGACTTCCAGCATTTTAATTCAACTATATGCTATCTTTTTGTTCAACGATATTTACAAAATAAGTGATTCATTGAGAATGATGCTAAAAAAATAGGTTGAAAATCTCTATCTAAACGATGTTGCTAATATCGTTGGTTTGTTCCTAACAATATTTGTATTATTTTTGAGAGAATAAGAAATTATTGTGAAAATGGGTTAAGAAGATTAAAAAAGGAGGAACTAGCAGTGAGTTAAACGGAATTGAGAATACTGATGGTGAAAAAGTATAGGATACGGACAAAGTGAAAGACCGTGTGAGTAATTTTTTAAAGAAGTTCTATGGAGGTCAAGCTATGGAGAATAACAACTGTGACACAGAAGAGGATACGTTAGACAACCCCGTTGTAAGTGGCGGAAGAAGAATCGATATCGATCTCATTATATCCGTGATTCAGAAGCTAAAGAATGGTCAGACTGCTGGTGTGGATGGCTTCACCGCTGGAATGCTTAAGAGCGGTGTCGGATATTTGTTCATGTGGCTAAGTGAATTCATGAAAATAAGTCCACTAAGTATTGTGAGCAGAGACTTTATCAAAATACTTACTGGTAAGTTCATGGAAATAACTGAGAAAAGGATCCCGGGAAGTCCAGTGTGGGCTAAGGCATATTGAAAAAAAAGTTATTTGCGCTAAGTTCTATGAGCAATGAAAACTTTCTTTTGAGAGTCAAAAGCACTCCCCCAGAGTTTTATAAAAAAATCCTTCTGTCTTCGCATCGTAGATATAGCTAAAAATCACAAAAAGCGAAGCATTTGTTCAAAATTGAAAACCAAATTTTTTTTTGAGATCCAAATTATCAATGAAAATAGTGCAAAGCAAGTCGACTCACACCTTTATAGCGATAATTCAATCTTTCTCACCCTGCTCAAGCGACTTTGAAATTTGAAAAAATCGAAAAAAGTCGACTTTTTCGCTATTTTCTCAGAGAGATACATATATTGCTCTCTACTTGACAATAAAATTAATTTTCGGTATATAAATTATCAGAAAAAATAATTCAAAGCAAGCACATTTGTACCTACATAGCGAAAAATGATTAAAATATTTTTAACCCTACCTAAGTGACCTTGAAATTCCAAAATATCGAAAAAATCTACTTTTCCGCTATTTTCTTAGAGTTACGGCAATTTTCTCGACTATTAGACCATGAAATGTCTTTGGAAATGAGATGAGTTACGTCCTTCGTTGTGAATTCGGTGAGATTTTTAATTGTGATCGATCTCGTTAATGGCGGTTTCGAAATT
Source organism: Melikaiella ostensackeni (assembly GCA_032362435.1). Lineage (NCBI taxonomy): Eukaryota > Metazoa > Arthropoda > Insecta > Hymenoptera > Cynipidae > Melikaiella > Melikaiella ostensackeni. The sequence continues at coordinate 13,409,575 of JAUMHM010000085.1, read as the reverse complement.
CTTCACTTCCTCCAGTGGATGAGTTTAGTGTAGTTTTCTGCATCACAGTTTGAAGAAGGAACCTCGAATTTCCTTTGCTTTGATTCCCCAGTTAATTGTCTCGCAGAAATTATTCGAGATATCGCGAGCTTGCGGATTTTTTGTCTTTTGTCACAAAGCATAGCAGAAAAAAAAATTTCTGTGTGAGAAAAACAAGCATTATTTTGTAGGACCAGGAGTTCTTCCATCAAATTTTATAAACAAAGCTTTGAGTGGCAGCTCATTACCATGGAGCTCACAGATGCTCCATTGTCGCCGTTTACCCAATTCCAATTCTAGCAATCGAATCATACCTGCGTGTTTTCTAGTGTTCGTAGGACAGTCATCACAACTTACACAATCTAGTTTGCAGGTATTAATTTCTTCGTCAAAGGAAAACTGAAAGATACCATGTGTAATCGTTTTTGCATCTGAGGAAGATGAGGATTTGTGTTCTAAATAAGCATTTCCTGGTTCTTGAATAAGAGAAGTATGTTCTTCTCATTTTTTGTTTGCCGTGTTTTTCCTTTACTTGTTAAATCCAATACCTTCGTTTAGTCTTTTCTGCCATCGAAGTAAAAAGCCTTCTGAAGCCAACGAGAGCTGTTCTTCCTGAAGTCGATGACGAGTTTTTTTCTGTCCCGATACAGTTTATTCTTGTCGAAAACTAAATCTTTTACTCCCGGAATGTACTCACTTATGTCGTGTAAGACTGCTGAAGCCATTAAAGCAGTAGACCTGTATCCGACGCCATATCTGTCACAGACTTTCGAAAATGTTGGACAGTTTAATCTCGTCTGATTTGTAAATTTATTCGAGTAAGGGACCCATGCATCCTCAATATCTTCAGCGGGCTGGTAATCGTCTTTAACATTGTCATTCATGATCGAGCCACAGTAAGAACATTCACCTTCAATTTTCAACTTCTGACGTTTTCTTCGGATGAGATCTCCACTTTGATCTTGAAGTACATCAGTCATCAAACGCTTCGATTGCACTTCATAATGATCTGATTGTTCCCAATCGATTTTCGCAAGAGACGTAAATGTTTTTCTCATTCGCCTGGAAGATCGCTGATCTGAGAGAAACACTCTGGCAGCTTTAGGAAGATCTGTCTCACAAGTGCATGAAGCATTATCATAATTACAAGCCGCAATATCGAATAACTTTGATTTATTTGCACGAAACGCACTTAATTTCTTTTCGTACCAGGATTTATCTTTATCTCTTCCATGCGACTTTTTCAATTCCTTCAACTCATCTCGATCTGTTTTAACGATCTTCGCGGTTTTTGCTTCTGCAAGAATTGGGATGGAAGTTTCATCCCATTTATCTTGCAGCCTTCCCACAACATAATTCCCATGCTAAATTGCGGCAAAAAGGGCTTTATTCCCAGATTCTAGAAATTCTAGAAATAATAAACCTATACTCGTATTTAGTGACGAAATACTGTGGCTCACGAAGAATCGATGAGACTATTAAAAAAAAGGTTAATGTTATCAAAATGCTTGAGAGGATTTTCGATTCTGACATCCTGACGGTTGGTAGGTCGGTACTTATGTACACAGCCAAATTCATGTATGCTATATTGCACAGAAGCGAAATAACTTATTTTTCTTATGTCTTTTGTTATCTGCGCAATGAAATCACATGAATTCTGTACGTAACGTGCAAGTATAAATCAGTTTAATATTATATATTTCTCAATGAATATTAAAAGTTTCAGGTCAACGAAAGTTTTCATGATAGATAAACCAATTAAATGAATATAGTACAACAGGAAAAAAAGAGCGAGAAAAAGGAAAGGGTCGACCAACCTACTGATGGTTGGAAACATATTTTTCTCGTTTAAGCCCATTCGTATAATTTATTACACAAGGTAACTGTGTTAGAGATTATGATTCCAAACATCTTTCTAAAAAATATTCAAAATGCTTTATTTATTGAATTTAACGTGTGACAATGTGTGTTATATCTTTTCAGTTCTAATCACATGAAGGACATTTCTTTTGCTTCATTTGCTTTGGTTCTGAAAGGTAACCGAAAGCCTTGTTCACTTTCGCAATAACATTTGGAACATTATATTGGATTTTACAAGTACGGAGCAAAATGTCCGATTTAGTCCATTTTGGTATCTCGTGAAACTTCTTCCAGAATTTTTTTTCATATTTTTGCCGAAAATACGCCAAATCCCTGTCACTAGAAACTTATTTTTTGAAATTCGTAGAAAAATTCTCAAAAGAAAGCAAATAAAACATAAAGATGTGAATGAAAACTAACATCCTCTGCGGAAATTTCATTTTAATATATAATTTCGAGTGTAAAAACAGATTTTGTGACAGAAAAATGAACTTTTACGACTTTTGATGCAATCTCTGGAAAGCCTGAGATTTTAAAAAAGTGTATTAGATTAAACTCATTCAGGTACTTTCAAATGAACTTCAATTTAACCTAAAAGAAAGTCGCATTTTGAAGATACCAATTTCTCTAAATTGTTATTGTTAAGTGCTAGTGACCAATTTTGACGATATTGGATCGGGACGCTATGTGCTCTTCACTTTTTCTGTTAATATACAACGTACTCATATGTACATATATATACGATCGTATTTCAATAAGATAAATCCTCGTACGAACGTGAATAGACAATTAAATATTGTCTATTTGACATATTCAACAAAATATTCATTCGTCGGATTGATCAAATTTCTTGAACTTCGATTGACTAAAAATAGCATTTTATCAACTTTGTCACATGTTGAAAACAGAGATTCTTTCATCTTTTTTTACCGGTATTAATTGAAATTTCATACATACATACATACGTACATACATATATTCAGAAGCAAAACTATACTATGCATTACTTCCCACATTAACCTATTAAATTTGAACACATAGTGCTCTCACTATAACATCAACTTTTCAGTCAATGATCAATAGTTCCTACACCTCATGTCGAAATATTTACAGAGGTATGGATCTGCTTTTTCACAAAAATGTAAACTTGTTCTGGCGACATATGAAAGATGAAAACAGCGCATAATAGTTGGCATAAGCGCTGTTTTTATATGTCGCCGGAACAAATTTACATTTTGGTGAAAATGCAGATCCATACCTCTGTAAATATTTCGACTTGAGGTGTAGGAACTATTGGTCATTTACTGAAAAGTTAATATAATAGTGAAAGTGCTATGTGTTCAACATTGATAGGTTAATGTGGGAAGTAATGCGTCGTATAGTTTTCCGTCTGCATATGCCTATGTGTGTATGGATGTATTTTAAATCAATACCGGTAAAAAAGATGAAGAAATCTCTATTCTTAACATGTGAAAAAGTTGATAAAATGCTATTTTTAGTCAATTGAAGTTCAAGAAATTTTATCAATCCGACGAATGAATATTTTGTTGATTATGTTAATAAGACTTTGATAATTTGTCAATTCACGTTTGATGAAGCTTCAGAAGCTAGCCAGTTATTTTCTGTTGTCCGTGAGTTTAGTTTATATATGAAATCCTTTAATGCAAATTGCTAATCAACATTTTTCTAACCACATTAACCGTTACTAAGACTCAAAAAATACAAAATGACTTTCCCTATGAATTCTTGTACAAGGATTTATCTTATTGAACTACGATTGTATATATATATATATATATAAATAAA
>JAUMHM010000085.1:13395571-13405791 GCA_032362435.1 Melikaiella ostensackeni | reverse complement strand
CAATTTGGAAATTGCGGGAATTAATTTCCAATCAAAAAATTAAAGGATCTGAACTTGGGATTTATTCAGAATTATTCGCCTATGTCAAATTTTCAATTTTCAAGTAATGTATGAAATATGTACCAATAAAACTAAAATTACTATCAATCATATCTTTTTTATTTTGAGGTAAAAACAATATTCTTCTAATCTAACAATTCATCATTTTCATACGTGTTGTTTTTTCTATAAAATTACCCCTGATGAGAAAGTCTTAATTGGCTTCGAAACATGTTGGTTCCCCAGTAGTATAAAAAAGACAAAAAAGAAAGAGTGAGAGGGTGGTTTTGGTTGAATTTCTTTTTTCTCCCTCTTTTTTCTTTCTGTTGTCTACATTTATTGTACATCTGTCTCTAATAAGCCGAAAAGACAGGTCGTCTAAAAGTCTATTTTTGAACTGTGAACTTTTTGGGTGTTCTTTTTCAGTACACAAAAAATTTTCATACGAAAATAGATTTTATTTCGATCTTCAAGAAGAAAAATTGTGGTTTGGCATCCGAAAAAAGTGAAAGAAAAACTTGAGATCGGATAAATATTTTCTGTTTGGTTTTTGGATTTAAAAATTCAAAATTTTCGAAAAATCAAAAAAAATATCCTATTGGTCAAAAAATCATGGAAAATTTTTTGTAGATACAGTTTTCGCTAATGAACAATAAAAAGAAATTACAAATTAGAAAAAAAATTTGTTCAATTTAGAATTTTTTGAAGATGTGCAAAAAACATGTTTTTAGATTAAGTCAAATGCACACTTTTTTGGAACAAATTATATATGTCGAACGTGAAATTTCTTCAGCTTGAACCGAAGAAACTTGCTATTATTTTGCTTTCATGGAAAACAATTCTTTTCCTGGTTCGAAAATCGTGAATTCGACTATTTGACCATTTTTCATGTTTTTTCACGATTTTGGAACGCTTTAAAGATAATGAAAAAATTACTTTCCATGAAAGCAAAATAATAGCGAGTTTCTTCGAGAAACTGTTACGTTCTTTTACATAGGTGGGTGGAGGGTAAAAAGATACTATTACATAATATTTTTTAACAAATCTATAGGAAATCTGTACATCCAAATTATATCTACAACGAGGGCTGTCACAGCCTAATTCACTTGAAAAAAAAGTGAACTATTTAAACCGAAAAAGTGCTTAAAAGTGATTAACTTCTGACCAAAAAGAGACTTACATTAAGTAAAAGTGACTAATGTGTATTAGTAGTGTGAGCAATGTTTTTTTTTAATTTAAAAGAAATCAAAAAAATTCGATGAAATTGATCATAATTACAGGTGAATTTGAACGAATTCAGGATAAATCTATAAGAATTAAGAATGAACTCAAAACAATTCAAGTTAAATTTTAAAAAATTCACATGAATTAAAAGAAATCCAACAAATTCCATCGATTTAAGTCAAATTGGAGCGAAATTATAAGAATTCAAGGAAATTGAAAAGAACTTGATGAAATTCATAAAAACTGAAGATGAATTTTTAAAAAATTAAAGTAAAGTGAACATGTTAAAAAAAATATATATTGAATTGAGTAAAATTCAAGTGAATTGAAAAGAATTTAGGGAGGATTAAAAAAATTCAAGAGAATTAAGAAGAATTTAAAAGAATTCAAAAGAATTGATAAGAATTCTGGATTAATTAACGAGGCTTCAGGGTGAATTCGAAATGAAATCACATAAATTGCAAACATTCGAAAAATCCAAAATATTAAATTAATTTTAGTAAGATTGGAGGTAATTCAGAAGGATTGGAGGTAATTTAAAAAGATTGAAGGAAATTCAAAAAAATCCAGGGAGAATGAGAAAAAAAGAGAATTCCAAATAATTTAAAAGAATTCAGGATAAATTAATAAGAATTCAAGGTAAATTACAAATTAATTCAAAAAGTACACAATATTCCATTTATTTCAGTAAAATTGGAGTGAATTTAGAAGAATTCGATGAGATTCATGCAAATTCAAGATTTTTGGAAAAAGTTGATTATATGAAAACTCAAGTTTCTTCAGCTTGAATCGAAGAAACTCGCTATTATTTTGCTTTCATGGAAAATAATTTTTTTCATTATCTTTGCAGCGTTTAAAAATCGTGAAAAATCGTAGAAAACGGTCAAATGGTCAAATTCACGATTTTGGGACCATGAAAAAAATTGTTTTCCATAAAAGCAAAGTAATAGCAACTTTCTTTGGTTCAAGCTGAAGAAATTTCACGTTCGACAGATTCAACTTTTTCCAAATAAGTGTGCATTTGACTTAATCAAAAAACAACACGTTTTTTGCACATCTTCAAAAAATTCTATATTGAACAAAAATTTATTTTCTAATTTGTAATATCTTATTACTGTTCATTAGCAAAAACTGTATATACTTAAAATGCAAGTCATAAAAATTACAGAATTTTCAATTCTAAAACTTTAAACTTGCATAATTTTCAATTGTAGATTTTTAAAATTAAAAACTCTTCAATTCTGAAGAATTCAAATTCAAATTCCTACAATTTTGAAGTTTCAATTAAAAACTCTTGTATTTTGAAAATATAGAATTTCAAATTACTAAATTTTCAATATGCATATTTCAAAGGTATGTAATTTTGAACGTTTTTTCTTTTAATAGTTCAATTTTTAATATTTAAAATTGAAATTTCTCGAATTTTAACAATTCCTAAGATTTACAATTGAAGATTCATTAATTTGCAATATTTATGTTCTAAAATGATGTAATTTTGTACGTTTTTTTTTTGGAATACGTAGTTCAATTTTGAAAATTCACAATGGAAATTTCTTCAAGTTGGAATATTTTCAATTGAAGACTCTTCGATATTTAATGCGTCAAATGAAAAATTATGCAATTTTGAGTGATTTTTTTAAATTGTACAATTAAAGTTTGCGAAATTGATACTTTACCATTTTGAATGTTTCGTTTTAGGATAATGTTTGTTTTGAGAGCTTTAAAATAAAATCTATTGAAATTAGAAAGTTTCCATTTTAAATCTTGTTCATTATTAAACGACTGAATAAAAAATTTTTGAATGATAAATTTTTCAAGCTGTAATTTGGAAGATTTGGAAAGTTGAAAATTCAGAGTTCAGTTTTGGCTGCTCTAGTTTGTGGTTCAGTTTTGATTACTCCAATTTAAAAAATCTTCAGCTTTAACAGTTTGAACTTTTGAATTTCAGCTCGAATTTCAAAGACCGGGAAAAATTTTTGTGAACCGGGGAAAAACCGGGAGATGACCGGGAGTTTTTTTCGGTGATGAAAATGGCCGAACTGATCATTGTCACCGTATTTTTACAATCCTTTTCAATATAATTAAAATTTTTAAGACTCGAAAGTTTAAACTGAGATTATTATGTGCCTATTAGTCGTTTATGCAGTCAAACTTGTCAATATTAGGCTTTACAATTCATACCCTTATCATTGGTTTAAAATACTATAATAAATTAAATACTATTAAATTTATAATTTCTCACTGAAGACAATTTGACAAATCTATTTAACTTGATCTCAAACCTAAACTAAGGATATGAATGGTAAGGCTCAATATTAACAAGTTGCACATTGTACGTCACTAATTGGAAAACAATAATAATATTCGAACTTTTCAATTTTTAATATTTAAATTATACTAAAAAAATAATAAAAAAATATGATTATAAATTATAATGATATTTTTTACCATTTTTTTCCTCAAAACTTAATTAAACTGAAAAATCGATGATTTTTCAAGAAAGGCTAGACTGATTATTTTGAACTGAGCCTTAAATTGTTTGTAGGATGACAAAGAACTGTACTTAAGAACAAAATCCCATTTGCAAATAACTTTCAGTTAAAACAGGTTAAAATCAGTTAAAATCGGTTCCACTTTTCTTCTAATAGTATTATACAAAAATATTATAGGATGAAATTTCAATTTAATACTATAAAAATGAATGGAAATTTGAGGTACATATATTTTATATTAAATGAAATTTCCTATTCTACAATTATCAATCCAAATGCCACAAATGCAGAATACAAATTTTTAAAAAACTGTTAATTGACGAAAAAATTTAAAATAAATCTAGGTTAATAAGTAATAACACCAATATTGGGCTACCCTTCAGTAGTGAGTCTCCCTCCTTAATTCTGACTTGGAAATATTAAATGAGAAAATAAATATTACAAACCTGTAAAGGCTGTAAAAAACATTTTACAGATCTTGAGCTTGATAGCACCTAAGGAGTTATTATTACTATTTATTATGTAATCTAATAACAAATTTTAATTAAGAAAGTAAAAATTAATAACAATGGAAGGCCAGCCGATCGAATTGAAAAAATCGATCCGACAATAGCACAAATCAAATGTCGGTTTTAATCGGTAGGTCGATCAAATCGAATAAACCGATCCGATGATAGCGCGAGTCGAATGTCGGTTTTTCGACATTCGAGCGACGGGCCGTTCGAACCGAAAAAAACCGATCCGACGATAGCACGAATCGAATGTCGGTTTTTCGACATTCGATCGGTAGGTCGATCAAATCGAATAAACCGATCCGATTATAGCGCGAGTCGAATGTCGGTTTTTCGACATTCGATGGACGGGCCGATCGAATAAAAAAAACCGATCCGACGATAGCACGAATCGAATGTCGGTTTTTCGACATTCGATGGGTAGGTCGATCAAATCGTATAAACCGATCCGATGATAGCGCGAGTCGAATGTCGGTTTTTTGACATTCGATCGGTAGGTCAATCGAATCAAATAAACCGATCCGACGATAGAACGCATCGAATTCGATTTTTCAAAATTCGAAGCGCGTCCAATGTCGGTTTGAAATAGAATCGAACTTTTTCGCAGACGTCTATTTATTAACAAAGTTTTAAAATGTTTGCATCAGGTAAAAGAAAATTCAAAGGTTTCCACGTTACCTTTTCCTGTACAGATTCGCGAAATGTATACTTCTGGCTACCTATGCTTATACATACATAAATTTTATAAAATCCTCCAGTGAAATTCAAAAGTTGTTTACGATCGTAGCACAGTGACATACGGTATTTGTTTATTGCACTCTCGGGTACAATTTCGACTGAATACGAATCCAGATAAAAGAGAGGTATTCATAAAAATCGAATTCCCATTTGAAAGGATTTACAATTTCAATTTACAAGAATTAGTTGCTTTGAGCTTTAAAATAAATTTCTCTATCCATATTCAAAATCGATCACTAAGAAAGGAATTTGATACTATTTTCCAAGTTAAAAAACCTGATTAAAAAATTCCCCTCTCAGAATTACTTCAATTATTTTTCTATTTGAAAAAATCACTATTTAAAGATTACATTTTTCAAAACGTTCAATTTAAAGATGATCTAATCTAAAAGAATCTAAAAAAACTCTTCTGGTTCAAGAACTTCTAATTCAAAAACATATGAATTCGGAAAATACAATTAAACTTTCGAATTTGGACATAAATCAAATTTAAACTATTGAATTTGAAGATATTTTTTATTCAAAAACTTAAAATAAACTCAACATTTTAAAAGGCGTTGAGGTTGAAAATTTGAAAACTTTGGCCATTTATATATGTAGAAAAAATTTAATTGACTGTTACGAAAGAAAATATCGTGAATATAAAAATTTAAAAATTAAAAGATTGCAACTCAAAGTGAGAGATATTGAAAAAAGGTGTTTTTTTCAATTTTTCCAATTTTATAACTTCCAGGTTGTCAAACCTTCAAATTGAGAAATTCTTAAATTCAGAAACTTCGAAATTGAAAATTTTTTAACTGTGAACTTTTGAAACTTGTAAAACTTTTAAATTGAAAGATTCAAAAATTTTTAATCTTGAAATTTTGAGGGCTTCCCAATTTGAACCTTCTTAAAATAGAATTTTGGCTAAATTAGAAGTTTTAGATAAAAAATATGTAAATTATTAATGTTCTCCTAGATAAAAAAAACATACCAAGAAGTACAATTTCTGGAATTTGATAATGAAACATTACAATGTATTCAATTTTTTTCCAAAATCTTCGATTCAAAATTTCAACAATTGGAATCAGTAGATTACAAACTTTTATGGGTTGATTTAGAATTTCTTAAAGATCGGAATGATATCTACTTTCTTATGAAAATTTTGGTGTATTGAAAAAGGAACACCCAAAAAGTTCACAAATCAGAATTGCTTTCAATTCGATAACTTTGATTTTTTTTTTAATTCTAAGAAGAGATCTTTACAAAATTCTAATTCCAAATTTATTTTATACTTGTTTTCAAGTTAGAAATGAGAAAATTTGAGCAGAAAAACTAATTTTACGTATGTTGCACTTTTTGGGCGATAAAAGTTACATAAACTTTAAAACTATTCGACACGAAAAGACGCAACTTTGTTCATGTGGTGTATTATTTATGCGTTCCAAGTCGCCCGCAAAAGCGCTGAGGGATACATTTTGGAGGAGGCAAAGAAAGTTGGGGAACTTGATACCATTTTCCTAGCACAAAACTTTCTTTTTGAGATATTTCAGAATATTCCGAGCTTTTCTGATTAACCTGAAGCGAAGAACTTGACGACATTTTTAACTGACTCATTAATTATCCTTTAATCCAGACTCGATATGCGGAGTTTAAAATTCTTCATGCTTACGACTTCACTTAGAAAGTTCGAAAGTTCACTTTGTCAATTTCATTAATTAATTCCCGTTTTCGTACAGAAAGATTGTGAATTATTTTAATTTCAATGTTTCCAAAATTAAGTGTCTTGAATTTTGATAAATAATAGGGATAATTACTCGGATTTTTGGTGTACACTAGATTGCAAAATTGCAAGACTGCACGTATATATGTGACTGAAAAATATTGCATGATATTGCAAAATATTTCCTGGATTATAGGAAGTTCGTTATATAGAAAACAATAATAGGATAATCAGCATTGGAATAAATAATATAAAAATATTGAAGGAATTAATGTAAATTTGATTTTTTATCGCACTTTTGTGTTAACAAATAAAATTTCAAAAAATTGTCACTCTTCCAACTTCATTTTTTATCTTTCCGTCAGCAATCGTGATGAACTCGGCGTCAATCAAAATCAGTACAGTGTCATGTAAGGCAAAAAATTGATTCATGAACGAATTTTCAACCAAATACTTGAATTTTCAAGAAAAAATGATAAATATTTAACCAAAAATGAAATAGTTAAATTTTCACTTAGAAAAAAAGATTTGCAACCAAGAAAAAAACAAATTTTCAACAAAATAATTTAATTTTCAACCAAAGGGATGAATTATCAACTAAAATGATGAATCTTCAGCAAGAAAGTGAATTTTCAACAAAAGAATTCAATTTTGAAACAAGTAGTTGAATTTGTATCCCAAAAAATTAATTTTCAAGCAAGAAGATTAATTTTCCACCAAAAAAAAAAAACGAATTTTCGACAAGATATTAAAATTTTCAACCAAAGAGATGAATTTCCAGCTTAAATGATAAATGTTTAACAAAAAAAATAATTTATAACAAAGTAGTTGAACTTTTAATAAAGTACTTGTATTTTCAACCAAAACGATGAATTTTCAAACAAGAAGATTAATTTTCTATCCAAAAAAGCGACTTTTCAACAAAATATTTAAATTTACAATCTGTTTTGATTGAGGATACCACTATTTTGTTGAAAATTCGTCTTTTTGGATAAATTCAACTGTTTTCGATTTAAAATTAAAATATTTTTTGGTTGAAATATCAACATAAATGTTGTTTTTACTTGTTGCAAATTAACTTTTCTAGCTGAAAATTTAACTATTCCATTTTTGGTTGAAGATTCAACTATTTTGTTAAAAATTCCTCTTTGTTGGATGAATTTAACTGTTTTTGATTTAAAATTAAACTCTTTTGTGGTTGAAATATCAACTATTTTGGTAGAGAATTAAGCTATCTTGATAAAAATTAATTTTTTCGTAGTAAAATCGTCTTTATGTCTTGAAAATTTAACAATTTGTTTGCATTTTTTTTCCTTCTTGACTCAAAAATCACTTTTGGTTGAAAATTCACCTTATTTTGTAGAAATTTTATCTTTTTTGGTTAAGAATGGAACTTATAGGTGGAAAATCAATCTATTCTGGTTCAGGATTTAACTCTGTTGTTGAAAATTCATGAACTATTTTGGTAGAGAATTCAACTATTTGGTTAAAAATTAACATTTTTTTCGGAAATTCGTCTTTTTGGCTTGAAAATTCCACAATTTCCAGAAATTTTATCTGTATTGGTTGAAAATGCAACTGTTTGGTTAAAAGTTGACCTTTTTGTTGAAAATTCTTTTTTTTTTGGTTGACATAATTTCTCCATAAAATTGAAAAATGTTGATTGGTAATAATGATTTTTCTTGTGCACCACTAACGGTGAAATACAAAGTAAATTTGCTGAAAAAAATGTTGAATCGTAGAATCGCCATCTTCAAAATTTATTTATAAAAATTAATTCGAATATTTCATGAATTAATTTTGTATCTTAGATGCAACTGCACTGATTTGGACTGATTCCGAGTTTATTCAGAATGTTTGCGGAAAGAAGAAAAATAAAGTTGTAAAAATGACGATTTTTTTCACATTCTTTGTTAACACAGAAGTGTAATAAAGAAGAATTCTAGGATAACAAATTCAATAATTCCTGTGTTCATTTTCTTTAAATAAACAATACAATTTCAGTTTTTTAATAGAAGAGAACCGTTCAAGTCCCTAAAAATCTTTGAAATTCCTTGAAATAACTTAAAATCCTTTGAAACCTTTGAAAATCGTAAAAGTCCTTTAAAATAAGTAGAAATCATTTAAAATCATTTGAAAATGAATTAATTTAAACTTATTTGTTAAAGTTCTCTAAAAAAATTGTTCAATAATCTAGAAATCTTTGAAATTCTTCGAAATCTTTCAAATCTTTGGAGATTCAATGAAACCCTTCAGATATTGCGAAATTCCTTAAAATACCTTAAAATCCCCTAAAATTTTCGGAATCGCTAAGAACCCCTTGAAATTCAATTGAACTTTATTTATTTCGCAAAGTTTTCTAGAAATCCCTTGAAATCTTTGGAAATCGTAAAAATCCATTTGAATAAAAATACGTAAATAATTTGAAATCCCTTAAAAATGAGTTAAATTTAAACATATTCATTACAGTTCTCTTTAAAAAAAACAGTTTACATCCATGAAAATCTCTGAAATCCCTTGAAATCCTTGGAGATTAAGTAAAATCCTTTAAGTCTTATGAAATTCCTTGAAATACTTTAAAATTCTATGAAATCTATGAAATCATCAGGAATCCCTTAAAATTTCATTTAATTTATTTTTAAAAGTTCTCTATAAATCTCTCGAAATCTCTGAAAATCCTACAAAATTCTTTGAAATCCTTCTACATTTTTGAATACTCTTGACCTTCTTTGGAATCCTGTAAAATTCCCGGAAATGTTTGGAAGTGTTTGAAATCCCTTGAAATGTTTTGAAATCTCACAAAATCCGTGGAAATATTTTCAAATCTCTTGAAAACCAATGAAATCCTTTAAAATTACAGTAGGACCTCTCGAATCGGGACTCGATTTTACAATATTTGCAAGTTTCAAAATGTACATATATGGTGATGATCATGATTTTATTCTTCCAGACATTTTTTATCACTGTGTAAAAATTGAAAAAAATAATGATACTAAATTTTAATCCCATAAAATCATTTTAAAAGCCTGAATATCCGTGAAAGTCTCTCGAAATACGTTGAAATCCTTTGGAATCTCTAAAAAAAAGCCCCTGATATGTTTGGAAATCTTTGAATCCATTGATGTACATATTTGAAATTTTTTGACGCTTTTGGAATTCTGTAAAATTTCTTGAAATCCTACTCTATGTCAATTAATAGATTATTCACATGTAGTTTCTCTATTCTTAACATTAATTCTTTCAGTATTTCAACATTATTTATTTCTATACTGATTTTCTTATAATAATTTTATATAACGATTTTTCTAGAATCGCGAAAAGATTATAAGAATTGGAATATAATAAGGTTGATGCCCCGGTTCGTAACCCTCGACCAGTTCGTAAACCAGCAAGCGTATAAATTGATTTTTTATATATGTAATACAATAGAAACTGTTGGCTGATATGAATTTCTTTTCAAAGTAAAAATGAAAATGTACAAAACTGATATGAGATGATAGGCATTATTTCGCG
>JAUMHM010000085.1:13381234-13391621 GCA_032362435.1 Melikaiella ostensackeni | reverse complement strand
AATTCACTTGCATTGATAAGCCGGTTACGAACCGGCTCATTTTTGGGTTACGAACTGACTCAGAGAGGACTTTCGGGGGTTACAAACCGACACATCGGGTATGTGCGTTCAAATTCTCAATTATTTGATTAATGTATTCTTAAACTTGCTTTCAGTGACATATTCAACTGAAAATGGATTACTCCTTACGTAAGAAGAAAGTTTGCATTCAAATATTGCTTGAGGCATTCGAATAGGATTTTATTCTTTCCAGCTTCTTCGTAGGTTACGAACCGGGGCCTTTACCTTACTGTTTTGAATTTTCTATAATACTTCTTCGTAAGCGGGGATTACAAGGGATTGTTAAAGATTTCATGGGATTGCATAAGATTGCCGAGGGAGAGCACACCAGATTGTAGGAGTAATTAACCCCTCGGTTGACTCTTTCCTTTTCTCCCTCAAAGGTCTAGTCTAGTCTAGTCTAGTCTAGTCTAGTCTAGTCTAGTCTAGTCTAGTCTAGTCTAGTCTAGTCTAGTCTAGTCTGATCTAGTCTAGTCTCGAAGTCTAGTTTTGATTTGTGAACTTTTTGGGTGTCCCTTTTTGGTACACCAAAAATTTTCATAAGAAAGTAGATTTCATTTCGATCTTTAAGAAAAAAAGAAGAATGTAAATTGATTTCTTGATCGATTTAGTATCTGGGCTCTGCTCTCGGTTGGATAATAGAACTGAATATCACTGAACCGAATTTGCGTCTGGATGGCACTTCATTACTTCCCGCAAACTAGGTTTAAATGGCTGAGAGGGGTTTTAGTTGATAATCGTATACCAGCTTTACGGTAAGTTAAATTCAGGACGTTTATCGTTTGTTGCATCGACAGAAACTAGAGACAATCCCCAAGGGATAATGATAAGTATTACACTACCCAAATGCTAAAGCACTTCAGCCATTAATCTGTTTCGACATTAAACTCTAATCAATTTTTCTCAACAAAAAAAGGAACTAAAAATCAAAAATTATTTTAGTTATAAGTAACCGAAATAGATTACAATTGTATCTGAATTATTATTTTAATCTTTCTTATGAGTTCTGACAAAAGATTCCGTTTACCATCCACAAAACAGAAATCCACTGTACCAACGCAAATGACTAATCCAATTTTAGAAATATTCTAACTTTGCTTTAGACAAGATGGAAATTTTTCGTAAAATCTTAAATAAAATTCTTTGTGAAAAAAAGGAACGCTTTTCAATTCCACTAGGATTCGAGCCCAGGTCTCTTAGTTCGCTGAACTACTCCGGAGGTCAGTGGTGGAGCAGTCGTCTGTCAAACGAAAGGTCCTGGGCTCGAATCCTAACGGAGTTGAAAGGCCTTCCTTTTTTTCACAGATAATTTTATTTACACATACAGGGCTACTACAGCATAACTTACTTGAAAAAAGGGAAAAAGGTGACCTATTTGAACCAAAAGTGAATAAAAGTTAAAGTTAAAGTTAAAGTTAAAATAATAAAATTTTAAAGCTCTTAAAAATGCCTTGCAATCTTTTGAAATACGCTAAAATATTTCAAGTACTTTGAAATTCCATTAAATTATCGAAATCTATGGAAAATGTCTTGGAATCTTCTAGAATACCCTAAAACATTTCAAGTCGTTTGAAATCCCTTCAAATTATTGAAATGGAATAAAACTTCCTTGGAATCTTCTAAAATGTCTTAAGTAATTCAAATCCTTTGAAATCCCATCAAATTACTGAAATCAATACCCTAAAGTCTCATGAATCCTTTGGAATCCCTTCAAATTATTGAAATCAATTAAAAATTCCTTGAAATCTTTTAAATAACCTTAAAATATTTCAAATCCGTTGATACTGTTAAAAAACACCCTAAAAATTTTTAACTCCCTTGGAATCCTTTCAAATCACATAATGAAATCAATCAAAAAATCCTTGGAATCTTTTAAAATGTCTTAAGTAATTAAAATCCTTTGAAATCCCATCAAATTACTGAAATCAATACCCTAAAGTCGCATGAATCCTTTGGAATCCCTTCATATTATTGAAATCAATTAAAAATTCCTTGAAATCTTTTAAATAACCTTAAAATATTTCAAATCCGTTGAAACTGTTAAAAAAGCACCCTAAAAATTTCTAACTCCTTTGAAATCGTTTCAAATTACATATTGAAATCTAATAAAAATTCCTTGGAAACTTTTAAGATACCCTAAAACATTTCAAATCCTTTGAGATCCCATAAAATTACTGGAATCAATTGGAAATTCCTTGGAATCTTTTAAAAATCTTAAAATATCTAAAATCCGTTGAAACTGTTGAAAAAACACCCTAAAATTTTTGAAGTCCTTTAGAATTATTTCAAATTACATATTGAAATCTATTAAAAATTTCTTGGAATCTTTTAAGATACCCTAAAATATTTCAAATCCTTTCAAATCTTTTGAAATTCCTGGAAATTTTCAAAAGCTTAGGAAAATTCCTTAGAGTCTTTTAAAATACCCTAAATCATTTCATTTCCTTTGAGATCCCATTAAATTACTGGAATCAATTGGAAATTCCGTGAAATCTTTTGAAATACCTGTAATATTTCAAATTCTTAAATTTTTTTTAAATACAATAAAATCTTTAAAATACTTTGGAATCCGTTAAAATTGTTAAAAAATAACCTGAAATCTTTAAAGTCCTTTGGAATCCCTTCAAATTATATATTGAAATCTATTAAAAATTCCTTGGAATCTTTTAAGATACCCTAGATTATTTCAAGTCCTTTGAATTCCCTTGAAACCTTTCAAAGATCTTGAAAATGCCTTGGAATGTTTTAAAATACCCCAAAATATTTCAAATCGTTTGAAATCCCTTCAAATTATTTGAAA
The DNA here is from genome assembly GCA_032362435.1 of Melikaiella ostensackeni. Taxonomy (NCBI): domain Eukaryota; kingdom Metazoa; phylum Arthropoda; class Insecta; order Hymenoptera; family Cynipidae; genus Melikaiella; species Melikaiella ostensackeni. The sequence continues at coordinate 13,388,761 of JAUMHM010000085.1, read as the reverse complement.
TTATTAAAATCGATTAAAACTTTCTTGGAATCTTGTTAAATTCCCTAAAATATTTCAAATCCATTGAAATCTTTTGAAATATGTACCTTGAAACTTTTTAGAACTCTTGAAAATGCCTTGAAATCTTTTAAAATGTTCTAAAATATTTCAAATCATTTAATGTTTTTTAAAATACCCTAAAAACCTTTAAAATCCTTTCGAAACCCTTCAAATTATTTAAATCAATAAAAAATTCCTTGGAATCCTTTAAAAAATCTTAAAAATTTTTTAATGCGTTAAAATTGTTAAACAACACCCTAAAATCTTTCAAGTCAATTGGAATCCCTTAAAATTACGTACTGAAATCTATTGAAAATTTCTTTGAACCTTTTGAGATACCCCAAAAATTTTTAATTCCTAATAATAAAAAAAAATAATAAGGAATTCAAAGGAATTCAAGGGGATTTGAATATTACTAAAGTGATCTTATCATCTAAAAAAAAAACTAACGTGACCTTTTCTTTAAAAAGTGACTAAAAAGTGTTTTGAGAAAAAAAGGACTAAAAATGTCTTGAGTGACTGCGTGACAGACCGGTACACAGATTAATTCCTCAAGTAGTTTTAACTTGACTGTACATTGTATTTTTAATTCGAGGTGCACGAATATTCCGCAATTTCTATTTTCCCTAATATTTATATTACCTAAAATCATTTAGCCGTATAGCAATTTGCTATAATTTCCGTCTATCCTAATGGCCAATTTACCTAATTTTCATGTTTCCGAACCAATTTTTGTGCTAATGTTTATTTTTCCGTATTACCATTTTTCATAATTTTCATATTTCCGATTTATTATTTGACATAATTTTTATAATACCAAATTACTATTTAACATCATTCTTATTTTTCCGAACTACCATTTGTCATAATTTTTATTTTTCCGAATCATCACTTGTCATAATTTTAATATTTCCAAATTACCATTTGAAATAATTTTGATTTTACCGAATTACAAACTGACATAATTTTTATTCTTCCGAACAAGCACATAACCTAAAATTCATTTAAATAAAACGCCATCTGTCATAATTCCCATGACATCGAAAATGCATGTAAAATAAATTTCATTGGTCCTAAAATGGCGCTCGGCATTCTGATTGGCTGAATAATGCCGCGAAAATCGAATCAGCCAATAAGAATGCCGGACACCATTTTGGGAAGAAAGAAAATCATGTTACATGCAGTTTCGATGACATGGGGATTATGACAAATGGCGTTTCGATTAAATGAATTTTAGTTTATGTGCTTATTCGCAAGAATAAAAATTATGTCACATAGTGTTTCGGACAAATAAAAATGATCTTAAACAGTAATTCGGTATTATAAAAATTATGTCAAATTATAATTCAGTAAAATAAAAATTATGTCAAATGGTAATTCGGAAATATAAAAATTATGACAAATGATAATTCAGAAAAACAAAAATGAAAGCAAATTGCTATTGGGTTTAATGATTTTAGGTAAAATAAATATTCGGGAAAATAAAATTAGGGAAATATTCATGCGCCTCTTAATTGAACTCAGCCTTGCTCAGCCTTTAACTTCATTCGAAAGTATTCACATTTGAAAACTTGTCAACGTCAACCAAGTTTAGACTCAAGAGTTTAAAATGTTAAAACATTCTAGAATTTAAAATTGATGAATTCGAAGGCCTAAAAATGTAGAATCCTCTAAATTTAAAGATCCGAGCCTCAAGGGAAGAGATTTATGAGGACATGTTTCAAATTCAATACTCAGAGTTAACGATTTAAAAGACGGCCAATTACGAGGACGAGAACTTCTTGAACAATGTGGACGACTTTGAACGAGGGTAGGATTTGCCTCGAGGTAAAATCCATTAATTTGGAATACCCTCGCTTCTCTTGAAGGTTTACTTGAGCTCCAAGTGCATTCGAAGCAGAATAGGCTTGTTCCTATTTCCTATGGACCTAAGGCTAAATTCCCTGGGAGCAAATCTTCCTTAACAGTCTGCTTTCCTTCTGTTATCTTACACGTTCCGGAATTTCGAATATTCCATCCACGAATTCTCGAATTCATAAAATGTAATTATTTGAATTGTCGGGAAATTTATTCACAAACAGAAAATTATCAGTAGAATTTAAGGGGAGCATACAATCAAATTTATAACTACATACCTCAAATATTCAATTATCAGGGTGTCTACTCAAATCTTGGAAAAAAATTCCCTGACAATTCCAGGTTATTTCCAGGTATTTTTTACATTTTTACAGGTATAATTTTTCTTAAGAGTGTTGGGACCAGACCCTAACCTCAAAATTGAATTGTCTTATTTTACACCATAAATACTAGAATTACATCTTCGTTAGACAATTTGGATCTATTTTGGTTTTAAATAAAGTCTTTATTCGCAGCAAAAAATTGGGTAATTTTAATAATTTTTGGAAAAAACGATTTTTTCGAATGCTCGGGTTTAGAATCCAAAAAAATCGTTTTACATAAAAAGTATTAAAATTCGCTGATTTTTCACACCGAATAAAGACTTGATTCAAAACAGGAATAGGCCCTTTGTATCTAACAAAGATGTAATTCTAGTATTTATGGAGCAAAATAAGATAATTCAATTTTCAGGTTATTACGGCCTGGTTCCAACGCCCTTAATAAGGAGCCATTCAAGTATTAGGTACTGCATTTTTTGAAGGAATCGACCCTACACCCTGTTGAATTCAAAGCATTACATACTGCTTAAATAACCCAAATTTCTTATCAACTTGTGAATGGTTAAATTTTAAGTAATCAACATAAAAAAATCGAAATATGTGTACAATTTCTCTAGTTTATTATAAATAATGTTTTTGACTCCTTGTAAGTATCTAAAGGGATAAAATAATTGACTTTCTTCTGGAAAATTTATTATTTCGGGTTGAAAATTCAACTCTTCCGTCGAAAATTAACCTTTTTGTTCAAGATTCATATTTTCGGGTTCAACTGTTTTGTAGGAAATTCGTCTTTTTGATTTGAAAATTCATTTCTTTTGGTAGGAATTTCATCTTTTTTGGTTCATAACGCAACTTATTAGTAGAAAATTAATATGTTTTGGTTGAAGATTTAACCATTTTGTTGAAAATTCAACTATTTCATCGAATATTAACGTTATTATTAAAAACTCATATTTTCGGATTAAAAATTCAGCAGTTTGACAGAAAATGTAACTATTCGGTTGAAAATCCAACTGTCTGGCTTTTGCTGAAAATTCATATTTTCGGGTTAAAAATTCAGCAGGTCGCTAGAAAATTCAACAACTTGGTTGAAAATTCAACTGTTTGGCTGAATTGTTTTTCTTTCTTGACCGAAAAATCTCCCTTCGTTAAAAATTCACTTATTGTGTTGAAAATTCGTCTTTTTGGTTTAAAAATGCATCTCTTTTAGTAGAACGTTTTTTTTTTGGTTGAAAACGCAACTTTTTCGTGGAAAATTAATCAGTTTTGGTTGAAGATTCAACTATTTTTTGAAAAATTCAACTACTTCATTGAATATTAACGTTATTGTTGAAAATTCATATTTTCGGTTAAAAATTCAGCAGTTTGCTAGAAAATTTAACTATTTGGTTGAAAATTCAACTTTTCGGCTTTTACTGAAAATTCATATTTTCGGGTTAAAAATTCAGCAGTTCGCTAGATAATTAAACATTTTGAGTGAAAATACAATTTTTTGGTTGAATTGTTTTTCATTCTTGACAGTAAAATCTCACATCAGTTAAAAATTCACTTATTTAGTTGAAAATTCGTCTTTTTGGTTTAAAAACGCATCTATTTTAGTGAAAAGTTCTTTTTTTTTTTGGTTGAAAATGCAACTTGGTGGAAAATTAATCTGTTTTTGTTGAAGATTCAACTTTTTTTTGAAAATTCAACTACTTGATTGAATATCAACGTTACTGTGGAAAATTCATGTTTTCTGGTTAAAAATTCAGCAATTTGTTAGAAAATTCAACTATTTGATTGAAAATTCAACTGTTTGACTGAAAATGAACTATTCTGTTGAAAATTCTTTTTTTTTATTAAATTCAACTGTTTTTGATTAAAATATCAACTATTATATTTTTTGTTGAGAATTTACCTTTTTTGATTGAAAATTTAACTACTTGGTTGAAAGTGGATTTCCTTTGTTGAAATTTTTTTTTTTTGTTGGAGATTTATCGTTCAAGTTGAAAATTCATCTTTTTGGTAGAAAATTCAACTATTTTGTTGAAAATGCATATTTTTAGGTCGAAAATTCGATTCTTTTGTTCAAAATTCGTCTTTTTGGTTTGATAATTTATTTCTTTTAGTAGAAATTTCATCTTTTTTGGTAAAAAATGCAACTGTTTGGTTGAAAATGATACAAAGAAGTTTCATTCAAATCAATATAAATCAAGTACAACAAAAGTTACTTTTACAAATAAGAAATCATTTTTATTTACTTTTATATTACATTTTTTTTCAAATTTTGGCACACTCGAAAAAATTCCCTGACTTGAAGAAAAATCCCTGACATTTCCAGGGTTTTCCAGGTACATAAAAATTTCCTGACAGTTCCAGGTTTTCCGGTCGAGTAGACACCCTGATTGTCAATGGGGTTGCCTATGAATATTATTAAGATTTCCTTTCCTTGAGATATTAATGATTAACTCAATTTGCCAAAAATATCTATTTTACTTGAATATAGTATACAAATTTTAGGAAGTTAGCAATTTTTAGAAATGTGTTACTATTTTGGATTATTACCTTTTTTTATTTAAAAAATTGAAACGGAAGGTACATAGATTAAATTTTCTTGATCTGACTTTACTAAAAACTGATAAAAATTGTATTATTATTGATTGGCACAGAAAAGCAATTTTTTCAGGAAGGACAATAAATTTTAATCCTAATCATTCCATTCAAAACAAAATACGAGCTGTACAACAAAATTTGGGATGGAGCCATTAACTGGATACATTGACTGTAGTTTTGGTCAGAATTTTGTCTATGTGCAAATCAATTTTCAATTTAAGAATGAAATAATTGACTTTAGTTTTTATTCGGAATATTTGCCTATGTGAGAATCATTTTCAATCAAGGAATGAAATATGTACCAAAATATCAATTGCTATTAATTATCTCTGTTTTATTTCTAGGTAATAATGGTTTTCTAATCTGAAAATGTTTTCATTATTTGTAGATGTTGTTTTCCTATGAATTACTCCTCTTGAGCAAGTCTAAATTGACTTCGAAACATGTTGGTCCCCAGTAGTATAAAAAAGACGAAGAAAAGAAAGAAAGAGAGAGAGAGGTGGGTTTTGGATGACTCTTTTCTTTTTCTCCCTCTTTTTTCTTTTTTTTGAAGAATCAAAGAATTTTAAATGGCAAATCTAAAAAATGGAATGAATTTCAATTTTAAATCTTGATGAATAATTTTTAATTTTAAATCTTCAAAATTGAACTATTAAAAAAAAACATTCAAAATGTATCATTTTCTATTTTATACATTAAATATACAAAAGTCCTCAATTGCAAGTATTCAAAATTGAAGGATTTTCCATTGTAAATCTTCAAAATTGATTTACATATTCTAAAAAACGTTCAAAATTACATAATTTTTAAATATAAACATCCCAAATTAATGAATCTTCAATTACAAATCATGAAAATTAAAGAATTTTAAATTGCAAATCGTTAAAATTGAAGAATTTTCAATTACAAATATTCAGAATCGAACTGTTAAAAAAACGCTTAAAATTACGTACCTTCAAAATATAAATCTTGAATTAACATTTGAAACTTCAACAATTTGGACGATTTATAATTGAACACGCTGGAGTTTTGATCTCCCAAATTAGCAAAATTTGAGAAGTTATATTTATATATCTTTAAAATTCAAGAGTGTTCAACTGTTTATCTTTAAAATTGAACTATTCCAACAAAATGAAAATATTCAAAATTACATCATTTTTAAATATTAACATTTCAAAATAGTGAATCTTCAATTCATAAATCTTAAAAATTAAATAATTTTCAATTGCGAATTGTTAACACTATAGAATTTTGAATTGCAAATATTCAAAACTGAGCTGTTAAAAAAAAACGTTCAAAATTACACACCTTTAAAATATAAATCTTGAATTTACATTTGAAATTTCTTCAATTTGGAAGATTTATCATTGAAAACGCTGGAGTTTTTATGTTCAAAATAAGCAAAATTTAAGAAGTTGTATTTATACATCTTTTAATTCATGAGTTTTCAATTGTAAATCTTCAAAACTGAACTATTCCAACGAAATAAAAATTGAAATAAGCAGCATGTTATGAGCACGCGTAGCGCGCTATAGTTGCTGATGATTAAATATTTAGTTTTATATCAAATAATGTTCTTGAATAATTTTCAACTTTCTGAAGATGATAAATACTTCGGAACGAGATGCGCTAACAAAAGTAAATATAAAAATAGTAATTGTAAAATAAAAAGCATCATGTGTACGATACAATTTTTTGGGTTTTAATTAACAGCTGCTAAATTAGAAGGAAGTGAGTATCAGAGAACTAATTCTGAATAATATTCGAATCACGTTATCACCTAGAGGGCTAAGTAAATTGACTCGCTTTGCAGCAGTTAACGAGGGTAAGGCACACGTATTTTCATTTAGCGAATACACAACGAAAGAGGTGCTGTTAAATTTGCTTATCTCAAAAAGAGAACCGAGGAAGAAGACGTTTCGTACTTTAATTATTTACGCCACTTCTCGAGCTGCAGGCTACAGCAGACTGCAATTATCTTCATCGACAAAAGGCTGTTGCCATTCCCACAATTATTCATAATTCACCAAGAATAGAATAGGCATTATTCAGGCAACCGGATATACATTTATGGAGGATTTTCTAAAACTACTTTTGGAAATTTCAGCGCAATGAGTGATATTTTACAAAATTCCAAATAAAAATAAGAAATTTAAAAAAATGTTGCTCCTCCTAAGTTGTCTTAATTACTTTTATAATTATTGATTCGAAAAATTTGTTGATTTGAAATTACACACAACTCTGGATTTGAGTCACCTAGATTTAGGTCCTTCTCAGAAGTTTCGCCGACTCGCATTGGCTGATGAGGGGGTCCTAGGAGCAGGGGAAGAGGCGCGGTGAGCTCGGCGCAATTACGCACTACCGTAAGCACAAAGCGGGCAGTGCCCCAAGCGGATAATTTCGTCAGTTCGCTTCAGTTCGTTTTCAGTGTTTCGGTTGGTTTTGTTTATGCGTTACAAAAATGTCGAAAGGGAAGCGTTTAACGTTCGAAGAGCAATGCGAACTTGTGGACAAAGTGAAATCGGGTGACTCAAAACAGTCTACTGTGACATGTAAATTACACAAGTCCCCTCATATTTGACAACCAGTAAACCGTATAAAAGTAATCAGCTCGGGAGAGCAGCAGCCTACAAGGGCAACTACAGGGCGCACACTCGCAACCTCCCACCCACACGCTCGGTGGGACTAGAGAAGGGAGCTCGCGAAGAACGGCATAAAA
>JAUMHM010000085.1:13312447-13331121 GCA_032362435.1 Melikaiella ostensackeni | reverse complement strand
CATTAAACAAAGATTGGTTCCAATCTGCAGGGTTGCCTATGAATACTTAAGATTTCTTTTAATTGAGGTTGTTGAATGATTAACTCAATTTACCAAAAGATATCTATTTTACTTAAATATATTTTAAAAATTTGAGGAAGTTAGTAATTTTTCAGAAATGTGTTATTGGTTTGGATTATTACCTTTTTCTTTTCGAAAAATGAAATAATCTGATTAAATTGGTGCTAAATCAACCCATAGAAGTAGATTTCATTTCAATCTTTAATAAAACCTTGAATTTCTCAACTCGAGAAACTCAAAACACTCTAAGTCTAGTGTCCAGACATTCCGGCATCGTTAAGACATCAGAACTTGTACTTACAGCACGATTCTCATTTATTCCGAACGCCATTCGGAATTACAGAAAATCTATTTTATCCTGTTGCACTGGCGATATTCATTTTTCCTCTGAGAATGCAAATTACTTAATTTCACGCCAGGATAAGGCGAGTACGACTCGTTTCACCCCGAGTTCGAGTTGTTTTGCAGCTGCAGTAGCTGGCAGATATCGTGTGCAGCTGATTTTTCGAAAAGCGTACCGCCGTCACGGTTTGAATATTCATAAGGCTTCGTTTATCAACTCGCACAAAGAAATTTCAATTTCCCGCGCTTGTGGAGCCACGATAGCCGATTATTTCGCAAGTAATTACAATCCAGGATATCGATTTAAATTTGTGTTTGAGAAAGAAGAATTTGCATTTTTTCGAACGAACATATGAGGATTTTAGAGGAAAGTAAATGGAGATTTCTTTTGATCTCGAGATGTGAAAGTTTGATGCAAATTTCAAATTTAGAATTCACATCAAGTCTGGAGGAATAGCAGGGTCTTTGAATTAGGCAGATTTTTGAACGAATTGTGATGAGGTTATATAGCATTTTTCAAAGTAAAATTTTCTTTTGATATTTTTTTTGATGCTGCATTATTTAGGAGAAAAGGTGACCTTTGGGGAAATTTAAAATTTGCAATGGTAATCAGGGCTGCCATTGCCTCATATACGTGAAAATGTGTAAACTGTGACCTATTCAAACCGCAAAGTGACCAAAAGTGACTACTTTTAACCCAAAAAGTAACTAGTGTGCATTAATAATGTGACTTATGTTCTTTTGAATTTAAAAGAATTCAAAAGGATTCGATGAAATTTATGAGAAGTCCAGATGAATTTTAACAAATTCAGGATAATTTCATCAGAATTCAAAGCAATTCAACTAAAACTTTAAAAAATCAGGGTAAATTCAAAAGAATTCAAATGAAATGAAAAAAAAATCATAATATTCCATTGATTTCAATAAAATTGGAATGAATTCAGAAAAATTTCAGGGAATTCAAGAAACTTTGATGATATTCATAAGAATTCAAGGTGAGCTTAGGAGACTTCAGGGTGAATTCAGTAAAACTCAAAAAAATTATAATCCATTGAATTCAGTAGAACTGAGTGAACTTAGAAGAATTTAGAAGAATTCAAAAGAATTAAGGGAGAATTAGAAAAAAGTCCAGAAAATTTCAAAGAATTCAGGATCAATTCGAAAAAGTCCAAGAGAATTCCAAAGAATTAAAAAGAATTCAGGATAAATCAATAAGGCATCAGGACGAATTCCAAATGAATTCATATAAATTGAAAAAAATCTCAAATATTCCATTGATTTCAGTAAAACGTAAGTGAATCAAGAAGAATTGTAGGGAATTCAAGAGATTTGAATGAAATTCATGAGAATTCAAAGTGAGTTTAAAAGACTTCAGGGTGAATTCAATAAAACTCAATAAAAGAACTGTAATTCATTGGATTCAGTAGAATTACGTAAATGGAGAAGAATTCAAAAAAATTCAGGATAAATTTTTAAAAAGTCAAGAGAATTCCAAAGCATTCAGGGTAAATTCGAAAAAATTCACGAGATTTCCAAAGAATTCAATTTTTTTAAGAATTCAGGATACATTGATAAGAGTTTAGGGCAAATTTCAAATGGATTCAAATGAATTTTAAAAAAAAACTTAATACATCTCATTGATTTCAGTAACATTTGAGTAAATTTAGAAGAATTCAAGGGAATTCAAGAGACTTTGATGAAATTCATAAGAATTCAAGGTGAGTTTCAAAGACTTCAGGGTGAATTCAATAATGCTAGAAAAAAATCAAAACGATCCATTAAATTGAGTCGAATTGAGTGAATTTAAAAGAGTTCAAAAGAATCACGGTGAATTTGAAAAAATTCAAGAGAATTCAAATAATTCAGCGTCAATTCGAAAAAATAAAAAAAATATTCCAAATAATTAAAAATAATTCAGGATAAATTGATGAATGGTGAGGGCGACTTCCAAACGAATTCAAATGAATTGAAAAAAAAATCCAAAATATTCCACTGATTTCAGTTAAACGTAAGCGAATTTAGAAGAATTTTAGGGAATTCAAGAGACTTGAATGAAATTCATGAGAATTCAAGGTGAGTTTAAAAGACTTCAGGGTAAATTCAGTAAAACCCAATAAAAAAATTATAAATCATTGGATTCAGTAGAATTCAGTGAATTCAGAAGAATTCAAAAAAATTCAGCGTAAATTGGAAAAAAGTCAAGAGAATTCCAAAGCATTCAGGTTGAATTCGAAAAAATTCAAGAAATTTCTAAAGAATTCAATTTTTTTAAGAATTCACGATACATTGATAACAGTTTACGGCAAATTTCAAATGGACTCAAATGAGTTTTAAAAAAATTACAAATATTTCATGGATTTCAGTAAAATTTGAGTAAATTTAGAAGAATTCAAGGAAATTCAAGAGACTTCGATGAAATTCATAAGAATTCAAAGTGAGTTTGAAAGGTTTCAGGGTGGATTCAATAAAACTAAAAAAAATCAAGAAGATCAACTGAATTGAGTATAATTTAGTGAATTTAGAAGAATTAAAAAGCATTCAGGGTGATTTCGAAAAAATTTAAAAGATTTTCAATAAGAATTAAGGATACACTAAGAAGACTTCAGGGTGAATTTTAAATGGATTCAAATGAATTCAAAAAAATTCAAAAAATTAAAAATATTCCATTGATTTCAGTAAAACTTAATGAATTTAGAAGAATATTAGGGAATTCAACAGACTTTGATGAAATTCATGAGGTATCAAGGTAAGTTTAAAAGACTTCAGGGTGAATTCAATAAAACTAAAAAGAAAATCAAAAAGATCCTCTGAATTAAGAAGAATTTAGTAGAGCTGAGTGAATTCAAAAGAATCCAGGGTGAATTCGAAAAAATTCAAGAGATTTCCAAAGAATTCAATTTTTTTTTAATTCAGGAGACATTCATGAGAGTTTACGGTGAATTTCAGATGAATTCAAAAAAAATTTTAAATGAAAAATATTCCATTGATTTCACTAAAATTTAATGAAATTTAGAAGAATTTAATGGAATTTAAGAGACTTTGATAAAATTCATAAGGATTCAAGGTGAGTTTAAAAGACTTCAGGGTGTATTCAATAAAACCAAGACAAAAATCGAAAAGATCCATTGAACTGAGTCGAATTGAGTGAATTTAGATGAATTCAAAAGCAGTCACGGGTGAACTCGAAGAAAGTCAAGAGAATGCCAAAGCATTCAGGGTGAATTCGAAGAAATTCAAGAGATTTACAAAGAATTAAATTTTTTCAAAGAATTCAGGAGACATTCATAAGAGTTTAGGGTGAATTTCAAATGAATTCAAAAAAATTTTTTAAATAAAAAATATTCCATTGATTTCACTTAAATGTAATGAAATTTAGAAGAATTCATTGGAATTCAAGAGACTTTGATGAAATTCATAAGGATTCAAGGTAAGTTTAAAAGACTTAAGGGTGGATTCAATAAAACCAAGACGAAAATCAAAAAGATCAACTGAATTGAGTAGAATTTAGTGAATTTAGAAGAATTAAAAAGCATTCAGGGTGAATTCAAAAAAATTTTAAAGATTTTCAATAAGAATTAAGGATACGCTGAGAAGACTTCACGGTGAATTTTAAATGGATTCAAATGAATTCAAACAAATTCAAGAGATTTCCAAAGAATTCAATTTTTTAAAGAATTCAGGATACATTCATGAGAGTTTAGGGTGAATTTCAAATGAATTAATGCCAAAGCATTCAGGGTGAATTCGAAGAAAATCAAGAGATTTACAAAGAATTCAAATTTTTTGAAGAATTCAGGATACATTTATAAGAATTCAGGGTGAATTTCAAATGAATTCAAAAAATTTTCAAATCAAAAATATTCCATTGATTTCACTAAAATTTAATGAAATTTAGAAGATTTCAATGGAATTCAAGAGAATTTGATGAAATTCATAAGGATTCAAGGTGAGTTTAAAAGACTTAAGGATGAATTCAATAAAACCAAGACGAAAATCGAAAGGATCCATTGAATTGAGTCAAACTGAGTGAATTTTGATGAATTCAAAACCAGTCAGGGTGAACACGAAGAATGTCAAGAGAATGCCAAAGAATTCAGGGTGAATTCGAAGAAATTCAAGAGATTTAAAGAGAATTCAAATTTTTTGAAAAATTCAGGATACATTCTTAAGAGTTTAGGGTGCATTTCGAATGAATTCAAAAAATTTTTTGAATAAAAAATATTCCATTGATAGTGAATTTAGAAGAATTTCAGAGAATCCAAGACACTCTGATAAAATTCATAAGAATTCAAGGTGAGTTTGAAAGACTTCAGGGTGAATTCAATAAAACTAAAAAAAATCAAAAAGATCAATTGGATTGAGTAGAATTGAGTGAATTTAGAAGAATTCAGGGTGAGTTCGAAAAAGTCAAAAGATTCTCAAAGCATTAAGGTTGTATTCGACAAAATTCAAGAGAATTCGAAAGAATTTAATTCCTTTAAGAGTTCAGGATACGTTAATAAGAGTCTAGGGTAACTTTCAAATGGATTCAAACGAATTTTAAAAAATCGAAAACATTCCATTGATTTAAGTAAAATTGGAATGAATTTAGAAGAATTTAAAAGACTTCAGGGTGGATTCAATAAAAAAATAAAAAAAGATCTACCGAATTCAGTAGAAATTAGTGAATTTAGGAAAATTTAAAAGAATTCAGGATGAATTAGAAAAAAGTTGAGAGAATTCCAAAGCATTTAGGGTGAGTTCGAAAAAATTCAAGAGATTCCCAAAGAATTCCATTTTTTTGAGAATTCAGAATACATTGATTAGAGTTTAGGACGCATTTCAAATGGATTCAAATGAATTCTGAAAGAAAACTAGGAATCAAAAATATTCCATTGATTTCAGTAAAATTTATTGAATTTAGAAGAATTCCAAAGAATTTAGGGTGAATTCGAAAAAACTCCAAAGAATTCCAAGGAATTCATGTTATATGCGAAAAAATTGAAGAGAATTAAAAAAAATTTAGAAGAAGTCAGGATAAATTAATAAAAATACAGGGTGAATTCCAAATGAATTCAAATGAATTGAAAAAATCCAAAATATTCTATGGAATTTATACGAATACAAGATAAATTTAAAAGAAACTAGGGTGAATTTTAAAGAATTCAAAAGGAATTCGAAAGAACTGAAGAAAATTCAGAAATAAGTATAGGTCTGACTTCTCTGTTTTAATTTATTGGAAGAAAAATGACTAAAGTGATCTTTTCATCTTAAAAAGTGACTATAGTGACTTTATCGTAAAAATATGACTAAAAAAATATTCGAGAAAAAAAGTGACTAAAAGAGACTTAAGTGACTACGTGGCAGCCCCGGAAGTAATTGAAAATTGCATAACATATTTTAGGTCGAAGTACACTCAACTCCCCGCTTAAGTCTAATATCGGGAATTGCCTACTTCGACTGTGAGGCTCTTCCCAGAATTTCTACGATGTAAACAGTCAGGGGGAACTGCGTAACTCCCCTGAACTCGGCGCCTCTGTCTCTCTCTCTCTGTCTCTCACGGCTCATCTCCCTCGCGGCTCCTCTCCCTCACGGCTCATCTCCCTCACGGCTCCTCCCTTCATATAAGCCAAGGTGCCTTTAATCGGGAGTTGAGTGTATATAGAAGAATGCGGTTCGCTTCCGAAATTAGAAATTGAAGAGACAAAGTAGGAAGGAAAATATATAGTAATGGGGTTATAAATTGATTTGAAGGGCTCAGTTTTTTTTTGGTAATTTGTGACGGAGCTTGCTCTTCAGACACATTAATATTCACAAAACGATCGTGAATGGACTCGAGCATTTTCTTTTCTTTACCAATCTCATTTCAAGCTAGTCCTGTAAATCCTCGGAAAAATCTTAGACATCGATAGCCGAGCAGAATGATAAAAGTATTCTTTCTTCTTTTCTTAAAGAAGTTTGGAGTTTTGCGATATATCGGGATATAGAAAGCAGAACACTGTGTGCACTCAAAACGTACGTGTTTGCTGTGTTCTGAATCAGAAATATCCATAGATTATTTAAGTTTGAAAAATTCCAACTTTCGTCTTTAAGTAAGATTTATTTTCTGATGTGAAATCAAATTTCACCAGTGGGAGGAGGAGGTGTTAGAACTGGATAGAATTCACTTAGGTTTTAAAATATTTCTGGGAAATCTATATCTTAAGGATCACATCGGTTCAGTAATTCAATTTAAGGTAAAAAAAAGGAGTAAAGGGGGATTTCATTTATTAATAAAAACTTTTTATACTACGAAGGTACCTCGTGAATTTTGCATGAAAGTGCCCCGTAACAGTAGCGCATTTTTTTAGCAAGTTCTCAAGTGATTCTTGCATTTGAAAAAGTATTTAGCTAGCTTTGGAAAATCTGTTGCACAGTTCATCAGTTTCTAATGATAGAAATACATTTTTAAAAATTCGAAAAGATCAAGGATTTAAAAATAGATAAACAAAAGAATTGAAAAATGCTCATGTTTGAATTTGTTTCAATATATTTTTCTAGATATGTAAGTTAGAAAGAAATAATTTGAAAAAGACAAAAATGACTATTTGAAAAATCAACTTTTTCTGTTTTTGTTTCCTTGGGCCTTAAATTTTTTTCTAAAGGATTTTTATCTGTAAAAAAACAGAAATTAAAAAAAATATATTATTCACGAAAGTAACAATATTACGAAGATAACCACTTTTTTAGATACGTAGTTTGCTAAAACATGTAAAACCAAGCCATATAACAATTTGCTCCAAATTAATTACACTTTATTAGAGGGTACTAACACGCTAGTTTTTTGCATATTACTTTCGATTTACCTATTCTCCTCTCTTGCCCTTTTCCCGGTTTTTCACTTAGATTCGAACTGAATTAATAGAACCCAATGATAAAATCCAACTATTTTTGGTTAAAAATCTAGTATTATATTGTTGATTGAGAATTCATCTTTCTTTATTGAAAATTTTATTATTTGCTTGAAAATTAACTTTTTTGTTGGAAATTCATATTTTCCGGTTGAAACTTCAACTGTTTTGTAGAAAATTTGTTTTTCTAGGCTTGAAAACTCAACAATGTGGTTGACATTTTTGTTCCTTCTTTGACTAAGAAATCTTTCTTGGATGAAAATTCGTCTTTTTGGTTTTAAGATTCATCTCTTTTGGTAGAAATTCCATCTTTTTTATTAAAAATGCAACTGTTTGGTTGAAAATTCGTCTTTTGGGTTGAATACAACTTTTTTTATTCAAAATTAAAATATTTTCTGGTTGAAATGTTAACTATTACATTTTTCATTGAGAATTCGTCTTTTTTAATGGAAAATATAATGACTTTGGTTAAAAATTCAACTATTTGGATAAAAATACATCCATTTGGTTTAAAATTCAACTGTTTTGTTAAAAATTAAAATCTTTTTCTGTTGAAACATCAATTCTTACATTTTTCAATTTGAAATTCGTCCATATTGGTTGAAAATTCAATTAATTTATTGAAAATTCATAATTTTGTTGAATTATTTTTCTTTTGACTGAACAAACTTTCTTGGTTGAGAATTCATCTTTTTTTATTGAAAATATTATTATTTGGTTGGAAATGAACATTTTTGTGGAAAATTCATATTTTCCGGTTAAAAGTTCAACTTTTTGTAGAAAATTTGTCTTTCTAGGCTTGAAAATTCAACAATTTGGTTGAAATTTTTGTTCTATTTTTGACTAAAAAATCTTTTTTGGTTGAAAATTCGTCTTTTTTGTTTCAAAATTCATTTATTTTGGGAGAAATTCCATATTTTTTGGTTAAAAATGCAACTGTTTGGTTGAAAATTATTCTGTTTTGGTTGAAGATTTAACTGTTTTGTTGAAAATTCGTCTTTTCGGTTGAATTTAACTATTTTTTATTTCAAATTAAAATCTTTTTAGGTAATGTAAAAAAAAAAAAAATGTAATGACTTGGTTGAAAATTCAACTATATGGATAAAAATTCATCTATTTGGTTTGAAATTCAACTGTTTTGTTAAAAATTAAAATCTTTTTTGTTTGAAACATCAATAATTATATTTTTCAAATAAGAATTCATCTATTTTGGTTTAAATTCAACTAATTAATTGTAAATTCAAAATTTTGTTGCAATTTCTTTCCTTGGGCTAAACAAATTTTCTTGGTTGAAAATACAACTTTGTTTGTGAAAATTCGTCTTTTTGGTTGAATCCAACCATTTTTTATTTAAAATAAAAATCTTTTTGGTTATACCATAAAACCTATTACATTTTTCATTGAGAATTCGTCTTTTTTATTGTAAATATAATTACTTGGTTGAAAATTCAACTATTTGGATAAAAATTCATCTATTTGGTTTGGAATTCCACTGTTTTGTTAAAAATTAAAATCTTTTTTGGTTGAATCATCAATTATTATGTTTGTCAATTTAAAATTCGTCTATTTTGGTTGAAAATTAAACTTTGTTTTTGGAAATGCGTCTGTTTGGTTTAAATATTCTTCTTTATTGGTTGAAAATGCATCTTTTTTGGTTAAAACTTTAATTATTTTGTTGGAAATTCAACATTTTTGTTAAAAAGTCATCCCTTTTTAATGAAAGTTTTTCTTTTTGGCTTGAAAATTCAACTATCTTGGTAGAAAATTTTACTATTTGGTTAAAATTTTTTTTTTTTTCTAAAATTCATATTTTCCTGTTAAAAATTCAACTGCATCATAGAAAATTCGTCTTTGTGACTTGAAAATGCAACTGATTAGTTGAAAATTAGTCTGTTTTTGTTGCGAATTCAACTATTCTGCTGAAAATTCAACCACATGGTTGAAAGTTGAAGTACTTTGTTAAAAATTCTTTTTTTTTTGGTTTAAGATTAATCTCTTTGGTTGAAAATTACACTTTTTTGTTGAAAATTTCATTTTTTTATTGAAAATCAATTTTATCTGAAAATTTTGACCATCCCATTTTCGGTAGAAAATTGATCGTTTTCAGGCGAAAATTTAGCTACCTGGTAGAAAATTGATGTATTTTGTTAAAAGTTTTTCTTTTTCGGTAGAAAATCAATCTTTCTGGTTAGAAATTCATCTACTTGGTTGAAAATTCAAGTATATGGTTAGAAACTCATCTTTTTTTTCGAAATGCAATATTTTGACATGAAATATTAGGAATTTAAAGCGTTTCAAATTAAATTTAATATAGTACCCAGTTTAAAATCATTTAAGAGAATTTATTTCCTTATTGTCGTGAAACATTTCCTTATTTTTCCTGTTTTTAGAGCATTTTGGCCTGTGAAGCTTGTTACTAATACAGTTGAAAAAATCATTTCTTTAAAAATCTTCTTGTCCAAAATTTGAAACACTTTAGAACCTATTTCGAACAAAATTAGCAAAAAAAATCGTTTAGGAAATACGAGTATTTGAAATTGGTATCATCAAAAAGAGTCTCTTTCAAAGCGTTTTGTTTTCTGATGTCTTGAATTTCTCTTCATGATTCTTGAAAAATAAATCGAAAAATTGTACAAAGGGAAAATTGGGTCGAAATTTTCGATTTTAGGTGTTTTAGGGTATTTATCAAATTTAAGGGGAAAAATGGGACAAAAAGAGAAAAAAGGGGATTAGGTGAAAAAGTCGACGGACTGTGATCCCTGACACCTAATAAAACCGTTATCGAAATTTGTATTTTCAAATTATATTTTTCATCCGATACTTTTTAATAATGAAAAATTTAGGAAGAGTACCGGTAGGTCATTCAAAGTATTATTCGTAAAATAAAACTTGTAGGTACCCACTTTAACAAATAAATTTCTTATGGTTTGAGGAAATAAATCCTATACCAAAGCAGAAAATTGTTCAGTTTACTCTTTTCTTGCAAATCTAAACACCTTCCAACTATAGCTCAGTCGTAGGGAATAATTTAAGTATTCAGTATATATGATATTATTATGATTATTTGATATCAAGATATGGTTTCATTTATTATTATACATAGTAAAAGAATACAATATTAAATATACATTTAATGATATTGAAATTAAATACGTAAAAAAATGGTATGTCTTACATTATCCTAATTTTCCCCTGTAAGTAGTAACGTACTTTCTTGTTCAGCCTTTGGAACGCTTCCCTTTATTAAATTCTGGCCTCGCCACTAAATGTAATTCAATCGAATTTTAATCAAGAAAAATGGTTGAGATTTTTCAATTCTATTACTAACTTATATTATAGCAAATTTCTACTATTTCTTATCAAGAAATAGATGAATGTGAAAGCAAGAGCTTAAATAAATGAATGTAACAAGAAGTTTTATTGAATTTCTTGAATCGACACATTAATCTTCAGCAATTTCTGGAGCGCGATAAGTTGAGCCTGCTTGGAATCAGGGTAATAAATTTCTTTAAATATAGATTCTTGAAGGCGCCGTCTGGTATTTGGTGTAGAATGTGCAAACACAATGTACTTTCAGTTCTGAACGTTCAAAAATGAACATTTTCATTAGATCGTTTCTTGAACTCGAATTAATTGTAATATATATTTTTTAATTGACCAAGAAATTAGTTTTCAAAAGAGTTATAATTGTTATTCGTACTTATACTCGAAGCTGAAAAAATATTTTGAAACAAATTGGAGTTTATGAAGAAAAAATACTTCGTTCATTTTAATCTTCATTAGAGTGGGCCGAAAAAACTCTTTTTTTGTATAGCGGTTTTTAATAGTGGGTAAAAGTTGTACTTGCTCCACAGTAGTAAGCCCTGCAAATTTTAGTTCGATCGAATAATATTTAGTATCTAAGGTTTCGAAAATTAAAAAAAAAATCCTATTGTCCAAAAAATTATGTGGAATTTTCCGGAGGTACAGTTTTTGGTAGTGAATAATAATATAAAATTAGAAATTAGAGAACAAAATTTTCGTTCAAGTTAGAAATTTATTAAAATGTGCAAAAAAATAGTTTGTTGGATTATGTTAACTGCACATTTTTTTTTGAAAAAAATTTAAACATGCCGTGCTTGAAATTTCTTCAGCTGTGATGAAAGAAACATGCCATTATTTTGTTATCATACAACATTTATTTCGATCAAAGCTGAAGCAATTTCAAGCACATATTTAAAATTTTTTCAAAAAATGTAAGTTAACATAATCCAAAAAAAATTTTTTTTCACATTTTAAGAACGATCTAACTAGAGCACAAATTTTGTTTTTAATTTCTAATTTTACGTTATTCATTACCAAAAACTGTGCACACACAAAAGTCAACATAATTTTTCGACATAGAAGACATTTTTAAAATTTTTGAAAATTTGAATTCTCAAATCCATGCACAGAACGAAAGACATTATCCGATCAAACTAAAATTTTAAGGGCTTACTGCTGTTGGGCAAATGCAACTTTTACTAAAAAAAAAAATTTTTTCGGCATTAAGACTGAGAAAAAAATCCGTTTTTTCTCTACAGCAAAAATAAAAATACAAAAATCTCTTCCAAAATTAGTTACAATTAATCTTCAAGCACAATCAGAATTCAGTATATTTTTCTCGTTTCATGAATCATTTTGAAAAATACTCGATTATGAAGTGGAGTCTATGTAATGAGCATCCTTAAAAGGATGAACGAAATCGTTTCAATACTTCAATATTTTTGAAATTCAAAAAAAATATGAGTTGTGATCCTTCCAATCTACCAATTTAAAAAAAAATTGAAATAAGTGGTTTGCATATTCCCATTATTCGTACGGAAATCGCCATACAGACAGTTCGCTTATTTAAATAAGAAACTGTTGACATTCAGAAAAAAAATTATTTCCGGTGTATTATCGTTTTTTTTCTAGGCACGGACCTGGATGTTTGGAGGCTCAATTCTATTTAAAAATAAACCGTTTATCACACTTTATATCCTGAGGACAAAGTCCAAGTTGATTATACACGCATTTTCAGCACCTTCTGAGGCCAGGTTCTATTTTTATGTCATTTGTGTGCACGTTTCGACGTCTGTCTGCATTATGCCAGTCAGGTGAAGGTGTCGATGTAGTACCTGAAAGAAAAACGAATATGGCTGGCCAAGAAGTGCACTGGCCTCGTGGAAGGTTAACTTTGTTTACAACGCTGGCTTCGTGAGGAGAATTTAAATAATGGATTTTGCCTCAGGGATGTGCCTTTATAAAAGCGAAACCTGCCTCAAGTTCACTCTCAATCCTCTTTACCAAATTAAAAATGTAGGCGTGTTTCGTATTCCCTTGAGGGCGTTGTAACCAGGCCCTAACCTCAAAATTGAATTACCTCACTTCACTCCATAAAAAGTAGAATTGGAATTTTTAATTAGATACTTAGTTCATACGCCTATTTTCAATGAAGTCTGTATTCGGGGTAAAAAAATTGGCCAACTTCAATACTTTTTGTGTGAGAAGGTTTTTTCGAATGCTCGGGTTAGAATCCAAGAAAATCTTTCTACACAAAAAGTGCTGACATTAGCCAATTTTTCACTTCAAACACAGAATTGATTCGAGACAGGAGTAAAATGAGGCAATTCAATTTTGAGGTTAGGGCCTGGTTCCAACGCCCTTAAGGATGTACTTACACGTAGAGTCAATCTCATTAACAACTTTCGTTCTTTTCGTTATCAAGTTTGATTTATAATTTTGCGATTGACTATACGTAGAGTACATACTTAAATAAATGATTGAGACATTATTAATAAAAACTGTCAGTACCGTACTCAACTACATATTTTTTGCAGTATGAAGCCCAGAAGGAAATTACTTTTCCTTTGAACTCACAAAATATATTAAACAGTATAGGAACTCCACAAACAAAGGTAGCTCAGGACGCAAAAGCAATTATTATCCTTCAGTCTTTCCGCTCTTTGATTAAATTTCTCCCTCAAAGAAATATTAAAATAAGAAACTAAAAAAACTGGGGGTGGATCCAACCCAAATGACAGAAATAGAGCAATCTATTTAATTTCCCATCTTCTTAAAATTGTCTTTAATCTGAGTTAGGACAACGACATAAATAATGAGTCTGCTAAGGTGGGGGTTCAATATGGGGCTCAAATATAAAGCGACTGTTAGATCTGGAAAAGTTGAAATACGCGTAATTTTCTATTCTGCGTATTTCACACTTTTGAGTCATCTATCATTTTTTCGCATAAGTTCATCAAGGAGTATGAAATACGCAAAATAAAGATGTGTGTAAACATCATCAGTGAGGCACTCAAAATAATTAATGAGCCACGCGTAGCGTCAATAGTAATCCGGCTAAATCGATAATAAAGAATAGTGGTTAGGCCAAGCACAATCTAGTAATTCTTTTTCGTATTCACTTTTTTCAGTCATACAGCACATTTTTGACAACTCTAGCAGTGAGCCAGGCTGGCTCAGCATTGAATGATCTTGAAAAATCGGATTGAATAGATTCGCCACCAATAAAACTGTTTTTTTTTCGAGTATTTTCTTCGATATTTGGTGACACAGTGCAGCACATCTTTTGACTTAAGTAATGGATCATACTTATTATTGTACTAATTTAATTTCTTTTCATGAAAAATCAAAAGGACACCGCACAAAATGTAAGAAAACGGCATTTTGGTGGATATTACTGACACTCATTTATTTTTTAGTTTATGAAATGAGAAGAAATTTTCCACCAGGAGTTGGACCAATTATGACTTTTTCATGTGGGTGCCTTCGCATTTTTTAGAAAGTCGGGAAAAGGTACGAAAAAAGTCAAATAGCAGAGTTGTTCCTCTCGAAAAGCTGTCCCAATGTAGTGAAATAAAATGAAGAAATAGCACTTATTTGGTAAATATAACGATACAATGGGACGAGCGTAGGTGAACATTGCAATAATAATAAAAAAAAACGCCTGTTGGTCAGTACAGCATTACAATGGACAACCGTGGATGAAGATTGCACGATCCTAGTTCACAATTAGATCTTACCTCGTCGGGATCTCAGAATCTTCACCCACGATTGTCCCATTGTAGTGTTATACTGACCAAATAGGTGTTATTCCTTCAGTATAACACTACAATGGAAAAACCGTGGACGAAGATTGCACGATCCTAGTTCATACATATATTTTACCTCGTCGGGATCTTGGAATCTTCACCCAAGCTTGTCTCATTGTAGTGTTATACTAAAGAAATAACACCTGTTTGGTCAGTATAACACTTCAATGGGCAACCGTGGATGAAGACTGCACGATCCCAGTTCAGAAATAGATATGACCTCGTCGGGATTTTCCTACTTTCACCCACGCTTGTCCCATTGTAGTGTTATACTAATACTAACCAATCATCTTGAAAAAGTGAGAAAAATGTGTCCATCTCCAAAATTTCGCAAAGATAAACAAAATTACTTTTTTCTCCACCAATCATCTTGAAAAATCGAGAGAAGAAAAATGTGTAAGTCATGTCCATCTTCAAAAACTTTTCAAAGTCCAACGAAAGTATTTTTCTTCCACCAATCATCTTGAAGAAGCGAGAAACATTGAGTGAATTATGTCTATCTCCAAAAATTTCACAAAGTCTAAAAAAGCAAATTTTTCTTTGAAGATTCTACTGAAAAATCGAGACAAATTGAGTAAATTATGTCCGTCTTCAAAAATTTGACGAATTTGATAGAAAACAAAACAAAACCCGTCCAAAAATAAAGTCGCTATAGGAATCGATAATAAACTAGGGTCAAACTTGGACAAGGCTTGGCGATCTAGCCTTGAAGGAGGGCCCACTATTGATGCTATCCTAGTTCCTGTCTATCTCTACAAACGCATAGCGTATACAATTTGTAATGGTCTATTATTCGGCCTCATTAGGCGTTCATGGTAGTTTCGTAACTCGCAGTTTACTGGAGTGATCTTGACGTCAAGGTACCTATCTTCAATATTCAAGGATGGAAGAAACAAATGGAAAGCGCAACGATATTGTAAGTCAAAGTTTCTTGCTCAGCAAATCGCCCTTGAGCTGACGGGGAAACCACGGGAAATTCGTCTTTGTCTCTAATCGCTGGTGTCGTTTATATGAAGCAGCTTGTACAGTTTCAGGACAGGCTACACATTGCGGCTTCTCCTAATTAGTCGTGTCGCTGGCTTACGGTTGTGCTTGACGTGCAGCCACCAAGAGATTAGCGAAGTTTACCCAGAATATTAATTGTTTTTATTGCAGAATTAAATGAAGAATCCAAAGCTAATATTAACGAATATGATTCATGAAAAAGTCTCAGTGGTAAAATATATATTTTCCAGCAGTAGAGCAAGACATTTTAGGTTGGACATTTCGCTTCTACCTCAACTCATCGAACTAATACCATAATAAAAACTCGATTCGTGGACAATACATCAATATGTTTTTTTAAACGAAATTTATATCAAATGAAGCAATTTATGTAGAAAAAGGCATTTGTTAAGCAAATAATTAAGCTCGTAGAAATGTTGTAGAGATTAGGGAAAATCTGAACTACGGAAGTTGACTTTCAATTAGTTATAAACCAAAAACGGTCGACAAATGTATGTACTTAGTTTACAGATAATGTTAATGTCAGCTGGAGGGCTCAGTGCCAAAAGTAGTCTAACAACACCATTCTAGTCCCGATAGAATATATATATAGATGCAGTAGCAGGGAACAGTGGAACACGTTTTCTAGTACCCCGAGACTCGTTAAAAGTTTGCTTCTCGAAATAACGACACAGCAAGAAAGCTATAGAAAAACTTTATTCCGTTTCCAATAGCTTCAAAAAATACACTTCACCGACTTGTCTTTTAAGCTGCATGACACAAATGAAGAAGAAACTCATTTAAATTCACGTTTCAAAAAGCTTTCCTCCCCCAGGTTACAACAGAACAACAAGGCCTTTTTTTATTATTATACCATTAAGCCAAATACCTTTCGGAAAAAGCGTCATTTGTTCAGTTCTAGCCTCGTTGCACTGCCAAGGATCAAGGAATCTATATGGTACCTGACTGATAAACCCACAGGAAGATCCATCATACTCTTCACCCCAACTACATCCACTACGTAAAGCTTTTCATGAGGGCACATGAGTATCCAAAATCTTTCCCTGCAGGTGCCATTCTTCTTCTTATAAACGATTGGCCTCCACACATCCCTATCCCTGCATACATCTTTTGCTTCCTTTACATCCATTCACCTTTTCATGCAAGCTCTTGTGTTTCTACGACTTTTTGTATCTCTTCGCTTTAGAGTCTCATTTAGGCATTCCAAACATTCTTTCTTTGGTCTACCTCTGGGTACACTACCATTCACCTTACCTGAATAAACTTGCCACGTTAAACGTCCTTCATCCATTCTCTCAACATGACCAAACCCTTTCAGCAAATTTCTTTCATTCTTGTCAATCAATGTTTCTTCTACGCCAAATTTTTTGGGAACCCACTTATTACTGACTTTGTTTATTACCGTTTTATCGCACATATTCCGCAAGAATTGCATACTAACCGCGTTCACTTTACTCCTATCATTTTCTTGATAGGTTTAAGTCTCGCTACCATACGACACAGTGAGTGCAAGCACAGAATTCCATGATATTGCAATTTAAGCTTCATTCGTTACATTTTTTCTTTTATTGATAGCTCATACACTGCTGATAAACCAGTCTTTCCTCCTACAGCCGCAGTACCGCACACTTCAGATGCCCTCTTGAAGATGCTATCCTGCAGTATTCTCCATGCACCCTCTGCATTATTAATGCCTGATTCCATCGTCCAGTTTTCTTTATGATGTCATAAATATTTATTCAGTTTTTCACGATATACTACTTGTAATCCTGATTTCTGCAAATTCTCTGTTTTGAATCGCGTCTGCTTCGACTTATTATTAATTCGTCTTCTCCTTTATCATTTACCTAGCTTCATTTTTGAACATATGAGGTAGTCATCCGTTCCACATTCAGAGCCTCTCATAACCCTTGTATCTCTTACTAGCCCTTTTAGCTAATCAATTTCTTCCCACTATCGTTCGTTTTTGGGTCTCCGAAATGACCAAGGACCCTGCCGGTACCTTCGCGTTGCATACCAGCCCAGCCATTCATATCTCCGAGTAGAATGATTCTTTCCCCAGGATCGCAAGTACCTGAAATATCATTTAACATGTCCCGGAAGGTATCTTTTGTATCACTACTGTCACCATTAACTGGAGCGTAGCATGCTATAATAAATAGCCTTCTGATTCCCACTCTCATTCCAACTCATAATAATCTACGAGATGCACATTCATACTTTTTGACATGCAGTTTTTCTTTCGCATTCATAATCAAACAGACTCCTTAGCTACCATACGATTCATTATCTACTCCTGGCCAAAGCTCGAGTCCATTCTCTATATTTCTTACCTCATATTCCTTCTTCTTTGTTTCCGGTACACATAAAATATCTAGCTTTCTTACGCGCATTGTATCCCACAATTCCCTTTCCTTAAGATCGTTTACACCACTAGCATTCCAAACACCCAGTCTCTATCCATCGCCTAAAACTTTTCTGAGGGCATGTCTTTCGTCAACAAAAGTGTGCGAGAAATGTTTTCCATAAGTATAAAATCAAGTCCAAACGAAGCAGCTAAATTGTCATAAGGTGGAGTGTCCATTCTTGACGTCAGTCCCGCAAAACTTCGATCATACAAAGGAAAAT
Organism: Melikaiella ostensackeni; assembly: GCA_032362435.1. Classification (NCBI taxonomy): domain Eukaryota; kingdom Metazoa; phylum Arthropoda; class Insecta; order Hymenoptera; family Cynipidae; genus Melikaiella; species Melikaiella ostensackeni. The sequence goes on along the minus strand of JAUMHM010000085.1, from coordinate 13,313,105 downwards.
ATAAAATGAAAGCCAGAACCAAAGGAGTTATGATCGGTTTATGCTGTACACTGAGGAGGGCACCAGGCTCCTGCAGTTCGACCTCTAAAATGGGAAGAGGCCATTCGTTACTTCAGAAATGGGATAAGAATTCTCAACCGTGAATAAAAACTTGACAAGGTTAGAAAGTTCCATAAATTTTCATTTTGAAAATTCAATTTTTAATAACTCTTACAAGTTTCCAAAACCTTCCATACTTTCGACAACTTTCCATAAATTTTTAGAAAGCCTCCACAAATTTTCAAAACTCTCCATAAATTTCCAAAAGTTTCCTCAAACTTTCAAAACCCTCTATAGCTTTCCGAAACTTTCCATAATATTCCGAAACTTTTAAAAATTTGATGCGAAAATTTGGAAAACCTGTTCTCATCAAAAACTGTGGCCTTTGGGAAACTTATTTTTACGCGCTCCGTATTCCACAATTCTCTCTCGTCAAGATCATTTACACCTCTAGCATTTTAAACACCTAGTCTCTATTCGTCGCCTGATGCGAAAAGTGTTTTCCATAATTATAAAATCATGTCTAAACTAAGCAGCTAAAAGGACTTCCGTTTCCGGCATGAAAGTGTGAGGTAGCGGTGAATTTTGATGCTGAGTTTTTTTGGATATTTGTGGCGAA
>JAUMHM010000085.1:13279749-13292603 GCA_032362435.1 Melikaiella ostensackeni | reverse complement strand
ACCGAATAGCTGAATATTCAGAAGAAAAAAAAACGAATTTTCAAGTGAAAAAGAAGAATTCTCAAACGAAAATTCAATAGTGGGTATTTCAAACAAAATGGATTGTAATTTTAAGTAAAAAAAAAGTTTATTTCAACCAAAAATGTCGAACTTTCAACAAACTAGTTGAATCGTCATCCACGGCGGATAAATTTTCAACAACAAAAATTTGGTTGCTCTTACTGGGTTCTATCCATTCCGTTCGCATTCAAGTGGAAAACTAGAAAAAGATGAATTTTCAAGAAAATACATGATTTTTCAACTAAAAAACATAAATTTCCAAGCAAGAATCGAATTGTTGAATTTTCAGCTAAAAAAATTAATTTTTAACAAAAATAAAAACGAATTTTCAACAGAGTAGTTCCATTTTCAACCAAAGAGATGAATTTTTAACTGAAATGATGCATCTCCAACTAAAAAAATGAATTTCTAGCAAAGTAGTTCAACTTTCAACCAAATAGTTGAAGTTCAAACAAAATACATGAATGTTTAAGTAAAAGAAAGAAGAATTTTCAACGAAGTAGTTCCCTTTTCGACCAAAGAGATGAATTTGTAACTAAGATGAAGTATCTTCAACTAAAAAACTGAATCTTTGACAAAGTAGTTAGACTTTCAACCAAGTAGTTGAATTATCAACCAAAAAAGATGAATTGTCAACGAAAAATACAATAGTTGATATTTCAACCAGAAAATATTTTAATTTTAAAGAAAAAACATTTGAATTCGAACAAAAAGACGAATTTTCAGCAAAATAGTTGAATTCTCAACCAAAGCAGACTAATTTTCAAACAAATAGTTGTATTTTTAACCAAAAAAGATTGAATTTCTACCAAAAGAAATAAATTTTAAAACCAAAAGAACTAATTTTCAACAAAAGAGTTGAATTTTTAACCAGGAAAGATTTTCCAGTCAAGAAAGAAAAAAATTTCAAGGAAATTGTTGATTTTTCCAGCCAAAAAGGCGATTTTTCTACAAAACAATTGAATTTTCAACAAACAAAAAAAACGAATATACAACCCTGGAAATTTTTTTCTCTTTCTAGAAATGTTTCTACAATTCCAGAAGATTCACAACTTCCTACGACCAACAAGGAATGTTTTAGAAAAATTTGAATTTCAGGGCGGGAGAAAAACTCCAATTTTCCTATATTGGGCTATAAATCTCCGGCTCTGGATAACTCATGAAAATTCATGGCAAGCAATTAATTTCGAAAACCGGATCATTCTGATGCGCAATTTGCTGAACAAATAAAAAATCCGAAATCTGTATAAAAGCGTTGCATATCATTTACCGTGATCGACGGAAATTTTTTACGGTCTAATACTCATAATAAATATATAGTCGCGAATTGCAATCCCCCTTTTACAACGGAATGCCCCTAGGATTTCACTAACTACAATTTTTATGCAGAACGTTCATTCCTGTCATACATACCGTAAAAGCATGTTAAAGAAGACCTAATAAAATTGTACTTAAATTTTAAAAGTGAATATTAATTGCATGTCTGCATAATCCACCATTAAATGATGTCTCTTTAATCCTATCGTCATTAATATCACTCACTAAAGCTCTTCTTTAAGGTTAATTTATTTTGTCTAGTATTTAGAAAGTTGGTCCTTTCTTAAGTTAAATTATTACTTTTGTACTCGCAAGATGTGATTAACAACCCCACTTAGCAGAGATTCAATTTTGCATTAAATTTTGTTTCTTTATTGTTTTCTCAGCAACTTGAATGGGTGATTTCTCATTCTGTCAACTAAATTCTTGGCAGGACCTAAGTGCTCCGTCATGACTGCGCGAATTCGCGAGACGCATTGAGGGCGCTCGAGCTGCATGGCACGTAATTACTGGTGCGATTAGGACAAGGTAATTAATACGCGCCCAAAGCCTCACCGGCATAAACATTAATCTTGCAATAACATGGTACATTCTCACACGTCGCACAAAGTGTTTGGTTTGGTAGTGAATGTGCGTTCAAATAATTAACATAATTCATTGAGAAACTGCTCATGCCGAAAGTTTCGATAACCGCGAACTAAGTAAAAGTTCTGTAATTTTTTCTATCCATCTCCTTTTTTACCTAATCTCTTTTTTCCCCTTAAATTTGGAAAATCCCCTAAAACACCTAAGGGATCGTTCATATATTACGTAACGCATTTTTCTTTCGTTTAAATAAAGACGAGAATAAAATTGCCGTGAAATTAAAAAGGACACAACTATATGAACAATAGAAAAACGTGTTACGTAATATATGAACGACCCCTAAAGTGTCGAGAATTTTGACCCAATTTTCCCGTTTTTTTTACAAAGTTTCGATTCATTTTCCAAGCATCATAAACAGAAATTCAAGACATAAAACAAGACGCTTTGAAAGAGATTATTTTTGATACCAATTTAAAATATATTTCCTAAACGATTTATTTGCTAATTTTGTTTAAAACAAGGCCTAAAGTATTTCAAACTTCGGACTATACAGTTACACACCTTTCGTGTGATACCCCCCCCCCCCCCACAAACACACTCACTGGAAGAAGCAAAAAAAATCATTCTTTTAACTATATCAATAACAGCCTGCACAGGCCAAAATGCTCTAAAAGCAGGAGAAATAAGAAGATATTTCACAAAAATAGGGACATAAATTCTTTTAAATAAAATTAATGTGGGTACCAGATTAAATTCAATTTGAAACGCTTCAAATTCTTAACATTTCAAGTGGAAATATTGCATCTACAACAAAATAGATGAATTTCCAACCAAATAGTTGAATTTTGAACCAGATGATTGAATTTTCAACCAAAAAGATGAATTTTCAACTAAGAAAATTAATTTTCCATCAAAAAAGAAGAATTTTTAACTAAATACATGAATCTGCAACTACATAGTTGAATTTCCAATTAAAAACGATCAAATTTCAACTGAAAATGGGATAGTCAAAATTTTCAGTTGAAAAAATTAGTTTTCAACCAAAAAAGAACGAATTTTCAACAAAAACGTTCAATTTTCAACCAAAGAGATAAATCTTCAACCATAAAAATTAATTGCCAGCGAAGTAGTTCATTTTTTAACCAAGTAGTCCAATTTTCGACAAAACAGTTGAATCCTCAACGAAAACAGATTAATTATCAATCAAACGGTTGCATTTTCAAGCAACAACGACGAATTTTCTATGAAACAGTTGAATTTTTAAAAGGAAAATATAAATTTTCAACCAAAAATTCAATTTTTAACCTAATAGTAGAATTTTCTTACATAATAGTTAAATTTTCAACCCAGAAAGACCATTTTTCAACTCAAAAGGATGACTTTCTACCTGATTATTGAATTTTCAAAAAAATAATTAAATTTGTAACAAAAAAAATGAATTTTCAATAAAAGAGTTGAATTTTTAACCATGACAGATTTTTTAGTCAAAAAGAAAAAAAATTCAAAAAAATTGTTAAATTTTTAGCCATGTAGTTGAATTTTCAACAAAAAAGACGAATTCTGAATACAAAATGCAATAGTTGATATTTCGACCAAAACAGATTTTAATTTTCAACATATCAGTGGAATTTTAAACCAAACAGATAAATTCTTAATCAAATAGTTGAATTTTCAATAAAAAAAAATATGTCTTAATGAAAAATGTAATAGCTGGTATTTCAACCAAAAATAACTTAATTTTGAATAAAAAATAGGGTGAATATCCCAATTGCTGCCGTATCAAGCTTTAGTCTCACTTTATGTGGCTATTATTATTAATACATATATAATGAAATAACAATGTGTTCGCATCACTCTAAAGTAAGACGTACTTTATATATATAAAAATCTCAAATTAATAAATATCGAAACATAAAGCAAAATCGAAAAATACTTAACATTTAGATAAAAAGTATGTTTGCAGGTATTACTGCGGAATTTAATTTTATATATGCGAAAGTATAAAAAGTAAAATAAATGATTCAAGTGAGGTTCTCTCATTAAAAATAATCTTATTTTTTCTTAAATGATGAGATAATAGTAAATTTACTTTATGTTTAACCTATACTTCAAAATAAAATAACAGAAATGTGTGCCTATTACTGCGTTCCAATTACTGCGAATTTATATAGGTTATACATATTTGACACAAAATTTAGCCAATTCTGAGTAAATCGTACGAGAATTTTGAATTTAGAATTTCACAAGTTTTGAAAATCGCCTTTCGGTAGCGATTAAAAATAGAATTTTCAATTTTTTATGAAAAAAAAACTTGCTACCGAGATATGAAGACGCTGAATGAGAATAACAAAGGTTTGACACAAAAAAATTATTCTGTTCTGAGAAAATAAAAATTTTATGAGGGCCATAGAAAGAAGAAATTTTTTTGGTAATACACGATAGCAATGTCAAGAAAGATCGGTGCTGAAGGGATGAAAAAAAATTATTACTACACTAAAATGTTAACTAAATTTGTAAAGCTAACTAAGAAACCGACCTTCCGGAATACGAAATGTAAATTAATTTTTTTTATTACTATACATACACTAAAAAGTGAGAATGCGAATAAATCCTCTTAAAACAACGTGTAATTATATTTTAAGAATTTTTTATGCAATGAATCCATTTTTTGAAAAATGTTGGTTATCTAGTTCTATACTGCCACCCTTCAAGTATGCACGCACTACATTTACTTACGAAGTTTATGTGAAGTCACGAGCCTTTTATACGGTTATAATACTTTGAAAGCATCGTAAATCATGATTTGGATAAAGAGGTTGAAAAAAGCCTAACCGTGTTCGAAGTTCATAGAGAATTCATAACGTTTTAGGTTGTAACTCTCGATAAGTTTTATGTCAAGCAATAAAGATTTGAGTATTTATAGCAGTATTAAAACATGATGATTACCAGGGTCTTAAAAGTCGATTATTTTTCAAAACTTTAAATCACTGAAAACATTTTTTGGGTAATTTTTCTATAACTATACATATTGCCTTAGTTAAATTAGATAGCGTTAAATAATGTAACTTTATTTCTCCTATGTAAAAAATGGGAATGATGTGCACAAACATAGTAAATCCTGAGATATCATAATTGCTACAGCTCTTTTTAATCTTCCATTTGATATCAAAATGATAAAATCTAGTGATTCAAAAAATTTACTAACCCAACTTCATGATCCTAGCAACCGACAGTCCCGTTTTTTGTTAACAGATGGAAAGAAGGAATTTATGTAGAAACATAGGTGCTATAAGGTGCTATAGGGTGAAATTTTTTCAAAAAGGTCCCGATGGATTTTTTCATTTTTGGTCTTAAAATGTCCATGGGATTATAGACTACAATAATATTCATTCAGAAAATCCAATATGCAAGGACTTTGCAATTAAAGTTGATTCAGCCCCACCTTGAAACATCAGTGTAACTTATGCAACAAACAAAAAAGCTGATCCAATACGATGACGATTATGTGATAATGATGACGATGATGATAATGGTCTATGAATGATGATGATAGTGATAACCTATTATTGATGATAATACTATCTGAACATCTGTGGATGGTGTTATAAGTTGATAATCTATGATTGATGATAATATTTGAAGATGATGTTACGTGTTGATGAAGGAAAGATATGATGATGGTGATCTATGACTGATAATGATATTAGCGAAAGATGATGTTATGTAGATGCTGTTGTGTATTGACGATGCTGCTGCTGATTTATTACTGATGATAATTCTATCTGAAGATATGTAGACAGTGTTATAAGTTGATGATCTATGATTGACGGTGATATTATCTGAAGATGATGTCATATGTTGATAATGACGATGATCTTATTTTTCTGAAGCTTGAGTCAGTTAAATTGAATTCTCTTAATTCTAAGTTTAGTGTAACGGAATGATGGTTGCAGGATCGTTGAGCAAGACGACACTATTCACGAAAATGGACGATTAGTCCTTGGTGAATCGCATAAAATGCTGCAGGGAAACCGTAAACTTGGCCAGCAGATCGAGCGATTCGCCAAACTTCAACCGGTTAAATAACAGTCCTTTATCTATGTTCAATTCCGTTGGCAGCTTTCGCATCGCCTCGTAAATTCCGGTGTTGTAACAGTAAACTAAGTTTCAGGAAAATTTTCTGAGATATACGTCTACAGAAAACATCCAATTTGATATTGGATTGCCTTAGAACTAAACATTTTACACTTTGAATTTCAGATTCAAAATATTACTTGCCCGCCTTTACCACTGATACAAATAAATCAAAATATCCTTATAATTTTTTTTTATTGAATGAAAGCTTGAAGTCGCATCGACTGCAGTGGTCGTTAACAACTACAAATATAGGTTTTATAAATTATGTCTATGTAGGAAAAATATTACGTTCAATTCCTTCTAATCTAATTTAATTCGGAAAGTTTAATCTTACTCAAGATTCCGTTACTTTTGGTTGTCAGGAAAAAGGCGGAAATCCATTACTCAAGATAAGCCAGCTCGTGATACGGAAATAGCTTGTAACAAGGGTAACCCAATGTGGACAGGAAAGATGACATAAAGTGGAAATGTGAGTCCAGTAGGGTGACTACAAAATATGTAGTGAAATAAATATTAAACAAAATGAGATACGTTGTCGGTGGTAAAGCTTTATACTTTTTCCACTTTTTTCTATAAATCCTTTTTAGTTTTTTATTATATAACGAGAAAGAGACTTTCTGTCGTGTATCCCGACATTCTGCATCCTGCACCATGTCCTTTTCTTCTTTTGTTTTAAGGGAGGATTTCTTGTTCTATTTCTGACACTGCAGCTTTCTTGATTCCATTCTGGAAAGCGTTTTTGCCAAGTGTTTTCGCAGATGGATGCTCCCAGGCCTTTGTCAACTCGTAGAATGACACTCGACAGGACACACTTGTCCTTTTTCGCTTTCAATTCCCGAGGAAACAACCACGTGGGGTTTAGAGGATAAAAAGAGAGGACACATTCTCAAGTAAAATGGTTAGTTTCATAACTTTTGAAGAAGAAATAAGGATTATACCTTTTTCATTTTATAAAAAATGAAAAAGGTGCCATTAATTATTACGTAAGTATTATGTATGCATCAATTCACATTGCACTTGACAACTCCTTTCTTTTGTTACGCCCATGACCTTACCAATAAGTATTTTGGTAAATACTTTGTGTACAGAACGTAATATATACGTTGATCGCTCTATAATTAGAACAGTCACCTTTATCATGCTTTTCCTTGTAGAGTGGAACGATAAACACTTTTCTCTAATCATTTGGAACTTCGCCATTCTCAGCACAGATATTTATAAATTCGCTCAGCTTCACAAACAAATACCCGCCACCACTCTTGAGCATTTCAGCGGTGATACCATCCACATCAGTAGCCTTACCATTCTTCAGTTTCCTAATTACTGATATGACGTCGCTGATATCGATTCTTCTTTCGCTATTTGTTATTAAAAATTTAGTCACCTCGTTATTGTTATCAATAGCAAATAAAAATATTTTGAAATGACTTAATGCTTGGATTGGACTTTTAAATTAATTTTAAAGCTCTTGAAATTGTAAGACAATCTTCTTTATCTTTCGTACACTTATATAACTACAAAGCGAGGTGACCAATCCGATACAAGTTTTAAGCTTCCTGAAGTCGTTAAACTACCTTTCTAGATAAATCGCCCCCCGTAGTTCGTTTCGAGGATAAGAGGCACAGGAACTAGCACGGTAAGCTGCAGGTAAGGCAAGATAGGGACAAATAAATCGTTTAACTTCCAAACACGAACTGCTCCAAGAAACACAACACGTGCTTATTCTTTACTATCCTCTTTCTACGTCCCTTAAGAAAGCACTGCACATCATGGATGAATTTCAGAGATGAATCCTATGTGAGAACACTTGTGATTTGTAAGCCACTTTTCTAAAAATAAATCCTACAATTTAGAAGCAGAACAATGATACATGAAAACTTTAAATATCAGTTTTGTTATACTTGAAAATGTTAATAAAATGTAATAAGGCAGTAGTTTCGATTACTTTTATGTACCAAGAATTTTTCCGTATTTTTAGAAAACCTCTAGTTTGTTCCAGTCGTCTAACGTTTCCATATTTTATAGTAAAGTTTACTTATTCTGGAGTTAAAAGTAGTATCTTTTTCGGCTAATAAACACTATTGAATCAGACAAGGAAATTTTCACATCAATGGTTATGAAATCCGTTTTATTTTTTCATGAAAAATCGAATGCCCTCACTTCGGCTCACTTTCAATTCAATCGGAAATAGTCCCTTTACTGCTGAATAACTCTCGTCGTTTATATTGAATTTTAGCACTGCTCTCCTTTTGAATTGAGCCCAGAAAAAAATTTGGTTTCGTGTATCGTGGAAGTTAAAATTAATACTAGCATAAATTCTATCACTAAACAGAAAAATTCTGAACTTTTTTCAATCCTACGATCCGACAATCTATATAAATTGATATGGGAAAAAAGTAATTCTAGCGATTTTCGTGTTGCGATTGCCCGGAATGATGGGCCTCATGCATGGATGGCAGCAAAGCACGTCTGTTTATCAACAGCTGCAAATTACTCCACAACAACAGACACTTTCTGGCCGCTTCACTAGATTCGTTGTCAAACCGACCACGTAATCGCCGACACATATGCTTCATGAAGCGAATCTGCGAAAAAAGCTAGGAAACTTTATAGAGGCTGCTCATCCACTTTTTTCAATTTGCCATCGTTTCAATCGGGTCATCGGACATTTCTCGATTGAAGTAAAGAATAAAAAAATAATAAAAAGGAAGAATGCACCTAAATTGAAAAAGAGATTATCGACGCGAAGTGAGCGCAGATCTGCAAAAGCACAAATGTAAAATCGGGAAAAGAATGTTACAAGATTGGTTTTCTCTGTTTCACTTTTTATCTCCATTTTTATTGCATGAGGCAGTACGATTGTTTTCTAAAAAAAAGATTCGAAATAAGAGAATATACTAGATCGAAGAGTAAGGTCGAATAGTAACATTTACCACTAACTTGTCACCCGAACCTATCGGTACTGCTATTCAGAAAAGTCAATTTTTGCTATTTCAATAATAAATTTTATGATTTAAAATAGTAACACATGGTAGGAGCGTTTGTAATTTACATATTTTAATATTTCAAGCGTCACCACTTTGAATTAGATCACAAAATTTACAAATTCTGACATTTAGCACATAGGTCAGCAATCCGACCAAGCTCATCAAAAATTCTGTGTGCCATTCAAAATATAGAACAGCCAACAGCTAAGACTGTGACAGCATGAGAAATCATGATCCTGACAGCTGGCCAGGATCCCTCTTTTATATCCTCAAGGGTGAAGATCCTTCAAATGAACATTAGAAGCGCAATTATTATCATGGGAAATGGTAATGAATACCATTCCAACCATGTCATAATTTCTTCGGAAATTACCATGTCTGAATGGCTAAAAATGCATCTGAAAATTGCAATTCCCGACATCAAACGATAAGGTTGGCAAAAATTGAAGACAAAAACAGTGTTTTCAGCTATTTTCTTTGTCGAAGAGTATGATTTGCATCGTAATCATGAAAAGTGGCAAAAATTCAAAATAAACATAGAACTTTCGAAGATTTCAATCAATTTTCTTAGTAAAAATGGTAATTTGTGCCAATAGCTCGAATCCTTTTTTTCCGTGCTGTCACTAAACAAATTGATTAAAAGTTAAAAGTATACTGTAATGGTAATAGAAATTAACATAAGATCTCACATGAATGTCAAAAATAGAATTAATAAATATACGTTCTGAAAATGTTTTATTAATCGCTCCTCTTTCGGAGTGGCAGAGAGAACTTGTTTCTATTAAAAGTCTCTGAATTATGAATGAATTTTTTTTTCATATGGAATTTAAAGAGGATTGAACGTTTCATATGCAATAATCTGACTGCTGATGGATCTTTATTAGATACAAACTGAATGAATAAGAAATCGACAAAACTGAATTAGTGAGTCTATTCCATTTCCAAGAGATCATACATTAAACATTGAGTCCTTTCTCCCTCAGTTGGCATCTCTCATTCAACCTGTCACATTAACTCCGTCTCTTTCTGCCTTCCGGAAACATTTCAGCGCTCTGGATTTGCAGAAGCTGCGTGTGAATCCGCAGAACATACTTCCAACATCTGCAGTGAATAAAATCGTATCTCTCACCCCCAGGTGCGAGATTTACAGTGATTTTCACTTTTAGTAAAACCTGGATTCAATACAAAAAACAATAAAATTAAAGTGAAGAAAAAACGATCCAGCATCAAACATAACGAAAATATACTTCTGGAACTTATTATTATTATACCATTAAACCAGATCCCTCTCAGGGTAAGCGTTTCCACGACTTCTAATATCCCTTCGCTTCAGAGTCTCATTCACACATTCCAACGATTCTTCGTTCGGTCTACCTCTGGGTACGCTGCCACTTACTTCACCTAAATAAACTTGATTTGTCAAACGTTCTTCACTCATTCTCTCAAAATGACCAAACCATCAGAGTAAACGTCTTTCACTATTGTCGAACAATGTTTCTTGTACTCCACATCTCAGGAAAAAAAAGGATCATTTTTGTTGCAGAGCATTTTGCTCCAACGATCACTTGACTCTCGAGATCATAATGACCTGTTCAATCGGATCATTTTGATCTGCCTTCAGGGCCACCTGTCAGCATGAGCAAAATGGCTGCCAGTTTTTAGTACGGATGTAATAACCTAAATATTTTGTCTAAACGCGTACAAGTGACAAAATAACTTAACAAAAGATATATTCTGTTAGCAAATTTCGTTATTTTTTGAATTTTCAACTACACTGCCTGATCAGAAATCATAAAAAGATCGCATATGAGCTAAAGTACTCCAAGAACGTCAGCCATCTTCGCTTGATTTGATTATACACGAATTTGAATCAAATCATTATGACCTCAAAAATCGATAATTAATTCCGCCCGATCAAAATGCTCTTGATTTCGGTATAATTTTTGTTGCATATCAAAATGACATTGATTCCTGTATCATTTTGAACATTATTTTCACTGTGAACCCACTCATTACTGACTTTGTCCATTAGCGTCTTACCGCACATATTCCACAGGAACTGCATGCCAACCGCGTTCACTTTGCTCCTATTATTTTCTTGATACGTCCAGGTCTCACTACCATAAAACACTGTGGGTGCAAGCACAGATTTATATATTGCAATCTTAGCTTTATTTGTTATATTTTCACTTCTAGTAATAGCTTGTACACTGCCGATAATTTTTCTACCCTCGTTTATACATCTGGATATTTCTGCATTTATCTTTCCGTCAGCAGTACATAAACTTCCAAAATACACGAACTCATCGACTTGTTCTATCCTCTCTTCGTTTAAAGCAATGTTGCATACTATTTTCTCACCTCTTCTTTCAAACACGATAATTTTTGTTTTATTTGCATTAACCTTAAGACCCATGCTCTTCATGCTAGTATCCAGTCTGCTCATCATTCTCTGCAAATCTTCGACTGATTCTGCTGTGACAATCTTGTCATCTGCAAATGCCAGTCCACGTACTTTCACAGTCCCGACATCGACACCTTCTACGTCTAAAAGAACCATTGCTAAACATTTATAAACTTACATATCGAACATCCAGGAGGACATAACGCAGCCTTGCCTAACGCCCTGCTCAATATCAAATCGATCGCTCAGTTGTCTATTTTGTATTACACTCGCTTTACTACCATTATATATTGATTTTATTGCTCTAAGAAGCCAACCATTCATTCCATACTCTTTCAGAACTTCCCAAAGTTTAGATCTATTTACCTTATCGAAAATTTTATCCAGATCAACAAATGCACAGAAAACTTTTTTGTTTACTCTCAAAGTTTTTTCTATGATCTGCTTCAAGCTAAATATTTGATTCACACATGATCTCCCTGGCATAAATTCACATAGAACTTCTCAGATCTTTTCCTTGGTAATTCCCAAGACCTTTTCAATGAGTATTTTCGTAAATATTTTGCCCACGGTACTGAGTAGGCTAATAGTTCTATAATTAATACAGTCGCATTTATCACCCTTTCCCTGATAGATTGGGACGATAATCGCCTTTCTCCAATCATTCGGAACTTCACCATGCAAAGTCCACGTATTTATAAATTCGCTCAGCCACGCAAACAAATATCAGCCACGTATTACGTATTCGTAACGAACAAGCCTTTTTCTAAGCATAAGGTAACCAATCTATCCCGTAACCGTTCGTTTTTGTGTCTTCGAAATTGCCCAGTACCCTGTCGGTATCTTTGAGTTGCACACCAACCTAGCCATTCATATCTCCGAGTAAAATAATTCTTTCGCCAGGATCGCAAGTCCCTAATATATCATTTAACGAGTCCCAGAAGTTAGCTTTTACATCCCTCTTGTCACCATCAACTGGAGCGTAGCACGCTATAATAAATAGTGTTCCGATTCCCACTTTCGTTCTAACCCATAGTAATCTAGGCGATACACATTCATACTTTTTGACATGTTGTTTTGCTTTGTCATTCATAATCAAATTGACTCCTTGAGTACCATATAATTCATTATCTACTCCTGACCGAAGTTCGAGTCCGTTCTCTACGTTTCTTTCTTGACATCCCTTTTTCTTTGTTTCCGGTACACACAAAATATCCAGCTTTCTCATCCGCATTGTATCCCGCAATTTCTTTACCTTGAGATCATTTACACCTCTAGCGTTATTAGAAGTGTCAATCCTATCCGAGGCTACATTATTATTTGTATTATTCATTGTTAAAAGTATACACCCAACTACAACTTGA
>JAUMHM010000085.1:13265810-13279649 GCA_032362435.1 Melikaiella ostensackeni | reverse complement strand
ATATTAGTTGTATAAGCCAAAAGGTTTAATAAAACTGCTTAAAAAAAATAAGGCTCATTACTTTTCAATCAAACCCTTATTCTGTGACACCGCCAGTTGTCGACTGATTTCAGAACTTATCCTCAAGTTGTAATTTGAAACCATAAGAAGGCTGAGCGTCGAAATTTTTTCATAATTTCCTGCGTAAATTTGGGAAAACTATTCTCCTTCAAGTCTGGGGCCGTTGAAAAATTTATGTTTGCACACGATAAAATGCTACAAGTTGAGAATACTCATCGTAATTTGCGTCTTCAAATGGAGAAATGCCCACTATACATAAAAAATATTCGAAAACCCTGAAAAATATTGAAAAATAAACGCGTGCAAAAAACAGAATTTTCAAATGTACTTTTTCGAAGAAGGATCTATTCTGTGACACCGCCGGTTGGCGACTCTGGAATGCTTTTTGTTTTACCAATTTGGACCTAGATTAAATTTTAAATAACGAACCGACAATTAATCGAAACTGAAATTGGAATTCGCTTTGACAAATTGCTGCAGAGGGAAGCTGCAAGTATTTGCGAGAATTAATTTTTCACTGGCATATGTTTTTATGAAAAATTTATTGATTGAGTAGATGATTGATCACAGAAAATCCTGGGGTTTTACATTCATCTTGAAGTTAGATCAAAATGATTTGCAGCAAACTGATACTCAGTTGATTAAAATGATTCGAATGGTATCAAAATTATAACTGATAAGTAAACATTGACATTTGATGCATGTATCGAATGTCAATGTTCATTTTATAGCACCTTAACGAACAAACAAAAGAAATTCTGTTAATTAGATAAACGTAAAACCTTAATGAAATTAGTTTCAGAAGAGAAAATTTCCAGTATTCTGACACAATATTTAAAAAGTATTGAAAATTCACTTCAATATTATTTTTTATTATATAAATTATCAAAATTCATATTTATTTATCGCAGACTTCAGTATTTTCCCTCTTCCCCTCTTTACCTTTTTTTCTCGTTTTCTACTCACATGCGAACTGAATTAAAAGAACTCAATGAGAAAATTCAACTATTTTTCTTTGAAAATCAATTTTTTTTCGTAGAAAATTCAATAGTTTTGTTTCCAAATTCTTTTTTTTTGGCTTGAAAATGGGACAATTGGATTTATTTTTTCTTCTTTCTTACCTGAAATTTTTTTTTTGCATAAAATTCAACTATTTTGTTAAAAATTCTTATTTGTAGAAATATTATTTTCGTGGTTGAAAATTCAAGTATTTGGTGGAAAACTTATGTTTTTTGTTGAAAATTTCTCTCTTTTGGCAGAAGCATAATCTTGAAGTTGGAAGTTCAACTATTTGGTTGAAAATTTATGTTGTTTGTTGAAAATTCATCTGTTTTGGTAGAAAAATAATCTTTTTAGTCAAAAATGTAACTGTTTCATTGGAAATTCGTCTTTTTTGGTTAGATTTAACTGCTCTAGATATGAAATTAAAATGCTTTTTGGTTGAAATATTGTTTTTTACATTTTTCGTTGAGAATTCTACTTTTTTGCTTGAAAATGTAACTGTTTGGTTGAAAGTGGAACTACTTTGTAAAAATTCATTTTTTTGGCTGAAGATTCATCACTTGAGTTGAAAATATAATTTTTTGGTTGTAAATTTTTATATTTTGTTAAAAGTTCGTTTTAATTAATTTTTTGAACTAAGAATTCAACTATTCCATTTTTGGTTCAAAATTAATCTTTTTTAGTTAAAAATTTAACTATTTGGTTGAAAATTTATGTATTTTATTGAAAATTCATGTTTTTGGTAGAAAATAAATCTTTTTGGTTGAAAATGCAAATGTTTTGTTGAAAATTAATCTATTTCAGTTATGGATTCAATTATTTTGTTGAAAATTAGTCTTTTTGGTTGAAATATCAACTGTCACATTTTACGTTGAGAATTCATCTCTTTTGGTTCAAAATTCAAGTACTTGGTTGAAAGTGAAACTATTTTGTTATGAAATCATTTTTTGTTGAATGTTCATCATTTCAGTTGAAAATTCACTTCCTTGGTTGAAATTTCATTCATTCGGTTTGAAATTCAATGATTTTGTCAAAAAGTCATCCTTTTTGATTGAAAATTATTCTGTTTTATTTGAAGATTAAACTCTTTTGTTGAAAATTCGTGTTTTTTTGTATAATTCAACCATCTTGTTGAAAATGCATCTATTTGGATACAAATTTATATATTTTGTTGAAAATGCAATACTTTCACTTGAAATTTCAGGGACTCTAAGCGTTTCAGGTTAATTCAAGTTGAAAATTTCTTCTCTCCGCCTATTTGCGAAAAATAATAACACGACTGTCGGTTGCTAAAATCGTGAAGTTGGGGTAGTAGACATTTTGATTTAGTAGATTGGATCATTTTGATGTTAAATGGAAGATTTAATTGAGCTGTAGCATTTTTGATATCTCAGGATTTACTGTGATGGTAATGTATAATTCCTTCCTCACACACTTGTTAACCAGGTGCAAACAGTTTAGGCTACAACCCACGAAACTAATTTATTTTATCGACCCAATCAGGGAATAGCACACTAATTGACACACAGGCATCAATTAGTAAACCAGTCATCAATTTAAAATCACTTTGAGAACAATTACGATCAGACTGAGCATAAATTGCAGTGACAGATGCTCGGGTAGTTTTCAGTTTGAAACCACAAAGATTCCTTCTTTTTCAGTCGAGGGTTTTACTCTGGGAGCAATTATTAATTAGCAATTGTGTTGAAAAATGAGGAAAAATAAAAATTTTGCTTATTCTGGTTGAAATATTGATTTCTCAGCAAAAATCTTCTAACAAAAGTTGGTCTACTCCCAGAGGAGCATCTTATTTCAAAGATAAATTTTTTTTGATAAAAGTGATCAATTTCGAGAAAACATCGTTTAAGGAAATAAAAAAATCAGAGCTAGAATAGGAAGCTGTTTTTCATTATAGCAAGCAAGGTTATCAAAAAATTGTGAGAGATAAAAGATACTTCTTTTTGGGTCTACTGCAACTTTAATGAAGAAAATTTTATTCCAACGGTTTATATTTAACAAATTAATGCTCATTTTTGAATGCACATACTTTGACGTGCTATACCTTTAGTGATTTTCAAACAAAACTCCTGAAAATTTGTGCACCCATTGTATAAAGCTTTATTGAAAAATTGGCATGAGCTATTGTTCGATATAATAATAACTGTTTCTGCTGTAAACAATAATAAGCGAAGTCCTTTTTTCAGCTTCTAATAATCGCAGAGACTTGTAGCAACGCTGAATAATCTTCATAAAAATTGAATAATAAAGTGGCTTCACTTAAAAATTTCTATCACTTATTCTTGTTTTACGCCGCAGGCGTAAACTCGTCGAACCTGCAAAGGACTGTCCCTTCATGCTGGGGATGCGACATCCCCTTGCAAGACCGACGCGTTTCCGCCTTTGGTGTAGTGAAAAAGTGCAAGATTCATGGGGTTTTTCAAAAAAATATTTTTGATATTAACAGGAAAGTTTTCTTCGATTTCAATAACTAAAGAAACAAAGAAACCTTCAATAAGATCACTAATAAATTTATAAAATCTATCTTGAATCTGGTTATGAAAGACTGCCATGCACAAATGCACAATCTGAGTGAGAATGTCAAGAAGATTCTAGATAATTTGAATAAACAAGTACCGGTTCACATCATCAAAGAATGTCTTGCAAGAGAAACTGAATTGAATAAAAAAGCATTTAAAATTAATAAAAAACATGAACGAAAATTTGAAAACATCAATATCCAAGGTAATATACAAAAATTGACTCTGAATATTCACTTGACTCTTTTTAAAGAGTGTGGAGTTCCAAAAAGCTTATTAGAAAACGAATCAAATGAAAGTTTTTTTTGAACAAAACTTTTTTTTTAATGTCATCCTAAATTATTGGTTACTAAGACTGATAAAAGGAGTATTATGGTTGCAATATTAAATGATGTTTATAATAAAAAAATGATACATATTTTAAATGACAAAGACAGTTTTGCAGTTATCCCAAATGACCCTACAAAAATGATTCAAAAAGATACTTTTAAAATTCTAGAGAGATTAAGGCTCCAAAAATGTTTGAGAAACAGTATTAAAAGGTGCGATACTGACACAATTTATATACAAATTTATCTTTGGCCACCGGCCTGCTCAAAGTTCATAAAGCAGATTTTCCTTCACGACCGGTTACCCTTTCGGTAAGATCAATTAAAAACAGTGCTACCTTTCTAAAACTAATTGAGAATGTTAAAAACCAATAAATCACATTTTTGTCTCTTTTGACGTAATAGCCATGTTTCCTTACATTCCCACTACTACTTTTTATAAACAAAAATTTGGAACTCTGATAGGCCCAGTCTTGTCCCCAGTTATTGCTGCAATTGTGATGAAAGATTTCGAAAATGAAGTTTTTGACAAAATTAATTTTGAGTTGGACTTTTTTGCAAGATATGTTGATGATTCTATACTTTCTTTACATGCACAAAATGTGGATACCCTACTAAATGTATTTAATAGTATACTTCCAAGATTACAGTTTACGGTTGAAACTGAAACAGAAGGTAGATTGAATTTCCTTGATTTGACCTTAATGGACACTGATGAAAATTATATTATTACTGATTGGCACAGAAAAACTATTTGTTCAGAAGGACACTAAATTTTAATTCTAATCATTCCATTCAAAAGAAAATAGGAGTTGTGAAGAATTTGATTGATAGAGCTCTTAAATTATCTCATCCAAAATTACATGAAAAGAATATTGAATTATGCAAACAGATCATTTTTTTTCAACCATTATCCAATTACCTTTATTGACAAACACATGCATAACAGAATTGTTTAAATTAAAAGTAAAGGTTAAATTCACAACAAAATCAATGTAAAGTAGGGAGTATCGAAAAAAAGTTGTTTTCGCGAAGTTCTAATAGCAATGAAAACTTTCTTCTAGGAATCAAAAACACTCCCCGAAAGTTTCATGAAGAAAAAATTCCTTCTGTCTCCGCATCGTAGACACAGCTAAAAATTACGAAAAACGAAGCACTTCTTCAAATTAGAAAACCAAAATTTTTTTTTAAGACTTAAATTATCAATAAAAATAGTTTCAAGCAAGTCGATCATCATTTTTCTCCGTAGTTTGTTCAGTTTTTTTGTCTCAATTCGGAAAAATTCAGGTCGCCTTACTGTTTGGAAGAACAACTCTGAGATATTCTGCGACTTGAAGTTTAGAACTTGTCTCATTTGAAATGGATTAGATCTTAGGATGAAAACGCTGCAGCACATTTATCCACTCAAAGATGAAATTTATCTGGCGAAATATGAAAATTTATCTGACGAAGATATTTATGTCACGTGCGTGACATTTGTCAAGTGACACTTCGATTTAACCTGTTACCTAACTATTGAAAAAATCCTGGGGAAAATAATCGTGCAATTTTCGGACAGGATTTGCACGAAGAAATCGACGATGATTAATTGCCTGACTCACGGATTTTCTAGAGAAATTTGAAAATCCTCGCGGGATTGCTCGTGTTAATTGTATCAGAAAATTACACGAGTATTTCCACCAGGATTTTTTCAATATGGAGGTGTTTGACATCGAAGTGTCACTTGACAAATGTCACGCATGTGACATAAATAATTTATTATTATTTTTATGTTTACCTTTTCGTGTTCTAAGTTACCTCCTTGTTTGCTCTATGTAAATAGCATCACATTGTCTACATTTAAATTTGTGAATTACACATTGTTTTTCCAGTTTCTCATATTTGTCTTTCCCTAAAGTAACAATCAAGTTGCTTTTGAATGGAACTCTATGTATCGCATGTAACCCTAATTTTCCTAACATTGATTTCAAGATTCTTGAGATTTTTCCAAACTAAAGTAGGATAACCATATTAAGGGGTTAGACCACTGTGAAATTTTGAAAAAATCATTTTGTTTTCTTGTGGCTTAAAAAATCCTTTAAAACCTCTAGAATGAGGGACAAAAGGTCTCATACCCACCCGAAGTCGTGTACAATGAAATTTTGAACTATTACTCAAGCGTTCTGAAATGCTCCGAAACGCCTACGTGCGATAAATAAATAAATAAAAAAATTAATCATTCGAGGCCTCGAAAGAGGGAAGAAGCGAAAGAAGAGCGATGAGATCGGATCTTGAAGAAAATTTTCATGAAGAGGAAGGTCCCCTTAATGAGGCAGGAATGGCAGATTAAGGACAAGAAGCTCGAATAAATTTTTTCACTGAAGAAACTAGTACCAAAACTTTAAACGCGTTTTTCTAAAAAATATATTTTTTAAAACGGTGTACACGATATCTTGAGATCCAATCAACGAATCGACTTGAAATTTGGTACACTCATTCTAAGGACTAGTGTCTTTCGGTTGACGGACGATTTATAATAATAACATGTAATTTGGGCCCAAAAATTGCAGTCAAAAATTCAGGAATTTTTTTCTCGTCGCCAAAAATGAAAAAAAATGCTCCGTCAACCGAAAGCCAATAAAATATGAATAATGAGCATATTTTTTATTTTTTATTCAGAAGACTGATTTTCGCGAAATCATGTACACCATCCGACTATGCGTGCAAATCATAAGGATGCGCGAAGCGGCTTAACTCGACGAGTTTTGTATTTTTTTTAGACAAAAAAATTTTGACACGTTCTTCAATGTGCATAGAAATTAATAAAAAAAATTATCTGGTGTTTCATAAATATTTAGCTAGAAATTAATTCCTGCAAATTACCCTCAAAAAAACGCCTGAAACAGTGGTCTAACCCCTTAAATTTATTGTAATCCTGAACATTGTTTCTGTTTTGATTATTATCTTTACTCTTAATTAAAATAATGCTGTTATGCATATGCTTGTCAATAAAAATAATACGATAATGGTTGAGAAAAAGAATCTGTTTGCATAATTTAATATACCTTTCATGGAATGTAGGATGAGATAATTTAAGAGCTCTATCAATTAAATTCTTTACAACTCCTATTTTTTTTAATGGAATGATCCGAATTAAAATTTAGTGTCCTTCCTGAAGAAATAGTTCATCTGTGCCAATCAGTAATAATATAATTTTCAGCAGTTTTTATGAAGGTCAAATTGAGAAAATTCAATCTACCTTCTGTTTCAATACAGTGAACTGTAATCTTGGATGTATACCATTAAATACATTAAGTAGGGTATCTACGTTTTGTGCATGTAAAGATAATACAGAATCATCCACATATTTTGCATAAAAGTCCAATTTAAAATTAATTCTGTTTAAAACCTTATTTTCCAAATCTTCCATTACAATTTCAGCAATTCTTAGAGACAAGACTGAGCCTATCGGAGTACAAAATTTTAGTTTATAGAAAGTACCATTGAATTTAAAATTAACGGAATTGAAAACATATTCAATAACATCAAGAAATTGTTTTTTCGCAATTTTAGTGTGAAGTTTGATTGTATCGCATCTATTTTCAATAGCAAGTTTAACTCTTTCATATGAAATGTTAGGGAACATAGCTATTACATCAAAGAAGACAAAAATGTGATTTGTTGGTATTTCAACATTTTCGATTAATTTTAAAAAAAGCAGCACTGTTCTTAATTGGTCTTCCTGAAAGGGTAACTGATTCTTTGATCATCTTACTGAGAAGTTCTTCTAATTTTTTCGTGGGTGAACCTTTTGTCGAAATAACCGGTCGTAAAGGAAATTCTGCTTTATGAGCTCTTACTAGGCCATAGGCAAGAGATAGATTAATGAATTGTGTCAATATCGCATCTTTCGATATTGTTTCCCAAACATTTTTGAAGTCTTAATCTCTCTAGAATTTTAAATGTACTTTTTTCAATTATTTTCGTAGGATCATTTGGAATAACTGCAAAACTATCTTTATCATTCAAAATATGCACAATTTTTTGATTATAAACATCTTTCAATATTGCAACTGTAATACTCCCTTTATCAGACTTAGTAATCAATAATTCAGGATGACGTTTTGAAAAAAGTTTTGTTTCAAATAATCCTTCGTTTAATCCTTTTTCTAATAAGGTTTGTGGAATACCATTATTCAAAAATTCATTCGATAAACCCATAAATCTTGGTCTGAATTCTTGTACTCTGTTTTCTGGTAATTTTGAAATATTGGCTTCAATGTCTTTAACGATTTCGAGGAATTGAATATACTTTTTTTTTTCGCTATATTTGTTACAAAAGCCTTCACCCAACCTTAGAATGTTGATTACTTTTTATGGAATCTCTACTACTTGTCCTGCTGTGCCTTCCACGTGCCAAGACTCATTTAGTTCAGAAATATTCAGAGTGACATTTCTTGCGTAAGAGCGATTTTATCATAAATTTAATCATTGGACCGCGCTCGCATCACAAAACTGCGCATGTAGAGTTATAAAACGGCTTCCTATCTTTATTTGTTCTCAAGATAAAGTGCTTGTTAATAAATCGCCGTAAAAATAATTATTAAATGTATCAGAATTTTGACAAATGTAGTGCATTCAAGAATGTTGAAAGAATATCTGACAGTTTCTTTCAAATGTTTTCCAACGTCCACCTCACTTTGGGAACAACAGAAAGTCGAGGCTTGAAAAAAGTGTCTGAAAACCCCAGTTTTTTGGGATGTTTTACCTGTACTTTTTGCTATTCACGCGTTGAATTTCGGTTTGCAGGGGACAGACGCGCTTATCGATTCACGGTGGATTCACTGCAACAAAACGGGTGGACGAAAGGTGGAAAGAGGCGGAAAGCCGTGTTGTCTAACGGCAATCCGGTTAATTAAAATTGAAGTGGGTATACGCCGACGATGCCGTTGAGCTCAAATGTGGCCAAAAAAAAAGAGAAAAGAGAGAAAAAAGGAATGTAACGGAAACAAAATGCAAATACGAATTTCGTTTACTGTGCTGACTCGAGAAATTGCATTTATGAATTGATGAATAATAAATAATTGAAGAAGGTTTTATATATGTACCTTATATTTTAGTCGCGGACTTCATTGAAATAATTAGCAATTTCCACGTTCAGATGGAAATATATTCAGAGGATTTTATACGATTATTTTTAACATCGGTTGAATTATTCTGTTACAATTTATGATAATTTTAACGACGTCCGCAGTTTATAAATTCTCAATTTCAAAGCTTTTAAATTTAAGTTTTCCACTCTTCCAAATTAAACAAATAAATTAAGTTTCTTACTGAATTTATTTAAATTCATTTAAGTGTTTCAAAATGAAATATTTCTACAAGCCAATTAGTAACTGATAAGAAACGCTTATTAATATTAAAATTAACAAAATATTGAATACAAACAGATGTAACTGAAGTTCACAACATTTATGAAGGAAAATAAAAATGTTTTTTTCTTTCAATCACGGAAATAAATTTTTTAGCAATAAAATAAAGTAATAAATTATTTTAGAAGGTAATCACGCCATGGAAACTACGTTTAATCCACCCACGCACTCTAATTTATACCATTTTTATTTTATTTTTATTCTAATTTTCCATAATCGCTCGGTTCAAGGATTATATTTCACAAATTAATTATATTTGGTGCCAAGCAACACCAAATAAAGTTTCATCCTAATATTCCTACCAGAAGACCGCCATTTTTAAAATTTATTACGTAAGAAATATTTATTAACAATTCTTAAAAATTCTAATTTACCTCTAAATACTATGTTCTCCAATTTTACTTCACAAATTATTGGTGTTTGCTTGAAGGCAATATCAACCAAAGTTTCATTCTATTCTCTCCATAAGAAAACTGCTATTCAACAAACATTTTTTAAATAAAAAACTTTGTTAAAATTAATAAAATTATCATTTTCCTCTAAACGATAAAATTTTGGATTTTATTACACAAATTACTTGTATTTGATGTCGGGCCGCAGCAAAAAAAAGTTTCATTTAAATATCCCTACCGGAAAATTGCTATTTTAGAAAAATTATCAAACTAAAAAAAATGGTTAAAATTTGAAAAATTCTAATTTTTTCTAAACGCTGAGTTCTCGAATTGATGAAAGTAAACAAATTTTTCAAAATTGAAAAAATTCTACTTCACCTCTAAACTCTCGGTTCTTGGATTTTATTTCACAGATTACCGGTATTTGATTGAAGGCAACACCAACCAACGTTTCATCCCAATAATCCTACCCGAAATCTGATGTTTAACAAAATTTAATAAATTTAAAAAAATGGTTTAAATTTAAAAAAATATAATTTTCCTCTAAAAATTCTGTTTTTGGATTTTATTTCAAAAATTACTTGTATTTCATATCGGGAAACACCGACAAAAAATTTGATCCCCGTATCACCATCGGAAGACTGCGATTGATCCACCCAGATAAAACGAAGTCTTCCAATAGGGATATTAGGATGCAAATTTTGTTATGGTTGCCTGACATCACACACAAGTAATTTGTGAAATGAAATCCAAGAACACATTGTTTAGAGGAAAATTAGAATTTTTTAATTTTAACAACCTGTTTTATTTCAATCAAGTTTTCAAAATGACAGTCTTCCGGTAGGGATATTGAGATGAAACCTTTTGTACTGGTGTCTGACATCAAATAATAATACAAGTAATTTGTCAAATAAAATCCGAGAACCCAGCGTTTAGAAGAAAATTAGAATTTTTTAAATTTCAAAAACCTGTTTTATTTTAACAGATTTTTTGAAATGGCAGTCTTCCAGTAGGGATATTGGGATGAAACCTTTTGTACTGTTGTCCGACATCAAATACTAATACAAGTAATTTGCAAATCAAATTCGAGAACCCAGTGTTTAGTAGAAAATTATAACTTTTTTAAATTTTAACAAATTCTTCAAATTAAATAAATGCATTGTAAATAGCAGTCTTCCGGGTAGGAATTTTTGGATGAAACTTCTCTTGATGTGGTCCGACATGAATTACAAGTAATTTGTGAAACTAAAACCGAAAACTCTGCATTAAGGGGAAAATTAGTACAAAACAATTTAAAAAATTGTACACTGAGTGTGTGGGGGGAGGGGGAATAAAATGTGGTTGTAATAGCGCAATTGCTGTCTAAAATAATGTATCACTTTATTTTATTGCTAAAAAATTCATTTCCGTAATACCTATAAAAAAATTAATTTACATTTTTGCTCATAATAATTGCGAACTTCAGTTACATATATAAAACAGAGTAGATTTTAGGCAATTTAGAATCTTAAAAGCAGAAATATGAACTTTTCATCCCATAAATTGCCACCCATTTATTACGCTAAATTACGTTATAGCTCAAGCAAAAAATCATAAATTGCATCCCGCTGATTCCGGCCTTTAGAAACTTGGGAGCGAAACTAAAAGTTGGACAAATGAAAATAGCGGAAGCGAAAGAGAAGCGGCTAATCGATGGAGTTGGTGCCTCCCCAGAATCTAACAATAAGAGACAAAAGGTGCATAGCATGCAGCGGCATAAACGAAAAATATACTGCGGAGAAAAGACATTGTATATGTATGAAGTGCAAATTTTTCTTTTGGAATAATAAGAGAAGAAAATGAAGACAACGAAAAGAAAAGGAAGATCACGGAAAGAAAGAAGATAAACGAGTGTAGGAATGACGCTTTCGCATAAAGAATGCAATTTGGCCAAGAAGAAAGAAGTTAGCGCATGGGGACTTGGAGTCAACGCAATTTGCAAGAAATTCCCACTTCTTTTCCATCGTGTCACAGGTGCTGGCGCACCAGGGTAATTGAAGCGGCACTTAGTAACAATTCGCCCACGTCTTGGAAAAAAGCACCTGTTTTAAATTCGTCGACTGCCTTGCCTAATGGCCCGCTCAATTTTAAAAGCAACGAAAAACCCGATAATTGCTTCGATAAACTCAATCTGTTGAAGCTCGATTTCTCCCCAGGGAATTAAAACCCAGAATCTCGAATCGATAATTGCGTTCTAAGGAAGACCCAAGATGTTTCGCGGTTTTTAATTCAAGAATGCTGATGATGAAATGATATGAGACAAGGATAAAGTGAAAGACTGTATGAGATTTTTTCAAGAAATTGTATGAAGGTCAAGCTACGGAGCACAGCAATCATAACGCAGAAGAAGAAACATTAAACAATCTTATTGTACAGGTGGCGAAAGAAGAATCGATATTCGTGATATGACATTATATCCGGAATTAAGAAACTAAAGGATGGTAAGGCTGCTGGTGTGGATGGTATCACCGCTGAAGTGCTTAAGAGCGGGGGCGGATATCTGTTTGTGTAGCTGAGCGAATTTATGAATACATGTGCTGAGAACGGTAAAGTCCCAAATAATTGAGGAAAAGCGATTATCATTCCCCTCTACAAGGGAAAGCGTGATAAAGGTGACTGAACTAATTATAGAGCGATTAACCTATACTAAGTACCGTAGGCAAAATATTTACCAAAATAATTATTGGTAAGGTCATGGGAATGACAAAAGAAAGCAACTGGGAAGTCCAATGTGGATTTATGCTAGGGAGATCATGTGCGGAACAGATATTTAGCTTGAGACAGATCAAAGAAGAAAGTTTGAGAGTAAAGAAAAAAGTTTTCTGTTCATTTATTGATCTGGGAAAAGCATACGATAAGATGGATCGAACTAGACTTTGGGAAGTCCTGAAAGAGTATGGAGTGAATGGTTAGCTTCATCTAAAAGCAATATAAACAACATATAATGGTAGTAAAGCGTCTATAACAGTAAATGGACAACTAAGCGATTGGTTTGGAATTAAGCCAGGCGTTAGGCAAGGCTGCGTTGTGTCCTCCTGGATGTTCAATACATACATAGACAAATGTCTGATAATGTCTCTCTTAGACAAAGAAGGTGTTGATCTCGGGGCAGTAAAAGTGCGTAGACTGGTGTTTGCAGATGATAAGATTGTTACGGCAGAATGAGTCGATGATTTGCAAAGAATGATAAACAAACTGGATACTAGCATGAAGAGTATGGATCTTAAGATTAACGTAAATGAAACAAAAAATATTGGGTTTGAAAAAAAGGGTGAGAAAACAGTATACAACATTGCCTTAAACGAAATGATGATAGAACAAGTTGATGATTTCGTGTATCTTGGAAGTTTATATACAGTTGACGGAAAGATAGATGCAAAGATATCCAGACGTTTAAGTGAGGGTAGAAAGATTATCGGCATTGTACGAGCTATCACAAGAAGTAAAAATGTAACGAATAAAGCTAAAATTACAATTTATAACAATGTACTAGCATCCACTGTGCTGTATGGTAGCGATACCTGTATGCATCAAAAAAAGGACAGGAGTAATTTGAACGCGGTTGGTATGCAATTCTTGCGGAATATCTGCGGTAAAGCGGTAATGGCCAAAGTCAGTGTTGAGTGGGTTCCCAAAGAATTCGATGTAGAAGAAACATTGTTTGACAAGAATGAAAGAAAGCTGAGATGGTTTGGTCATGTTGAAAGAATGGATGAAGGACGTTTAACGAGGCAAGTTTATTCACGTAAGGTGAACGGTAGTGTACAAAGGGGTAGACCGAAAAAAGAATGGTTAGAATGCCTAAATGAGACTATGGTATAAAGCTAAGAGATACAAAAAGTCGTAGAAATACAAGAGCTTGCATGAAAAGGTGTGTGAATTTACATTCCTGGAATAGTAATCTTAACTTACAACACATGTGTCGTAAAATCTTTAGTAATAATATAATATTCGTGAGGAATGTTGATGTTCGTTATTGGCTTTAGGGTCAGGTGAAAAATTTTTTAAATTCTTAAAATATATGGACGTACATTTGATAAAAAATTGTTGTTATTATTCAATATTCTTT
>JAUMHM010000085.1:13220332-13236023 GCA_032362435.1 Melikaiella ostensackeni | reverse complement strand
TTTTTGAAAAATTTTCACCTTATAGCACCTTATGTTTCCACATAAATCTCTTCTTTACGTCTTTTTTCAAAACAAAAAAAACAACGCGACTGTCGAACGATTGCTAGAATCGTAAGTTGGGCTAATAGATTTTTTTTTCACTACAGTAAGTGGAATTTATATATATATAGAAACTTAAGTTTTTTCATCTGAAAATGGAGAATATAATAATAATGCAATAAAATTTCGCGTGATTATAGAATTTATATTCTCTGCACGTATTTTCGACCATAACACAAGAATTTAATTTTGAACACCATTAAACTTGGAGATATCGGAAATCTGTCTATTTGACTGTTACAGGTGGTCGTCGAGATTAAATGGTTAGATTTAGAATGAATAACAACGCAATTGCGGTGGTGTACAATTGCACGTCATTCATTACAGTGTATGCGAAACTGGGGTGGTAACTTCCCGCACGACCACAATTTATTGCCTAATCATTAATTAATAATTAGAATTTATAACCTTTATAATTGAGGTACGCATGCTACAAGACCCGCAATCATATTTCGAACCTATAAATCGTGAAACTGAACCAGTAACATACATTTTAGTTAATAAGACTTCCTACAAAAAATTACATGAGAGCTTGGTCTTATGTATCTCAGTATAAAACTGGATTTACTGCAGATGCAATTTGATAATATAAAACTGGTGAGAAAAGTTAATATTTTTTTTGGCAAGACCTTTCAATTTTGATCAAATATGTAAGAAAATATTACAGAGTGTGTGAAAACATGAATATTAATATTGCATAAAAAGTTAAAATTCTAAACTCAAGTGCAAAGAAGTTTATAATTTCAATCTTAAATGTAAAAAAATAGCTGGAAGGAAAAGGAATATAGCAGACGGAAACAGTTGACACCTAATTGTACCTAGCATCGTCATAAATAATTATGCAAGCGAGTACAGCTCGTAATTGAGGAGTGAGTACGATTCATTCGTCACTGTTCGTAGAATACGTGACGCCCAATACGTTTTACGTACACACATTGCAATTTACGAGAACACTTTAAGTCTGAAAGCACGAATTTTGGGATCCCAGCTATAGTTTGTTTGCATTTAAATTCAATTTTATAGTTTTGAATTAAAGGGTAGTACTACTTGATGCCACGTGGCATCAAATAGTATTAGTACCTCAATAATAGATGTCAAAAGTGATTGGAAGAATTGATTAAAAGAATTATTAATCATCTGTCTTCTCTAATTACATACTAATTTATTTTATCCGCCACAAGAGTTTTATAGAAAATGTCAAGCTAAGAAAAATATAAAATTGCAGTAAGGGCATTGGATAGAAAAAGTGATGGTACGTCTCAGTGAAGTTGTGGTCTTTTATGAAGCTGTTCCACTTGCATCACAGCAAAATGGTATTTGATTGTAAGTCATCTGGGAATGAAAGTTTTTTCGAGAAGGAAATGCGAGGAACAGAATACCGAGGGACACATGGGAAATCTATGCTATAGTACTAGGATCTCTTTGATCACATTTTCGCATTGTTAGTAGAACATCTGCTTCTTTGGGATGACAGTTAGACTTAATTTATCAACATTTCCCATCTGAATTCAAAATTTCTTTGGGAGTTATGTTTGGCTATCCCAATTCAAATTAATAACACTGCAAACAAATATTAGGATCTCTTTTATCACGCTCTCGCATTGTTAGTAGAACATTTGATTCTTTGGGATGATAGTTAGGCTAAATTCATCAACATTTCCCATCTGAATTCAGAATTTCTTTGGAAGTTGTGTTAGGCTATCTCAATTCAATATAATAACACTGCAAACAAGTATTAGGATCTCTTTAATCGAATTTTCGCATTGTTAGTAGACTTAACATATGCTTGTTTGGAATGACAATTAAGCTTAATTTATCAACATTTCCCATCTGAATTTACTATATCCTTGAAAGTTACTTTTGATCATCTCAATTCATATTGATAACACCACAAATAAGTATTAGGATCTCTTTAATCGAATTTTCGCATTGTTAGTAGACTTGACATATGCTTCTTTGGAATGCCAGTTAAGCTTAATTTATCAACATTTCCTATCTGAATTTAGAATTTCTTTGGAAGTTATTTTTGGCTATCCCAATTCATATTAACAACAGCTCATATAGGTATTAGGATCACTTTATTCACATTTTCACATTATTAGTAGAAAATCTGCTTCTTTGAGTTGATAGGCTTAATTTATCAAAAGTTCCCACCTGCATTCAACATTCTTAGGAAGTTATTTTTGACCATCTCAATTCATATTAATAGCACTGCAAATAAGGATCTCTTTGATCACATTTTCGCCTTTTGCTGGTAGAACATCTGTTTTTTTTTTCGGGTGATAGTCAGGCTTAATTGATCAACATTTCCCATCTGAATTCAATATTTCTTTGGAAAATATTTTTGTCCATCCCAATTCATATTAACAACAGCTCAAATGCGTGTTAGTATCTCTTAATTCCCATTTTTGCTTTATAAGTAGAACATCTGTCTCTTTGAGTTGATAGTTAGGCTTAATTTATCAACAGTTCCCACCTGCATTCAAAATTCTTTGGAAGTTATTTTTGACCATCTCAATTCATATTAATAGCACTGCAAATAAGGATCTCTTTAATCACAGCTTCGCCTTTTTCTGGTAGAACATCTGTTTTTTTTTTAGGTAATAGTCAGGCTTAATTTCTTAACATTTCCCATCTGTATTCAACATTTCTTTGGGAGTTATTTTTGGGCATCCTAATTCATATTAATAACACCGCAAATAAGTAATAGGATGTTTTTCATAACATTTTCGCACTGTTAGTAGAACATCTGCTACTTTGGGATGATTTTTAGGCGTAATTCATCGACATTTCCCATCTGAATTCAAAATTTCTTTGGAAATTATTTTCGGCCACCCCAATTTATATAAATGACATTGCAAATAGGTATTAGGATCTCTTTAATTACATTCTCGCATTATTAGCAGATCATCTGCTACTTTGGGATGATAGTTAGGCCTAATTTATCAACATTTTCCATCTACTTTCAACACTCTTTGCAGGTTATTTTTGACCATCCCAATTCATATTAATAACATCACACATAACAATTAGGATCTCTTTTATGGAATTTTCGCATTGATAGTAGACTCAAGATATGCTTCTTTGGCATGACAGTTGAGCTTAATTTATCAACAATTCCCATCTGAATTCAACATATCCTTGGAATTTACTTTCAGCCATCGCAATTTATATTAATAACAGCTCAAATAGATATTAGGATCTCTTTATTCACATTTTCGCAATACTAGTAGAACATCTGCGTCTTTAAGTTGATAGTTTGGATCAATTTATCAACATGACCCACCAGCATTCAGCATTCTTTGGAAGTAATTTTTCACCATCTCAATTTATAATAATATCACCGCGAATAAGGATTTCTTTGATCAAATTTTCGCCTTTTGCTGATAGAACATCTGTTTTTTGGAGGTGATCGTCAGACTTAAATTATCGACATTTCCCACCTGAATTCAACATTTGTTGGAAGTCATTTTTAGGCATCACAGTTCATGTTAATAATACCGCAAATAAGTATTAGGATATTTTTGATAACATTTTCGCATTGTTAGTAGAACATCTGCTACTTTGGGATGATAGTTAGGCTTAATTTATCAACATTTTCCATCTGAATTCAGAATTTCTTTGGAAGTTATATTTGGCCTTCTCAATTCATATTAGTAACACCGCAAATGACTATTAGGGCCTCTCTAATCGAATTTTCGCATTGTTGATAGACTCAACATATGCTTCTTTGGGATGACAGTTGAGCTCAATGTATCAACATTTCCAATCTGAATTCAACATATTCTTGGAATTTTTTTCTAGCCAGTTCAATTCATATTAATAACAGCTCAAATAGATATTAGGATCTCTTTATTTACATTTTCGCATTACTAGTAGAACATCTGCGTCTTTGAGTTCATAGGTAGGTTCAATTTATCAACATGTCCCACCTGCATTCAACATTCTTTGGAAGTAATTTTTCACCATCTCAATTTATAACAATATCACCGCAAATAAGGATCTCTGATCAAATTTTTGCCTTTTGCTAGTAGAACATCTGTTTTTTGGGGGTGATCGTCAGGCTTAATTTATCGACATTTCCCATCTGAATTCAACATTTGTTTGAACGTCATTTTCAGGTATCACAATTCATATTTATAACACCGCGAATAAGTATTAGGATGTTTTTGATAAAATTTTCGCACTATTAATAGAACATCTGCTTCTTACGGACAATAGTGTTAGGCTTAATTTATCAACATTGACGATCTGAAATCAATATTTCTTTGAAAGTTATTTTTGACCATCTCAATTCATATTAGTAACACTGCAAATAATTTGTCATCTTGATACCAAAAAGAGATGTGCCAAGTGTAAGGAAAAAATGAGGTCGAAGTCTAAAACGTTTTATCCGCGTGCAGAAATACTATAGACACATGATGCACTTTAGAGTTTAAAGAGACTTGGGAGCATGTGTGTTGTATGAGAGAGAAAGAGAGGATATTTGAAGAGTAAGAGGGATTCTAAGAGGGAGGTGGGAAAGAGAGAAAGAGTCCAAAGTCCGCAACCTTTAAGTCTGTTTCTACTGACGCCCCGTTCGCGTAGGTGTTATACGATCAATGCTTTCTCTGGCACGGTCATCAAGATCGTAGGTTCCGAGCCAACTGGTCGAGCTGTTCCGTTCCAAGATTATATATACCGGTTTCATCACGCACGAGATTCAAGATACATAACGCAATTACCTCCCATAAGTGGGACCGGTTGTCCAACTCCATACTATGGACTTTGCCCCAAGAAAATCCCTCAAGAAGGGAATTCTTCACTTTTTCGAGAAGGAAATAAATTTTTTTAAATGATTGCATTTTTCAACTAAAGACAGACATTCTGTATTGAAAAATACCAAATTACCTACAATTATCGGGTCAGTCCATAAGTTCATGCGTATTTTTCAACACTTGAAAAGTAAACAAAAAACACAGAGTATATTCAGTCAATCAATTATTGGCATTATATGGCAATTTGCCACCTCCTCAACAACATATGGATGCCTTGTTTGTAAAAACACTTGGTTTGGAAGCAAAATCCTTGTACATATACTGCTTTTTTTAGGTCCTCTGTTGAACTGCATTTTTTTTCTGTGAGAAAACTTTCTAGGCCTCAAAACAAGTGGTAATCAGACGGTGCTAAATCAGAAGAATATGATGGATGAAGCAAGAGATCACAATTGAATTCCTTAATTTTTTCACTGAATAGTTTTGCAGTATGGGGTCTGGCATTATCCCGGTGAAATAAAACTTTCTTCCTATGTACCAAAGCAGGACGTTTTTTCATCAGTTCTGAGTTTAGTCTTAAGAGTTGTTCAGCGTAAACTGCAGCAGTTATAGTTTGATTGGGCTGTAAGAATTCGTGGTGGATAATACCGGATTCATCCCACCAAACACACAACTGGATTTTTTTTCTGATAGGGTCCTGCTTTTGATGAGTGTTCTGCTGGTTTTTCCTTGTCCGCCCCCTGTCTCTTCCTCGCAGTAGTATGATACAATATCCATTTTTCATCCCCCGTTTGAATACGATCGAGAAATGAACACTCATACTGACGAAACAGTAAAGATGTACACACGTTAATTCGGTACTGACGGTTTTCTGACAACTCATGAGGAACAAATTTCCCAAGTTTAGAAACTTTACCAATAGTGTGCAGATGATGATAAATAGTCCCATGAGATGAATTTAATTTGCCTGCAATCTCGTCTACAGTAAGATGTGGTTCCGCTTCAATCAAACTCTTTAGCGATTTATCATCGAATTCAACTGTCCAGCCAGAATTAGGCAAATCCTACACACTGTCTGCATCTTTTTTGAATCTTTCAAACCACTTTTGCGCTGTTCTTATACCAATGAATTTTTCACTATGAACCATATTCAATTTTTCTGCGGCTTTAGAAGCATTTTCCCCACCTTTAGAGAAAAGTACAGAACATGTCTCTTGCACTCGTAAAAAATGTTTATCACTAGACATACTTCGAACCCTCTACTCTCCACCAAAGTAGGATATAGACTGAGCACTATTCAAATTTACGCTCGAACTTATGGACTGGCCTGACAGTTATATCCTTGGATATATCCAGGAACTAAATATTCATTCTAATTTCATAAAATAATGTGGAATTAATTCGCTAAAATTTGAACTTCAGTTTCTTCAGAATTTCAAAAGATTTTCTTGCACCCCTTTTACTTCGATCGCCTCAAAATGAAAAGCTCTCAAAGTGAAATTCTTCACAAACTTTCAAAACTTAATTCTCTTCGAAATTAAGGATGTTCTACGTGTACAGTCAAGATCAAGGTTACTTAATCTTTAGCTTAATTTATAAACTTAAAAAGGAGGCTCATTTATTATTGCAACGAATTTTATAAAAGAAATCAAAGTGTAACTAATAAAAAATAGTTGAGATATATGTTTATTCAAATATATTTATTTGCAAATTTGTATTTTCCCTTTCACTTCAAACGGAAGTCAAAATTTTCCTTCAACTTCAACTTTAAAAATACCTCCATTGTATTCCTTCAAAGATTCTTTACAATTACATTCGTTATGTTTTTAAGGAAATGATTTAATTTAGGAATTATATGCACCTACAATTAAGGGTGGCAGTACGGAATTAGATAACCAAGAAAATGGGAATTTTTCAATTTTTCAAAAGAGAGAAAAAACATTCTGTAAAATTGAAATCATCATTTATAGATGAAAAAACGTCAACTCCCAAGCTAGAATGATGCTGAATTGAGGACAAAAAAGTTTGATTAAAAAAAGTTATCCAGATTCGAGGAAATGGCTGTGGAAGTTGACAATCTGAAAGTGACACGAACCTGAAATTTGAAGTCTCAGCTGTGGATTGTGATAAAAAATTCAATTTTCAGATTAAAATAATAATAATAATAATAACATGCTCTCGAGATATCAAGCTTGTAGATACGGGCAAAAAAAGTTTGATGTAAAAAAATTAGAAAATTTTACCAGTTTTCCGAATAAATTAAGAAAATTTTTATCCTTTCAATAAATCATAATCATTTCAAGAAATAGAAATTCTTAAAAGGTTGAAAAAAATATTAATACATCAAAATGTTAATTAAATGTTAACTAAAATTTTATTTAAACATGGATTAAGACGTATTGTATCAAAAAATTATATTTCAAATAATTCTGTACTGCCACCCTTCAGCTGAAAATTAATCTTGTCTACAATAAAAGAAAAAACACAGTATACAAATAACTGTATTTAAATAAACAATTATGATCTCAAGTATTTTTCCAATAATCGCGCTTGTGTTTAATTTCTACAATTCTTTACAATTATCAATTGGCTTTTTTTTGTCGATTTCATAATTCAAGTAAATATTGAGTAATTTTGAGCTTGCCTGTTACTAAAAGAAGTTGGACTTCAACTTCTTTATAAAAAAAATGAATTTTAATGGGTTAAAATTGTAATTCTTGAGGAAAAAATGTATAGTTCTCCAGTATACTGAAGAATCATTATTCGTGAAAATTTACATTAGTTTAACAAATTCGATTAATTAGCACTTTCAGTAATTCAAATTGTCACGGATACATTTACTGAAATTCTCTTAAAAAATTCTACGCTTTTATGTTCCATGTTTTTATGAATCTCTTTATGTGCGCCAGTCTATTAACTACATTTGCAAATATAATTTCACAGAAAACCGCAGAGACAATTTTCATCCATAAGTGGATTGAAAAAAATAATAGCTAGCAAATCCATTAACGTTTACAACCACATTCACTCAATTTAACTAAATTAGTCTTCTTATGGAATTTGACTTTAAACATACTTTTAAATCAAAACTGGATTCATTTTAGTGCGTTAAAAAACGCAAGTGTTAATGTCTTATTATGCGAATAAATTATTATTAATAGTATCTGCTATCACTTATCAGCAAACGACTTTCTCCGTAAGTGACAAAAAATGGATTTTTTTATTAATTCACGATACTATGTGATAAAAAATCAATTTTAGTATGGACAGATTTAACGTTACCGTTCTTTAGAAAACGAAGACATACATTTTTACAAAAAGTACATTGTCCTCGATATAGTGTATAATTACAATATTGAAATATTTGGAACCAAACAAGTTTAAATATTTAAAAAATAATTCTAATTTTATCGATCAGAGATTTAAAGAATCAAAAAACTGGGGGTTACCCAGCTTGCTGTTACGTCGTTTCACCGATAACCTGCAACGTTTCTTACTCTTAGTTTTTCTGTGTTATATGTTTAAAAAATTAAAACTACAGCTTTAATCCTACATTTTCATTTCAATCTCTTGTTAGTACCAAGTTCTAACAATAGCTCTCATATTTTGTAAAATAGAATACTTAAACATTGAAAGCATCGAATTAAAACCTCAAATCCCCGATTCTCTTACATAAATTTTAAGAAGGGAACCGCTCCATTAGAGAATACATTCCTTCGACTGAATTTTCTTGATATCTCTCCTCTCTATATCCCATTTTATCACTGATTCGACTCGAATCCGAAAATCTCGGTCGTTTCCAAGTCCAAACCGCATCGAGGGTCGGAAAGAGGACTGTAGCATTAGAAAGCGGTGCACGAATCCGCAAAGTTCTCAAGCGCTGAGCGGCAAAGCCGAGATGGAAGTCTGAAATTCGAGCGTAAGAAATTCAATAGCTGCTTGCAGTGTTCTCTCTGGGCTGTGTCGTGCACCCCACACCCCCTCATTAAGCGTTTTCCGTATTTTCACACGTACCCCTACACCCCCATCAAACCCACTTTACCAAGTCCTTTCTCAAATAGCGGAACTACTAAAATTCTTATGTCTTCAATACTTCACACGGATTCAAGAACTTGGGAGTCAAAAAGGAGGTTCCGGGGTTACAGAAAAAGGGGAAAAGTCGAGTAGAAACTTTTTCACTAGAGAAGAAGGTTTTTAGATAAGTTTGAGGGAATGACAAGCCGAGAACTTGAAAATTGAAACAATATGTCTATACCGATTTTTAAATATGAAAGTGAAAGACTATATGTATATTGTATGTGTATTAAGAAACTTAAGAATAGTAAGGCTGCTGGTGTGGATGGCACGAGTATCACCGCTGAAATGCTTGAGAGCGGTGGCGGATATTTACTCAAAAAGTCTGCCACCTCCCGGTTTTCTTCTCTGTTCTCATAACTGTGATAGCTCACTACTATTTTGGGACAAAAATTTAAGAAATCGTTGGAGCCGTTTTTGAAAAAACTTAATTTTTTATTTCTTTGGGGGAAGGGGGGTTATTAAGTATAGTTTTGTGAAAATAACACTGAAGTGGTAAATGATTGGCATAAACTTTTTATTTTTGCTCCTAAAAAGAGTTTGCATACGTTAAATATCTTGCGATAATCAAATTCCTTCAAAATGTTTAAAAATAGGTACATAAAGTTGAAAAAAATCAGTTTTTATCAACAAATTTAACTGAAATTTTTTTTCATTTCAGTTACTCTAAAATGAGTCAGTTCCCATATACAGTTGAAAGTTGTCAGAAAATTAGACAAAGTAGACTGAATTTCCTAAGAATCTAAAAAAATACAATGCTTTAGCTCTGATAGAACTGCAGTTATGGGCTTCTGAATGAAACGTTCTTTTATGGAACTAATATAGACGTTAAGTTTCTTTCGAAATTTGTTGCTTCTGCTCCATTCTACGTGACAACTTCCAACTGTAATGCACAGGAACTGAGTTATTTAAAAAAAAACTAAGATGAAACAGATTTTTTGTCAAATTTGTTGATAAAAAATAACTTTCGACAGCTATATCTCCGAAACTATTGGACATTTAATGTTGGATTTTTTTAGCTTCTCAGGGAATGTTGTGCTCCTAAATCTTGAAGAAATGCCTGAGCATTAGGATGCACCAGAAAGGATCAATTTTCAAAAAAACTAAATTTATATAAGTTTTTCACCTATTTTGAAACATTTTAAAGAGATTCAGTTATCGCAAGATATTTAACATATGCAGGCTCTTTTTATGAGCCAAAATAAACAGTTTATGACAATCATTTACCACTTCAGTGTTATTTTCATAAAACTATACTTAATAACCCCCAAATAAACCAAAAGTGAGTTTTTTCAAAAATGGCTCAAACAATTTTTTTTATTTTGGTCACAAAATGATCGTGAGCTATCACAGTTATGAGACCAGAAAAAAAACACTGGGTGGTGGCAGAAATTTTAGGTTGAGTTCCATCGAAGCTCAACTTGAAAGGTGACTGTACTAATTATAGAGCGATTAGCCTACTAAGTACAGTGGGTAAAATATTTACCACAGTACTTATTGGTAAGGTCATGGAAATGAATAAAGAAAGGATCTGGGATGTCCAATGTGGATTTATGCCAGGTAAATCATGTTCGGATCAGATATTTAGCTAGAGACAGATCATAGAAAAAAAGTTTGATAGTAAACAACAAACTTTTCTGTGCATTTTTTGATTTGGAAAAAGCTTTCGATAGGGTCGATAGAACTAAACTTTGGGAAGTCCTAAAAGAGCTTTGAGTGAATGTCTGGCTTCTAAAAGCAATAAAAACAATATATAATGGTAGTAAAGCGACTGTAAGTGTAAATGCACAACTGAGCGATGAGTTTGATATAATGCAGAGCGTTAGACAAGGCTGCGTTATATCCTCCTGGATGTTCAATATATACATGGACAAATGTTTAGAAATGGCTCTTTCAGACGAAAAAGGTGTTGATCTCGAGACAGTAAAAGTGCGTGGACTGACGTTTGCAAATGATGAGACTGTTATGGCAGAATTAGTCAATGATTTGCAGAAAATGATGAGCAAACTGGCTGCCAGCATGAAGAGTTTGGGTTTTAAGATTAACGTGAACAAAACAAAAAATTATTGCGCTTGAAAGAAGGGGTGAGAAAACAGTATGCAACATTGCCTCAAACGAAAAGAGAATAGAACAAGTTGATTTCGTGTATTTTGTGGAAGTTTCTTTAATTGCTGACGGAAAGACAAGTTCAGAGATATCCAGACGTATGAACAAGGGTAGAAAGATTGTCGTCAGTGTGCGATTCATTACTAGTAGTAAAAATATGACGAATAAAGCTTAAATTACAATATATAATTCTGTGCTTGCACCCACTGTTGTGTATGATGGCGAGACCTGGACGTATCAAGAAAAGGATAGGAGTAAAGTGAACGGAGTTGGAATGTGTGAGACTCTAAAGCGATGAGATATAAAGAGACGTAGAAACACAAGAGCTTGCATGAAAATATGTAGGGATGTAAAGGAAGCAAAAGATGTATGCAAAGATAGGGATGCGTGGAAAACAATCGTTTATAAGAAGAAGAGAAACGAAAGATTTTGGATACTTATGGGCCCTCGTGAAGAGCTTTGCTTAGTGGATGTGGTAAAGAGTATGGATCTTCCTATGGGTTTATCTGTCAGTTTGAGTGCTTCTAGATTCATCTAAAACCTCTCCCTTCTCCTACACATCCCTTGCTTAACCTTAGTATACGAGTATAAATTTCTTAATTCCCGGTAGTGTACCGTGGCTAGAACCAAACATGTTATGCTTACCCCGAAAGGGATTTGGCTTAATGGTATAGAAATAAAAAAAAACATTCATCCGCTTGAAAAAAATCGACTTCTGAAAATACCGAGTTCTAGAAAAAACCCTTTTGTGTGAAAAAAAACTGTACTTCTCGCTTTGTTACATTGTCCATTTTTTTCTAGAGAATAAAACAAAGAAACCGTCTCGTTTTTCTATTATGTAGCCTGGGAGGGTTCTTTTGAAAGCTGTCTTTTGTCTTAAGTCTTTTCACTTCCGGCAGATCAGTAGTTTGTTGTGTATATCTCCTATTTCTCTTTCTTTTTCACCAACCGGACCTAGCAACCCCTCAAGTTTCTTAATCGCAGGGAACATCAAGTCTATTCGCCCGTGAAGATGTTTCTGTCTCCATGCTATTACCACGATAACCCAGACGATCAAGCTGTTCAGTAACCCCTCGTCTAATTGCTTCCGAAATACGAACTTCGTCCACCGGACAGGATGTGGGACAGGTCAGAAATTGGATTGGATTCTGTTCCACAGTCTTGTGGCCCAAGATAAAACAGAAGTAAGTGCACTCGCTCGAATGAAAAACAAGAAATACTAATTAAGGAAATAGAGTCATTAAGGATGTACTAATAAGAAGGTATCACTGGTTCCTGACAGCATGATTACTCAATAAAAAGGGAGAGAGGCTTTAGACATTTATCAATTTCATTTTATAAACTATAGACATAAAATGATTCTAAGTACAGCCAATCTCAAAATTGAACAAACCTTTATAATGATTCATAAAATCGACGGAAATAGACTCATTGTTAATTGCTACTAATTTTAAACAAGCTTCAGAAAAAACTGTTAAAATAAAAAATGATTAGTTAAAGAAGACAAACATGAAAGTCTTTTCAGGAAATTTTCATGCTTCCGCATTGATTCAAGTCTTTACAGCGTAGTTGATAAATTTGCTGACTTTCGAAATTTACACAACAAAGGAACTTGGTAAACTATTGATATTTTAAAAAAGGTAAAAAATGTAGCTGATGTAACAAGATTCCAGAAACTTTTCAAACTTCCCACTTCCAGATTTCTAGACTCTGCAGAAACACCGTAAAAGTTTCTCGAATAATTTACCATTTGGTATATTTTAGATATTCTTGTCACATTCAAAAAATTCAATTATTTCTGGCGTACTTAAAAACATCTATACACGTTTAAATATTCGAAATAAGAATCATATTTTCACATTGTTTTTTTCTAAGTCAGGAAAATCTTACAGCTAAGCTTACTTTGTGTTATTCTATCCTACGTCTACATTTAGGACCATACCTTTTTTGGAAATCTGTTTTTTTTTTGTTATTATAAAAATTTAGGACCATACAATTCCCTAATGCAGTGCCGATTTAAGGAAAATGCGCCCCTAGGCATTAAATTTTGAGGTGCCCCTACCCCCACACACTAAGGCACAGAATTAGTTCATGAAATATTTGAATTCATTTTTATAAGCAAGTTGTATAAGCAAATTTCAAAGTTGGTAATTCTGCGATTCAAAATATTTTTTTTTTAGCAAATGTACTTTGTACTCCACCGTTGATGGTGCACACTAAAAAATATTGTAACCAATCAACACTTTTTAGTTCTATAAACAAATTATGTCAACCAAAAAAAACGAATTTTCAACAGAGCAGATCAACTTTCAACCAAACAGTTGCATTTTTAATCAAAACAGATGAAATTTCTAGAAATTGTGGGAATTTCAAGCCAAAAAGATGAATTTTCTACCAAAACAGTTGAATTATCAACCTAAAATAATGAATTTTCAACAACAGAGTTGAATCCTCAACCAAAATAGATTCATGTTCAACCAAACAGTTCCAGTTTTAACCAAAAAAGAAGAAATTTCTACCAAATAAGATGAAATTTCAACAAAATACTCGTAGTTATTTGTTGAACCAAAAGTGATTTTTGAGACAAGAAAAGAGGGAAATTCCAACAAGACATAAAGACGAATTTACCACAAAAAAGTTCATTTTCAACAAGGCAGTTTAATTCTCTACCAAAATAAATGATATTTCAACCACAAAAGTGTTTAATTTTGAATCAAAAACACTTCAATTCATCCAACCAAGACGAATTTTCAATAAAATAGTTGAATCCTCAACCAAAATCGAATAACTTTCAAAACAAAATGACGAATTTACAACGAAACAGTGGGTTTTTCAACCAAAAAAGATAAACATTCAACCAAAAATGGAATAGTTAAATTTTCAGCTAAAAAAATTAATTTTCATCAAATAAAAACTACTTTTCGACAAATAGTTTAATTTTAAACCGATGAGATGAATCTTCCACTAAAATGATGAGTCTTTAAACGAACGAAAATCAATTTTTAATAAATTAGTGCAACTTTCAACCAAGTAATTGAATTATCTATGTACTATAAAAATGAATTCTCAACGAAAAATGTAATAGTTGATATTTCAGCCAAAAATATTTAAATATTTAATCGAAAACAGTTGAATTTATTCAAAAAAGAGGAATGTTTAACAAAACAGTTGATTTCTCAATCAAAATAGAATGAAAATTTTAATATTTTGTTGAAAATTCGCTTTTTTGGTAGAAAATTAATCTTCTCGGTTAAAAATTCAATTACTTGGTTAAAAGCTCAAATACTTTGTTAAAACTGAAAATTCAACTATTTCATTTTTGGTTAAATATTTACCTTTTTTTGTTGAAAATTCGTTCATGAATTAATTTTTATTTTAGATGCCACTATACTGATTTTGATTGATGCCGAATTTATTACGATTGTTTAAGGAAAGATGAAAATAAAGTTGTAAGAGTGACAATTTTTAAAAAATTTATTTGTTAACAGATAAGTACGATAAAGAAAAAAAATCAAAAATCGGATCTCATAATTCTCTTTGGAATTTAGTTAAGAATATTTCCAAAGGAAAAAGATCGAAATCGCTTAAAAATTCTGGGCTCTAGGCTCTTTTGAAACAAACTTTGACATTTTGCCCCAATGTGCGCCCCCAGGCTATAGCCTACATTAGCCTATTGGATAAGCTGGCCTTGTGCTTTTGATTAGTAGCGGTATGTTTTGGTAACGCTATAAATCTTGATTTGAAAAAGATTTGAAAATATTTTGTGGGTTAATTTAGAACCATTCTATTCAGATTATTCCATTTTTCAAAAAGAAAAGGGTAATAATCCAAACCAATAACACATTCTTAAAGAATTGCTAACTTCATCAAATTTTTTAAATATATTTAAGTAAAATAGATATCTTTTAGTAAATTGAATCAATTATCAAAACCGCAATTGAAAGAAATCTTAATTATCCATAGGCAAACCTGTAGATTGGAACCAATCCCCTAGTGGAAAAATCTTTTGGAAGTCTGATGTCAGATCTGGCCCAGATTTGGCGTCGTCTAGACCGTCTAGTCACGACAGTCTAGTCTGGCCCAGATGTGGGGCTGGTCCGCAATCCACAACATAAAAATTTCTATGTGTCAATCAGTTGTGTCAATCATGTTTCTCTTTCAAAATTTCTCAAAGATCGAAATTAAATCTATTTACTTATGAACATTTTTTGTGTACTGAAGAAGAACACCCAGAAAGTTACACAATTTAAAAATAGACTTTGACACTACCTGCTCTTTCGGCCCATTAGAGACAGATGTACAATAAATGTACACAACAGGAAGAAAAAAGAGAGAGAAATGAGAAAGTCAACCAAAACCAGTTTATAGGAAAAACAACAGCTATAAAATTGATAAATTGTTAGATCAGAAAATTATTATT
This sequence comes from Melikaiella ostensackeni, assembly GCA_032362435.1. Taxonomy (NCBI): domain Eukaryota; kingdom Metazoa; phylum Arthropoda; class Insecta; order Hymenoptera; family Cynipidae; genus Melikaiella; species Melikaiella ostensackeni. Next base: position 13,220,570 of record JAUMHM010000085.1, on the reverse strand, counting down.
ATTATCTGCAAATAAAAAACAGGCATGATTGATAGTAATTTCAGTTTTATGGTACATATTTCATTCATTAATTGAAAATTGAAATTTTGACATAGGCTAAAAAATTCTGAATAAATCCCAAATTCAGATCCTTCTGTTTCTTGATTGGAAATTAATTCCCGCAAATTCCAAATTATGACACAAAACTAAAGTCATTATATCCAATTAATGATTCCATCCCAAATTCTGTTGTATCTAG
>JAUMHM010000085.1:13209934-13220232 GCA_032362435.1 Melikaiella ostensackeni | reverse complement strand
CATAGTGGTTAAGTGAAACTGTAAATGATGTAAAGGGAACGGAGCCCTCAAACCCGTAAAAGGGAGAGTAATAAAAAATACATTCTCGGTTGAACATTAAACTCTTTTATTTAATTTCGTCTATTTAGTTTGAAGGTTCATCTCGTTTGCTAGAAATTTCTTCTAATAATCGTTTTTGGTTAATATTTTACTGTTTAGCTGAGAATTCGTCTTTTTGATGAAACTTTCAACAATTTTGTTGAAAATTCGTCTTTTTGATTTTAAGCTTCAACAATTTGACAGAAATTGTTTTTCTTTCTTGACAGAAAATTATTTCTTAGTTAAAAATTAAACTCTTTTGTTAAATTTCGTTTACTTGGTTTGAAACTTCGTCCCTTTTGGTAGAAATTTCTTCTAATAATTTTGTTGTTGTTTAATATTCAACTGTTTGATTGAGAATTTGTCTGTTTGGTTAAAATTTCAAATATTTCGTTGGAAATTAACTTTCTTCTTAAAAGTTCAACTGTTTTGTTGAAAATTCAACTAATTTGGTAGAAATTTAAACTATTTGTTTGGAAATTAGTATTTTTGCTGAAAATTCAACTGCTTTGTAGAAAATTCGTCTTTTTAGCTTGTTACTTCAACAGTTTAGTGGAAACTGTTTTTTGTTCTTGACTGAATAATCATTCTCGAGTGAACATTAAACTCTTTTATTGAATTTCGTCTATTTAGTTTAAAGCTTCGTCTCATTGGTTAGAAATTTCTTCTAATAATCGTTTTTGGTTTAATATTTTACTGTTTAGTTGAGAATTCGTCTTTTTTATTAAAATTTCAACAATTTTGTTGAGAATTCATTTTTTCCGGTTGAAAGTAGAACTATTTTGGTAGAAAGTTGAACTACTTGGTAAAAAAATACATTTTTTGTTGAAAGTTGAAATGTTTTGTCGAAAGTTGAACTGTTTTTTGAAAATTCGTCTCTTTGACTTTAAACTTCAACAATTTGGTTCAAAATGTTTTTGCCCCTTTTTAGTACGTTCAATTTCAGTTTAAAGTATTTTTACACAATCTTTTTATTTATGAACCTAATTTGTGACTGATTTAAATAGGCTACTTCTTTAATACTTTACTTTTAATTTACGAGGATACTTTTTTCTTTAGAAAGATACTTTTTTATACTTTTTTTAGTTCCATAGAAAACTTCGATGTTTGACATATTTCCAATGGATTCGTGCATGTTTTTATGCTAAATGAAAGAAAAATTTTCTTGTTAAGAGGCACTATATGAGTCAACTATGATTCAGAATAGCTAAGTAGACTTTGTTCTCAGGAAGCCTAAGGCTGATGAGTTTTCTAGGCTTCATTACATGACACAATGAAAAAACAGAGAACAATAACAGAATACAAAAAACAATGCTCCCATGCAGAAAAGTATGCATAGAAAAATTTTACACGCTGAAAAGTGATTAATTTTTAGGAAGTGTCAATAATAAAGACACCTTCATTGAAAAGACCAGTGATAAGAAATAACTACTTTGGAATCTCGATTTAGGGGCTGTCTCGGGTATGGCCTGCGATGACCGTGACGCTCGTCCAAGAATTTCTATATCTTGAGCAGTCAGGGCCGTCTGAACCATTTCCAGTAGGCATACATAATATTAATTACCTGTATTTTGTACAAATTTAGATCTTTGTTATACAAAATGATGGACCTATTTTAGTAATGAAGACTGATAAATGAAAAGAAAATTTTCCGCGTGTATTTAAAAAGAAATGCGAAATAGGCACGCGAGTGTTCGAACTGCCCGCTTTGTGACTACGGAACTGCTCAATTCCGCTGAGCTCGCAGCGCCGCTCTCTCGGCTCCTTGGACCCCCTCATCAACGAATGCAGCTGGCGGGAATTCCACGAAGACGGTTTATGGAGGGCCGTCAAATGGAGGTTCCAGTGTAGTTTCTTTTAACCAGTTACAAAGAAAAAAAAATTTCGGATTTTTTTCCCATATTTAACTTACTCTATGATTTTAAATTTGCCTTTTGGCTACTCATAAATCACCAGAAAGATACTTTCTGTAAAGAAACATTGATTCGAACAACTTTCAGATTGACAATGATTGAGGCTCACTGTCAATGGTAATTATTAACTTTTTAATTATTTTTTTGTTAAATGTCATTCCTACATTAATTAGAAGCAGTTTTAGCAAAAAGCATTTTTTTAACCGGTAATAACACGATTATCCAATTTTTTGTCAAATTTGTTTATAACAATTAGATAGAACCATAAAAAAATTACATTAGTATTCTGTGGGTCCCCATGCATTGATTTAAGACGATATAAAGTTTAGTTAAGTAGTTATTAAGGCGTTACAAATTTTATTCTCTTGTTGAAAATTTAATTATGTTGTTGAAAATTTGAAAATCTTGTTGCAAAGTCATCCTTTTTGGCTGAAAATTCGTCTTTTTGGTTGGTTTTAAAAATTCATTTTTTTTTATCTGTAGATTCGTAATTTTTCTTGAAAATTCATCTCATTGGTTGAAAATGTATCTTTTTTAGTTGAAAATTGAACTATATGTTTGCAAATTCATGTATTTTGTTGAAAATTTTTCTTTTCTAGTAGAAAACTAATCTTCTTGGTTGAAAATTCATCTTTTTGGTTGAAAATTCAACTACTTGATTGACAGTTGAACTCATTAGTGAAAATTCATTTTTTTATTATTTTACTCAAAAATTCATCTCACTGGTCGAAAATGTATCTTTTTTTGTTGAAATTTTAACTATGCGGTTGCAAATTCATGCATTTTGTTGAAAATGAGTCTTTTCTTGTATAAAACTGTTATACTTACATAATTTTACATAAACATTTAATAAATAAACATATTTATCCATACAAAAAAATTTGAAAAAAGTCTATTTTTTCGATAACAGGTCGCCGTTTTTTTCTTGATTTTTTAACAGTCAATTCATTTTTTTGGTTAAAAATTCATCATTTTAGTTGAATTTCGTCTCATTTGTTTGAAAATTCACCTCTTTTGGTTAAAAATTTTATTCTGAGGTTGAGAATTTAATTATTTTGTTAAAAATTTGACAATTTTGTTAAAAAGTCATCTCTTTCAGTTGAAAATTCGTCTTTTTGGGTTGAAAATTTGTTCAATTTCATCTGTTTTATTGGAAACTTCATATATTTTGATAAAAATTTCTTGTATCTTCTTTTTTTTTTTAGTTAAAAATTCAATTGTTTAGTTGAAAATTAATATGTTTTGGTTGAGGATTCAGCCATTTTGTTAAAAATTCGTATTTGTTGGTTGAATTCAACTACTTCGTTGAAAGTTGAACTTCTTTGTTGAAAATTCATTTTTTTGATTGAAAAATTTTTTTTTGTTGAAAATTGAACTATTGTGTTGCAAATTCGAGTAATTTGTTGCAAATTCGTCTTTTCTAGCAAAAAACTCGTGAGTTTAAAATTCATCTTTTTCTTTGAAAATTCAAATACTTGGTTAAAAGTTGAAGTCATTTCTAAAAATGAATTTTTTCGTCTGAAGATTCATTACATTAGATTCAAATTTATCTCATTCGTTGAAAATGTATCTTTTTAGTTGAAAATTCAACTACTTGGTTAAAAGTTGATATGTTTTGTAGAAAATTCGTCTTTTCTTGTAAAAAAGTGTTATATTCACATAATTTTATATGAGAATTTAATAAGTAAACATTTCAATTCATAAGAAAATTTTTTTGATGAAAGTCGATTTTTTCGAAAACGGGTCGCCTTTTTTTGAATTTGCAACTGTTAGTAATTCGTTTTTTGTTTTTTTTGGTTAAAAAAATCGTCATTTTGTTTGAAATTCGTCTTTTTTTTTTAAGAATTCATCTCTTTTGGTTAAAAATTTTATTCTTCAGTTGAGAATTTAATTATTTCGTTGAAAATTTGACAACTTTCTTTAAAAGTCATCCTTTTTGGTTAAAAATTTGTCTTTTTGGCCTGAAACTTCAAGAGTTTGGTTAAAATCTTGTTTCTTTCTTGTCTGAAAAATCTTTTTTGGTTGACAATTCAACTCTTTTGTTTAATTTCGTCTTTTTGGTTTGAAACTTCATCTATTTTAGTAGAAATTTCTTCTAATCATATTTTTTGGTTAAAAATTCAAGTGTATGGTTAAAAATTCGTCTTTTTGCGTTAAAAGTTCAACAGTTTTGTTGAAAATTCGTCTTTTCGAGTTGAAAATTCAACTGCTTTGTAAAAAATTCGTATTTTTGGCTTAAATCTGAACTAATTAATATTTTTGTTTGATTAATCAATTTATTTATTTATAATAAGGAGTTTCGTTGCATTTTTTTTCCTCGACCGAAAAATCTTTCTTGGTTGAAAATTCAACTTTTGTTTAATTTCGTGTTTTTGGTCTGAAATTTCATCTATTTTGGTAGAAATTTCTTCTGATAATCTCTTCTTGTTTAAAAATTCAACTATATGATTGAAAATTCATCTTTTTCGTTGAATTTCGTCCTTTTTGTTCGAAAATTCATCTCTTTTGGTTAAAAATGTTATTCTTTGGTTGAGAATTTAATTATCATGTTGAAAATTCCACAATTTTGTTAAGAAGTCATCCCTTTTGGTTGAAAATTCGTCTTTTTGGTTGGAAACTTAACAATTTGGTTAAAATTGTTTTTTTTCTTGTCAGAAAAATCTTCCTTGGTTGACAATCCAACTCTTTTGTCAAGTTTTGTCTTTTTGGTTTGAAACTTCATCTGTTTTGGCAAAAAATGTTATTTTATTCTATTTTGTTCTTTCAATCGTTGAAAATTTATTTATTTTGTTGAAAATTTGACAATTTTTTTGAAAAGTCATCCTTTTTGGTTGAAAATTCGTCTTTTTGGTTGGAAATGAACCTTTTTGTTGAAAATTTACATTTTTTGTTGACTTACTTTGTCAAAATTTCATTTTCTTGGTTGCAAATTGATCCTTCTTAGTTAAAAATTAAATTATTTGGTTGCAAGTTCTCACATTTTGTTGATAATTTGTTGATTTATTAGAAAGGGAATCGTCTTGGCTGAAAATTCATCTTTTTGGTTGAAAATTCAACTCTTTCGTTAAAAATTACTTTCAAATACATTTTTTTTAGTGTAAAATACTTTTTACACTAAATTTTTATTTTAAAAACTAATTTTTGACTGATTTGACTCGATTTGAAAAAAATGCTAAAGGAAGATATCAAGTTTAATTTTTAACAGATTTCAAGGATTCAATATCTTCATTGAAGCATCTGAATAATTTATGACTAATCCTCTTGACTTCTTGAATTTTAATGAATAATCTGTTTTTATTCATTAGTAATTATATTCTGTAGTGTGTGATATTTGTGGCAGAATGTATTGACGCTCGATTTATTATCAGTGCATAACACGCGCTGGACTATAAACCTTGTTACGTATTATGCAATAGGATTTATTGACTTATGAAAGTAAAAGAGTCTCTAATCTATATAAAGAAATATGGCTATAAAAATCAGGGTGTCTACTCACCTGGAAAACCTGGAATTGTCAGGGAATTTTCATATACCTGGAAAAACCTGGAAATGTCAGGGAATTTTTTTTTCAAGTCAGGGAATTTTCTCAAACAAAGAAGATTTGAATTTTAAATCATAAACAGTTAAATTAAACCAAGAAAGACGAATTTTCAAAAAAATAGTTGAATTCTCAATTAAAACAGATTGATTATCCACCAAACAGTTGCATTTTTTACCAAAAAGATAAATTTTCTACCAAAAAAGAGGAATTTTCAACAAAATACATAAATTTTCAACCAAATAGTTGAATTTTGAACTAGAAGAAAAAATTTTCAACAAAAAAAAAGACGAGTTTCCAACAAAATAGTTTAATTTTCTACCAAAAAATAAATTTTCAATTAAACGATGAATCTTCTACCAAAAAGATAAATCTTCAGCAAAATAGTTAATTTTCATGCAAAAAGTTGAATCTTCAACCAAATAGTTGAATTTTTTATCAAACTGTTGAATTTCTATCCCGAAAATGTGAATTTCCAAAGAGAATGTTAATTTTAAATCAAAATGTTGAATCCTTAAGCAAAACAGATTAATTTTCTATTCCGAAGTTGCATTTTTAGCCAAAAAAAGATAATATTTCTGCGGCAAGAGGTGAATTTTTTAACCAAAAAGGCGAGTTTTCAACAAAATGATCAAATTTTAAACCAAAAAGGTGCATTTTCAACTTCGTTGTAATAGTTGATACTTCAACCAAAAAATGTTAAATTTTTTAATGAAAAACAGTCGAATTCAACCAAAAAAGACGAATTTTCATCAAAATAGTTGAATCCTCAACTAAAACAGTTGCATTTTTAACCATAAAGATTAATTTTCGACCAAAAAAAGATGAATTTTCAATCAAATAATTGAATTTTAAACTAAAAAAGATCAATTTTCAACCAAAAATGGAAGTTCAATTTTCTATTAAAAAAATTAATTTCTAACAAAAAATAAAACGAATTTCCTGCAAAATAGTTAAATCTTCCACCAAATAGATGAATTTTTAACCAAGCCGTTCAATTTTCTACCAAATTGTTGAACTTCCAAGGCAAAAAGACGAATTCTCTACAAAACAGTTGAATTTTCAATCCGGAAATATAAACTTTCAAAAAAAAGTTCATTTATGACCCAATAGTTGAATTCTAAACTAAAGTGATGAATCTTCAACAAAAAAATGAATGTTCTACAAAGTAGTTCAGCTTTCAACCAACTAGTTGAATTTTGTACTAAAATGGTTGAATCCTCAACCAAAATAGGACAATTTTTTACCCGTAAGTTGCATTTTTAACCAAAAAAAGTCTAAATTTTTACCAAAAGAGATGAATATTTGAACCAAAAAGATGAATTTCCGACCAAGAAAGATTTTTTAGTCGAAAAAGAAAAAATATTTCAACCAAATTGTTGAATTATCCAGCGAAATAGATGAATTTTTTACATAACTGTTGAATTTCGAACCCAAAAATATGAATCTTCAACAAAAAAACTAATTTTCAACCAAACAGTTGAATTTAGACGTAAATAGTTGAATCCTCAACCAAAACAGTTTTTATTTAACTAAACAGTTGCATTTTTAACCAAAAATGATGAAATTTCTACCAACAGAGATAAATTCTTGAACCAATAATACGAATTTCAACCAAATAGTTGAATTTTATACCAAACTGTTGGAATTTCCAGCCAACAGTACGAATTTTGTTAAACACAGTGGAATTTTTAACTCGAAAATATGAGTTTTCAACAAAAAAGTTCAAGATCTTGCTAGATACAACAGAAGTTGGGATGGAATCATTAATTGGATATAATGACTTTAATTTTGTGTCATAATTTGGAATTTGCGGGAATTAATTTCCAAATAAAGAATAAAAGGATCTGAATTTGAGATTTATCCAGAATTTTTTCGTCTATTTCAAAATTTCAATTTCCAATTAATGAATGAAATATGTACCAAAAAACTGAAATTACTATCAATCATATCTGTTTTTTATTTTCAGGTAGTAATAATATTTTTCAAATCTAACAATTTATCAATTTTATACCTGTTGTTTTCCGTCTTTTTTATTCCTGTTGTGTACATTTATTTTACATCTGTCTCTAATGAGCCGAAAAAGCAGGTAGTCTCAAAGTCTATTTTTAAATTGTGAACTTTTTGGGTCTTCTTCTTCAGTACACAAAACATTTTCATAAGTGAATATATTTGATTTCGATCTTCAAGAAACTTTGAAAATAGTTTATCCCTTTATTGTACGGATGGTTAAGATGGCTTTATTTCGAAAATCAGTGATTTGTGAAGCGTGACAGCCACATACGTGCGCCGCTTTAAACTCGAGCTCAACCTGCTGACTAGAGAAGTTGGTTATGAATATATTTACACCACGTGCCTGGAGCGTGTCGCGAGACGAGAAACCACGTGCTCTTAAGTCCCGTTTATATGCAGCACGTCGAATTGGGCTAATAAGAACATTTCACAACGCCACCGGTGAACGACTGAGAAACAAAGACTTCGCTTGCATTTTTATAACTAGTAATTGCGCAAAACATGACCATTAACTAAACTAATTTTCTATAATTCAAATCTTCCGTTTGCAATTATAAATAAAGGAAACTGATAATACATATCATGTATATTTTTTTGCGAGATGCAAAACAAAATAAAATAATAAATTGAATTAAAATTCAAATGAGGAACGAAATTAAACTCAACTTTAAACCTAAATTTTTCTTCAAAGTCTAAAATAAAACTTTAATATTAAAAATTTTTTAAATTAAAAGAAAATTTCAAAATTTAAGAACGACCAAACTTGGATCACGCGAATATTTCCATTCAAAACTCGACTTTTCTTACGTTCTATTTACATAAATCTTATAATAATTTTTTTCAGGTTCCTTCAATATTACAATTGATTAAAATAATAACCTGTTACTTAATAAGAAATCAGATTGCCAAAAGGTTTTACATACACTTAGACTCAATTCTGGATTTATGTCCAGTTAACTTCTCTTAACTATGGCCTGCGATGGACGTGACGCCCTTCCAAGAATCTCTATGACGTAAAGAGTCAGAGCCGTATGAAACATTTCCAGTAGATTTACATAATATTAATTATCTGTATTTTGTACAAATGTAGATTTTTGTTATCATAGAGGATGGACCTTTTTTAATAATGAAGACTAATTAATGTAAAAAGAATTTTCCGCGTGTATTTAAAAATAAATGCCAAATATGCACGCGAGTGTTCTAACTGCCCGCTTTGTGGATACGGTACTGCGTAATTGCACCGAGCTCGTCGCGCCTCTTTCCTTGCCCCTCGGACCCCCTCATCAACGAATGCAAGCCGGCGGAAATTCTAGGAAGCACTTGAATCCAGATGATTCAATTCCAGAGTTTAGTGTAGTGAAAAGAAATAAAAGATTGGGGGAATGCGATGGATGTCATTGTAAGACCGATGTAAAATATTAAAGAATTTTATTCAATTAGTAAAAAACTGAGATTGGATGTATAACAGAAAGATTTTTTGATAAAGTGCAAGACTTCCGGGTTTTTCCACAAAAGATATTCGATATCAACATAATGCATAGAACTTTTTGGTGTTTTCTAATTAGTAGAAAAAAAATTCCATAAAAAAGTAGATTTCATTTCGATCTGAAAAATTTTTGATATTAATAAGAAAATAGAAAAATGGACCAAACAAAATTTGATATTAAATTCTACATTTTTATTCTCAGGTAATATTTAAATTAAATTAATATAGGTTTCATTATTTATAGCTGTAGTTTTCCTATAAATTGCCCCTGATGAGGAAGTCCGAATTGGCTTCGAAACATGTTGGTCCCCAGTAGTATAAGAAAAGACGGAGAAAAGAACAAGTGAGAGTTTGGTATGGTTGACTCTTTCTTTTTTTCCCTCTTTTTTTTGTTGTACATTTATTGTACATTTATCTCTCATGAACCGTAAAAGTAGATAGTTTCAAAGTTTATATTTGATTTGTGAACTTTTTTTTTTCAAAATGCAATATTTTTCGAACGAGCGCAGGTATTCGGTATTTCCTTTTTTTCAGACGTGGGAATTCTTGCTCTTTCAATTGATCGAAAAAAAATTAGAAAAATGACTAGATAGTGTCTGTTTTTTTTAAATTTTTGAAAGAGGATTTTCTCAAAAACCCTACATATTTTGAATTTTCTTTTTTTTAAAATAGATAATACTACATATCTCCTGAAATTCGTTCATGATAAACCACTGCATCAGATAGAAAAAAAATTATATAACAAAATTGAATTTTCGAATTTTTTTCTTTTGTAATATCTTGAATCATTTACGAGAAAAAATCAAAAATTAAATTAAAAAATAAAATCTCGGCCTTAAAAATGGTTAAGCCCCATAAAACTGATAGGATGCCTTCTTTATATAAACAGAAACTGTAAACAAATATTGGAAAAAGGGTGGTGCTTTCCAGAAAATCTTCGTTTTTATCATCGAATTTTGAAAACATGATAAGAAGGTTTTCAATGTTTTCCAGTATTTAAAAAAAGTTTCTCCTGAAATAAAAAGGCAACCTATCAGTTTTATGGGGGCTTAACGATTTTTGAGACCGGGAATTTTTTTAATACTATTTTTGATTTTTTTCTCGTGAACGATGAAAAATATCACAAAAGAGCAAGAGGTCTTTTTAGGTAGAACATTTCTAAATGTATAAACTCTTATCTGCATTTTTGCACCTTTCGTTGTTTACGAGAAAAGTTCGAAAATTCGTTGCTTTTTCAAATAATTTTTTTTAGTAACGCATGCACGGAATG
>JAUMHM010000085.1:13143288-13159084 GCA_032362435.1 Melikaiella ostensackeni | reverse complement strand
AGTATTTTCAATGTTTATAAATCGGTTTAAAATCGTAAAACTTGATTTTAATGTCATTTTAATCAAATTTGAAGCAATAAACTACACTTTTCTACCTTATTCCAGTCAAAAGTTACATTTAAACAATGACAAATTATTTAACCTAATAGCAATGAAGTAAATCAATCGTGTAGATCTTAGATTTAAACGAAATAGTTCATGTTACTTAAATAAGGTGTAAATTTGATATACTTTGTCGAAAAAAAATTTAAACAAATGAAAATGGTTTAAACAATTATGCGTAAGTGTCAAAAATACCAGACATTCCAGAATTCTGTCGAGTTTGTTGACCAATTTGCAAAAAACTACATTTTTCTACCTTATTCCAGTCACGATCCCGAAACTTTTGGGTAGTCGAACCTTTTCGAAAATTTGAAATTTCCGGGTACACGAACCGCTTCGAGATTCCGGAATTTTTGGAGCTTTGAAACTACTCGGTCCCGCTCGAGCTCGGCTCGGCTCGAAACTGATCCGAGCCCGACTCAACTCGAAGTGTTAAAAGCTCGACTCGACTCGGGCCGGTCGAGTATAGGGCTTCGAGCTTTTTGCACACCCCTAACGACTTATAAATTTAAGAAATTGTCTGCAATCAATAGATCAAGATTTCGCGAAGCTAGACAGCATTGAGCGAAACTACTTTTTCGCCAAAATATAAATCAGGGATGACCAAACGATAGTTTCCTGACTCGCTTTTTTTCTCCTTCTCCGAGCGCTTCTTGGTGGTTTCTCCTCCATTCTTCTCGCACGCTCGTTCGCTCAGTTCGCACTTTGCTCTTGCGTTGGCCATCCCTGTTATAAATGTACTCAACTCTGGATTGAATTCAACCTGGATTTATGTCCTTCCCTCGGTCCTTCCTAGAATGCCTGCTGTCTTGCATTCGTGAATGAGGGGTCCAAGACGCCGAGAGGATTGCCGCTGCCTTGCATTCGTTGATACGGGGTCGGAGGGGCCGAGAGAGAGGCGCGCGAGCTCAGCGGAGTTACGCAGTCCCCCCTGACTGTTTACATAATAGAAATTCTTAAAAACCAACTCATGGACATCGAGACCATACCCGATACTGGACATAAATCTAGAGTTGAGTGCACCGGATAATCAAGTCGCCACTAATACACTTGTATGCACTTATGAAAAAAAATATGCTGTACAATATTTTTTATTCAGCTGCTTTGAAATTAACAATTTTGGACCTTAAGTTCGGAATCAGCGACCCAAAGAACCCCCTCAGTCAGCATCTTGTCAAAAAAGTCCAAGTATTGTGCACTGTTTGAATTTTGAGTCCACCATTTTGGGTCAGCCCTTTTGAAATTGGCAATTTTTACTTCAAATTCGGATACAGCGATCCAAAAAACCCCTCAGCACATCTTGTCGACTAAAAATGGCACTAAACAAGCATAGAACGACGGAAAAGTGTTGTCAAACTTTAAACGCGTTTTTCTCAAAATTTGATTTTAGCCATTAGACCCCTTTCTGCGGAGCCGGTCACATATGATGTACTTGTTCGCGTCTTTTGACACGTATCAAGTGACCTAATGAGAACCTTTGATGAATTTTCATGATCGATCAATAGCGATTTATAAAATTAAAAATTTTTGTTTACTCTGTTCATATCAGGAAATAGTACATTGTATTACAAGTTGAAAAAACGAAAGTTTTACATCGTCGCTTTTTTAACATGTGGGACACAATATTTTTTCTATGATTTGTTCAAAAAGTGCTAGTTTTTCTATACCTGTTTTTTGTTTAAAAAGGAGGCGATTTGTTGTCGATTGACGTAACAATAACAATGGCAGTTGTCAAACCATGACAATAATATGGCCGTAATAATAAGTTAATAACAATGTTTGGTCAGGAAGGTTAAGAGCGGTGGAATTAGATATAACGCAATAGTTGTGAGTTCACCTTCACTTACTGAAGCAGGCCATAGGGTTCGTTCAGTAGTTCGCACTATATTTACTTTTTTCACTGTGCGTCACTTTTTTCACTGCGTCCGTCTACTTTTTTCACTGTTGCCCGGAAAGATCGACACTGCGCATGCGCCACGTCATCGACAACAAATCGGTCACTTTTTACACAGAACAGGTGGAAAACCTGGCACTTTTGCACGAATTACAGAAAAAATAATTTTTTTCCTGCAATTTTATTATCATATCCAAAAATTTAAAATTAAAACTACGAGTTTCTTTGTTTATTTTGGCGATAAGATGATGAAATTATATATTATTCATTTTAGCGGTATACGCAAAACTATCAGAAATTTCATAAAATTTCTCGTTATTTTTGTAATCTAATATGTAACTTCATAAACTTCAGAATATTTCTAACAGTATATTGTGAACTCTTTAAACTCAAGTTGATAAATTTCTCTTAGAAGTACTTACATAGTTTTATTATGCACTAAATCGGAAATTTTGGGAAAATTTCCGTCACTTTTGTAAAGTAATAACATCGTGAATTTAAGAATATTTCTCACAGTATACGATAGAAATTGTGAATTTCTTAAACACAAGTTAATAAATATTTCATATTTTTGAAACCTTGTATATACAATACCCGCAAATTTTGTTGTTAAAAACTACGTTTTTTTCAATTTTTTAAGTTTCAGCTTTAAGAATGACATTTGGAAATGTTTTCTAGCCCTTGGAAGACGGGAAAGTGTAGCAGTATTGGCAAATAACTGCTAAATCTGCAGTACAAAGGTATACTAAGATGATTATTAATTCATTGACAAAGGTAAAAACTCACTGAATAAAACGTTAGAATGGTCCACATAATGAATAAATAAATTGTAGAACTAAATTTTAAAAAATTACAAAAAAAAATTAAAACATTCGAAAATTTAGTATTAACGTAACCCCCAAAGCCTTTCATTAACTTTTAAAGCCTGTTATAAACATCAAAATGCGTATGTGAATTATTCTTACATTGTTATCCAATTATACTTAGGTATATAACCCGTCAAATTGTTATCATTAATCAAAATTTGTAACAGTATTGAGCAAGTTCTTCAAACTTAGAAAGTAACTGAAAATAAGTTACAACACTGACGAATAGCAATAGATGAGTAACAATTTCAACAAAAGAATTAAGTGGTACTTTTTTGGTCCTTTTCTGATACTTTTATCCTAAAAAAGCTCTGGTGAAACAAAACTCATTTAGAACTTTCTTGCTTCCTCAAGGAGGACAATCAACTAACAAGTTGATTTCTTTACTAATTATTATAATTTTTTGGGTTTTTTTTCAGATTTAATAAACACCACTAACTTTGCAATAAAAAACCTTATCTAGAGTAACAAAGGTGAGAAAAAACTACAGAGCTGATTTATACCTTTATTTTATTAAATTATTTACTCAAATACTGTCAGAATATATTTACAGTCACTGTTTTACCGAATTAAAATCCTGAAGATGACGAGTGCCACCTCATTTCACTTCGAAAAGATTCTGAATATAATAAATATGAAATTAGATAAAAGAATTCGTAGCTCAATAAGCTTCTATTGTAATCCCACTTAATTCCAAGATCGATTTTTTAACCGAAGGTACCGAAAAATTTGCTTTTCCATATACCGAAATTAGTCTATTTTTTAATCCCTCATGATCTAAAACATGACTCCCCAATGGATTTTCTAAAAATATAGTCCCCTTTTTGTTGCCATTCTTTACATTCAAAAATTTGCAAACCGGAGCCGTTTTGGTACCAGAGACTGACTTAGAATAATCAGCTGCTACTTCAGCGCCTTCACGAACTACAAAAATGAATTCCCCATGCAAGGAAAGGAAATCAATCTTCTCGTTGATTGGCTTTCCCTTCACGAATAATTCATAATGACATCCGTGAATGCCAAAAATAGTCTCAATAGTGTTCCTAATTTCTTTGTAAGAAATAACAGCACCAGTTTTTGCATCCGTTAACAATATGGAACCAACGTTGCTCTTCGCTCCATACCTGGGCTCGTATTTCACAAGTTGAACATTAACAAATTTCATAAAAGGATCTACTTTATTATTAGATACTGACTGATTCGAAGAAGTTCCTTTAACAAGAACAAGATTCATATCTACACCTTTAATATTCTGCATCTCCTCTATAATAACCTCAGCTTTTTTGGGAAGCTCAGAGCTGTCCTTCTGAGAAGTTTTTGTCGTATTTTCTATAAACTCCTTATGAGTCACGACAACTTTAGCCAAAGTACTACTCTTATCTTTAATTTGGTAGTAAACAACAGCATCGTCCGAAGGAACAAGTTGAGCCTTCTTCCTCAGCTTCTGCACCCTGTTGATAATTTCTCTGGCCAATCCTTCATTCTGCATTGTCTCATCTGGCGTCACATCCATCAAAATCAAAACGTTACCCTCGCAATGTGCTTCGTAGCGTTTCGAAAGCTGTTCAGCTGCAGGACCAGTGAAGCTAAAACTCAATCTTAAATCCTGTTCCTCTAGCGTGTGCTCTTGAACCACGATTTTCTTCTCCTCCACAAACTTTTGTAACTCTTCGTCCGAGAGTTCTTTTATAGCAGCCATAACGGACTTGAATTCGCCCTTCAACCTCGCCCCAAGATTCTTATGATCAGGTTCTGCCCTTAGAGTCACACCGTATTTTTCCTTATCTGTTGTCACCGTCAAAGTCTTCACATTCAATTCTTCAAGAATGTAAGACTTGAGAGAAACGATGTCGCTGATCACACGCTGATCCTGGTTGATTACCACGATTTCGGGTAGAGGGTACTTGATTGGCATTGTCTTTCTATCCCTGACAATTCTTCCCAATTCAATGACAGTCTGCATGCAGGAAACAGCCTTTTCGATGTCTTGGTTGATGAGCCTGAGGCAAGGATCTGGTATCATCTTGTAGTGAATGCTATCGTTGACGGACTTTGTTTCAGGAAGCAATTTCCTCAAGCGCTGAAACATGAACTCAGTAAGGAATGGGGTAAAGGGCGCGTTTATACGAGCCATTGTGTAGACAATGCAAAAGAGGGTGTTCAAGGCTCGTCTGCAATCCTCGGCGCCATTGTCGCCCTTGATTCGTTTCCTGTTCATCCTCACGTACCAATTGGTCAAGTTGTCAATGAACTTGATCAATCGAGGTACAACGGTGTAAAGCCTATAGGACTTCATCTCTTGCTTCAAGAACTGGAGTAGACTCTGTGTGAAGGAGAGGATCCATCGGTCCATGATACTTTCACAACCGATTATACAATCGCTCGTTAGATTATTCTCTACACTTTGATACTGAAAACTGACATTTTCTGCCTGCTCATACATCTCGATGTGCTGTATCAGGAACCTAAAGGCATTGTACCAAGGGAGGAGAACGTCCTTTATGATGTCTTTCACACCTTCTTCCTTGAATCTCAAGTTCTCCCCTCTCACAACTGGAGAGTTTATTAAATATAGCCTCAAAGCATCAGCGCCATATTTCTTGACGACCTCTAAAGGATCAGGGTAGTTCTTCTTTCGCTTGGACATCTTTTGACCATCAGATGCTAGAATCAACCCATTAGCGATTAGATTTTTGAAAGGTGGTTTGCCAAAGAGTCCTGTGGAAATAACCAGTAGAGTGTAAAACCATCCTCTTGTTTGATCGATTCCCTCGGCGATGAAATCTGCAGGGAAACTCTCTTCAAAATCCTTCACTCTCTCGAAAGGATAGTGCATCTGGGCGTAAGGCATCGAACCCGACTCGAACCAACAATCAAAAACTTCGGGAATTCTTTTCAGAGGAGGTTGTCCAGGTCGCTTGGATGGAATAGTCAAATGATCGATGCTCTCTCGATGAATGTCGGTTATCTTCGTGCCTGATAGATGCTCTAATTCACCAATGCTACCGATGCAGACGACCTCTTTCCCGTCCTCAGAGATCCACAGGGGAATCGGATTACCCCAGTAGCGGTTTCTACTGACGGCCCAGTCTCTGGCGTTCTCGAGCCAGTTTGCGAATCGCTTTTCTTTTACATATTCGGGTACCCAGTAGGTCTCGGAGTAAGTCTCCAGAAGACGGTCTTTTATCTGGGTGACGCGAACGAACCAGGAAGGCACGGCCTTGTAGATCAGGGGAGTATCAGAACGCCAGCAGAAAGGGTAACTGTGTTTAGTTGTTCCACTGTGGACCAACCTTTCCTTTGCTTGCAAGTACTTCATGATTTCCTTGTCAGCAGTCTTCACGTAGAGTCCCTTGAATTCTACAACAGGATCAGTGAAGCATCCGCAGTTATCTACTGGACAGACCATCTCCTGCTCTTTTGTTATAATACCCGCCTCCAAACAACATCGATAATCGTCTTCTCCAAAGAAGGGAGCCTGGTGAACGATTCCAGTACCGGAACCAGCAGTAACGTAGTTATCATTCAATACTCTAAAGGCTCCCTTTTTTCTAAGATCGGTGAAGTAGGGAAAGGGTGGTTCGTACTGTTTACCTTTCAATTGACTGCCTTTTCTCTTGCCTCTAATGGTGTAGAGATCTTTTGACTTGTAAATCAGTTCCAGGCTAGATTCTAAGATTATGTATACTTTTCCAGAAGCTGCATCAACTACTTCTACGTAGTCGTACTCAGCATTGCAGCAGAGAGCGAGGTTGCTTGGTAGAGTCCAGGGAGTTGTTGTCCATGCTAGGATGAAGACGTTTGGTTCGTCGAGAAGAGGAAACGCAACGACTACCGATGGGTCGACGACGTCTTTGTAATTTTGGCCAGACTCAAAGTTGGAAAGAGGTGTGTTGCAGCCCGTTGAATAAGGAACGACCTTCACACCTTGATAGACAAGACCTTTGTTGAAGAGTTCTTTGAATATCCACCAGATGGATTCCATAAACCAGGGATAGAGGGTTTTGTAGTCGTTTTTGAAGTCTATCCATCGACCAATTCTGCCAACGATCTTTTCCCATTCGCCAGCGTAGCGCATAACAATCTTTCTGCACTCCATGTTGTAATTTGCTATCCCCATTTTGGCAACATCGTCTGGACCTTTGATTCCCAAGGCATTGTCTATTTCAAATTCAACTGGGAGTCCATGAGTGTCCCAGCCGAATCTACGCTCTACGTGGAAACCGCTTTGGTGCGCATATCTGGAAAAGAAGAAAAATACTTTGTAATTAATACATAATTGCTTCATTTAGGTTTGAAATTTAGAAGCCTACAAACTTGCAATACACAATTTTCTATCAGTAATTCCATTAATTATTATGTCTTCAAACCGTTTTCATCTAAACAGAGTAAGGAGAAACAGTTGACAATTCTATCATTAAACGAACAGTACAAAATGGAAATTTTAAACGAACAATTATGAATGTGAATCTCAATTAGTGAGTATCAATTGTTTTTCCTTTATCCCTTATATAAAACCTAGACTTATGTCGAGACTTATGTAGTATAATTTAACGAGAAAATTGAGGATCCATCTATTATTTCACAGTTTATTAGCAACGTGGCGGAGATCTGAATACAAGATATTGACTTCTTAGATACATTGAAATCTGATTTAGTGTTCAAAGATTCAGAGTTTATAATATAATAAGAAAGTTTTATAAACGCGACTTTCCGACTACTCAGCCTTAGGAAATCAATAAAGAAATTACAAATTACATTTACTTTCAATTGCTATATCTAACTTACATCCGTTGATGTAAATATTATGCAAGGAAATTAATTCATCAATGTACTTAATCATTTTAAAGATCTGCTTTATAATTAAGATATATGGATTTTATATGTGATGTTCTAAAATAATTATTGAGACTTTGAGATAGGTGCGACTACAAAAATTTACACCGATGTCATATAGTCAATTGCAAAGGTGCTGCAGTGAATTTGAGGCAAACGTAGAAAAATGTCAAATTTTCATAAATCCCAGACTTTATAATTTTTTGAAAAATTCCCTGTTGATCCTAGGAAGCTGGAAACTTTGATGCCGCGAGGAAAGTTACTACGTAGAAGCTAGAAAAATTTGCACCGACGTCATACAGGTAGAATAAATTTCAAAGGTACCGTAGTGAATTTGAGGCAAACATGGGAAAATTTCAAAAAATTTCATAAACCCGAAATTTTTAAATTTTCTAAAAAATTTCCGATTGTTTCTAGGAAGCTGGAAAACTTGAACCCGCCATGAAACTAACTATGCAGAAGCTAACGAAATTTGCATCGATGTCATAAAGTCAATTTCAAACAAATATTTAATGTCTTCATACTTAAATATATTCCAATATTCTTATACAAGACTTCTTGCAAACGGACCTTATTTTTAACGTGCAACTATTGTTTTTGTTGAGAGAAATAAAATAAAACTTTGACATTAAACTTGTAAGAAATATCCTCGGCAAATAATTGAGTTCAACGAGCATTAAGAGCTTCTAAAAAGACACTAAAGGAATGGATGTGTTTTTCCCTCATATCTGAAAGAGACATGGTTAAAATTGAGCGGTTGGGTGCAAGAACAGCCTACTTGTATTTCAGCCCAATGTTGTACAGTCGTAAGACCAATTACGTGACAAGATGCTCACGAGCTATCTGCCGGTAAAACAAAGCGAGGCGCAATGACAGCTGATGAAGAGGTTATGTTTACTGAGTTTACGCTTTTACAACGATAATGTTTGTAATTTTTATTTTATTTGTATGAGACAAAGAAATATTAATCTTTTAATTATATGAGTATTAAAAATCAGCAGTGTGTTTAAATCCAGCGCTTGGCTCTGAGCTTCTAATATAGGTATTATGTACTCAAATTAATATTGTATGTAGAAAATGAATTTGATGTTTTCCACAGATGTTTCGTATTTTACAACGTCATGTTTTTAATATTTGTCTGATAATTATTTTCATTTTCTAATAATTAAACTTTAATGAATACCTATCCAAGAAAAGGGTGCCAGCAATAGAAAATGAAACTGAGTAGTTACATCAAAGTAAGGGGTACATCAAATTTTTTTTTCCATTCTCTAAATTGATAAATATCGCGTCCAAGTACGTAAAGCTATTTTCATTTATTTTCAGATTTGTTTAAGTATGCTCGTGCTACTTTTATTGTTATTGCTCTGATTCTTGTGACTGAAATCTAAATACATTTTAAATTTCTAGACGTAAAATTTTGAAAATATTTTTCAAAGATATTTATAAATAATGTCTATATTAATATTATTGTTATTTTCAGGTGAGGATGAAAATAATCATGCGGCTTTCATTGTTTCTGTGCATATTTTATTATACGCATTATAAAAATATTATGACCAACTTCCTCATATATTCTTTAGAAATCAAATTCATTTACCTGGTCATATTACTTTTTTTTATAAATAGGTCTAACTCTTTCGAAACTGTTTGAAATGATTTTACCACCTTTATACTGACAATATTAGTGTGAACAGGTAAAATGATTTAAATTGTGCTCTTGTTAATATTAATGACCGAATTCAATTCAAATCGGGCAGGCAGTCCGTGCTCAAGACAGAATCATTTGCCACTCAAATATGTTATTTTTCAAAAGGAATAAGATGATACGTATCTTACCCATTTGAAAAAAAATATTTGTTTGACAAAGTCACGAGTATTTGAATTTAAAAAATTGAAAAACCGTACCCGGTTCGTGACGGGTGATACCCTATAACAAAAAAAAAAGAAAAAAATGCCACGATTAAAAATTGGGCGTCATTTTTTCATACTTGTTAATTTTCTTTATACTGCAAACTTCTCAGTGTCGATAACACTCTCGAATACCCGGGTGCTCGGGTATCCGAATTTATGTTCATTACTCGGGTACTGGGGTATTACCCGACGTAGCGGGTACCCACCCGGGGTCCCGAGTATTCGGGTATCGGCAAAATGCCTATTACTATTCAAAGTCAATTTACTCAAAAACCCCAGCGTTTTTTTCTCTAGAATTTTTTCTAGACTTGTCCTACTGTGGAGTTTATTCCATGGTAGTCTGCCTTATGCCCGACATTGGAGAAAAGAAAGAATTTTTTTGCTTAAGAAATTCAAATTCACTTTTTTTTGCCAAAACAACACAAGTACGAAAAAAGTCAAAAGAACAGATTGTTTTCTCTGAAAAATTTTTAGAAAAATGTCTCTTGACACTTTTTTCTGTCTAGCGTTATTTTCGAGATTTTTAAGAAAATATGTGTAAAATCCTTTAGGATTTTTTTTCTTAAGAATACAATTTTACGGTGCGATGAAAAACCAGAAACGATGTAATTTATCAGTTTTAACAACGTTTTGGTGGAAGAATAATAAAGTGAGTTTTAAAAGATAAAGAGTATCGATTATTTCAAAAATACCGACTTCGAAGGAAAAATTTTGATGTAAAATTTGTTGGAACTCTTGAATTACGTTCTTCTTTATTTTCTGTGACACCAGTAAGTTAAATTGTTGACAAAAAAATTGTTAAGAGTTTTAAACGTATTTTAGCAAAAATTTCAAAAATTACGTTAGATAGAAAAAAGTTTCAAGAGATATTTTTCTATGATTTTTTTAGAGAAACAATTCTGTTCTTTTGATTTTTCTTCGTATCTTGTGTTGTTTTTCGCGTTTACTTATCTCTGTCATTTTCATTAAATATTATTAAATATATTTCCTACTATTTGGATTTAAAAAAACATTTAATTAAGCCGCCTGGACATTTGTTTTTGTTAGCTTAGCACCTGTCGGCAAAGAAGATTGTTTTCTTCGTAAAGAAGCAAAGTACAATATGTAATCTGTAGATTTGTAGTGATTGATTCTGTTGATATTTTTCACGTTTTCTATCAAAAGTAATATTAATAAAAAATCAAGAAGTAATAAGAATGGAGGAGGGACGAAAGAGATGAGAATTTCTAAAAAGTAAATATTAAAAAAAAGAGAAAGAAACGAGGTGAGCGCGTCTGTGAATTTTCCGGAATATTCAATAAATAAGAATACTTTTTTTTTATTTCAGTCGAACTGATTTTGGATTGGTACGTCTGGTTAAAATCCTTAGTCGAGGACAAATATTGAGCTCAGACAAAAATAATCATGTACCTTCTATTTTCGAAACAGGTTTTTAATTTTACATGTAAATAAAATGTAATACAAATAGAGTGCAGAGAATTTTTAATGATTTAAAAAGTTTCGAAAGAGTTATGCCTATTTATAAAAAAAGTAATATGGTTAGGTAAATGGATATGATTTCTAATGAATAAATGAGAAAATTGGTCTTAACATTTTTAGAATGCGTATAATAAAATATGCACAAGCAATGAAAACATCATGATTATTTTCATCGCCACCTGAAAATAACAATTATATTAATATAGACATTATTTTTAAATATCCTTGAAAAATATTTCCAAAATTTTACGACTGGAAATTTAAAATGCATTTAGATTTTAGTCACAAGAATCAGAGCAATAACAATAAGAGTTTCTTCATAAAATATTAATTTGAGTACATAATACCTATAATAGAAGTTCAGAGCCAAGTGCTGGATTTTAACACATTGCTGATTTTTAATACTCATCAAATTAAAAGACTAGTATTTCTTTGTCTTATGCAAATAAAATAAGTTATAAATATTACCGTTACAAAAGCGCAAACGATCGTACAACATTCTGCTAAAATACAAGTAGGTTGTTCTTGCACTCAACCGCTCAATTAAATATTCATCAATCGAGCAAAAACTTTCACCATATTTAACTTTTCTGAAAAGGATTGAAATGCATTAAATTTTCGATTGAAAATTTCAATCCTTTTGAATATAAGCCTCCTGACAGGGTAATCGCGTACGATTCTTGGTCTGATATAAATTTCATTCTAAATTCATCCTACCTTTAATAAGTTACATCTCCTTTTCTCTATCTCTTATCTCAAATTTAGATTGATGTACCATTCGAAAAATGAAATTGCGGAATATAAAGATAAGAATCAAAAAAGACTTTCTCGTCTACACTATCGATCTCGGCTAGTTCTTCATTTATTATTTCTCAGTTTGTATCAATTCATGTTTATTCATTTTTTTTTTAGACATATCGTAACTATTCACAGCTTCAGTATTTACAATCAACCAAGTTTTAGCAAACGTAAACATGATTATTCAGAAAACACTTACACTCAAACCCCGGTTTAGAGACCGTGACGGGGGTACCCTCAATAGCTTTCGTTTCTAAATCGGGGTTCTCCAAACCATAAACAATCAGGGACCTGTGAATCATTTCCTAATATTACGTAATCTCCGAACGTGAGCTCGAACCTGAGTATACACGCACTGCGCCTTTATCTATACGCTGCTGGCATTTCACGCTTGGTTAAACACCGTCTCTCGCCCCGCGAGCTAAGAAACTGCGAGGGCCAGCAGTCGACCAGCAGTTCTAGGAATCATTAAACCGGGGGTTTCTAAACCGGGGTTTGAGTGTATTTCCATTTTCTATACCGAGCTAACAAATGAGCATCAATATTGTTTTGTTTTTTTTTTATCAAATGTCTTACAGTGTCGATATTATGCAAGAAAATGAGTTCATCTATGTATTTGATATTTGTAATGTTCTGCCTAAAAATTGCGACATCTACGTGGGAACCAAAAACAAGAATCAATCTAAAGTTGAAAATGCAATGTCAAAAGAAGTTGATGCGCTAAATGAAAAAGTTTTGCACACAGCAACAATAGCGGTAAAACACAAAAAACAACTATGTATTGATATTAAGCAATTTCTTTCGTATTGGGTAAAAAAAAATTCGCTTTTACGAAAATTTAAGTCAAAAAGTTTTTTTTTAATTTATTCAAAGAATTAAAAATAAGTATTAGAGGTTTAAAAATAAATAACTCAAAAATAGAGTAATCTTCAAATTTGACAATAGGAAAGCGCGACTTCAGGAAAATATTTTAATAACTTATGCGCTGTTCTGGAAGAGACTGCCAATTTTACGATGAGGCTGATTAAAGTAAAGAAGAATTATGGAACTTGGAATGAAAGCAGTCAGTTTTGGACAGGTGCGGTTGGTCTAATTGTAAATGGCGAAGTCGATATCGTAACATCTTGGTGTTTTATCAACTCAGAAACATTTCGTGTTGTCGACTTCACTACAGATCTAATACAATTGGAATTTTTCCTCTACATCAAGAAACCGGCAACTGAAATATCAGTTTCGTGGTTTGGATACTTCGAGGTATACTTAAAGATATTTTTTCGAAATTATTCGTCTATATTCTATAACTACCTCTACAGAAATCCCTGAACCATTATCCGTAAAGATATTTTACTTTGTCACATTATCAACTCGTTGTATACGATGCCTGCTTGACAACAAGTCACTACAAGTAATGCATATCTTGTATTTACAAATTTGGAAGAATTTTGGAAAGTTGGATCCCATAAGTTAGCGATTTTTAACCGTAACGAATATTACGAGTTTTCGCAAGTGTGTGTACGGCGTATCTAAGACGATCATGTATCTCTATACTACGTAATTTTCCAAAAATATTTTCTCATATGGTGCAGAACATTCACCATCGAAGGCAGCGAGTCAGTTTCTGATGCGAAAGACTGAACTTCCCAATACTCTAGAAAAGGCTATGAATATGGTAAACTTAATTACTGCTACTTCTTTTATTTATATTATATCGTGTTTAACCCCTGAAGATAAATTAATTGCTCCAGATTTGTCACGACAATGTAGCTCTTTTTTCAAATGAGTTTTTTCAATCCCTCTTGTCCAAAGAAGTAAAAAGTGTGCCCTTTGGTAAAAGTTTATACTGGGAGTACCATCGCTATGCTATGGCTTTACGTAAAAATAGCCAATACAGAAAAGCGATAAACTACTTTAGTAAGTATTAACTTTCTTTTTTATGATAAACTAGCATCTAGTGATTACCAGATTAAGAAGAAGAAACCGAAATTAACGTGTTTCAGATTATTCCGTAATGCTACTTTAGTTTTGTCCAGCGTTGCCATTGCTATTGATTTATCGGGAGATCTGCCGACTTTTAAGACTGGCTACTGATATACTGATTTTCCTTGAAATTTTCTGATTTTTTGTTCAGCGCTGGGGCAAACTTCAGATTTTCCATTATAGCCAAGTGTAACTTGTAATCTTGAAACTTGTCAAATGATCCAATCTTTCTCCAAGTGAAACTTCGTGAAGCGGAACTCACCAATGAGAAGATTTCTAAAATGGCAAGTTAAATTCTGATTAGGGTTGATATTCTTTAAACGTCAAAGGCCTTTAAAAAGGCATAAGTAACCTGACGTTATTATTGGTTCATAACTTTAATTTCATTGCATGCGTGTTTGCAATTGAAAAAACGCTTTATTTCATGTAATTTTGCTTTTATATATTGAAATTATATTATTAACAATATTTTAATTATTTAAATAATGATACATCAATTTTTATAAATCTCCTGATTTTTTGTCAAGTCTCCCGATAAAAAGCTCACGCCTTTTTGTTTAGGCCGTTGGCAACGCTGGTTTTGTCTCACCTAGAAAATAGCATAATTTACGTTCATTTTTCACGTAAAGGCAACTATGTCGTTCATCAATATTGTACAATAGCAAGACCTATCGTAGTCAAGTGTCCCGAAGAAAATAATCTGACACAGAGAAAAATATTTGAGAAAACAATTACTATGGGAGCAGCAAAACGGTTTGGTAGCTATAGAAGCCAAATTTTTTTGATATTCCAACAAAATCTCGGTTTTAGATGAGTTAAAAATTTGTGTCGGTTCAACAAAACGTTTGTTGAAAGAACCATATATTTTTGTTGGGGCAAAAGAAAAAATTTGTTGATTCTATAGCGACCACCTCGTTTTGTTGTCTGAAGAAGAATTTTCTGTTGTCAATGTAAAGTGGAAACGAGTGTTTCAAATATATTTTGCTTCGTACTGGACACTCGTAACATTTTTATTTTATATAACAAATAGTGTCTTTGAGGTTAAAAAATACTTCACTTTACACATTTTGGTATTAAAAAAAAATGTATTACCATTTTCCTCAGTGCGAACTTGTAGTTGCGTTTCTGCTCACTTTGAATTGTGTGTGTACTAAAAACAGTGAATGTACATAGGTGCAATGTACCAGTTTCAAAATATAAATTTTGTATAGACAATAGTTTTTAATAGCCGATCACTTTATTTTATTTTAAAATTACTGTAATTGCCTTTCGAATGAATGGAAAAAAATAATCTACGTGAGTATAACAAATCAGTATAATATATCTCTCAAAAATGTTATTGAATTTTTACACCTATAAGGGATCATTCATAAATTACGTGAGGAGTTTTCCTATTGTTTAAATAAAGATGAGGATATAATTTCAGTGAAGAGAAAAAGAATATAACGATATAAACAAAAGAAAAACGCGTCACGTAATTTATGGAATGATCCCTAACGTGAGAAATACATTAAGGTAGTACTTCCCTCAGGCGATTTTCTTAAGAAATCGCTGAAATTGGAACATAATGTAAAGAAATATGTCTTCGATCATCTCCCGAAGTTTCAAGCCTTTCTGTTCTTAGTTTCTGAGATTTTCGATGACAAAGTCGAGCACTTTTACATGCAAAGTATAGGAAATCAGCTGGGGAATGTCTCTAAATCTCACGTATAAAACGAACCGCTCTTACGACCGAGACAAAAAACTGATCCTTTGAAGTTCATACCAAAAGGAAGCTACTGTCAAAATTTCGATTGATCCCACACAAGAAACGCAAACTAAAGTCAATGACCTTTTAAAAATTTGGAAAGATTAACAATACATTAATGCAATTATGGCGGCCTCCCTAAAAGCAAATAATTCTAATCCTTCTAGATGCTACGGACTCAGA
>JAUMHM010000085.1:13114952-13136411 GCA_032362435.1 Melikaiella ostensackeni | reverse complement strand
GGGGTGATTTTCCGCCCCCCACGAGACATTATAAGGGGAAGGGATGTGACCTACATTATTTCTCTGACCAGTTACAGGGGTGCCATCCAGCGCCCGCATGACGTTGGAAAGGGGTAGGGATGTGGCCTACATTATTTCTCTGACCAGTTACAGGGGTGCCATCCAGCCCCCACATGACGTTGGAAAGGGGTAGGTATGTGACCTACATTATTTCTGCGACCAACCACAGGGGAGATTTTTAAGCTACTTTCAGAATATTTTTAAATGATACTTGAATCATTTTTTTTAATTTGCAGCGAATCTGTTCTTATAGGAAAAAAATGAAAAAAACACGAGTACGCGAACGCAGGGCAGCAGCTTTTATAGTAAGTCGCTTCAACCACTAGACCACAGCGAATGACAGTATAAAGAAAATTAGAGCCGGTAGTGATTCGGCTAAAAGTCATTCTTGCTTTATGTATATTTTATTTTTTCTTTCAATAATATGCAGCTGAACTCAAAGAATGTGTGAAAAATGCTAGTTATCCCAAAATTCGGGACGACTAGCCAAAAGCGCAAGATTTGCTAGTCGTCCCGAATTTCGGTATGACAAGCCATTTCGTTTTTATGTACTTGTATACGTCATTAACGACACTGTACAATATATAAAGCTTTTTTTCAAATACTGTCTACTTTTGAAGCAGTGGCGTAACTACTTTACAACGAAAGTATGCTTTTATTAGGATATAAACTCCATTTGATTATTTCATATACAGGTATATCATTTATATGGCGTCCTACATGAACGTTTTGCTTAGTATAACGTGAAATTATGTACAAATTGTTAAATATGATATTAAGAACCGAACATAAACTTCGATTCATTTTCGAAAAATTGCCTACATCATAAAGAAATTTATAATATAATTTCAAAATATAAATGTCAATACCATCTCAAACGATGTAAAATGAAACATTTCAAGTAAGCAAAATGTCTCTTTATTAATGACATTTTTGTCCTTGAAATAAAAAAGTATGCTTTCATTGGGATAAACTTCATTTGATTCTTTAATATCTATCATTTATATTGCGTCCTATATAAACATTTTTCTTAGTGTAACGTGAAATTATGCACATATTGTGAAATATAATATTAAGAACCTAGCATAAACTTCGATGGATTTTCGAAAAATTGCCTATATTATAAAGAAATTTACAAAATATTTATAATTTAACAATATGAAAATGCAAATGTTATTTAAAATGATGCCAAAAAAACATTTTAAATAAGAAACGTATCTCTTTATTAATGATATTTCTGACCTTACAACAAAAAAGATTTGATTATTTATTATATATAATTTATATTGCATCCTATGAAAAAAATTTTCCTTAATATAACGTGGAATTATGTACATATTGTCAAATATAATATTAATAACTTATAATATACTTCGATTGACTTATATCGAAAAATTGCCTGTTAAATTGACAAATGACATGTTGCTATAAAAAGATGATTTCTTATAGAAATGTTTCTTGTTTGCAGAGTTCTTAAATTTTTTCAAGTTTCAATTTTTTCACATACCTGGAGGTCAAGAAAGTCTTCCCAATATTTAGCGGATTTTTATCAATCATTTTCTAAGAGATTATTCCTATTTAATCCACCCCTGTTTTCGGAAAAAAATTCTTAACAAATTTGTAAATAAGGAAAGAATTTTTTCGTGTACTTGAAAACACTAGGAAAAAAAATCGCCAAAATCTAGGAATATAAACTGAAAATACAGCGAGTTTTAGAAATTTTTATTTTGGTATTTAATGAAATTATGTTCATAACATGTTGTTTAAACATTTTTTTGAGTATGTGTAGACTTCTTTAGCATAGAAATACAGTTGGTCGACTCCTGGGTCTTGTCGATTTTTTGTCGAGGCACGTTGTGCCGCACATGGTTGAACTCACGTACACGGTGTACTACCAGCTCCATGCTACGGACACTCTCAAACATATCATTTGCATACTTTCTATCTGTGATGTATCTGGATATTCGAAACAGCGACCTCATGCCAGCGGTAGAGCAACTAATTTTTCCTTGACTTTCCCTGGCGTCTCGTTCCCCTCATTTAACCACAAGGTACTCGCTGCATTGTCGCCTCTATACCTATCTTCCCTCTACGCCCCTATTATATACGTTTTTGGTCCGTAGCAAGAACGTATATAATAAGGACAGGAAACTGGATTGGAGGGGTTAGAGTACCAGTGGCTGAAATGACGGCGCCTGTGGGGCCACTTCATCCTTGCGTAGTTTATACTGCGCATGTGGAGAAAGAGACAGCCTAATGCGCAGCACGAGAATATTTCGAGAATATTTCCGGTTGTCAAATTCTTTCGACAATTTTCATAGTCTATGTCCAGTTTTGAATTTGTGACGACCGCGGCGGCGGCGCTGAGGTGATGAGATAATGAGATTTTGCATTGGAGCACGTTGGAGGGAGAGAAGATGGCAATGTCTGTGGATGTGTAAATCGCGTGGTAACATAAGTTCTCGCCATTCTTTTTTTCCTCGTAACGGTCTTGTTGATTCCGCGTTTTTGAGCCGCGTGACTAACCCGGGAATCGGAATGGAGATTCATTTTTCCACGAAATGTGAAATACAATAAGATTCACTCGGTGTCAAGAGTTCGGCGAGGGAATCGGCGCAGGGCCGAACATGCGGCGACGATTTCCGAGAGAAAGTATTAGGTTTCCGCGGCGTATTTCGGCAAAAATTCGTCAGTGAAAACAGTGCCAATGATTGCGAATATATGGCGGCGAGAGTACTTTTGCTCAGCATCTTGTTTACGGAATTGCTAAAGCCCGCTTGCTGTGCAGGTTCGTCTTCCAAAATTGATACCTACTTCGTTTGT
The DNA here is from genome assembly GCA_032362435.1 of Melikaiella ostensackeni. Taxonomy (NCBI): domain Eukaryota; kingdom Metazoa; phylum Arthropoda; class Insecta; order Hymenoptera; family Cynipidae; genus Melikaiella; species Melikaiella ostensackeni. The sequence goes on along the minus strand of JAUMHM010000085.1, from coordinate 13,133,528 downwards.
TTATACTCGCGAAAGTCGCATGGTATCGTACTGTGGCCACAGGCTACACGATCATCGACCCATAGACCATAGAAAAAAATGTCACTGATCTCGCCTATTTCCTGAATCGTAATTCATTGAATGAAAAATATACTTGATTTTAGCGATAGTTTCATCCCTGAATGGCTAATAATTAGTTTCTTGTGTGGAATAGATTTTTCTCTAGTAAATGCAAGGAAAGGAATGAGAGTCCCGCTATTTTTCAACAATAAAACACCACTATGATTATTTCTCGCGAGTTCTTGGAATTTTTTTTACCGCCTAGTAGAACATTTCCGGGGAAAGAGCTCATGTGGTTTATATTTTATAAGTGAATTATCATAGATTTTGGTTATTTTGAGTTTTAATTTTTTTATTTTCTAGTCGATTTAATAATTTAATTTTCGTTTTTTTTTGCGATATTGGGAATAGCAGAGTGGTTTTAGATATTATTTGCTTGCTTTATAAGCAAAGTTTAAGTTAGTGATTATTTAGCATTGCAAGGTTGTGGAGCAAGTGTTCTTCACAGGTGGTTTATTTCGAACGATCGCTCCTGAATTAGAAAAACTACCTAATTGTGTGAAACTAAAACCAAAATACTTCGAATACTTAGCATCGTTTTTTATTAACAAAAGCTTACAATTTAGACCATTTTTGTTCACTTTAGTTATGTAATATTTAGTTGTGATATTTTAAATCTTCAGTAACTCGATTATTATTTTACTTTTGTTAACAAAGCTTTCATTAATATATTTATTTCCAATATTTATTTTATATACCGTGATGTTTAATAAATTTGATAAGATATAAAATTATTTTAGATCATTCTAAGGGATTTTATATACGTAATTTCAAAAGTTTCCTAAATATTATTCAAGCCATTTTGAAAGGTTTCTAAAAATTTAATAGATTTTGAAAGATTTTAAAAGTTTACACACTATTTTGAAAGACTTTGAACTAATTAAAAACATTTCCAATTATATTTTTACGAAAATTGGACAAATTTCGCAAAATTTTAATAGATTTCGACAGGTTTCAATATATTTTTTAAGTAATCATACTTTTTTACATATATTTTTAACGTTTCAGTTTGGAATTGATACGCATAAATCTTGAACACATAAAATTTCCAATTTTATCATTCATTTCTGAATCCTTTGTAAAAAAAAATAATAATTAATAAAAATCTTCATTTTTGAATTATTATGATTTAAAATTTGGAACGTTAGAGTTGTCGATCGTCCATGCGTCGGTATTTAATTTGAAATTCGAAAGATTTTTGAACTAATTTAAATTTTAAACAATTCTTTTATTTGAAAGGCTCAAATTTTGGAAGCTACCGATTTTCAGCCGATCTGAAATTCAATCATATTTAGTCGTGATATTTTAAAGCGTCAATAACAAGATTATTATCTTACTTTTGTAAACAAAGCTTTCATTCATATATTTATTTCCAATATTCATTTTATATACCGTGATGTTTTATAAATTTGGTAAGATTTAAAATTATTTTACATCATTTTAAGGGATTTTATATAATTTCAAAAGTTTCCTCCATATTATTCAAGGCATTTTGAAAGGTTTCTGAAAATTTCAATAGATTTTTTAAGATTTTAAAAGCTTACACACTATTTTAAAAGACTTTGAACTAATTAAAAACGTTTCCAATTATATTTTTACGAAAATTTGACAAATTTCGTAAAATTTGAATAGAGTTCGACAGGTTCCAATATATTTTTGATTCATAAATAAAAATTCTTAATTTTTGAATTATTATGATTTGAAATTTGGAACGTTGGAGTTGTCGATCTTCTATACATCAGAATTTAATTTGAAATTCAAAAGATTTTTGAACTAATTTAAATTTTAAATAATTCTTTAATTTGAAAGGCTCAAATTTTGGAAGCTACCGACTTTCAACAGATGTGAAACTCAATCATATTTTAATTTTAAATTGAAAGCAGTTTAGAATGAAGTCAGACTTTAAATTAATAACTTCAAGGCAGTCAATGCAAATATGTTAGAATATATCTAATATGAAAACACTAAATAATTCGATAATTTCAATGACTCAGATTTTCTTAGGAATTTGAAAGCCAAAACAAGGTTTCACTAATGATTTTCAATAACTTTCAATTTTAAATTACTTTTCATATAAATAATCAATTTTCAAGGCGTTCAAGTTTAAACTACATTTTGGAAGTTTGGTAAACTAAAAATTTTTGAAAGTGGATTTTCAGTGTACCGAAATTTACAGTCGCTTTCAATATTGAAGCGTCCGAATTTTGTGCTCTTGTGATATTTAATGCGTCTGAAATAGAACCTATTTTAATTTGAAAGCAATTTATTTTCATGGAATCCTAATTTTAAATCATTACAAAATTAGATTACCCCAAAGTTTTCTAGCTTCCGAACTTTGTTCAAACTAATTATTTTATAAATTGATAACACCATTCAATACCTTACATTTAAATTAATTTCTATTCTGTTTAATAATAGGAATCAAAGATGTTGGCAGTGGAGTAAACGGACGAGATGCACCGAAACAAGATAGCTTGGAGCCCGGCCCATTGCGAAATTTGGACCTCTCATTGCAAATCGAACCTAAGGAAGATGTGATTTTAGGAAAAAAAGGCATTACGTTTAGTTGCAACGTGAATCCCAATCAAGACATAACTTGGTTGCACAACGGGGTAGAAGCACCACCCTGTGGAATCTCTCGTTGCACTTTGCTTCGTAATGGCGCTCTTCATTTTTATAAGGTACAATTTTTCTATCATCTTCCTCAAACAACATATCTTATGTACCAATAATTTCATTCTTTTTGTCTCACTATTATATTTTTTCCAAAGAAAAAAAATCTAGAAGTCACTCCAAAACGCAAGGGCTGGAACAACAGTTCAAAAATCCCAGTAAAAGATGAATATCGATGCGTGGTGCGCACCAGTTTCGGGGGATACTTACGATCGTCGCCAGTTGCTGTACGACTTGCTAGTGAGTCTTCCCGAAAAATTAATTAATCCAACCAATAAGCCTAATATTTAAAAGAACTTATCCTGTTTTTATGATTCTTAGACTTATCATCCAATCTAAATTAAATTTCAGAGCTCTCTCGTACGTTCAAGCAGCAACCAAAAGATGTAAAAGTATATGAAGGGGAAGTTGCAAGGCTCTCTTGTTTAGTCGACAGTGTGCCCTTCCCTCCAAAAATTACTTGGGAGCATAACTCAAATCCTTTATCGTTTGACCAAGACAGCAACAAGTAAGATATATGCATTTTTCGTATTCGAGAATCTCAAATGGGAAGTTTTATCAAATTAATCTCTTTTTTCAGATATACTTTCATGCCACCAGGCGTTCTGTACATTAGCGCAACGAAAATATCTGACGCTGGTTCTTACAGGTTGAAATTTGATAATAGATTTAATGCTTTCACGATGATTCATTATAGTAAAAGGGAGATGTTTCGGGTTTCAATCGTGTGCAAAACTACGAATCTTACCGATTTTTCGTGAACATTGCAGTTCACTTCTTCAGGAGTAACTGGAAACTGAAGCCCCAGGTTATGTTTTTCTTTCATATACTCTCTGTGATGCCTGTAATAAATAGTCTATGTCGTAAATAGTGTATTATACGAGCTTTTGTTCAGCGACGCCGGACCTTATCAGGATAATATGTGGTAATAAAAATAAAACCATGAAGCCTACGGAACAAATATTTTTTGATAATAAACGTTACATAATAAGATAACCGATAAAGATGTTAATAGATATCGAGGTACGTACGGAGTGAAAACAGAGATTTAAAAATGATATTGTGGTTAAGAAGTGATAAAAATTATTGGAAGTTAAATCAAAAAGACATTATAGTCATTATATGCAAGTAAGATAATCCACTCTTGGACATGCAGTACATTATATGTGTAAAAAATAAATTATTTTATGGGCAGCACTCCTCTTCACCATGTCTGCATGTCCAGGAGTGAGGTTAGGCACACATGCTTTCATGAACCTGCTCAAGTCTGTCTTGAGTCGTGTCGTGTCTAGTGTTCTAATTAATATAAAAAGCGGTAAGCAATCAATTATGTATGACGCTACGAATTTATTACTTATTAGTAGTTATAATAAGACTAGATATACACACTAAGAATATACATATACATCACTATGATATACATCACTAAGAAAGTCAGTATCAGAGCGTTTGTTAATGGAGTTACTGTGTTCAACAATCAGGAACATTTCTTTAAAAGTACGTTTTCTATCATTATTTTCAGTTCTTAATATCTTAACATCAGAAAAATCGAAGCTACGGTCGAGAATGTGAGAATGAAAACCAAGAACTAGACCTCTCGAATCTTTCTCATAAACATGTTTATGTTCCCTAAGTCTATTTTTAAAATACTGTTCTGTTTGTCCAATGCACACACAGTTACATTTGCAAGGAATTATATAAATGATGTGAGTTCTAAATTTAATAGGTACAATATCTATATTTTTTGTAAAACAGTGGAATGGCTCCTTCTCATATTTGAAAACGATTAAAATGTTAAATTCTTTGGAAGTCCTTTTGTGAAACCTCGCGAGTACATTTACGAAAGGAAGAACAACGAGTTTCCTTAAGTCGAGTTTTTAAGTTGCTCCTTGAGTCGCAGTTGATAAAGGCAGATTCTTATTGCTTAAAACTATTAACCTTTTACTAAAATATTTTTAAATGAAATTCAATCGGTAACCATTCATTTTTGAGAATATTCACAACAATTTGCAGATTCTGTATTTGAAATTTAATATCAGAAAGTTTAACAGCCCTATCAACAAAACTGGTAATTACAGAGATCTTATCTTTCATTGCGATTTTCCAGTTAAAATTGTCATACCTCCCTAACCATGTTAGTTTCCGGTGCCATTTGGTAATGATACTATTATTATCTTTGTAAATGGTGACGATGATCCCAGAAGTTCTAAATTATTTAAAAATCCAAGATGGCGCTTGATTATATATTCCAAATATAGCTTATTTCTGTAGTTTTCAATGAAATATCTTAAAACGTTGCTAGAAAAAGAAGTTTTCTTCTAGAAATCATCCTATGATCCCAGAAGTCCAAAGTTTTCAAATCTTTAGTGATTTCCAAATTCTGTTTGGAATAATACAGCTTGAAACAAAACTGAAAAATTGAATTTTGTTGAAAAAATTTGCGCTTGAAAGCGGCAAGGAGCAGCAAGCCATTGCATCGCTGCAATGACCCCGGAATGGCTTGCCTCTCGTTGCCGCTCGCAGTCGCAAAAAAATGCTCCATCTCAATTAAAAAGAAACAACGACAACAAAAACCTTTTCCGGAAAAATCTCTTTGTATATTTACAGATTATTGCCTCCAGATGAGGTGTTCATAATATGACATCGAACAATTCACCCGTGTAGATGTAATGTGGTCCAAATAAACATCGGAGCCATTTCAAACTCCTCAAGTGGCGTGTCCGAATAAGTTCCAATTTGCATTACAAATTCGATGGGACAAAATGCACACATCTAATTGTCCCTTTATAAAAAAAAAATTGTTGGCACTCGATTCTAAATTTGTTTCCTTTACAAAGAACAAATATACCGAATTTCATACTTTCTTAACAATTTGTGCCAAATTTAGCTCTACCACTGCCACTAATATGCAAAAAACGAGCTTCCAGTATAGAAATAAACTTTTTCCAATATTTCCGTCTGCTTATAAAAGTAATATTTTGTGCTCAACTCTCTGTGCAAATCTGAAACCGATAAAAAAGAAAAAATCGTAACCTGCTGTATCATATTTTGAAAAATATGAGATCTGCAGCTAAGCGGTTTCAATTTTCCGTGCACCTGTTGACGTCTATATCGACGCTCGTCAGACCTGATAGTATTTTCCTCTCACTTTTAGTGGAAACCAATAGCGTTTCATCACAAGGGGTTGTTTTAGTAGCACTTGCAATACACTCTTAAAGTTCTCCACTCTCTCTCCTTCATGTATGTACTTTATAGTATATAGTTGTATATAAGCTCACTCTCGTGCATTTTACGAGAATACTCTAATGATAATGGACCAACGTGGATAATTTTCAGTGAGCCACCTTGAGAAAAGTGTGCTCTTCCGGTATTTGCTCCTCGGTGCGAAAAATTTGCGCGGTTTTCGACGCTCGTTAGCCAGTCGAGTTTCCGTGAGCGGAAACTTTCGCCTGGGAGATTTCCTGCTTTTTTCTCTCCATTTGTCTGTACCATCCCACGTACATATCCTCCACTGTGTGTTTCCCTCTTTTCATTTTTGCATTCCCTCGCACCCTCAATCCACCCCCATCCCCAACTATATTCTCTTTTTCTTTCTCCAGCTCCAGCTCCAGTACTTGTTTCAGAATCGATTCGAAACAACGGCAGTACTGAGTGCTTTACGAGTTGCGTGTCCCATTGAAAGTGGCCATAGTGACAAAGAGAGGATGGGAAGAGTTGAAGAAAGAACATAGAAGAGGAAGAGAGAAGACAAAGGAAAAAGAAAAGAAAAAGAGAAATTGAGTGGATACAACCCGAATAGTTGCCAGGATATAGGCTCCTGGGATTCAGAGAGAACCTCTAAACTCTAAAGTGAAGCATCTAAAATTGAGCACGTTCTATTCTAAAGTGAACCAATAATTGTAGAATCAAACGAACTCATCTATAAGTGAACTTCCATCTTAATTGCATGAAGCGCCTCTTTTAAAGAGATTAATATGTAGTACCCCATTAGTGTACTGCCAGCGACACAGTAGTCCCATTGCATTTCAGAGCAAAATATCCAACAGAAGAATTAAACTAGACACAATTCCGAGAAAGCTGAAAGAAGAAAGAACTTTCTATTTCCAACAGATGGTGAATATGACCCTTCAAAATTACCCGATTTTTTTCAAAAAGAGGCTGAAAATCAAATTCTGTAGTTCGTATCCTCGACCATTTCTGGATAATGGAGGTTACGATCGTATACGAAAATAGCCTTCAACTTAGACGTATATCATCCGATTTTTTTGTCTACTAGCATAAGATGTTTACCCAAGTAGCTGCACATTATGTATAAATTTCATGGAAGAATAATTGATTGCTCTTGAAATATCGGCAATTCAACACGGTAACGTACGCATAACTTCCGTTACCGTGTTAAATTGCCGATGTCTCAAGAGCAATTAATTATTTTTCCATGAAATTTATACATAATGTGCAGCTACTTGGGTAAGCATAATGCTAGTAGACACAAAAATTGGATGATATGTGTCTAAATTGAAGGCTATTTTCGTGTACGATCGTAACCTCCGTTATCCAGGAATGGCCGATCTGTACTAAAAAAGAAACGATGACCTAGCCCCAATATGACGTGAGTTATGGCCTATCAAAGTTAAGCACTTTTGACCTATTTTTCAGAGCAAATTACTCGTGTTCGGTTTTTTGAAAATACTTCCTTTAAAAAAAACACATATTTTCGCAAAATAAGTTTCAAGTTTTTACGATGTGTTCCATCTCTCGACATTAAGTAATTTATCAGTCAATCATTCAAATAATTAGTTAATTAATGAATTTATTCATCCATTTCTTCACTGAATGATTACGTACTTCATTTGTTTATTTATTCTTTTATTATCAACTTTTAACAATAATTGTTTTGTCTGCAATGATTAGTTCATCAATTTTTTGAATTTTAAGCATGAAATAATAAAATGTTTTTAAAATAATCCTTTCAATAACATTTTTATAAATGATGAATAAACAATGTAAAAACAGTCAATTTTTAATTTTTCCATTAATCACTTTCGACAACAGGTATTCTGGAAGTAAGTTTCACAAAGAGAATACATAAAATATGCACCAAATCGATAGTATAGAGAGTATTATTTAAACACTGGTTGAACCATTAATTGTTTTTTAACGCAAAATTAAAAAAATGTGTATATTTTTTATGATTTACAGATACATATATGCCACAGAAATGCTCAAATACGGTCGCAAGTACATTTTCCAGTACATACAGAGCAAAATTGATCAACTAATCATCGCAGACAGAATAATTATTGTTAGTTGATGATGATAAACGAATCAATAAACAAATCCATTACGTAGTTATTCAATGAATAAATAAATAAATTAATCATTAACTCATTATTTGAAAGATTCACTGAAAAATTACTTAATATCAGGAGATGGAGTGCATCGTAAAAACTTGGAAATTGTTTTGCAAAAAAATGGGTTTTCATGAAAGGTCATAACTCTTGATCGACGAAGGCTAGAAGATTTTTTTTTAGATTCATGCATAATTTTCTGTGCTTCAACTTGTGATGTGGTGTCATTAACGTAGTTTCACCCACATACGAAGTATTTTGAAAAAAACTGAACTCGAATAATTTGCCTTGAAAAATAGGTCAAAAGTGGTCAAATTTGGGAGGCCATAACTCATGACATATTGGGGCTAGGTCATTGTTTATTTTTTTAGATTACTTGGAATTGCATCTGCTTTCAGTAATATCCAGAATATTTTTTCGCAAAATTAATAGTTCCAAGGTACGACAACAAACTTCAGAATTTGATTTTTCAACCTATATTTGAAAAAAAAAAATCGGGTTACTTTGAAGGGTCCATAAGTTGGTAGAAAGTCTTTTTTTTGTTAGCATTTTCAGAATTGTGTCTAGTTTAATTTTTCTGTTGAATATTTAGCTTTTAAATGCAATCAGGCAGGTCTATCTATGCAAATACGATTTCTGGAACTTTTTTCAAAAATTTGCAAAATTTTTCAGCAAGACCCCTCAATAAACCGTTTTAGCAAAAAAAAAACGCGCTCTACCTACTCAAAACGGTAAGAAGATCTTTTTTCGTACGAGATGCCCGGACTATAGTGAGAAAAAAATACAATCATTTTTGTTAAAAAAAATTACACTAAAATTCTTTAATGAAGAGAAGTGTCTGCCTTAATTTTCAAAAAAGGTTCTCAATTATTTCTAAATTAACAGGTACATATAACGAAAACATCGCCATTTTTTCAATTCCATCTTCTAGCTTCTTTCAAATAGTGCTAACATTTTAGCGATTGTCTACATTTGGTTGAGCGACATTAATTGATGATAATTTTTTATTTCACACATGTTTTTTAGTGTTGACGACTAGGTGCAAATAATCGACTTATTGAATTAATTTTTGTCGATCTACTGGTCTAAATTTTCTCTAAAAGGCTTGATAAAGGGCCTACTTGAGACATTATCGATATTTCCTGAACATAATATTTATAATTGAAATTGTTTTACACACTTATTCAACTGATCAAGAAAAAATATAATCATTTTCATTTTATGTTTATTACGTGAATCCAGCAGTAGAGAATAGAACGCTAAATTTTATTTTGAACCAAAAAGATTTTTCCCCACTATGTGAGTACATTTCATTATAATAAGTATTAATTTTAAGTTTATAAATAAAAAAAATAAAAAAATAAAGTACAATTAGACTTATTTTGTACGAAAGAAGAGATTCGAGGCAAGTTTCTAATTTTGTACCAGAAGTTTATTTTTAATAAGAAAATTCGTTGATCTGAACGAGAGCTGCGACGACCGATAAGGTCGGCAAAATTTCAAACTTTAATTAAATAAGAGCATTCGCACTTGAAGGTGAAGAAGCTTATTAGCGCCAAGACGATTTTATCACAATGTAAAGTTTCGTAAAACACGAAAACTTGAACTATCCCATCCTCTTGAATATTGGATTTAAAGTTGGGTTTTCGAAGCTCAATAGCCCTTAGAAAACTTTTTATGGCGCACAGAAAACGAAAAATGTAAATTAGTTTTATTACTTCACTCACTCTTGCTTCAGATACTTCTTAATGAATAAGAAGTATCTGAAGTATTTTTGTGACAATAATTATATTAATTATTAATAATCAATGTCAATAAAAGTTTGCTTTTTCTCTGATAATATTTGAATCAGAGAAGGCAATCGTAGATACATATTTTATATGTATCTATCTATTTTGATGATTTTCTTCATGTGAGAATTATAGATTAAGATATGATTGATAGTTTCAAGGTCCTAGGATAGAACTCCTGACGCGAAATTTATAATATTATTTTATAAAGCCTTCGGAGCAATATTTGAGTTTGAAATTATATAATTTGATAAATTCATAGCAATTTAAAGTCTTCAAATTTTAAAGGAAGGAGTCACATTTGCAAACTTTAAAAATAAATTGATCTGCAATTTCCAAGAGTGAACGATCAAAACTCATTATAAACTTATTAGTTTTTGCAACATAAATTTGCACTCTTTTAAAATGTCCAAAAACTGAGTTTTCGCATTTTTGACATCAATCATCTAAAAAATTCGACGTGATTTCTTTTTCGGATTCGGATTCCAGCGACCAAAAATCTATGGGAATTCATAGATACCTTAATATAAACCATGCATGTACACGAACCTTGTACAACTAATAGTTACTGTATGTTAAACTTTGGACTCTCATCACCTTTGAAATATGGGCCTGAATGAAAATAGCTGAAGCTCGAATACAAATCCTAGAGTTTTCAATTTTTTTTTCACTGAATTTTTTACTTTTATCATACATTAATGTAATATTAAAAAAAAATCTCCCATGTATTAGATTCTTATGCTTGTTCTTGACCTTGCTAAGGGTTGTTATTGGGTGTTAATAAGGATTGTTATTGTCCGTTTCTAAGGGCTGTTTTTAACAGTTTTTTTGGGTTTTTTAGTAGCTGTTGTTTGAAGTTGTTATTTGCCGTTATCAGGAGTTGTTATTGACCGTTGCTAAGGGTTCTTATTGGCGGTTTCTATAGGTTATTATTGGTCGTTGTTAAAGGTTGTTATTAGCCGTTTGCTGGGGGTAGCCATTGACCGTCGTTAAGAGTTTTATTAGCGGTTTCTAGGGGCTGTTATTGGACGTTTCTGAAGGATGCTACTTGCCGCTGCTAAAGGTTATTATTGGCTGTTGCTAACAGTAATTTTTAACCGCTACTTGGGGTTGTTATTAGGTGTTGCTATGGGTTTTTATTGGCGGTTTCTAGAGCTTGTGTTATTGGTCACTGCTAAAGGTTGTTATTAGACGTTGCAGGGGGTTGTTATTATCCGTTGTTAAGGCGTCATATTGGCGGTTTCTAGGACGTTATTGACCGTTTCTAGAGGATGTTATTTGCCGTTCCTAAAAGTTGTCATTAGCTGTTGCAAAGGGTTCTTATTGTCCATTTGTAAAGGTCGTTTTTAATTGTTTCTTGGGGTTGTTATTAGCTGTTTTAGGGGTTATTATTAGCTGCTGTAAAGGGTTGTTAATGACCGTCGATAAGGGTTTTCATTGGCTGTTTTTAGAGGTTGTTATTGGTCGTCGATAAAGTTTGATCTTACTCGTTGCTAGGGGTTGTTATTGACCATTACGAAGGATTATAATTAGCCTTTCATTGGGGTTGTTATTGACAAAGTTGTTGAGGATTGTAATTGGTGATTTGTGGGGATTGTTTTTTGCTGTTTCTTTGGGATTTATTTAACTGTTGCTGAGGGTTGTTATTAGCCGTTTCTAAGAGTTGTTTTTAACCGTTTATAGAGAATGTTATTGTACGTTGCCAAGGATTGTTATTGGCTCGTTTCTATGGGCTGTTACTGGCCCTTGCTAGTGATTTTTATTGACCTTTGCTAGGGGTTTTTATTGATCGTTAGATTTCGATTGATCGTTGTTAGGGTTTGTTATTGAACGTTGCTAAGGGTTGTTATTCCGATGCTAAGGGTTTTTATATTTTAACGGTTTTGGGGGTTGTTATCGAACTTTTCTAAGGAATGTTATTGACTGTTGCTATGAGGTGTTATTAACCGTTGCTAGTATTTATAATTGACCGCAGCTAAGTGTTGTTATTTACCATCGCCGAGGGTTCCTATTTACCTTTTTTTATTATATTTGAAACGAATTATTTCAATACCTTACGAAACCCTTCCTTGACAGAGTTTGTCGATCTTCTTTGCTCCCCTAAAAATCTTGTGTTTGAAAAGTCTTTCCACCATTCTTTTACACAAATTCTGTTGTTTCATTCAGAACGAAACAAATTCCAGTCAAGCAATATTTGAATTCGTAAAAATGTTAGAATAAGAAACTTTAAAAATTCAGCAGTTTGAAACTAAAACCGCCTTTGAAATTGTACTGTTTAAAATTTGATGTGAAAATTTTTAGTAATTTCAAGTTGAACATGTAAGAAAAATCCGAAATTAAGAACTTTGCAGTTTCAAATTTAAGCGTTAAATCTAAATAATTTTCGGAAAAAATATAGAATTTTAGTTTTAAAGTAAGACATTATAATTGAAATACAAAGTGAATTTTGACTAGTTTCAAAACGTTTCATTCTAATTAAAAATGTTTATACTCCCTTTTTTTCTTTCCTATTCTAAATTACCAAAAGGGACTTCTACCTTTTGCACGCCAACGTGCGAAAATGTTTCATAAGTTACAACACCGGTCGTAATTCGCAGAAGTACAAGAGTAATTACAATCGTAACAACATAGCCCATCCTGTAACATCTGTCACGAATCATGAATTGCATCTGGCCCCTGTGCGAGTGGTATAAACAAACATGCACGTGATTTTAATGAATACGTGATTTTATGTGGAATAATTGTGCGTGCACACAATCGTATTTCCAAACGGTCTTTCGGTACGCGGTACACGAATTACATAGTTAACAGCCAATTATTCTGAAAATGAGCCACAGTTCCAAAGTCCACTACGGCAGGATTATATAGTTCGATGATCAAAAAGATGACGAGTGGGGGATGCAAAATTACAAGCAATCGGCATTTCGTGGCTTTATGATGAAATTTGAGGCTAGCAACATCACGGTCAAATCCATTTTCTCTATTATCGTAGGTTAAATTGCATTACGATTCAATCAAATCAGTAAGTTTTTCTCGAAGCGCGAGATTCGAAGAAAAAAGCTTAATAACGAAAAAGGTAAAAGGAACAAGGACAGAAGTCGTCTGCTGCTCCTCGTATTTCCCAAAGGGTATTAAAGCTCCACTGCATTGCTTCCGATTACATTAACGTTTCAGCGATGATTAAACCTCTAAAAGAGTAATCAGGTTCTCCAATCGTACATTTGAGTTTTCCTCGGTAGTGTCGATTCAAATGGGAATGTTAACAAGTTTTTTTTGAGAAAATTTCGTTTTAAGTACGGAAAAAGAGAATTCGTTTGCTTTTGATGTTCAATGGCAAATTAAACCTCGTTCAAGAGGATAATCAAGTTATTGAAGCGACTTTTAAATCTAGTTGATATTTTAGAATTTATCATTTTACCACTACATAAGCAACGTCCATCAATGACGTCATGTTTTTTTGAGTAACTTTTACACCCTTCTTCCCCTCTGTCACGCAGAGTCAGACAAGGCAAATCCCCTTTCCCTTTTGAAAATGTCATGTGACGATTCGAAGCCCCCCCCCCCCCTATTTCAATTTATCTCAAGCAGTTGTTTTAAACAGAAAAATTGGACTGAGATTACATTTTAATTGAGTAAAGAGCAATTTAAAATGAATTTTTATTCAACAACCTTAGTTTTCTTATTAAAGACCATTGCCAGATTTCAGGCTTAACGAAAACAATGCAGTTAGAAAAATTTCTCTCGCGGTTTCGCGCGGATAATGATTTTAAACATCTAACAAGGAGATGATTAGAGTTGGCATTTTTTTTTAATCTCATAAATTCCCTACTGAGAGTCCATTGGGTGACTATTAATTTGTCAAAATATTTTTATATCTACTGATACGTTTATTCATTAAATCCTCATGTAATATTATGTAAATATAAAATTTTCCAGAAAAAAGCGAGTTTTGAAAAAAAATTGAATTTTCATTTTTTTTTAAACTCAATTTTCAACAGTTGTATTTTCTAAAGTTGAATCTTCAACAATTAAAAATTCAACAGCTGAAATTTCAATTTTCTTTCATTTTCAACAGTTGAAAACTCAAATTTAAATATTCTCCATTTTTCATTTTTTTAAATTAAATGTACATTTTCTTCAATTTTCAACACTTGAAACTTCTGTTTTGTTCCAAAATTCGCTTTCTTCTTGAATTTTCAACTGTTCAAAATTTAAAAAAAAATGAAAATTTAATTTTCAGCAGTTGAATCTGCGCTTTTTTCTTGAATTTTTAACTGTTGAAAATTTTAAAAAATTGTACATTGCAGAAAATTGGAATTTCAGCATTTAAATTCTCAACTTTTAAAATTTGGAGAAAACTGGTGATTCTGAAAAATGAAAATTTAATTTTCAACAGTTGAGAATCCAAATATTGAAATTTCAACTGTTGAAGTTGAAAACTGAAGAAACTTGAAAATTAAATTTTAAACAGTTGAGTTTTCTAAGGTTTAATTTTCAACTGCTAAAAATTCAATTTTCTTCCATTTTTATTCAAAATTCGATTTTTTCTTGAATTCTCAACTGCTGGGAAGTGAAGAAAATTTAGAATTGGATTCTCAACAGATGAATTCACAATTTCCTTCAATTTTCAAAAATTGCAAATTCAACTGTAGAAAATCCATGACAAAAGCGAATTTTGAAAGAAAATTGAATTTTCAGCTGTTCAAAATTCAATTTTTCTTAATTTTCAACAGTTGAAAATTCCACTGTTGAAAATTCAATTTTATTTAAACATTTGCTTTTTTCTTGAATTCTTAACTGTTGAAAATTTGAAAAAGCGAAATTTTTATTAAAAAGAAGTGTTGAAAATGTCACATTTACATTATTTCACATGCGAATTTAACAAATAAACATTTCAATCCATACAATTTTTTTTTGAAAAAGTCGATTTTTCCGAAAACGGGGCGCCATAGGCAAAAAATGTTTTGGCAAATTAATAATAATCATCCAATGGACTTTTATTAAGGAATTTATAAGAATAAAAACAATATCCCAACTCTGCTCATCTCCTTGTAAATTTAGAGTAAATGTTTTTCTTGATAACATCATAATTCCAACTGTGACATCACGAAGTATGAAATCCCCTCCCCTCCCTATCATGCTCTGTACCGTTCTATGGAACCCCTTCCCCCGGCAAAAGAGCGGGACGTGATTTATGCACGACGCCCATAGACACACAAATAATTTTATGTTTTTTTTTAATATTTAAAAAAACTTTGGATATATTATATTATATTATATAATAATAATTATTATTATTATATTATATATATTATATAAACTATATATATTATATATAATGTAATATAAAATATTTTACCAGAAATATAATCCCAAAAGGATTTAGAAAATTATTTGTTTCAGAGAACGATATAAAATTTCAAAAAATTAAATTTCAATAGCTAAAAATGCTTTTACAAAAATAAAAAAATGTCAAGTTCTTATATTTTTATAAAACCTTTGTCAAAATTTTTGAAAGTATCTTTCGCCTTATATGTTTTCTGATGAAACATTGTACCCAGGAAAAAATTAGGAAGCTTAGTAGTATGGATTTTTCTCATCTTGGAAAGTAATTTAGCCTATCGCAAATGTAAATAATTTTCGCCTTATGATAACAAACAAAAAATTTCATTATATTTTATCACATACAGGACTTAGGACCATAAAATTAGGAGTTTGCTATAATTCTAAAGTACAAAAATTGCTTTACTGGGAAATTCAAATAGGACTTTGAAAAAGATTAGGGGCTCTTTGATTTCGCATAAATATTGTAGCGCTACGGGAAACCTGGCCTTTTGTCCTAAACTTATAATTGAGGGGAAGCATCCTCAAAGGATATATCTGAAATTTTACAAACATTATGCATTATATACACTTTAAAGTATAAACTGAACAGTTTGAAAAAGAATGATATGTTTTATAGTTCTATCCGAAAAATATTACTGAGAAATATTCAACTAACAAATGTTTTTACCAAGAAGATATTATTTTCTCAGATTGCCCTATTACTTTAAGAAAAATTTGGATCAGTATCATAGAATTTGAATGTATATTACCTGAAATTGTAAACTGATAAAATTGTTTCAATTTTTAAATCAGAGCACCTTAATTTCGCTCAGAGGAAAAGTTGTATTGAAACAAAAATATTGTCCTGTTGTCTCTTTTGTTTTGAACCACGTGAATATCTTTTCGACACAAAAAATTTGTTGCAAGATTAGGCGGAGTTTGTCGCAAAAGGATATTGTTTGCAGCAACAGGAAATAAGCTGTGAATTCGATCTGTTTGTTGTTAAATTTGATTTGTTTGGATGTTTCCACTTTGCATTTATGTGCTCATCTCTTATTTACGTATGGTGCTCATTTTGATGAGCACTTTCCTTTCTCCTTATAGTTAATTAGAAAGTATATTTGCTTCGTCATGGAGGTTATCTGCCACCCACCATAGAAATACAAAAATATAAATATGTACCTGTAGTTCAATTAATTCGTCTCGAATTGAGGAGTCATTTTTATGCTCAAATCAACTTTGAAATATGACGGTAAATCAGATTTATCAAAGATGATAAATGAACATAAGGTCCTCACTCTTCAATCAAATGTATTAATATTATAGGTCAATCGATTCATCTACAGTCAAGGTATCATTTAAATTGTTGCATCAACATCAACATCTCAACATCAGCGTTAAGACATTGGGGGTGAAAATAATCCGTCCAAAATTTATCAATTTATCTGCAACCGCCTTCAAGTTATCGTGTTAACAAGAAAGTGCAACACTTCTGCACATCCGCGCATCCACACGTCTGAACATTCGCGCATCTGCACATCCGCACCTCCGGATATATGTACCTCCGCAGGTACACACATCTGCACATCCGCACACCTGCACATCAACACGCCTGCAAATCCGTCCATCCGTACATCCGCCCATCCACGCATCTGCACACCTACACATCTGCGCATTTGCACGTCCGCACACCTGCACATCCACACATCTGGACATCCACGCATCCGAATATCCGAAAGTCAGCACACCTTCACATCCGCCGTCCGCGCCTCCACACATCCACACACCCGCACCTTCGCACATATACACACCTGAACATCCACACATCCGCCCAACGAACCACCGCACGTCCACGCATCCACACATCCGCACATCTGCACTTCTGCACATTTGCACATCCGAACATCCGCATATTTGCACGTCTGCACACCTGCACATATGCACCTCCACACATATGCGCATCCACTCACTTGCACACCCGCACACCCGTCCACCCGCATATTCGCACATCAACACACCTGCACACCCGCACATCTACAAATCCACACATTCACAAATCCATGCATCCATAAAACCAGCACACACGCATGCATCCGGAAAATTGCTTGGAACAATGTATTAGAAATTTTTTAATCAGGAGATGTGTTGAATTAAACGAACTGTTCTGAATAAAACTTTCTGAACATTACCCAAAAAACTTCCTGGACGATTAATAAATAAATTTAACTGATAGTACGTCCAGGAATCCCATAAATTTTCATTTCCATTGAAGCAATATTAGATAAATGAATTATGTAGAGTGTGCATGGATAATACCATGGGATAGCATCTTCAAGAGTGCGTCTGAAGTGCGCGGTACTGCGGCTGTAGAAGAAGAAGCTGGAGATGCTTGTTGGGATGATGAAATCCACGTGACTGTCAACGAGAAAAAGCAAGCGTACTCGAGAATGTCAAATATTAAACGTCTTAATGATGAGGAAAGGACTAGATTAAAAAATGACTATAGGGATGAAAACAGAAAAGCCAAGATACTAGTCGATAAAATCAAAGCGAAAGAAGATGAGAAAATGTAAAATGATTTTGAAAGAAACAAGAAATTATGTTGGGAATGGGTTAGGAAAATTAGGAAAGGAAGTACTACACTGTAAAAAATTTTTCGAAAAAATTTCCAAAATTCGTGTGCCAGCTAATAATCCTAACTTTCGGAAATTTTTCCTAACGCATAAATACGGTAGGAAAAATTTCCGAATGTTGGGACTTTTAGGTGGTGCACGATTCTCGGAAATTTTTCCTGATACGTAATTATGGTAGGAAAAATTTTCGAATGTTAGGGTTATTAGTTGGCCTATGATTTTCGAAAATTTTTCCTAGTACGTGGTAAGAAAAATTTCCGAACGTTAGGGTTTCAAGCTAGACCATTATTTCCGAAAAATTTCTGAAATATTCGGAAACTTCCAAACTTTTCAGAAATTTTACGCATATTCTGGGAAAAATGATTGATTTTTCTCGGCAAAATATTTTGCCTACCGCTTTCGAAATATTTACTACTATTTCGTGTACAAAATTGCCGAAATTTTTTATAGTGTATCACTGAGATAGTCGGAATTAAGAATGCTGATGGTGATATACCACCTTGATCAAAAAGTTGCCGAAAGACCTGAATTTCATGCAAAAAAGGGATCGCGTTGATGTCGCAAAAGACATGCTTTCCAAGATCGACTTCGACCCATCATTCATCAAACGGATAATTACTGGTGACGAGATGTGGATTTATGAGTATGACACGCACTCCAGACATCAAGCGAGTGAATGGCGTTCACCCAATGAGCCGCGACCGAAAA
>JAUMHM010000085.1:13098815-13114852 GCA_032362435.1 Melikaiella ostensackeni | reverse complement strand
CACAGGCATCGCAGAGAGTATATATAATAACAACATAACCTGAAGCTTCAGTTTCAGGTTAGCCCTGAAGAAGTGAATTGCAATGTTCATAAAACGTCGGCAAGATTCGCAGTTTTGCACACGATTGAAACCCGAAACATCTCCTTTTTACTAGGTTGAAATTTGTTTTTAAAACAGCAATTTTATTTTTAACGCAGTAATTAATCAATATGTTTTTTTTTTCAGATGTATCGCTGCCAACTATTATTTGAACAAAACTACGACAAGCAATGAAGCAGAATTAACTGTTGTCTCAAAATTAAATAACGAAAATTCCATTTCTTCACTACTGCCTCAACCATCCTACAAACACGTGTTGACTAAAAAATCCAGTTTGCGACTCGTGTGTGCTGTTTCCGGCTATCCACCTTCAGTGATAACGTGGTCTTTCATTTCTCGAAATCCAGTTAACAAAACACGACCAGTTTTTCTTCTCAATTCGACTACCGGCATAAGTGTTCTCTCCTTGGAAAATGTCGGGCCTTCGAATTCTGGATGCTACATATGCTCTGCCAAAAATTCGTACAATGGTAGCATGGAATATCAGAACATAACTGTGGAAGTTCTTATCCCACCAACATTTTTGAAAAAGCCAACAAGTCAAGTTTGTCCAAACGGAAGAACAGCGAGGTTCGAATGCCAAGCTCAGGGATATCCTCAACCACGTATTTATTGGCTGAAAGATGCTAAGAATATCACTGTTAATGGTAAGGATTTAAAGACAATCTTTGCAGTAAAATGGAAAATATATTGGTGTTGTTACGTGAGAAATGTTTCCAGGGCGACGAACGATTTATGAGAAAGACTTGAACAAAGTCGAACTCGCAATTTCCGCTACGGTTCCGACTGATTCTGGAGTTTATCAATGCGTGGCGATGAGCGAAGCTGGGGAAATTTGGGCCGCTGGTCGGCTTCAAGTAAATATTTCACGTAACAGTCCCGATGCACCGACCGCTTTAAAATGCCACGCTTTGTCTCCACAGAGGATTTATATTTCCTGGGAACCACCGAAGTATCTGCCAAGTACTAATATTACAGCATATACCGTCCATTACAGTCCCATTGGTAAGAAAAAGTATATACTTACAATTTGTACAATTACAATTTGATGTGAAGTAGCCTCTCCCATAAGGTATACGATATTTTTTAGAAGACCTGTATGAGAAATGTGCGATTTTGTTATGCACTGAAGATTGAATCGCAAGATAACAGAAATATGCGTTTATTTAATAGGTGATTGAGAGGCTGAGTTGGATAGTGTCATATCAATACGTAGTTAGGGATGTCGCCATCTGGCGGTGCTACTGATGCTAGTATATTTTTACCCTCTGACGTCATTTTTATTTCTTACGAAGGGAGCGAAATGACGAACTGCTCATGCAACCGCCAGTTTTTTCCATTTCTTTGAAATCGCTCATTTTGCGTTCGCTTTACATCATGCAAAGTTGCACTTTTCATACAAATTTTGTAAAAAAGGTGTTATGTATTGGGGAAGAAAACATCCACCGCACCAAAAGGGGCGCTGCGACGCCATAACAAACATTGCCGCTATGAGCATAGAGAATTACATACAGTTGATATGGAGTAGTGGCAATACTCAAAAAATAAAGTGTTGCTAAGTTGAGAAAGTGTTATTTCTTTATCACAGCAATACACTTTGAATTTTTCTTCCACTTATTTGCTAAAGCGGACGATCATTAAAGTTAGACGCTACGTTTTTGTGTGTATTTTACTATGCTCATGGCGGCCACATTGGTTGATTTTGATTAGTTCGCGCAGGGGCTGATAGTATCGCATAACATGTTTAAATGCCCAATAACATCATAAATAATTTAGAGTTGTTGCTGATACAAGACGTGAGAACCAGTCGGTTATATCAAATGTCTGCATTCAAACTCGATTGTTGTTAGCCGGCTGTACTTAGGCAGGTTTTTTTTGCAGTTTCTCTCCTATAGCATTGATTTTTTCTTTTTCAAACGTAGAAGGAGGAAAGGAAGAAGTTTCTCCGCCTGAACTTGGAAACGTAACATCCGTGGAAGTAACAAAACTACTCGAACCATTCACGAATTATTCCTTTTACGTGCGTTTATACAATAATCATGGGGCCAGCGACCAATCAACTGCAATCACGTGTTCTACCGGTCCAAGTGGTACGAGAGGAAACCATTTCTAACTCTTTTTTTGGTAGTTCATTCTAATTTACATATTTAAATTTGAATTTTCCACAGTTCCAAAATCAGCTCCAAAGATAAATTTGAACGTGATCAGTAGTTCGAAACTAAACGTAACCTGGATGCCCCTAACTAAGAGGCAAGCGCAGGGTGTAATTGTGGAGTATAAATTACAGTGGAGGCTTCATGAACATCCTTCATCGTGGATTCTCTATCTTTCCCCAACTGTCGAGAATTACATTCTCACTGGTACTTTGCATTTCTTTACTTTATATGTTAACCACTGTTTTTAATTTTAATTAGTACTAGACTCAGCTTTGTTAAATTTTTTAGATTTGACGCCCGAAGTTCAATACGACGTTAGAGTCTTGGCGAGAACAGAACAAGGATGGCCTACCATCAGCGAAAGCCAATTGCCTTGGGCAACTATAACGATGCCCCCTTCTGAAACTGGTCAATTCACAATAAAAAATATCATTGACGTGTCGCTTACGAATATTAATGTTTCGGTTGTTTCTGTAAGTTCACTTTTAATTCCTTCCATTTTAAAGTTGATAATTCTGAAATGCGTCAATCAAATAAAAAATATTTGTCTCATGTATTTTAGATGAAATGGGCTGTCAACGAAAAGTCCAATCAAAACCTCGGGCATGAATATCACGCGTGGCAAGTCTACTCTGAAAACCAGAAGGGAGAGAAGCTGGAAACGAAATTGTTACCTAAAAATGTTACTGAATATTTATTTACTAATTTAGGTGCGTAATTAGAAAATTAAAAATTGAAGTATTTAAAATTTTTATGAATTTTGAACATTTAATTTTTATTGCAGAGGCGAATATTTCGTATACAGTAGGACTGTGTATGATAACACTAAACGAGGCTACGAATTGCTTAAATAAGCGTATGGAATCTGTGGGTCGCTCCCTTAGTAAGTTCTCATCACTATTACATTTTACTTTCTTTTTTGTTTGAATGGTACTTATTAAATATTCGCGGATGCAGGCAGCATTCCCACCGCCTTGGAGGCTATTCCGGTATCGGCTAATTCGATAAACTTGACTTGGAGTATAGCGGATACCTATCATGACAATGTTTTCGAAATCTGTTACCATGCTGTGCACATTATGAAGGACACCTCGAACTGTGTGTTTGCGTACGTATAAAATTATTTCATATATGATTTAATACACTTCCAAAATGGATACTTCCAAATAGGAAGAGCAGCACCAGTGAAATTTTTATTTCTTTACTATTTATAAGCGGTAGTGTATAATATTAGTTTTGTTTTTTATAATACATATAAATTCTTCAAAACAGCTTTATCGGAAAAAAGTCATGTCTACAATTTGATTACTTTTCAGTAATGGCACTATGGCTACCATCGAGGAATTGAAACCCTTCACGTTGTACCAATTCAAAATTAGAGTTTTACCCGACGAACCGAATGAAAATAACGATTTCAGTCAGGCAATAGAGTGTTACACGAGTGAAGATAGTGAGTACCTTCAGAACCTTAATATCCGAGATTTTACTAAGTAAAGAAACTAATCTGAAATATGTTTCTCAGTCCCTGGAAAGGTCGAAGACGTTCACTGGTTTCTGGGAAATAGCACCGTGATACGACTAGCATGGAAAGAACCAACGAGAATAAACGGCATAATTCAAAAATACTTCATTGTCTATACGATGGATCTCTCAAATTCGGATTTGTGGGAGAACGTCACCGTTCCGGGTAACAAAACTACGATTAACCTTCCAGGTTTGGTTTCGGGAAGGCGGTACTTTGTAATGGTGCAAGCCGCTACAAAAGCCGGAAATGGAAAACCGTCGGATCCTATAATCATCGTTACGGGTGGCAGCCCTTCTAAAAATCCTACTTTATCCGGCGAGCAAAAACCATCGCCGAATGTCAAGCCGGATCAAAGTCTCGGTAAGAAATATATTCTAATAAAAAATATATCTATTTATGGTTCAGTAAAATTTCTCTTGAAAATTATGTTATATCAGGAGTAATTCTCGGCTTGAGCATAAGTATCGTTTGCATCGGAGTCTGCTTGTGTAGCATGTACTGCAGAAGAAGATGGGAAACCTCGAGGTCTTTACGGGACACTCCGCAGCCATTAAAGAGTCGCGGTTTGGTGAGAAATGGAAACGGCTGTTGCATTGATCGTTCTTCGACTTCCGTTAGTCAACACGTGCCCCACAATCCAGTAAATGAGATTGAACTCTCAATTCTCTGTCCCCCAACTACTAATCCTCATGTCGATAGTAAGGTAAGTCTTATAGGCACAACAAATTTTATATTTAAGTATGGGACAGCCATCTAGGATTTTAGGGGTTATAATCTGAAGTTGTTAAAAAACCATACACGATCATTTAACAGAATATTCGGCACTTCGAAGGTTTTTCTGTAGAAAAATAGCACTCTCTTCAACTACTTTAGTTTACACACTTTTTCCATAAGTTCACATGACACGAAACGACATTGATTATAAGCTTCAAGTGACGGACAGATGTAGAGCGAACTGCATATGCGCTCTAACAACGAGTTAATATGTGTATATTTCTGTTTAACATCTTAGATAGTAAAATCAAATATATATTTTCACTTAAGCTTAACGTCTCATCAAGAAACGCCTTAATATTTGTATGCTAGGTGGTACTATCTAATTCTTTAACATCTATATTTCAACGTCCATTTTTCTCCGTGAAGACATCAAAAATGGTTCTTAAGGCCTATAAATAAATGAAACGATAATTGCAGGGTTCCCAGCCCAATGGAGTTGTCGAGTCAGGTGCGAAGGAGCCTTTACTAAATCCATGGCACTCGAACGGCGACAGTAAAGACCTCCCAGTAAGGGAAAATCCGCAGGTAACCATTCCGAATCTAAATTTTTTTTAAATGTAACTTCCCAATCGCGCCGTCAACTACTAACAAAATTAATTTGTTTAGTACAAAGCGAGAGGTAGCAGTACTTCGAGCAAGCAGCAGGAGCAAGACTTGAATGACACGCAACTAACGACGGTCAATTGTACTTTACGTAGCAGCACTAGCAGTCTAAACAATAACGGAGGCTTGGAAAGCATAGCTTCTTCGGAGAAGATTGTTTCCAGTTTCCTTCCGGTCCTCGAACCGAATGGCTGAAGGCAAAGGAAATGCAGGTTCTGTGTGGTTAGAAGCAAAGACAGTGTCTCCTGGTAAGATCAGCAATCTGTGATGCCGCTGTAAATCAATGCGAACCCTCTTTGGTACAAGTCTGGTTCATGCTGTAAAAACAAATAGATCTTACGGGATTAGAATTTAGGCAAGCAACAAAAACAAATGTTTTAGCAGATGGAAATCGCAGTGAATCGCGCATCGTCCAGCATTTAGTCTCTACCATTGCTACAAAAAATCGGTGCCTAACGTTCAAGGGACGGCATCAACCGTGTAAATAACACTTGATGTTCATAGCCGTTCTCCTTTTCACGGCAAAGTATTTTCTTTAATTAAGGACTACCACATCATTCTGTCCATACACAACGTTAACGGAATTAGTTTTCGTCGGCTGATCTACTCAGCTTCATATAAAAATTTGGTATCATGACAGAATCAAATTTCGGGAAAGGAATATCTGTAAATAACTTCGTTCAGAAATGATTCCGTTCCGTATTCCACAAAAGAGCGGAAAGAAGAGGCGGGGGGAGGGGGGTAGATAAAGCTTATTCCGGATTTTAGGCGAAACGCAAGTTCAGGTGCGTTGGATTCGCTGTAGGTTAAATCTTATCGATTTCCATTTCTCCGATCAACACAGTCATTCCATAATCTACCCTTACGCGAAACAAAGGAACTGCATTATTATATAGTTGAAATCCAATCTATTGTCGAATCTTAAGAATCGACTTATTAGCATAAGGGAACGAGCACAGATTTTCATTTTATATAGGGAAAAGAGCCTCGAAAGCAAAGGATCTAATTTAAAGTTCTAACCGAATTTTTAATTTCTTCATTTAGTTTTCAATACTTTGCATTATATAAGCTTTCAATCAAAGTTACCACAAATATCTTTCCACCCTCTGTTCTTAATCAGGGTGTCTGCTTTAAATTTTTTAATTATTAAATTAGGGTGGCTGCTGGACCGAGAAACTAGAGAATGGCAGTGGATTTATTTTTTGATTTATTGGAAAATGTTAGCTTAAAAAAATATTCTAATTATTCAGTTCAAAACTTTTCAAATTTAAGTGTACAATTTTTAGTGCTTGTTTCCGGAATTGTTAAGTCCACAATTGTTAAAAGTATGTCGGCATTTGAAATTTTACCATTTTTGAATTTTCATTTTAAAATATTGCTTGAATTTTTTAATTTTAATGACCGAGAATTTTTTTACATTTAGTGGCCACTCTGTAGTTTTAATACAGTCTTTGATATTTTTTTATTAACTGCTTTCAAGAGTAGATAACTTACAAGTTTTCACTTTTCTTTTACCTTATGTACCTTTGCAAAAGACAGCCTGATTAATTCTTTCGTGTGCTCTTTAAATGAAACAAACCAGGTTCTCACAGAAATGAATACCTTCAATTTCAATTCCATTGTTCAGAAACATTCTATACCATGGCTTTGTGTGGTGGATTAAAAATTCCAATTCTTTTTTGAACCAAAACAAATTGAGGACAAATCTCAGAACAAAATACTAGGATGGTTCATGTAAGCAAAACAATAAATCAAAGAAAAAATGGATATTACAAAAAAGAACTTATTTTAAAAGTGCTTTGAAATCAAATAATTCTCGAGTCCATCCAGAGCCATGGTTTTTTTTAACATTCTTTGGTCCATTAGTTGATTATTCATAGTACCTAAAACACAGTATAAAAAGAAAATACCAGATAGACATACTAGACTGGTGCATGTTACCATGACATAGAAAAACTCAACTCAGTACCTGATAGACTAAGTTATATTGTTTAGAGTGAGATGTAGGCATGTCAGTGTTATTACTGTACCACCATTAACTACTGTTATTTATTACTTCACATATTCGGCAACATATTATTCACCATTGAATTCTGCAATAACTTAATGACTGCAAGCACACAATGAAGTTATCCAATTTCCATTTACAGATTCCAACAGTTTTCAATTACAGGTAGATTTTAAAGATTTGATTTACAGTTTTGTTCAGTTTTCAGATCATATTTATTATCTTGTTTACCAGATATTTTTTTATTTTCCTCGTGTCTAACATCAGAAAAGACGATCGGATTTTTTCTTTTGATTTTAGTCACACACGCATGAAAATTCGACATTAATCAAGCATTTAGTTTCCGTAATTCAGATACCAAAAAATGCCCACAGGATATTTTTAATCCTGAAAAAATAATTCGGGTTTTGAAATATCCTCGTTCGCATTAACTTTATAGTATGTTTACAATAAGTCAAAAAAAAAACTTCAACGTGTGTTACTTTTTCCTTCAAACGTTCAGAAAAAGTACCATAAGTTTCCAGACATATTTACTGCCTACTTTTAATCCAGTTTAATCAAGCAGCTCGATATTAGTGTACGTTGCACGATTTTGTGTAAGTTTCATCGCAAGATGTTTAATTATTGGGGTCTGTGAATCATGTACAAGCTGACGTTTGTGGTTTTTAGCTTGTGAGCACTGTATTAATATTTACGCAGTTATCAATCAGAAAAGCAGATAATTATACTGCGAAATTTCTTTTGACGTTGTATTGCTAGGGTGAAACTGTTCTTTTTTTAAAGATACTTTAGCGATTGAATTTTGATACGTAGTTTTTGTGTAAGTAAAGTGTTACGAGGGCTAGTTATCGCAGTTATTTTACATTCTATTGTTTTAGCGGATTACCGATCTAGAATTATTTTCTCTCGTTTTTAGTAATTTTTATGTTTATTTCTATTTTTATTCTATTAATATATAAGACTACCGGTGAACAAATTTCCATAATCTCAAAAAAAGTCTGATCTGATAAGATGGTGATAGCAACGGTGGACAGAAATCAATTTTATTAATTAATATAATATAATCAAGTAATCAATTTTATTATTAGCAGGTTTTTGCACACTGCCGTTATTACATCTTCGTGTGAGGCCAAACATAAAAGACTGCATTACAGACTTTTTATCTTTACAGTAGCCCAAGTCTACTTACCTAAAAAATCTTCACTTTATAGACTCAAAAGAGCACTCGAATTTTTCGAGCTCTTCTATACCAGAGAAACATAATATACATAATACGTTTAATAAGCGTTAGAGACATTTAATAAACAATAGACATGATAAAATAGTTAATAAAAGCTCTGAAGATATAACAACGGGCGTGAAACGCGTGCAGAAATTTACGCTTATACAATTTCATAATTATTCAGAGTCGCATAATGATTCCATATTAATACGTTCCATTGTTCAGATCACCACATAATTCTTATTGCTTGCTCTCGTTATATTTTTCCATAAATATGTATTTTTTTAGATTATTTAAGATTTCGAATTTAGGAGGTTAATCCATTTTTTTTCGAGCAGGATGCTTATGTAGAACGAAAAATATTTTTCTTTACCACTTCAGCATTATTCACCTTCGTGAATTTCGTAATGTTTCCAAGTAATGACACAGATGTGATAGGTTTTTTTTTAAGACTTTACAGTCAAAAGTAGGGTCACCGTGCTAAGGATTCTTAATGTTTAATGAACACACTTTTTGAATCAGGAAACTCGAAGTACAAAATAGTAGATTGTCGGAAAATGATCGCTCAACAATTTCTATCGATTCTCAAATATTTACCTACAATAGAACCCAATAAAATATATAAAATATTTTTAAAAATATTTTTTAAAGACGAGTCAAGAAATTTTTAATAATTTTATTACTTTTTTTGTGGATTGTGTCTTGAATTGAAATTATTTTCAATTTCAAAAATATATGTATGTGTGTGTGTGTATATTTGGTTTTCCAGTTCCTAAATTTAAAAAAACTTATAGAATTCAAATCAATCAAAATCTTCCTTAACAATTGCCAAAGAGACTGAGCAGCAATCGATAGACTTTGGAGATTCGTTCAATATATCCTTGAGAATTTTCTCCTCATTCTCGAAATTCCTCGGATAACTTTTTAAAATTGTACAATAGATTTCGCAGGACAAGGAGATGTTCTTAATCAATTTTATTCTGAATAGTAACTTAGACCTGATTGCTCCACTACTGTATTTTTAACACTTTGTAACCTTGTAAAACCGAGGATTTTTTTGTCACGTTTACAAAGAATTTATTCATAATTCTTATTACTATTATTATTATTTTAAAAAGGGAAATTTTTTAAGCAGAGCTTTTCTACTGACGTCAATTACAAAGTGTTAATTTCCATACCCGTAGTAACCAATATTTACCTTTGCATTTTCAGATTCCATTTTGAGTTTCTATTTATAATTATATATAATAAGTTATTTCGTACGTAAAATAGAAGTTACAAAAGTAATCGTAATGTTATCGCTTATGAGTATTGTACATTAACCGGTTTAATTTCCATTTATCTATTAAACTTCATTTTTAATTTTTTAATTTTAATTATATTTTTTTAATTTTATCTGCTTCCACCTGTTTATCAAGGCTTGGGGAAAAAAATCTAAAAAATATCAAAATTTATTCTATTAAAAAATATAAATCTCCATTGTAATATCTATTACAAAAAATTGAGCCCTGATAAATATGTCGATTCTTGTAAGTTAATATATTTATAACAAGTTAAGTTCCCGACCAGTGAAACAAATATGAAATTAGAACCAGAGAATACAAATCGAATACAAAAGTATTTCCGATGGAACAAATTAGACGTAGATATATAGGGGATAAAGACGTTGTAATTTTAGCATTATGTTGGAAGCGGATGCAGCTGTAGAGCTGACATTTTTCTTTAATTTCTGTTTCTCTGAAAAATTCCACAGGCGCCATTCACAGAAAAAAATCGTGTTGACGATAGACCAGTGAAGTATTAATTCTGCTGTACGGCGACTCTAGTCGAATGCATATACCTCCATAAAAATCACTTATGATGGTGATTTTTATTACTTAACTTTAACTTAACCGCAGTACCTATACTAGAAATTATGATTTAGATTTACACCATTTACCTCACCGGATATGTTTTTCACAGCATAATCCAAAAGTTAGAATTTTAATTTACGTATGGAATTCGACATAACGAAAATAAAAGAGAATTAGTTTTACTAATTGGTATTGCTATCGTTAACCGTAGCCACTCTTATTCAGCTGAACGTTTATAAGTTATTTTTCATAAACCCCTGCGTTTTATTGCATATGTAATGATTATGGCCGTTTCTGTATATACAACTATCCACGATTGTACATATATATTATATACTGAGAATATTAAAAGTATATATTTTAATATATTACGATATAATTAAATACATGAAATTATAACCTTATTGTTTGAAGTATTACAATTGAAGCGATACACGAAATGTTTAATGATATTGTTGACCTTTCTGAAACACAGCATGTTGTTGTAATGATTGAATAAAATTAAGGCTGCATAGTAATTTTGTTCTTTATCTATCCCTCCCTTGAGTATGATGGGTAAAGCGGATTTGATCACTCTTGAAAACTCGTGTACAAGCCTTCGTGAAATATTTACGAAATATTTTTAAATATTTGGGATTCTGTGAAATCTTTGAAGTCTTTCTGGAATTTCTTGAAATCTAGTGTATACTCAAAAGTCTAATGAAAAACCCCTCTATACGTAATTAAGGAAAAATAAAAAAAGCAGATTTAACTCTTGTACTCATGTAACTTTTATTCAGAAATCAATGGTACAAGCTCTAGGCAACGCTACTGCCGAAAAATAACAATGTAAGATAAAAGTTATACTACTGCCTTCGTTGGTTGTAAAACACTCTATAAACTTCCGTATCACACAATAGTGCTAAAGCTATGAGCTTCAAGTCCTTTACCACCATTTGTACTCGATCAAATAGTTCAACTCAATAACAACATTTTGTCATGTAAAGTTAGTTCTTATTTAATTCTAACACGAATGCATTCTTTTGATTCATTTTGGAATGTAAAATTCTCCAATCAGATGTCAATATTCGTTTTATAAAACGATTCCATTCTGTTCGAGTCTAGTTTCTTAAAAATGTCTTGGTGAGGCCTTTATGTATGACTGATAATATTATATATTATATACCTATAATAGGAAACATTAGGCCTATAATAATATTGTACATAAGACTAAATGTAGATTGAGTCTAATGGTGGATTAACATAATGGAAGCATTGAACTTCGCCCTATAAAATCCCTATTATTATCAATCGTATATCATCATTTGGGATTGACTAGTGCCATGTGTCTCATGACGAGCCAAAATTTCCTGAGCAATAAAATTAAGTACACTAATTGCTACTTTATCACATACGCCTCTAGGCCGAACTTTAATATCTTTGTTTCTGAGTCTTGGTTAAGCGAAACGTCGT
This sequence comes from Melikaiella ostensackeni, assembly GCA_032362435.1. Taxonomy (NCBI): domain Eukaryota; kingdom Metazoa; phylum Arthropoda; class Insecta; order Hymenoptera; family Cynipidae; genus Melikaiella; species Melikaiella ostensackeni. The sequence goes on along the minus strand of JAUMHM010000085.1, from coordinate 13,103,157 downwards.
ACCGCTGGGTATCAAAAAGGTTCATAACTATGCGAATTTTTAGGCACAACGTGAAATGCTTTTGCACTTGGACGTTAAAATGTGATGATTGGTGATTTATCAACAGATGGGCTTATAAGACTATAGAGTGGGGAAAAATCTTCATTGCGATATAGTCGTCGAGTACCTGAAAGAATTTTTTAAATAAACCTAAGTTTAGGAATATTTCAGATTCATAGAATAGTACTAACTTCTTTAAGAGTCTCCTTCGTAAGCTTGGGATACATATAATTGTATCCGGTTTGCGCCGAGAGTTTTCCTGGACTTAAATACAAATGCTTGTTGTAAAGAAGTTCCTGATCTATATAAGGAGATAAAGGGCTGTTTTCAATTCCATCGTGTTTACATATTTCGGCCCATGGCCCCATGTGTTTATCATTAACTTCCTCAACGACGGTATTCATATCCGCCTACAGGAAAATCGGTATCAGAAATTTATAAAAAATAATTTGGATAAGTAATTTCAGACAGTGGCGGACTGGCCATGCATTGCTGGTCAGGGAACCCTGGCTGCACCCCCTGAGGCATATAAAGGCGCCCCAAGAAGCTTATATTTATCAAACAAACACATATATTCTAGATTACAAAGGAAGGAATGAAAAGAATATCCAAAACCCATAATACCCCTGGCTTGCAAAAATGCATATGTATTATTAGTAATACAGCTTTTTCTATTTTTTTTCTTTTTCCCTTGCATTTTATAATTTTAAAGTACTCGTATGTACATTTCTGTCTAAAAAGTTTGATTTTTACGAGGCGCCCATATACTTCTTAGGGGCACTTGGGTACCCAGTTCGCCACTGATTTCAGATGCTAATACTTAAGTAAATTTTATGTAATTCTCACTTTGGCTAAAGTAGATAAGGCATTTCCCCAGTAATCATGATTGATGTTAAATACTTCAGAAATTATTGCGCTAATAGTGCCTTGGGTTGAATCGCTATCGTCTACAAGATTATATATTTGACCAATAGCTTCTGTTTTATCAGCAACGTGCCAAATCGCTCGAGCAACGTCTTTCACGTGAACGGTGTTCATGTGAAGATCTGGTCCCCAGAGTAACTTCATCATCTCTCCTAAGTGCTTATAAACAGCTCCGACTATTAAGCGAGGAGCTAAAAGAAAAATATTCAAGTTTGGAATAAGAACTCTCTTTAATAAATAAGATTAAGTGTTGAAAATTGAACTCTGACTGAATAAGAAAACTTTACCGAGACTATTTCTGTCCCCTGGACCATACACGATAGCAGGCCTCAGAATCGTGTATTTTAATCCTGGAATATTTTTCAATTCAGATTCCACTTGCAATTTGTGTTTTGCAGTGAAAGTCCAAGGATCAGTGGGATCGTCTTCTTTGTGCGGTGCCTATGCCATAATATTGTCAGTTTTTTAAGTATAAGCTTTAGTTTTGGAAAAAAAAAAATTTCAATAAAGACCTTTTCGGAAGAGCTAATATTCCCAGAAGAAATTTCAACAAATCGATCAACGCCGATGTTGACAGCTTGTTGGGCACAATTCATGCTTAGCTTATAAATTCCTTCTCTATAAACGGGATCCGTTTGTCCACTTTTAGTTTCTCCAGCACAGTTGAACACATAATCAATGTGAGCATCTGCTGCGAAAGCATTTTGGCACGAAACTGTTTTGAGAAGAAATTAAAACTTTAAATATTTTTAATAATAGATTTAATGCTTTCACGATGATTCATTATGATGAAAAGAGGTGTTTCGGGTTTCAATCGTGTGCAAAACTACGAATCTTGCCGACGTTTCGTGAACATTGCAGTTAAATATTTTTAATATTAATTTCGGATCCATCTTGCCAAACATTAACGTAGAAGATAAGAAGTATGTATTTCCTACGATTTTTTTCCCCAAAATGAAGCTAAAATCAGAAATAACTAGCTTCTATTGGTAATATTTTATCTAAGAGTATTGTAGTAATTATTCCTTTATCATTTTTAATTTTTCGATTTGGTATATGGAGGAATCCTCCAGAACCTTAAGATTTTCGTAAAATAAATTTTGACAAATAAATGGCGACACGGTAATTTTAGGACAAACCTTACGATCCAATTAAAATCTTTCTATACACCCTACGTAATTTTAATTAATTTAACTGGATTCTAGAACCATTTTTAAACAAAACAAAAATGTGTAAAATGTAAAATTGACACTATTATAATGACATTTCGCATATATCAGAGGTGAATTTACCGCCTGTATTACAAGTTTACTCATAAAAACTATTGTCTGATGTAGGTTTTGTCACAGGCAAACGTATCTAATAGTCAATTAATTTTAATCCTATCATTAAACACCAATAAATAACTAGGACATCAAATCTAAAATTTACTGAAAATTGCCCATATATATAAATATACAAAATATATCAACTTTACAATTCTTCAGTAGAATAGTGGTAGGTATACCCACTTGAAAAAATCTGTTCTTATACATTACCTGGATTAATAAGATTAGCACTTCTGAATTCGAGCAAAGGATGTTCGAATATTTTTTGATGTTTCGCATTGAGCCATGCCGTCTGAGGTGGAACTTTATCGACAACTCTCAAAAAAGAGACGAATTCATTATCCACCAAATACTCCACGAGGTTCCGCCCAATGAACCCGCAACCTGTTTAAAACCAAAAGAATTATCATTTCAAATGTTTCAAACTGTACAATTTTTTCTGACGTTTACACATCTACTATCACTTTTGCAAAAATTTTAGGTTATACCTCCTAAAACGATCACAGCCGGCTTAGCATCACCTTCTCGAATCGCCATCATTAATTACTGACATTTAGCGTGTCGTTTACTTAATTTATTTCTTGTATTCTAGTCATACACCCTAAACGGAAATCGCCTAACGCTTGACAGGAATGACAAGATGACACAAGTCGACCGCAAGTACCGACGAACCTTATCTACAGCGATAACCGATAAATTCAACTCGGTCGGAGAAAGTGGACAGAAGTCGTTTCCTCAATTTAATTTATTACAAAAACGTCCTCTGTCTCATGTCTATTGTACAAGTTCATAAACAGCAAATCAATCGGCTAATATGCGAGGTCAGATTTGTATTTCTTGTGTTGGAAGAAAATAATTTTTTAATGTTATTTTACGAAAATATGATTAATTATCTAAGAGATTAATTAATAAATATTATGTAATGGGATTCTTCTTAGATTTTGTATGCAAGATTTTTGAAAATCTTCTCGTAATATTGTAATATTGCAATATGCCTGCAAAATTCACCAAAATTGCAGCACGAAACTGCAACCAAATGCAACGAATTAATGAAGAATATGAAAGACATGAAGCATGAAGTATGCAATAAAGAAGATTATAATTTATATTCTTTTTATTTGTTATGCGTTATTTTTCTCTTTTTCAATTTCAATCTGAATTTCTTAATGTAGAGTATTCTAATTTATAACTGACGTTTGTTCAATGTTTAAATTTTGAACTTGGTCAATTCCAGCAATCATTTCATTAAAGCCTGGAATTTTTCAACTTGAATTTTGTAATGTGTAGAATTTAAAACTGCACAATCTTCTTTTTACATTTTCTGCAGAGAATGTATAAGATTTGTGTAAAATTTGCCACCCCCCCCCGCCCTTTTTGTCAAATGTCCACGTTTTGAGACCCCCTGAACCCGGAAAACATGTTTTTACGAATATGTCTGTCTGCCTGTCTGTCAGTGTGTGTCTGTGTGTAGATTTTTAGTTTTGTGAGCACGATGACTTTCGAAATAATTGATCGATTGGATTGGCCTTTGGTATACTCTTTTAGTGTCCTGAAATTAAGGTCAAGTTCGTTAGCCAGCCATTTTGGACAAAAATTCAAAAAGCGGGAGCATTTAAAAAATTTTTGAGACTATTTTTTTCAAATTTTCAAATTCCATCTACGGATATTCATAGTACTCAGAAAGTTGAACAATTTATCCTTCTGACTTTTTTCGCTAATAAGAAAATTGTGAGAGTTACAGCATTTCCAAAATTAAAAAAAAAAAACAAGCGAAAATAAGAATTTCAAGCCAAACAATGCACGATATGAAAAAAGTCAAGAGAAGAAAAACGTTTTTTTTGGAAGCCCTACAAGATTATCATAACAACTTTTCGAATTTTCTTGAAAAATTGAAGATTCAAATTTTGAGCTAAATAACGCGGAACACAAAAGAAAGTTGAGATATCAAAATTGTTGCTTTTACAAACACCTGTGAACTTGCCTCTAAATATTTTCTGGTGGAAGGCATGGTTTGTATTTTAAGTATAGAAAATAGTATTGGAATATTTTAA
>JAUMHM010000085.1:13072948-13098583 GCA_032362435.1 Melikaiella ostensackeni | reverse complement strand
GCGGGTCGGCCTCGTGAACAGGCAGCGCCACGGTCAACATTCAGGACGTTTTCAACTCAGAGATGCAGGGGGCTGGTATAAGCAATTCCAATGCACGTGCTTGAACTCTTTCTCGCTCGCGGAGAAAAAGAGACAGCCTGATGCGCAATACGAAACTACGCGACGATGTGCTTCGACGTTACCGACGTTATTTCAGCCACGGGTGCTGTACTCCCTCCATTCGAGTTCCCTGTCCTTATTATATACTGTTATGTCCGGGATTTCTCTGATGAAATATTTCCATAGGAGTCCATCGTTGGTTGGTTGAAGAGTAGGCTGGCTGAGTTCTTCATTCTGTCTAAGTTTGCGGTTAGAACCAATATCAAGAGAATTCAGGTTGATTGGAAATGAAACAGATGATTTGGCAGGAAACTGTCATTAAACTGCGTTATTCACAAGTAGTATTTCCAATCACGGTAAACTGCTTTACAAATAGATTCACGATGCGTTTTAGATTCAGAGATTCACAATCATGTTCAGAATCAAATTCCGGCGTTTTTGGGCTTTACATTCATATTTATATCGTTGAGTTCTACCCCTCTCTGGTGCTATCGACGAATGAGAGCAAAGTTGCAACAGAAAGTTTCATTATTCTGATCAATGATTCCCAAGATCCAGCGGGTAGGATGATTCATCAAGAGTCCAAAGTCCAAGGTCAGACGGTTCAAAGTCCAAGGATTTGTAAACATCATTTGTAAACGCAAGTTCTCAAGTTACAATTTTATGGCAATTTTATGGTTCTCGCATCCGGTCTAACTGGCGCCAAAAGTACTTATAAGTATAAATGTTTATGTAATACGAATAAAGAAGTCTGTAGATCGGAGAGAGAGATTTCGCAATTTCCTGTTTATGAGTCTAGGAATTCATAATATGTAGTCTGAAATAAAGAATCCCTCAATTTCGAAAAATATAGGGGTCTCGTCAAAAGAACAAAGCGCAAAGTCTTCCACCCTGATTGTAATATTTATTCTAATTTGAATTTTCGCGGGTAAAATATGTCATGCTTCAATGACCACCGTCATATATATGTTCTTGCTCATTAGACAAATTCATACTTACCACGCTTTTCCGCCAGATGGCGCAGGACTCATCCAATCAGAAACGTAGAAAATGTTCTTCCACCTAACTCTTCATCCCGATTTGTAAATCGAATTTTCAATAACCAATTTCTTTTCCCCATTTCTTTTGGATCAAGCAATTATTTTTTTAGAATCTCCATTGTCGTAGCATTGTAGAAAAAAGACGCCCGTGGATGGGCGCGCCGAAATTGTGGAAGGTTGTCTATTATTTCCCTGCTCCGTGCGTCTGGCGTGTATTTTTATAGTAATTACAAAAATGTTCAATTTCCTCTAATTTGGCTGAAATCTCGGAGTGCGATGGGCGTAATCAGTCGCGAAATTTAGCAAAAGCGTACTGATTGTCATCATCAAAAGGTTATGTGGTGAATCCGCGGTTTAATTTCAGGAAGAAAATGAAGTGAATTCGTTTTCGTTTGCCGAGCGTGTTCCACGGGTTGGTGTTGGAGTGCGTAAGGAAGAGTGGAAAAGAGATGTGTCGGTGGATGAAACTACAATTTGCTTAATAGCTAATAGACTCAAAATTACTGGTATGATTCTGTGATCCATTCACGATGTCCGCGTATGTGACGATACTGCCATATCTCTTCCTAGGATTATTAGGTAATTGGATCCAGTCTGCTTTTTATCCGTTTTATCCCGTTTATTTACACGCTACGAGTACTTCTAATTTTAAGCTTCTTGATCTTCCTGGTTCGTCCAAACAATACACGTTTCTTGGCCTAAGGCAATTTCTCCCAAGAAATTTGATATTTCTTGAATTCTTGACTCGAAATTAAGCTCTAGGTTTAATCTAGATAACTATTCCGAGATATTTTTTTTTTTGCAATAATAATACGACTTGGTGTTGTTGAGTATGAGGAAGTGGGATATTGTTCTTTTTTGGAGTTTTGAGAATCATGTTTGTATCGGGTAATAAACGTATTGTTTTGCCAAAGTGAGAGTTATTTTTATCTTGTTTTAATTGATACTGATTTAGATTTAATCATTAATCGATCCTCTTAGCAATGGCTAAGAGCAAAGTTGTACTATTCGAAAAAATAAAACAGTTTTCAAAGTTTTGAGCGAAAACTTCAGTTTTCAAAGTTTTGAGCGAAAACTTTTGGAAGATGAAAGAAAATTTGCAGTCTCAATAATTGTAGTGTTAATGTATTTCATTATTTATAGAACATCTTGCTCCAAAATAATATAAATAGTTTGAATCAAGATGTGCTATATATTAAAAAATACAATCGCATTTATTGAAATGGAGTGGTCACTTGTATTTTTTTTTTTACTTGTTAGCAAGTTCTGCTCCAAATTGATATAATATTTTGAAGCAAGATATAGTATGAATAAAAATTGGTCGTGGCCACGCGTACCGAAATTTTGGTACGAATAGCTAGATTTTTTGTTACGAATTCCAGGGGGAAGGGGCTATTTGCACCGAAATTTGGGTATAAATAACCGGATGTTTTCGGTACGTACAGACACTTCGATAAAAATAGTAAATTCAGATTTCCAGAAAACGTCACTAAATTATTATATTTTCCGAACAAATCGACTTTATTTTAATAATTCTACAAGTGTATGAAAATGGGATTTTTTTTGAATTTTTGGGAAAAGTAAGGGGAGCTCGTTTTGTTGATGAGAAAGAAGTGGGATATTGTCCTTTTTGGGAGCCTTGAGAATCCATGTTTGTATAGAATAAGAAATGTGTTGTTTTGACAAATTGAGAATTATTTTTATCTTCCATTAATTGAAACTGCCTAAGTATGAAAATTGCATATTGAATTTTATTTATTGTGGGAAATAAAAATTCAACCTGAATCTTAATGTACGGAAGCTCTACACACTCTAATTCTGTTTCCCGCATAATTTATCCAACGTGTCACTGATTTATCAAAAAGTTTTATGTAGGTTGTAGTAACTTTTCAGTATTAACTTCCTTCAAATTCAAATTAAAGTGAAATTTCACACTATTAATAATAATAATCTTCAAAGTCATTCATTCACTTTGTCCACATCGAAGATCCTATGTTTCCGCTCGCTTTTCACGTGTTTTTTGTCTTGCGACTTTTTCTATCATGTCAATGTGACAGTTTATTAGTATATACGCCAGTTTGACATCTTAAAAAATTCTGTTTCCACTTGCAGTTGTTTCAGTTGGATGGAAATTCTTTAATTTGAATTGAAATATCAAATTCTGATCATCTTAGATCGACATAACTATCATTTTTATTTGACTTTAGGAATAATTTTCAATCTTCAAAATTAATCTATTTAAAAAAAACAATCAAAATTGCATCATTTTCTATTTTATACATTAAATATTGAAGAGTCTTCAATTGCAAATATTCGGAATTGAAGAATTTTTCATAAAAAATCTTTTAAATTGTACTTCATATTCCAAAAAAACATTCAAAATTGCATCATTTTAAACGACTAACATTCCAAATGATTGAATTTTCAATCCTAATTCTTAAAAATTGAAGAATTTTCAATTGCAATTCTATAAAATTGAATAAATTTCAATTTTAAGTCTTTAAAATAAACCACTACAAAAAAGCATTCAAGTTGCATCACTTTAAACTATAAACGTTCCAAAGTAATGAATCTGTAATTGTAAATCGTAAAAATTGAAGAATTTAAATTGCAAATCTATGAAATAGAATAAATTTCAAATCTTCAAAACTGAATAATTTTCAATTTTAAATCTTCAAAATTTAACTATACAAAAAAAAACATTCAAAATTGCACCATTTTCTATTTTACATATTAAATATTGAAGAGTATTTAATTTCGAATATTCTGGATTGAACAATTTTCCATTGTAAATCTTCAAAGCTGAACTACATATTCAAAAAAAAAAGTTCAAAAGTACATCATTTTAAACTGTAAACATTCCAAATTAATCAATCTTCAATTGAAAATCATAAAAATTGTTGAATTTGAAATTGCAAATCTATAAAATTGAATAAATTTCAATTTTACGTTCTCAAAATTGAATAATTTTCAGTTTTACATCTTAAAAATTGAACTATTAAAAAAACATTAAAAGTTGCATAATCTTCTTTTCATACATTAAATATTGAATAGTGTTCAATCAAAAATATTTGAATTTAAAGAATTTTCCGTTGTAAATCTTCAAAATTGAACTACATATTCCAAAAAAACGTTCTAAATTACATCATTTTAAAATTTAAACATTTCAGATGAATGAACTTTCAGTTGTAAATCTTGAAAATTGAATAATTTGGAATTCTGTATTTTCCAAATTCAAGAATTTTCAATTGTATCTCTTTACAATTATAGAACTTTGAATTGTAAATCTTGAAAATTGAAGAGTTTTTAATTTTGAAAATTTACAATTATAAATTCTGTAATTCTGATGATTTACATTTAAAATTTCTTCTATTTGAAAGATTTATAATTGAAAACTCTTGACTTTTGTCTTTAAAATCAGCAACATTTAAGAATTTTTATTTATACATCTTTACAATTCAAGAGTCTTCAATTGTAAATCTTCAAAATTGAATTATTCGAAAAAAGCATTCAAAATTACATTATTTTAAATTATACACATTCAACATTGAAGAATCTTCAATTGTGAATCTTCAAAATAGATCGTATTTCAAAAATATGTTCAAAATTTCGTGATTTTCAACTATAAACATTCAAAATTGAATAATTTAGCAATTAAAATTAAAAGTGTATGAAACCCGATGTAGCGACTTAAATATTTATTTTAATTTATGATTATTGTTAATTATATTTTAATTTTATAATTAGGCAATAAAAATAGAAACAAGTTATAAGCGCGCTACCTATTTTTGCTAGTTTTGAAATATTCCTAAAATTTTTAGCAGCTTCTTACGAAGTTTCTTCAAGTGGAACTTATAATAGTAAAATTTTTAAAATTTTTAATAATAAAAACACCTTTCCGTCATCAACTGATTTTGTAAGACTCCGTTGATGTAAATAATTCATGTAATGATGTGCTTCAAAAAAATATATTTATATATGTAATTTTATATTTTCCAAATGAGGAAAAAAACAACAATTCAAGTCGATCAAGTTCCAGATAGCAATCACGAGAAAATGATCTGTTGTTCACTGACACTTACAATTTTTTATTATTTTTATTGTAATCTAGTTTTATTATTTGATTTATAGCACATCTTACTATTCTTACTGAAAAAAATTTCTTTATTTTGTGAAATTTTCATTTATCATCAACAGATTTATTTATTAATTTACTCGTATGGCCAGTTACTAATGTCATATGAAAATTTAAAAAAAGAAATTGTCTGAATTTTCATTGGTTCAGTTTTACAAAGTTAAATCTGATCCCTAATAGGGAAATTTTTAATTGCACAATGTAAACAGTTAAGCGTTTGATTTTAAGATTGTGCAGTTCCAAATGATCCAAGTTTCCGTTCTTAATATTGAACGCTTCAAATTTAAACCAGTTTTCTCTTGAACTTTGAATATAAACATTTAAAGATATACTTTTTAAGTCGTTAATTCTTAAAGCCTTTATATTTATTCTGTAATTGTTCATCTTAGAGTATATAAAAAAATCAATAATTTAATCAAATCATTAGTTATAATTATGTAACTATAAATCTGTCATTTTAATGCACAGTACTGTATTGATATTTCAGTCTCATAATTATGTATTTCAAATCTTGAAGTGTATATTGCACATAATTTCAATTTCAAAATATGGAGTCTAGACAGTGAAAAAGATTTTGCAACACAATTAAGAAGTTTGTTTTAGACTTAAGTGGATGAGTTTAAAAAGATATCAAATAAAATTTTTGTTCAATTTGAACGTTCAGGACATCTAGCATATTATCAAAGGTACGACTTCTCGCATGAATTATCAAGAAATTTAACACAAATTAAAAGAAAATACTTAAAAAGTACTAAATTGTTTGACAGCGATATTTATGAGAAATAATTGCAAATTTCTTTCTTGTAACTCCACAATAAATATTTTTTGAATTTTAACTGAGATTAAATACAATAAATTAAAAAATTAATTTTAAAAACTTGACGAATAAATGTGTATGCAATATTAGAGGTGTGAAGTCGAAAATCTTAAAATAACACAACTGTTTGCAACGTCCTTAAGAGATAAGCGAAGCATCTATTTGTAGACTTATTATCTGTTATTTCCAAAAGAGGAATCTTCATTTGAATGTAAATATAAATTGTTAAGTTAATTAACTTAAAATATCCATATTTTTATTTTTTAAATCATGATTCATTATGCTGATTCCTGATGTGGATGTGTATCTTTTATCACTTTATTCTGGAAGTTTTGAGGCGCTCCTCTAAAAAAATTGATTTAATTTATAAATATATTTGAAGAGTCTTTAATAAGCAAAAATTCTTTTATACTAGGCTCTAAGTTTCTTAATGCTTTTGCAAAATGTGCGATGTAAATATTTAGATTTGAAGGCCAATTATTATGATTATTACTTGAATTCATTAACTTTTTCATTGAATTGTTGTGCAACACTAAGATCAAGTTTTCGTCTCTCTCCGAGGCAATTTATTTGTTTTATGTGATACTATAATGCGTTGATATCTATTTAAATATCCATGCACGTAGCGAAAACTGAAAGTAAACATGTTTTCTATAACAAAGTTTATTTCTTTTTTAATAACTGTTGATAGTTTTCAGTCAAAGTTATAGATAGTTACAATAGATAAGTCTCTTTAGTCATCAATTTTCTTTATTCATTTCAATCATTCCTTCTTTATGAAAGTCTTTTAATTTAATTTATTTTGGCATTCAGGTATGACTTTAGCACATGACATCAAAGGTTCCACGTATTGTGAATTTTATAATACAACCAAGTGCATTGAGGACGAACAAGGATGTTCCGGAAGAGAAGAATGTGCCCAGAGCGAACCAGACAAACGAAATCACTGTTACGTTCTCTGGAAATACGACAGTACCCTTAAAACATCTACTATTGTCCTAAAGGTTTGTTCCCTTTCTGAAAATTAAAAAAAAAATGCATTAAAGCAGTACTAAAATCGCTTTTTTGTTTGTAATTCTTCAGGGATGTTTCCTAGATAGCAAAGAATGTTACGACAAACCGCATTGCGTGGAGAAAAGTGCAGACAGAAAACAGCAAATGTTTTTCTGTTGCTGCGATGGCAACATGTGCAACCAAAATTTCACTTGGGATCCACAGCCTACAGAGCCTCCTCCCCCAGTTAAAGGTAATAATTTTTTCATACATGAAAGGGATAAGAATAAATTTGAGAGAGGAAACAATTAGTGTTCTGTCCCTCAACCGCTCACATATTTATCACTTCGGTAAACGAAATGCGACATTTTAAAGCATTGCTTGTAAATCTAGGAACGGTAAATCAAATTAAAGATACGGTATAAATATCAAGTGTGAATGAGAAAAGAGTTCATCAAAATTTATGGCTTCATTCATTACGTTGGTTTATTAATATTCTTTCATTTTTTCCGATGTGAAGTTGGCTTGGACATTGTTATTTGCATTGGATAACAATGCGAAAGCTAACTTCACAATGATAGGCATTAATGAACAATATTGTATTGTTCCTTTATTTTTCGGTTTATGATTAGTAAATTATACAGTAATAAAGCATTTTTAAGTAGTTAACGTTTATATTTGACTTCAACAAAGAAGAAATATATATGGATTTTTGCAGGCCATTAGGGGCGTGCCTAGTTCTCAAAAAGGGATGATATCAGGAATTACTACGAGAGAAATTAAAAATATTATGTAGCACATTTTTTTATTTTTAGATATCCTCCTTCTAAGTTGAAGATGTACTATTTTGAGCCCTTATCATTTTCAGTGCAATTAAATTTTTAAAACTGAATTTCAAGTCTTAAAATTTGAATGTTTCAAATTCAAAATCCATCAGTTCCGAGGAGTTGATAATTCCTGAAATCAGGTGTACAAGCTTTCTTGAAATCTTTAAGATCTTTCTGAAATCTTTTGAAATCGTTTCAAATCTTCTGAAATCTTTAAATCTGGTTCACACTCAGAATTCGAGTCAACCCCTCTTTCAGTTCCAAGTCTTTTTTTATTCAACTCGCTGAATTTTTCAATTTTTTAAAAATTTACAAATGGAAATTGTTAATTTGAAACGCTTAAAATATATGAACTTCTCAGTAAATCCAAAAAGAGAGATTTCAGGATTTATTTAAAGAAAAAAAATGGAATAGTGATCTGGTTATTCCTTAATAGATTCAAGACATTACTTTATTTTTCCTCAGAAATCGAGCCAGTTCCAAATCCAGATCAGCAAGTGATAACACTTCTAATATCAGTGGCGATTCCCGCACTGTGTGTGATGGTTGGCTTGCCTCTTATGTTCTGGTGCTACCGTCGAAGAAAACTGGGATACTTCAACGAGGTAACCCATTGCCTAATACAACCCTAAAAAATCTCTTTTACGACTCTTATTAACGATTACATATTCAAAAAGGTTCCAACGTTGGAGCCACTCCCTCTTCCGCAACCCTCACCAAATTTGGGCCTGCGTCCTATTCAGCTTCTCGAGATCAAAGCCCGAGGTCGATTCGGCGCCGTGTGGAAGGCTCAGTTCAAAAACGATGTTATCGCCGTTAAAGTGTTTCCCATGCAGGACAAGCAGTCCTGGCAAACTGAACAAGAGATTTTCAAACTCGCTCACATGGACCATGAGGATATTCTACATTATATTGGCGTAGAAAAGAGAGGCGATAATCTACAAGCAGAGTTCTGGCTTATCACGGCTTATCACGAAAAGGGCTCCCTCTGCGATTATCTAAAAGCGAACGTTGTTTCGTGGCCTGAAATGTGTAGAATTGCCGAATCCATGGCGAGGTATTATTCAGTTTTTTAGAAATTAATTTAATTTTAAGTCTAGAGAGAAATAGATTTAATTTATTGGACATTTCAGAGGTTTGATGCATCTCCATGAAGAGATTCCGGCTAATAAAGCAGACGGATATAAACCGGCCGTTGCTCATAGAGATTTTAAGTCTAAAAACGTTCTCATTAAGGCTGACATGAGTGCATGCATAGCGGACTTCGGATTAGCACTGATATTTCAGCCTGGAAAACCTTGCGGTGATACGCATGGACAGGTGAGTTAATTATTAATTACTAGCATTATTATGCGCACCCTACAGCGCCAGGAAAACGTTGCATTGCCAATTAATAATAGAGAAATAAAAAAATAGATTTCGATGATTCATATTCGAAATTGTACAACTCAAAACGCTTCAAATTAAAAAATTTTAATTTGAAAGGAGTTGGTCTTGAAATGTTCAATTTAGAACATTTTCAAATTCAAAATAATTTAATTTTGAATACCTAGGATCTTGCTCAGTTTTATTTTTTTGGACATGGATTAAAAATATCGAATTTTTTTATTGTTTAAATTGAACAGTTACTTTAAAAATGTGCAGTTTTCTAATGCTTTTTCGAAATTGTTCAATTGTGCAGGTTTTTAATTTGAAGTAAATTTCGAATATGTCAGTATTAAATTGTTCATTTCGAATGTTTCTTTCCGACATTTTCAATTTTGAATTTGTGTCTCTTAATTAAAAACGGTTTAGCTTGGTAAGTTTGCGATTGAACGTTTCCGTTTTGAAAGTATCTAATTAAAATTTATTCACTATCAAACGGTTCCTTTTTGTAAGTATGCAATTTTCAAATTTTGAGTTTTAAATGCTTAGTACTGTAATTCATCAAATTTGTAGGCCTAAGTATAAAAATTGTTCTATTTTTATGGCTTTAACTTTGAAAGTATACAGTTTTAAGTGTATCTCATTTTCAGATTGTCTATTTTCGGAGGCTTTGAATTTGTTTCATTTTAAACGCCTCCAACTGAAAAGCACGCAACCAGTAAGGCTTTCAATTTTATGTTCTATAATTTTGAAAGATTTGAACTTGAAGTTCTACAATTTTGGATGTTTAAATTTAAAATTGTTTGACTATTAAAGCGTTAATTTAACAAAATTACTGTACACATGTGTACATTTTTAAAAGATTTAATATATTAAAACCAAACAATTTTGAATATTTCAGTCTAAAATTATTCAATTTGGAACGCTTTTATTTATGAATTTGCGATTATTACGGCTCCCAATTTGGAGTAGAATATCTAAAACTTCTATTTTTTTAAATTCAATTATAAGTGTCAAAAAATAATGGATGCAGTGAATTTATAACTTTTCATTGCTTTTATGAGTAAAATAACATTTGGGTCAGTTTAAAGAGTCAATTATCTACAATTTTATTATCTACATTCACATAATTATAATTTTTAAATTGATATTCTGCGCCAATTTAAAGTCATTGTTGAAACGTCAACATGACATCAACTTACTTTCACTTTGTGATAGAAAAACAATTTCAAAACAAAAATATTCTAAACGAGTGAAAAAAAAGTTTTTTTGCAATTGGCTCGTGATCAATATTAATTAATATTGATCAATATGCGTATCGCGTTACTGCATTCGGTGGGGCAAGTCAAATGATGTTATAATGCCGGATTCAGAATATAACAAAGTGTACACTATAGCATCAATGCCGTCAAAGAAGTTTTGAAAAATTACTTTGTTATCTTGAAGAACTTCTGTATCAATTCTACGTTGGATACAGATTTATTCTGCGTACTAATTGCGTCAGTGTCGCGCGAGGGGTTAAGCCCGTAATGTTATAATGGAATATAGATCACCGCTTTTCATGTATGAAATCCTGAAAATCTTCCGGAAAAGGCAGTCGTTTATTTATTGTAACTATATTTTTGAAGCAGAAAGTAAAGAAGAGGTTCGTAATAATTACAGGTTGGAACACGGAGGTACATGGCACCCGAAGTTTTGGAGGGGGCAATTAATTTTACGAGAGATTCGTTTCTTCGGATCGACATGTATGCTTGTGGGCTAGTTCTTTGGGAATTAGCCTCTCGCTGTACGGTACAAGACGTAAGTAACCGATTTCTTTCCAATACTGTTTTCTAAAACATTTCCTGTTAATAATTATTTCTTGTATGTATAATGATGACTATCCTAAATCTATTTATTCAGGGACCAATCGGAGAATATAGGTTACCATTCGAGGAAGAAGTCGGACTTCACCCGACGCTTGAAGATATGCAAGAGAGCGTTGTACATAAGAAGGAAAGGCCTTTCATTCTAGAAACGTGGAGGAAGCATCCGGTAATTGAAGATGAAATAGTTTTTAAAATTCACCTCTATTCTAGGTGACAATACTTTTTTTTTTTAGTATTAAATTTTAAAAGATGGAATTTGATTCTACCGTAAAAATATTTCAATATAAAGACCACTTTGGTAAAAAATAATTAGAAGAGAAAGCTTTCAAATTTTGAATCCAAAATTGAATATATTTCAGGGACTCTTCGCATTTTGCGATACGATGGAAGAATGCTGGGATCATGATGCCGAGGCGCGACTCTCGGCTTCCTGTGTAATGGAGAGAGTAGCGACTTTAAGCAGGTCACTTGTCTTGAATTCGTCGACGTTAATCAGAGTCGACAACACCGAGTCTATCACCACGAAGGAATCTAGTATGTAGTTCGTCCCTGTACATTGTAGTTTAGTTAAATTGCACAATTAAGCGTTTTCTGTATCATAATTCTTTAGATAGATCAATGGGGAAAGTCGGTATTGTAGATATTTACAATGAATTTCACATTTTCTTCATAAAAGAGTCAACGCTACTCTGTGTTAACTGAATTTGTTTTACTGTTTAGTACGATAATCTACCAATCTTGAGGTCTAATCTTTCAAATACGCAATATAACTTCAACGGCGCATTACGACTTCTATTTTTAATACCCCTCTGGCCTACTGGACAAAAATAATAATACTCGACTTGCCCCAAAGGCCATATTGCGAATCTATTTCGTAAATTGTCATCTTAACAATTTTAAGACTAAAGTCAAAACTCTTGCCATTTTTCGAATCAATTTACGATTTTTTCTAATAGTTTTTAAAAGGGTTAACGTAACTTATGGGCTTTTTCATTCTTATTTTTAACCTTTGTGATGTTTGTCTTTTGAGAACTAACAATAATTTAAGAATTTCGACGAAAAATTTGTCGACTACCAAAGCTCAAAAAATAACACCTCCAATTCACGTGCTTGATCATTAGTTATTTAAAAAAATTACCAGTGAACATGGATTTGAGATCTACACTTTTATACAGTTCCTTTTTTTCTTCACTGTATCTGACCTACCGAAAATTTAATCTATAGTAGCAAATACGTAACTTCTTAGTAACTAGAATAAGTTTGTGTCGACAAAGTTCTGTAAATATTTAGACATTATATATACATTCAATTTACATGTTTACTCAGTTTTCACTCATCTCTATCTTCTCATGAAATAATCACTCATCAAGTTAATAAGACCGCATTCCCCATTGATTGGCAAGTTACGTATCATTGGAAAAAAGGTTTGTTTCAAAACTGGCCGAGAAAAAAAAATTATGCGGAGTCTATGTTTTTAAAAAACGTGTGAGGAAATCGAAAAACCCTGTTACAATGTACCTGGTAGATGCAATCGCGTTAGTCGATTGAATGCCACGAGGAATTTATTAGATGGCTTGGGCAAGCGGGGGATAATTCTCTCGGACCCTTGCTTTCGAACTCATTGAGCCTATTTAAATACTCCGAAGCAATTTTTGCTACGATAGCAGAAACTGTTACGTTCAGTACCTAATCAGAAACCTTATATTTATAAACGACGCTCCTGATTGGGTGCCGAGCGTAGCAGTTTCTGCTATCGTATCAAAAATTGCTGCCGTTCAAATGGGCTTAGTCTCTTCAGATTCCGGCGAATCGTCTAGATTTTGCAGAATTTTCGTACACTGCACAACCAGAAAGAAAAGAAAGAAATCTATTCACATAAATATACGTATGTACGTTTCAAATAATCATGTGAGGCCCTAGATACGTAATTAACTCTATGTAAAGACAAAGCAACTCGGTTTAACAGAGCCTCGATCTCCAAGCCATCAAATACGACTGCCTGATAAATTTTACATGTGAATATTACGTAATCTGTAGGACTTAAAGCGCCGCATACGTAGCGATTCGTGCTTTTATTTTCACGATAAAGGAAACTTGTTTTGTAATTCAGGAATTTGAAATTTTAAGCTTTTAACTTTAATCATTTGAAAGTGAAGAATTCAAAATTGAAACGCTTTCAAATTCAGAAGCTATTGAAAGTTATTTCCATTACATAATGTTGGTAGTATTCAAACTTATGCTTTTCTATTTTTCACATTCTTTAATGTGGATTAATGTGGAGCACTCACTACTGTATTTTCGAATTCAATACGATTTCTGAATTTGAAATGCATGAGAAAAACAAATTTAAATAGTTGCCACCATATAATCTTGAAATGCAAAAAGAAACTTGTGAATTCGTCGTCATAGAAAATGAAAATGTCCACCCAGTGTCAACGATACTTGTCTGTCTTCCCACTTTTTCTAAAACGAAACACGCTTCTCAATTTACCAGAAAATAACGACGGTACAAAAATATCTCTTTATTTCAGAATTTGTTTTCAAAGCAAGGAACAGAATTATCTCACGACTTGTTCTCCTCACTTAATTGTGACAATAAACGCATAATAGTTTAGATCTTAGGACCAAGATAGAATCGTGTGTTTCCTTTTAGGAAATTAAAATACTTTTCTCTTTCAATTTATTTTTTTTACATACAAATATTTTGTACAAAGTTCAGGATTAATTAAATCAATTACGCCTATAAAAAATAGGCTAGAATTTCACGAATCGTTTCTGGAAAGATAATTATTGATCATTCACCTTCATAATCGAACGTAACTGGATTTCTGTGATGCTGGGTTTCGACAGTGCCAAATACATACGAGAAAAAAATTAATAATAAACGCATACGGTATGCGCTTCTTCATCTTTGTATATTCATTAATGATAAGGTTAAGTCATATGCAAAATCGAGTGTACCTAATTAATAATCTTTTAATAACGTCACAAACGATTGAACATAATATGTAAACAACAATATCGAATTGTACACGACATTAGGGCCCTGACATATCGGACAGCAGACAAATACCAGTATCACGAAAATATTAATCTTTGAATAGTAGTTTCATCGCTATATCGATTATCGATCCATTAATACTCAAAAGATATCAAACCAACGTTTTACTGACTTGCTGTCTCAAAGTTCCAGGAAGATAATTAACAAATCTTTATAATCGATCAAATTGGAAGAACAAAGCTTTTTATTGCTGTCTTTAGAAATTGATACCATTTTTTCAATTTTTTTGAGACCGGAAAAAATGGTTAAACACTTATAATTTTAAATTGTTCAATTTTAAAGTCTAATTGTAAAATCGTTAAGTTTCATGGTTTTAATATGACGATTTTAATTTTGAAATTTCTAAATTTTGAATTTTTTAATTCGGAAGGTCAACATTTATGTATATTTATTCATATTCGATGAGGCATATACTTTAACTCTTAGTTTCTATATTTAACATAATATAGAGGAAGATTAATCTTCATTCTTACAATAGCTTCAACTGCTTTAGGGTATGTTTTTTTTACCTTTAGCCGCTTTTTAAAGTAACTTTTAGTCTTCTTTTCAAAATATAGTTTGAATTGCAATAATTTAAAATGCAATACTTTTAGACTGAAATATGCACAATTGTTTGATTTCAAAATTAATTTTCCGAAAAAAAATGTATAATTCAGAAAGCAATGCCTTAATAAGTAAAAAATCGTTAATTCATAACATTCAAAACTCAATAATTTCAGGTCAAAATTTGATAAATTAGCTAATTTTAAATTGAAAACCTGAAAAGTTGAGTCCTGTTAAGTTTAAAGCTTTGAGTATTGAAGAAAATTGAATGTTCAAGGTTTTGAAATTCTGCAAATTTTGTTGGCTTTTTGAAGTTTGAAGTGTTCAATAGCATATAATTTAAAGTTGAAAATTTTCAAATTCTGAATTGAATAAACGTGATTCAGAATGTAGACTTTAAAAACTGTACAATTTTCAATTAAAATCATTCATAGCTAAATAATTGTTAATTGAAGGCGCTAGAAATTTATTAATTTCAGTTTGATACTTTATAGATTGGACAATTTGAAATTACTATCGTGTGAAATTAAAGAATTTTGAATTGAATCAGTTCAAATTGGAATAATTTTTGGATCGGAAAATTCAACATTTTTGGTTCAAAATTTAAATCTTCCATAATTGTGCAATTTAAGAATCAAGTTTTAATACTTGAACATTCAAAATCGAATATGTAGATTACGATTCCAAGAATAGATAATTTTAAATTAAAAGCGCTTAAAGTTTGACAATGTTTAATTAAAGCATTAAAAACTATTCGATTTAAAAGAAAAATATACAGTTTCAAACTAATTTGAAATTGTTCAAAATTGAATAATTCTAGAATAAAAATGTATAACTAAGCCAATTTACATACAATTTCTATTGCTCAATCTTTCAAATTGAAAGTCTTGGTAGGTAAATCATTTTGAGTGCTTCTTTTTGAATTTGTCAAATTTTGGTTACACTAATCCTATCATTTTTCAATTTTGAAAATTTTTTAATTAGGTACAAAATGTTCCATTTGAAAATTTTCTTTTTGAAGGCCTCGAAATAAAATTTGGAGATTGTCTCAGTTAAAAAACTTCAAATTTACATTTTTAAGGCCAATTCTTTGTCGTGTAATTTTGAATATTTTATCGATTTGGAACTTCTTTTTTGAATGCTACAAATATAAGTTGTTTAGTTTTAAAGATTTGAATTTGCAAATTAGGAACGATGGTTCGATATCTTAGAGTGCGTTGTAAATACACATCGCTTAGTATCTTTCCCGGATATCGGGTAACGAAAAACTTCTGAAGGGAAACGAAATCTGAATTTCAGAAAATATGCGACGTACCCGCACTGACAAAGAATGTCTGCTTTTCTGGTACTGTTGTTGTTACTCTAGATACGTAAGTAATTTTTGAACGATTTGTTTGATAGTTATTTTTATGGGAGATTCCCAGCTATACATTGTGTATCTATTAAGTTTAAACTTTAAATTGTATCATTATTAAAGACTTCGATCGGAATATCGGATATGATTATTCGCACCTAGTCGAGTAATAAACTGACTGTAAATAAAATTAAGATATACCTGATCTGGGAACTGTGAGACTACCTTGAAGGAAGAAACTTTTATTATTTATCATCCGAATTATTAGCGTTTTTTAGGGTGACGTCCCATCCTTAGTGATAAATCGATGCAATAATAAATTATTGTCCGATGGAAACTATTGAGATATGTACGACCAACTCATTGCGCACATCATTTTCTCACTATTTTGTACAAGGAGGTGTTTGAATTGAATCGACAACCACCATTAAAAAACAAGAAAAACTATTAAGGAAAAAAAAATTAAGAAAAAATATCTTAGGAGGGTAAAATGGTGTGTAGCAAATTGGAAAAGTTTCTGAGGACATCCCATAGTGTGCAAGTTTATTATACTACGTTTTGCAGCTATTTATAATTTAAATAGGCTTTGATCTTCTCTGCTTTTTGGTCAGATTTTTGGAAAGTGTAGGAATATTGTAATGTAATGCCTCTGGTTTTTAAAAATCAATTTATCATTTTTAACTGAAATAATGATTGTATTTAGTGCAAAAGATTGTAGGGTAAACGGATATCATCGCATCTGTATCAAACTCTCAATAACACAAAAACAAACGGGAAGGGTAATCATACAAATTTAACATAAGCATGGCTTATGTAACTCACGTGTGAGAGAGGTACCTACACATTTAATCGCCTACATCGTGTAAGCACAATATAATCATTGTATTATTATATTGTAATATTTTTTGCATTAAAGATTTTTCAAAACTATTCCCGCTTTGCTAATTTATATAATACAAATGTTTTGTATCATTTCAGAATATCCAGGGTTCTGAAAAAAGTTCCCGGTTTTTCCCTGTACTCTAAATTTGAAGTGTTCACAATTTTTTGAAATGTAAACATTCTGATTCAAAATTAAAGAATTCTAAACTCAAAACATCAATAAATTCGAAGCTTTCAAAATCTCCAAATGAGAAGCATTTAAAATTGTACAATTACGAACTGAAATTCATCAGAATTGAACATTTCAAACGAGGTTCATTCAAAATTAAAACTTAATTTTCGAATCATTCTAATGCGTTTACAGTTTTTTTTTTTAAATTTAAACATTCTGATTCGAAATTAAACAACTTTATTTCAAACTAAAAACATCAATAAATTGGAAACTTTCAAAATCTTCAAATAAAAAACGTTTCAAATTGTACCATTCTAAACTAAAAGCCACCAGAATTGAATATTTCAAACGAGGTTCAATCAAAATTAAAACCTAATTTTAGAATCGTTCTAAAGCGTTTACAGTTTTTTGGAATGTGAACATTCTGATTCAAAATCAAACAACTTTATTTTAAACTAAAAACGTCAATAAATTCGAAAGTTTCAAAATCTCCAAATGAAATATGTTTAAAATTGTACCAGATGTATACAAGCTGAAGCGCATCAATTTGAAATTATGTAATTCTCGAAATTGCAAACTTCGTTTATTCGGTTTTGATTATTGCGAATTTATAATCGTTCAAATATTAAAAGGCTTACATTTTTAAAATGCGTTATTTTCAACGATTTGAATTTTATTAAAAATTTCACAATCTAAAAATTGCTTTAATTTTATCGTTTTTTCCTATATTAAAATTGATCCTTGATTGTATTCAAAATGACACAATTTCAAACGCTGCTAGTTTAAAATTTTCGAACTTCAAAGTATTAAACTGAAATAATTATATTTATGAACTCTTCAATTTAAAATTATTCAACTATGTAGGATTTCAAATGAAAATTGTACAAATTCTTCCTAATTTAAAATTGGCAAAATTAGAAAATTTTAGCATGAAATTATTCGATTTAATCGTTCTAAAAAATAATAATTAAAACATTAGAACGCTTCGATTTGTTATTATGTAACTTTAAACGAGTTAAATGTAAAAGCAAACAATTTTTTATATTTTAATCTAAAAGTTTGAAACTTTTGACTGATTTAAATTGAAAGTGTAAATTAGAAAATAAAACGTGAATGGCAAAAAACGAAACTCAAGATCTTAATATATTGACGATTTATTTGTGTAAACATATACATCATATTATTCATTATTTATGCATTAATAAATGTCATCCAAGGCAGATGTGTTTCCAGCGATATTTTTTCATGAGTGATATATCTTTCTCCGATATTCTCAGATCAACATGTCAAGCAATTTGTAAAGAAAACATAAATTTCGTAGTGATCATCGTTTTTCCTCAAAGCTCGTCGTTATGTACTCTTTATCTCTTTCAAAATCTCTTCTTTAAACGTATAAAAATTCTTTGTCATACAATATACTCTTTAAAAAGTTTTATATAATAATTAAAGGAAGCATAGCCAAGGACTCAGATTCTTTATCATCATCAAAGGGTCAGAAATTGCTTCTCAGGGTCATCAGTTAACACCAGAAAGTAGTCACTAAAGTGGTAATACTTACAATAAAATTTATTTTAATACTTCTTACCAATTCAAGGACGAACGTGAATCATACGAAGGAAAACAAATTTTCAGAAATAATGTCTAAAACACTTTTATCAAATGAAGTATTTTCTTAAATTGAAGTACTTCTTTAAATGGAAATACTTTTTGAATTTGAAAGCAGATGTAAGAATTACATCAAATATAATCATACCTCAAATGTAAAAATAGGTACAACATAAAATATTTAGAAAACCTGTGCGCACGACCTCGCTAAGCGAGAAACGAATGGAGCATAAAACTTCTTTAAAAAATGACAAATATATAAGGTTTGTAACAAAAAAAGTTCGTCTCGCACATCCGCAATAATCTTAATAAACTTACGAGCCTATTTGCTATGATCACAGTTACATTTATAGTGTTATGATATAAGTAAATTACTCGACGTTGTCATATTATCATTATCATTATCATCCTCATCAGCATAACCAGCGTCGCTACAGTTACTGTATATAATTATGTACATCTCTGGGATTATAAATAGTGTATGTTCAACTTCTTAAATACATTCTGGTTTGAGGGCCTATGACTAGCAGTACTTCTATTCACTTACGACATTAATAATAATACTAATGCAGTTTTCAATAGGTATATAAATGAAGCGTCGAATGGTTTTTTAAAAATAATTTTAACATTAGAGGGTAACTAAGATGACTGCGTCGTTATGCGGAAACGATCCTACGCGATTCTTTTTCATACACTATACATGTATTTTTCTTTGTCCGGTATTCGGTATTTTTCTTTCAACCGGTGTCGGCATTTCTTAGCTGCAGAACGTATCGATGGTAAAATATTTCTTCTATATGGAAGAAATTCTACAGGATCCAAACTCAAGAGAGTCGCAGAGAAAAGGGCCTCTGGTGAGTCTCGATTTTAGCTATAATTTTGAATATGATACTTTCGGCAGAATCGTCTTTTTTCAATTTTAGTGAGCCAGCTCATTTTCTCTTTTTAGTTGAATTTGGGGAGACTGATCGTCGAAAGGCGATGTCAAGCTGTGGGTTAGGTTTGAAGGGCGTGAACACACGTCCTGGGAACCAAACCTTTTCGTTCTCCTCTTGCACACAAGAGCCATTTGTTGTCTACTTCTAAAATTACTTTCAGCTTCTCGCCTTCGCTGAACGCAAGGTGTCCGTCATCTGATGAGTATCTGTGAGTCAGGGTTCGAACCAGTCTGAAATGATTAAAAAAGTCTTTTATAAAATCATATTCAAATCATGGGATTCCACTTAGTCCATTTTCAGGGTGTCTACCCAACGGACAAGTTTAAATTCCCGGTCATTTCCCGGTTTTCTCGGTCTATTTTTAATTTTTCCCGGTCAATTAATCTTTCAATTATATACAAACTGATAAAAGCGCAATGTTTGTTTTCAAGGCATATTATACTTCCCAAAAGCAGTCAAAAATTATATTTTTTATGAAAATAAAACGTATGAAAATAATGAAAATACACTACCGCCACTTAATATGCGGACACCCATTTTTTAGTATTTAAAATTTGTTGATTTTGGATTGTTAATTTTATAAATTCTGCGTTGATTTTTTTTCTCTTGAATTGGTTGAAAGTAATCTAGATTATGAATAAAAGTATGGCAGGATGAAGTCACTTAGAAATTTTTTAAGAATCTATTGAAAAAATAATTCAGATTGTGAATTATTAATCGATGGTAAAGTGCGTAAAATTGATGGTAAAGTATGTCATTATACATTTTAACCTCTATTTATAATCAGATTGTGAAGTTAAAAAAATAATAATAAAATTTTTCGATGTTCTTGTGCCTATTTAAAATGTAAATTTCTGTACAATCGCAGTGACTTGTCAGAATAATAAATTGTAAAATAATCTTCTTTTATGGTGCAAGCAGTTCAAGTTGGAATAACGAACATAGACAAATTTAAATATTCTTTTCTGCTGAGAAACAACATTTTTTAAATGTATGAAATAGGTCATCATGAATTCTCTATAAAAATCATTTAAAATGTACATTCATTTGATTTTTATTATTATTTTCCTACAAATGACATGACTTCAAATTTTCCCAACTTTTTTACTTTAACTTCAACTTCTTGCACAGGGCAAAAAAATGAACAATTATACTGACAAGTTGCTGCGATTCTTTAGAAATTTACCTTTAAAAGTTTAAAATGAGCAAAAGAATATTGAAAAACGTTTATAATTTCAGATTTTATTTTAAATGTAGGAAAACATTAAACATTAAAATTTGCACTATTTTTGCAAGAATTTCTTTTAAACAATTACAAAATAACTTCACTCTGGGCTCATTTTATTCAAAATTTAGATAGCTTCCAACCTATTCAAGAGAAAAAATTTCAAACTCCGAATTGATAAAATTAACAAATTATTAAATGCTAACAAATGGAGAGGTCGGCATACTAAGTGTAAGTCATAATTGTTTATTTAAACATATTCATTTGCATATTTATGTTTCCCCTTCCGCTTTAGACAAATGCCGTAATTTTCATTCAATTTTAATCAACGAGAGCTAACTTTATTTATTAAAAGATTCTTTACAAATCTATTCGTTACGTTTTCATGGCAATGATTTTATTTTGGTATTATGCGTAAAATTGTACTTAGTTAATAGTTATTCATTTTACGAATTAAACAATTTCTTAAATAATATTCAATGAAAATATAACGAATAGAATGGTAAAGAATCTTTTAAGGTTTCTTTTCTAAAATTCTTTACAATTATCAATCGGCCTTTTTTGCCTATTTATTAATTTTAAGCTTGACTGTATGCCTAGAATATCCTTAAAATATTGTTAAATGTTTAGTTCTTAAATTAAAAAATGTGACAATTATCACAATTTTAAAAACTCTTTAATTTTACAATATAAAAAACATTGTTTTGAATTTTTAACTCTTTACTCTTTAGAATGAAAGTAAAAAAGAATTATCAATCAAACGCCTTGAAATTAAGACTATTCAACTTTAAACGCTTTAATTTGATATTTGATATTTTTAAAACCTTTCATTCACAATGAAATTTGAAATTTTAATTTAAAAGTACTTAAAATTGGTAAATATTTAACGTTTAGTTTTGATGTTCTTAAATTTGTAATGAATTGCTCTTTCTATTTGCAACTGCTAAGTTTTCCAAAATTTCCAATTTTACATTTTTTAAAAAAGTTTTTAACATTTTTAAGCACTTCTTCTTGAAATTGGTCATTTTTTATAAGTTTTATTGAAAACCACACTTTCAAGTTTAATATTAATCAATTCCAATCGATTCTAAATGCTTCTAAGCTGAAATGAGCAAATGTTAATCTATTTGTGTTTTAAATGTTTAAATGATCCAAATTTCAAATAGTTAAATTTTAGAAGTTGCCACATGGAGATTGTTCAATTTTGAACTGTTATATCGAAAATTTTGAAAACAAAGAATTTTGAAATTTTCATTGTGTTACTTTTTAGTTTTAAATGTGTTTGGTTGAAAAATGTCCAATTTTAACGGTTCTCAGTTTTAAATACGTTGAATATCTTAAATATACGTATGTATACAATGTTTTAAATATATGTATGAATAATGAACAGTTCAATTCCAATTTCGAACAATTGCGTATTATGTTTTAAAAAGTTTAATTTAATTTACATTCACAGATTCAAGGAATATTAAAAATCTGAAAAAAGCTATTTCTTTTTTAAAATTTGGATGAACCACTTCAACGCTTCGTGGTCTCTTGTAACTGTAAAAACTGAGGTAAGCCACTTATCAAAACACTTTTAATACGCATTTTAGTACATTCCAAAAAAAATCCCGGTTACTGAATCAAATTCCCGGTTAGTAATCTTTAAAATTGTGATCATGATATAAAAGTCATTTTTATTTTATTCATAATTTTTTACATTTAAAAATATTAAGGTAAAAGAGTGTTTAAAAGTATTATTAACAAATAAAGAAGTTATACTGTTTTTCCAAATAAAATATTTACTTAATAAATTTACACTAGTTGATCAGATTAATGATTCGCTAGGAGAAATTTATAAATTACTCAGTTACATTTCGACAGAACTTACAATACTTTTTGACTTATCGCATTAGAATTTTCGCGCTAATCAAAATAAACATTTTTTTGAAATTCCGTTTATTTTATCGCTCTAAGATAAATCTTGACATGAAATTAGAAAAACTTGATCGTCCTTCCTAAGTAATATGCAAATCTGAAGTCATAATAAAGCAAGGAATTTAAATGGCCGCGATTCGAAAATCTGCGTTTGAAATTTGATTCAACAGTTTGGTTATCGCGCCTGAAACAGTGCAGCCGGTGCAATTCGTGTCTTGGAATCGTTATACGTCGCGCTCCGTCTTTTCGAATCAGAATATACAATTTTTATCGGTTTTAGTCCAAATTCGATATAATTTTTACTTCAGAATCGATAGCAATAAATTTTGTGTAATAATTTTGTAAAATCCGATTATAGTTGTGTGGTAATCATGATTCGGTTTTATCGGTTTGGCAGTTCAATTCTGATTGTCGAATTGGCAGGTGTAAACACGTTTCTGCCCCGACTTGAAATCGTCGCGTCGTGCTCCAGGTTTTCGGTTAATAAAAGATACGATTTGAATTGAATTTTGTGTAATATTTCTGCGAACTGAGGTCGTATTTGTGCCTGACTTGTGCCAGATTTTATGTTTGAGAGTCAAATTCCTAGATGGCAAAACCGATTGCAAATTCTGACTTTTCGAAGATGGATTGTACTCAGTTTTTAAAACTGGCAAGTAGAAAAAAAGAGACATTTTAATTTCTTTGAGATGAGTTTTTGCAAATTTGAAAAATATAGGTTAGAGTCCCTTTTTCAGAGAAATAATGTGTTTCATTCGTTTATTTAACTTTATTGTTTGCATAATGTTTATTCGACGCTGTCGTCCAAAATAAAAGCAGAATTTAATGTATCAAAATATTTTTGTGGATTTGCTAGCATGTTTTTTCCAATTACGAAACAAGAAAATATTACTTAAATATATTCTTCTATTATTCAAGCTAATATTACATACAAAAATTTTTTACCCAATTAAAATTAGAAAACCATTTAGAACTAACAAAATCTGCAAAGAATTTAAGCTTCCTAGTAGAAAATCTTTGAACTCTCTGAGTAATAAAAAATAAACTCATTTCAATAAGTTAATTTAAAATTATTTCCATTATTCAAATCTAATTTCAAAATTTATACATTATGTTTCTTTTTTGTAATTCCCCTTTCCAGTACGTAAACTTCAATTCAATTCTTGTCTCAAATATTTAAATTCAAGTTAAACAAATAATTAATGCAAAATTACTATTTTTAGATGTCTTTATTTTAATATGCAACTTAAATGAGATAATAGAATATTTTTCTTTAAATTAACGAGTCATTTTATTTTTCTGTTTGTATTCAGAATGCTGGAAGATTTTCAGAAGTACTAATTTCTTGTTCGAGGATTTTACCTGACTTTTCCGAACTGGTAAGAGATAATAGAAAGAAAAGTAGCTGATCTTTTTTATTTTCCGCCGGGACAAGCTATGCAAACTTTAGGAATTTTTGCTTTTTTATTTTCAAGGTAATTTTAAATTATTCAACTTTTTAAGCCCTTCATTTTTAATTATTATTTATTTAGTACAATTTTGAATTTTTTTTCCGAAATTGTTAAATATTGGTAGTCATAAACTTAAAACTGTTCAATTTTGCAGGCATCAATTCTTATAGTTACATATTTTACTTAACCAAATTACTACATATTATTTTTTATAGTTGTCTCAAATTTATTTTGCAATAATGAAAATAAATTCCAAACTAAAATCTCATTGTTAACTCAAATTATTTTAATGTAAGTTTAAGTTAGGTACATTAATAAAATTTTGCACAATTACTATTATTAGATACCTTTTAAGCGTTTTAAAATATAAATATACCAAGATGCTACATTATTTGGTTTTGAATTGAAAACTAATTCTTTTTTCAGTTTGTATTCTAAATGCTGGAGAATTTTCAGAAATGCTGACAACTTTGATGGATGATTTACCCATCCTATGCAATTGATAAGAGTAAATAAATAAGCTTCTCATAATTTTTGAGTACCTTAAAATTTCATAATTATTGGATAGAAATTTTGTTTCAAAGTTTAAGTTTCATTAAATATTACATTTATTTAATTTCAAATAGCTTTTTTTATTGTTTTTGTAGCTTGTAGGTGTTAAGAATGACAGGAGGATCCCAAAAAAGCGGCTCCTGCATAGTCCCCGATCTTCGCAGAAGAGAAGGGATCTCTGGGGACCGGACTGAAGAGGCAATGCTGCCATCACTCCGACGAGGGAATCCGGGAATGTAAGTGGTTTTTTGAGTCCCCCCCTATCCTCACCCACGCTAATTAACAACATGCTAACTAAATAAGTTGTTTTACAAATTCTTAAATTTAAAATCGGTTCTTCATAATGTTTAAATTTAATTTGGGGATCAACAAAAGAATTCGTGAAAAGACTGCGTATCGAAGGAATTTTATCATGTTTGCAAAATTGTAGTTTCCGTTTTCCTTCGATGCGAAGAAATCCCCAGGGGCCAATTTTTATTACATTATAATGCACTAAATACATTTATTAATTTAGTTTCAATTTGAATTGTCTTTTTTCTATATCAAATTTTGTTTGGAACAAAATCTTAAATTTGCAGTCAGACTTAATCATTCTCTATAAATTCCAGCCCTTTAATTAAAATGATTAAGGTATAAAATTAAATTTCAAAACCTTAAAAGTAATTCAATTTATAGTAAATTTAATTTTCAAGAAAAATTGCTGATCTTAGAACAGGATGTCTTTTCTTCTCAGATATCAAAATATTCTGATAAATTTTGGCATCAGTGTACACCGTTTAATTCATCAA
>JAUMHM010000085.1:13061238-13072848 GCA_032362435.1 Melikaiella ostensackeni | reverse complement strand
TCATTATCCGATTAGTGAATATCCTGATCTTAAGGTTCTTGATCCTAACCCTCATAAACAGCTTCTAGATCCTCACCCTCCTAATCAAAGAGCTATGCGACGAAGAAAGCGCGATTAGCTCATGTCGAGACAATTGACAGTTGCATTGGAAAGTCAATATGTATTATTGAACTAGAAAATATATGGGTTTGATGAACCAAAAATCTTAGTCACTTAATTTTTCTTGAGCCCTTACCTGAAATACATGCGTGATTTTGATTTTCGCCCTAAAAATTATACTAAGATGACTCTAACTAAGTGCATAGGGAATGACTTTTCGACGAATTATCCCACCTTGAGATGTTTTTTAGTTTTTGATGCTTCGATTGAAGTTGCACTTACGAAAAAAACCTAAAGATAAAGAATTAAAATAGTGCGGGGACCTTTGATTAAAGTATTGAAAAAATAACATAGGCTGATATTAAAATATTATTTTAACCTGAAAGCGTGACGGCTGGCAACCCAAGTGACTGCCCATTCAGGCTACCCTCTAGGTTGTGACGCTCAGACCAACCAATGCTCGTTATGGGCAAACTAGTTAGGCAATTTCTTTTGTGTTCATGTAAGGAAAAAAGATGCAATTCTAAATAAAAATTTATATTCAAATTTAGAAACAAGATTTAGTTGCATATTTTAAGAAGTTATTCTTAGTTTTTATATAATTTTCGTGTATATATGCGATATGCGTTTTGCGCAATGTATCATTTTAGGCTGCGGGAAAACTCTGATCTTTGCGTTCTTCTCTACAAATAAGCTTAATCTGAAATGATGAGGATTCTCACGTCAAAGTGAGGTATCTTCACAATTCATGTGATTTTTTCGTGCATCGTCCTATCGCCTTTAAGTTCTTCAATGATATAGTGAATTCTAGTAAACATATACATCTCCTTCCAATTTGTAATTCACTTTAGCCCGTCAAGAAATTTGGTCATCCCTATCTTCATATTCATACTATAATTAGCATTCATGTCCATCTCAGAAAAACAAGTGTGAATGAGTAAATTGTACCTACTAACTTTTTATATCTCGGAAAATCTAAATATCCGATTGACACAAAATTACACAAGCCAATCATAAGAGAGCGCATGTTACTGCTGACAGCTGACTGACTATAGAACCGTAGAGGGAAGAATGAACAATTTAAGTTGACGTAATTTTGTCAGAAAGGTTAGTCCTGGTAGAAAACAAAGGTATCTCTGCCTTTGTCTGGTATGTGTAAAGACAAAGGAATAGATAGATACATCTGCTTTCTACCAAGACTAACCTTTCTTGTAAAATGAAGTTAACTTGGGTTAGTCAATGGGTTTGCCAATCGAAGTTTGCGCAGTGCGTTTCGATTGGAGGAATCAATAAAAGTTTGACGGGCACCTTGAAGCACTAAAATATTAAATCTTCATTGTTGGTGTTAACTAAAATATAATGTTCGAATTTTAGTATTTCAAAGTGCCTAGCATAAATTCCCATACATGTTTGAGGTTATCAATTTTAATGTGTAATTATATATTACCTGCTTCTACATTTAAAGCATTTGCAAGTTCTGAATCCTGCTTCGTATCATTTTCATCCTCGGAACTCTCCTGCTTAGGAATTTCTGAAATTTCATCGGTGTTGACTTCCTGAACACGTTCGAAAATAAACAGTAATCAAGTATAAGAATATTATATTTTGATATATTATAAAAAGATCTTTCAACAGCCTTTATTGAAAAAAGAAATGTTTGCCTTTATCACTACAATTTAATATTTTTCTTGATTAAATTTTGGCCTTGTCGTAGTACAAATAATGATGATTGAATATCCATGCTTAACTTTGACTACTTATCGTTATTCTTTTTTTATTTAGAATAAGTCACCATCGCCATCAGCCCTCGAGTTTTCTCCAAATGTTTCTTCAACTTCTACTTCAATCACTCAATTTTTTTTAACGATAGACATAATTTATCATTTGCATGACGTTTTTCATCAAAGTTATCTCCATCTATATTTATTTCTGATGCGATGAAGTTTACAATCAATTAAACGATGTTAATATGAGCAAACCACGACAGTCATTTTGTCTCTCTACCTATAACTGGGGCTACCTGACGGGGCCAGACTTGTTTGCTCACCATGGGCGCTCTATGCGTGAACTTGGTGTGTGAGTCGAAGCCCAAAATAAAACACTGACCGGCTCCATTAAAAGAAGTTATAATAATTATAAATTCGCAATAATTGAAGAAATGTCTGTATTTGGGTAGGATTGCATCCAGTCTATCATATAATTATAATTATGTGTTTATTAATTATACTTTTTGTTTACTGAGTTGTCCAGTTGATGCCAAATTGGCGCCCTATCATGAATTCGGCTTATCTAGGCCGATTTTCATACGGGCTGAAGTGCCGAAATGTCTAGTTTGTACACGGTAACATTGGAACAACTTTAAAACTAAAAGGGTAGGTTAATTTGGTAATCGGATTCAAATTCGGCATACAAAAATCCATAAAAAATGCTTGTTTCATCTAAAAATTTGAGAATTAATCTATTACACCCCTATTGCGATTAGGCATTGAAAATTTTACATAGAAAACCGGTGGTGTGAATTTCGTTGCATCTCGTTTTCAACAATGAAAATTTTTAGAATGCCTTCATTTGTTTTCGTGTCTCATTTTTTTTGCATTTCAAAACAACACAGAATTTGGCGTTCTTTTTAGGATCTGCATTTAACAGTGTCTTTTTCGTAATACTCGGTATTACATATTTTGAAAGAAACTATTGGCATTTCGAATTATTTTAACAAGTCCTCAGTAAACACTTCCATTCAAGGCAAGTTTTAACATTTAGTTTCGGGGGCTGTTATTTTAGTCCTTTGAGAGATGTCATAGAAATCGTGCAATTCGTTATAGCAGCGAATATCTTTGAAAGATTTTCTGATATGACACATAAACAGATTCGCTTCTTTAGATTTTCTGAACATGGAATATTTTTCTATACTACGGGAGCATTCCTCTCCATCTCAAAAATAATATCTTGTGACAAAAGATTATCTTTCAACAATAATAATCATTGTTAGTAATAATTCGTTGCTAATATTTCTAACAAGTCATTTATTTTCATCTAAATAATAATATCTTGAAATAAGGCATTGTTATTCAATAGCATAATTATCATTGTTTCTAGACATTTTCATAGAAAATTTCATAATTCTGACCTTCTTTCACTCATAAAGTTCTTCTTCTCGGCGAAATCATTTATTCTTATCTTAGGAATTATATTCAACCATGAAAATCGCCTTATAAGTTAGTAAAGGCCAAAGAGTGATTTTGTTTATGAAAATTGATTAATACAATGATAATTATTACTATACGTTTTCAAATGGAAATTTTTCGTTGGACGGCATCTTGAATTTCGCGCTGACTTATATCTTTTTTCACTTGCATAATTTAAATCTTGCAACGCGGCATTAGACAGAACCTTGCAGCTCTACTAATGTTGTCTAGTGCATACTTTATTTCATAAATTTAATATATTTAGAGATCAGATCCCATTTTCATGATAAGATTAAAATTATGTAAAGAGATCGCATTAAACTACCGTTTCATGTCATGTACTCATTTTACTCATAAGAGTGAGACAGCAACCCATGGTTCTACCGCCACGATTTCTTGAGATGAAACGAAACTTAAAGTAAGTTTCATTTCAGCCTGTTTGAACTTGGTCACTTCTTAAAGATCGAAATGCAATCTACCTTTTTATGAAAATTTTTGTCTACTGATAAAGGAACACCCAAAAAGTTCACAAATCGGAACTAGACTTCGAGACTACCTGCCTTTCCAGCTCATTAGAGACAAATGTACAATAAATGTAAAAAAAAAAGAAAAAAGAAGGCGAATAGGGAAAGAGTCAGACAAAACACACTCTCTCTTTTTTTTTCTTCTATACTGCTTGGACCAACATGTTTCGAAGCCAATTTAGACTTCCTCATCATGGGTTTTTAACAGGACAACTACAGTTATAAATAATGAAACATATTAATTATGTATATGTGCACGTCCGCCTTTTTCAACCAAATTCAAATAAATTCACACTAGAGCTCCAATATAAGCAAATCGAATTTAAGCATTCCTAGAACTGCTGGCCCACGCAATTTCTCAGCAGTCGGGGTGAAACACGATGTTCAACCAAGCGTAAAACATCAGCAACGTATATACAAAGGTGCGGTGCGCGGGTACTGACGTTCGTACTTACGTTCGGAAATTGCGTAATATTAGAAAATGGTTCAAACGTCCCTGACTGCTTACGCTTCGAAGGTACTGCTTTAATTTCAAGGCCAGTGCGAAGCAGCCCCCGAAACTGGGCTTATATTGGAGCTCCATTGTATTTAATTTATTGATATTCTTATTCAAAGTTTCTTTATTATCTTTTTTTGTTGTTGTCAAAACATATTTTCTTGCTAATATGAAATATATTTCTTGGAAAAAACCCACGAAATTTGCTTTCTATCAATAATTCTTACAGTAATTCATCCAATCTATGTTTCTCCTGCTTGAATAAATTCTTTGATATCACTATACCAGACATCCAGTAACATCTATCATAAAATAACATTTCACCAAATTTTTATCAATTGCACTAAAAACTATATTAACAGAAACAGGAAAATAAGAATAGATAGAATCATTTTTTATATAAGTTGCTGCGTATAAAATCCAAATAATTGTAATGCAATGTTTTGCAAACACTTCACCATAACACTAATTGAACAAGCATTTAAATTATTTCTCAATTTTTTTCGATTTTCTATTTCTTTTCAAATAGGAACATCAATCCACTTTTTCAATATAATTTTTTTAAGTCATGAGAGAAATTCTTCACCGGGAAGTAAATTTAGAAAAAAACCAAATGTAGCAAATGAGAGATGGTCGATGGCTTACCGTCTATATAGACCCTCGGAAAAACGTTCATTTTACCTTTTTTTTGACATAACAACCAGTCCCAAACTCTCGTAAAAATCAACTGTTCGAAGAATGCTGATAGATTTTAGAAAACTATACAGCAAGTCTTAGTCCTAAATATCAAGATCCAGAATTTAGTTTGAAGAGACAATAATAAGATAGTAGAATATTTTTACATGCAACCATGAAGTTTAATTTTGATTGTATTCAATTACACAGCTCCACAAAAAAAAGTTGTCAGCCCCAGAAATCAGAATAGGCTTACCCTACGTTTTTGAGGTCACTGAATCCGAATCCGGATCCGGTTTAACTACACCGCATCACATTCCGTCCCTAACCTCAAAAAAACTGGAAAATCGCTAACTTCAGATGAAACATGATTCCCGTGACGTTCCGTCTCTTTAATACCTTTATGGAATCTTTCTCCATGCTCTTCACTGTAATCATCCAAATTTATTGTAAAATAGTCAAGATGGAAATTTAATACATGTAACTTCAAGCTCATATTACATCCTATTTTACCGAAGTTCTGTATTATATTTTTCACAATTCTTATGTGAATATCACTCTTGTAGTTCCCTAAAAAGTTTTCAACAACTTTCGTGAGGCCTCACAAAGCTGTTTTTCACACTTTGTTCATAGTTGTGACGAAATTCTGATCCCTACACATTTTCCGAATTCAATGTCCATCGAATATGCCTGCTTTTAGTTTCGCATCCGATAGTTCTGGAAATCGTCCTTAAGGATTTATGAAACAGCTGTCTTTCTCTTCTAATGCTGATACAAATTGCTTCACCATGCCCAATTTTACCTGTATATGCAGAGGTAGCAGTGAAGCTCTCGCCGGATCCACTAGTGGGAGGTAGATGATGTTCTGTAATCCGGGATCAAAAGTTTCTCTGGCTGGCTAATCAATCTTTTCATAATGATGAGGTCGGTCTCTACTATCCCATAAGCATAGGAAACATGGATGTTTAACGATACCTGATTGCTGACCCAGAATCATTTCAAATATTTTGAAATCCCCACAAATCAGCCAATTTTGTTCTGAATATTTCAATTTATCCAATACCGACTTGTTGTTTTCGTAATTCTCTTTCAACGTAGTTTAATGTGCTACCGGCATGAAGACAAAAACATTTGTATCGTGGAGCAGAACATCTTCCAAACTTCTCTTACAGAAATCTATGAATAGTCTCTATTTGATGGCTCTGTAAATCCCTGGTTTCAATTCATCCATCAATCTATTTATGGGCGTTTCCAAGGAAAGTGTCATTTTTCTGTCACCGTGATATTATAGGCAATCCTACACTCAAAATACAAGTTATATCGCACATAAATGTACAAGCAGATTCCCTAAAGTAGGAATGAGAGCTAACCGACTTTAAAAAACTCTTATAAAAAGATATGACATATAATAGTTGGATAAAATCCCAAAAATATACCTGTGTAATATTTGTCACCAGCTACAAATTGAATGATTTGCATGCCCATAGCTTTTCCGCGCAATGTTTGAAAATTCTGAGAAAATCAAGCTAGTTCAGTGGAGCATAGGATATTGAAATTTCATGGATTTCACATTGTGCTTCGATTTAGAACTCAGCAAGAAAATCTCAAAGTCGTGTCACTGCTTTTGCAATTCATATGTCCGCTCTAAGGTCTGCAGTTGTGCGGAGAGTGCGTGCAACTACCCAGGTCGAAAATTGCCCGATTTTTTGTTAGATTTTGGTGGCCAGTAGATGCCATATAAAGGAAAAAGATGTGCTTCTAAAATTATCGAAGTAGCACACATTCAAATATCGAAAATTTCGAATTTGGCAAAAAATGTCCACTCCTTCATCCTACTCTACTCTAAGAATACTTGAAGCACATTTTTCCATGCTCACGTAAATTGAGCAGTATGTTGGGGCGAAGAATTTTACCACGGATAAAGTTGATATAGCAGTGCGCGAAAAAGTTATATGCAATTTAAGGTTAAGATGTCCACTCCAAAATTTCAACGAAAATGTCCACTCCAGCGTCAGCAGCTGTGAAAATCACGCGCATCAAGATGGGATTAAATTTTTTCCTGATTTTGCTGTATTTCGATAGCCAAAAAACGTCCCTGCAAGGAAAATCATTTGCCTTAGAAATCACGTGCATTTCGTAAAAATCAGTCAAAATATGTATATAAATAGATTTTCATCGAAAATTACAGGTCAACAAATAAATTTTGTTTTACAAAAAAGTTCGATTCTATTGAAAGGAATTACTTTTGTCTGAAACTTTTTCCCAAAAAATCATGATATTTTGAAATATTACAAAAAATAGTGAGATAATGGAAAAATATTACTTGTTTCTATCAAATCACTTGCCTGAAAGTATTTTTTGGACAAAAAGATTTTTTTTATTCAAAGGGCCTAAAGTTTTTCGCAAACTAAAATCATTTTAGTCAAAATTAAAAATTAAAAATCAATTTTATATCAAATTTTTGGCAAGTAAATCTGTCATTATTATAATAAGTTAACCCTTTTCTAACAAATTGAATTAGAGAAGAGTTCAAGAAAATATTTCTAATTTTTCTTGAAAGTATTTAATTAACAAAAGAATTTTAATAATAAAAAAATATATTTTATACAATTTTTTACAATTTAAAACCTATGCCTAACACGATGCGAACGCGACAATTATTTTGGTATCAGAAAGAACCAACCACACTTTGACCACGCTTTTTATCGTGTCTTACTTGTATGAAAAAAGCTACGTGTACTCATTTCCCATTAAAACCATCCATGTATGTCACAGCACATGAAAAAGAAACCAATATTGGGCAGACAAGACGACATAAACGTTCCAAACATTAGTATTAAAAATTGGCTTTCACTTTTCTGTGATATGTCGCAATACTTCGCTGTAAAAATGATAATTAAGATAATATATTTTCTATGAATTGTTAAATTTTCGACTTATTATATTCTAGATGGTCAGGATATACATTTCAGTATTGAAAAACAACCGGCCTTGATTTAAAATGAAAGATGAAGTATGCTGAATTAAAATTTAGTAATAAATTGTCGAATTTTTCAAAAGAAGTCCGCATTATTTTTCTGCAAATACTCGTTATGTATTCTGAATCAAGAAAATGGTAATTTACACACTACTGAAAAGTATCCTGAGCAGTTAAAAAGAAGAAACAACCCTCTTTCACCTTTCATTCATAAAATATTATTCCTTCAATCAAATTTATGGACTTATTAATTTCAATATTTTGTGCAAACTGCACGCATGCCCAAAGATATTCACCAAACTAAAAAATGTGTT
This sequence comes from Melikaiella ostensackeni, assembly GCA_032362435.1. Lineage (NCBI taxonomy): Eukaryota > Metazoa > Arthropoda > Insecta > Hymenoptera > Cynipidae > Melikaiella > Melikaiella ostensackeni. Next base: position 13,064,578 of record JAUMHM010000085.1, on the reverse strand, counting down.
TCTACATGTATTTAGAATTTAGGAAAAAAGTTTGAAATGTGTGCCTTGAGATTTGTTTTTGAATTCTTTTTTGAGAGAAAATAACACTTTACGTGGAAATGCCCATTTATAGAGTCATTTAACTTGACAATCTGATCTTCACGTATCTCGAATTTTATCAAGGACCATTATAGGGCAGTGAATCAATCATAACTTTCAGTTTACTTCGTTCATGATGAAAAAGTATAAATGAAATGAACTTCTTTCTCATACATTTTGTGTTACTTATTTTAACAATTTACATTTTGTTCGATCGGGAAATTAAATTTTTATTATTTCTCATATTCCATTTCATTTCGTCTACACCGTTTCATTTTCCAAGCAGGATCGTCTGTGCAACTCAATTGTTGAACGCAAAGCGCGAATGTAGCAATGAGAATGTAATCGTCGAAACTGCAGGTGCTTTAAGAACCTTCTTCAAAGTTAAATTGAAAATTCATAATATTAATAGATGAATGATAGATAATGCCATAAGCAATTTTATACACAGACATTAAATTTTAATATTTTTCGCTCAGTAAAATATTTCCCTCCAGCAAACCGGTTTGAGATTTTCTGAAAATTTATTTGTATTGATAAAAGTTTTTCAGCGAAAAGGTATTTTTATAATCCACAGAAGACTGTTTGAAAAAAGTCAATATCCGTAATGTTTGCGAGAAAAATATTTTAAAATAATTATAATTGAGAAAGGAGCAACTACTGAAATTAGGCTTCCTCCCTTTTAAAAGACCAGAAACAATTTAGCAGGAAAATGAGTGGCCAAGAAAATATTAAAAATCCTAATTTCAATGACTTCCAGCGAAAATTTTGCTTTGATGATTTCTGATAATTGAGGTCATCAACGGAAAATGGGCATACCCGTCCTGGCATGGCGAGACGATGATAAGTTATAATTTTGATGAGATTGCGCTTAACATGTTAGTCCGACTATATAGATGTATTGAGATAATATAATTTATTGTGAATAAATATGAATATTAATATATGACGATAAAAAATTTATTACTTTTATTCACTTCATAAACCCTACCAATAAATACCCTGGAATCATCGAAGTTATAATACATATTTTAAATTTTAACTTTCACAATAGTTAGATATTATTGTTTATTCAGAAAATTCTAAGAAGTGAATAATTATCAATTATTACAACAAGGATCAGAATTGTGGCACATCAAATTAGATAGTTCACTTTTGCGTAGACAATTACACACAGTATTTCGCTTTGCTTGTCTAATCAAATCATCAGATTTTAATAATTCAGCGGGTGGACTATCATCGTTATCACTTTTCTTCTCCAAGGCGGGTTTCAGCTCCTCTTCTATACCTTCTTTAGCTATAAGTGTTGCTTTGAAAGATCCAGGAAGTGACTGCGAATACTAATACGTGCTTTTCTACCTGTAAAAGATTTTTAACAGAATCAGGTAAAAAAATTCGACCAAGAAAAGTCAGACGTTTTTTCTTAGTTTGAATCATTCAAATTTCATTGATTATCAGTGACTCATTTTCAGCTATTTGAATCAATAAAATTTCTCTGGAAGTCTGTGGAAAATCACTAAAATTCGGGTGGATTTTCACTGAATTTCCGGTATACGTAGACACTGTTATTATTTTACCAATTAAGAAATATATAATTTGAAACTACTAAGTAGGTTAGTCGACACTATAGTGGTGCAAAACATATTATATTGTGATTATTAATCACTGCACTCTAAAAATCTGATATTGGTTCAAGTTAATTGTATCGTAATAATTTAAGAAAAGTTAATATTAACACGTGGCCTTAAGTATAGGGAATTTTATATTTAATTAACCTGCGATGAACATTTCATAGACGCCCAAAATACCCCTAATTCAGAAAAAACGGGACGCTTTAGACACAATTCTATAATATGTTCGTTCTAGATTGTATATTAGATTTAAAATTACCCGCTTGACGAGGAAGTGCATATACATATTCAATTTTAATACACCGGCGAAATCCAAGTGCATTCTCATATACTGCAATGGGAATTTCATTGCGCTTACTAAATTCAGATTACCAGGTGCGGCTCTTTCGGTTGGTAGACTTGATCCAGTAAGACAAATATACTCATTAATTTATTTAAAGACTAAGTATGTGATTTACTTAGAACTACTGAATAATTGTACTAAATTATGAGTCTAATAATTGTCCAAAAAATTACATTCAGAATTTTTTTTTTGTATCCTTACAACTCTTTATCAGTTCAAAAAGTTATGTATACTAAAAATTTGAGCAAGGTCGGTCATTAACATGTGCAATAATATTTGTACCTCAACTCAATTTTTTAATCGCCTGTCTTTGATCTTTGACTTCGACTATTCCAAATAAAGGCCTTCCATCACGGTACCGGGTACACCCTATCACCATAACGAAGAGGGATTGGTACTCGACTCGTCACTATAAGAAAAATATATTTGATAATTATTTTAGATTTGAAAATCCGTTAACCTAGAACTACTAAATTGAATGAATATGATTATTATTTTGAGCAATTAACACTTAACCCTAGGATTCAATTGTTTCTGAAGTATTAATTTTGTTTAAGATCAAGGGAGTATTTTTAGGAAGCAAGCGCAATAGCCCAAGCTTAAATTTCAAAATGTTAAAAATTTGTATCTTTTTTGGATAGGTGACTATGTGGCAGGCTGGCAGCAAACTTATATCATCGGCTCAGTGGATGTACGTCGACTGCGGCACGCAGCATTCAGACGGCAATGGAAAACACGAGTGTAGTTTAATTTTCAAATACTTTACGCTCTGGGGATAAAGAAATTTTAAATTTATATGCAACGGCTTTATACAGATTTTGGATTTTTTATTTGATCATCAAATTGTGCATCATAATGATCCGACTCTCAAGATCAATTGCTTGCCATATGACTTTTCATGAATTTTCGAGTGTCAGTTGTTATGCCACAACCAAGTATGTATGATGTATGTACGTATGTATGTAAGTATGTCTGTCTGTCTGTGAACACGATAATTTTTAAAAGAATTAATCTATTGGATTGGCCTTTGGTACACTCTTTTAGCGCCGAAATATAGAGGTCAAGTTCGTTAGCCAGCCATTTTTTATAGAAATTCAAAAAGTTGGGGCATTTTCAAAATTTTTTAGACCATTTTTTTTAAGATTTGAAAATTATATGTACGGCTATTTGTAGTACTCAGGAAGCCGAACAATTTTTCTCAATGAATTTTTTCGATAAAAAAAATTATGAGAGTTATAGCATTTTCAAAATTCAAAAAAAGAAACGAAAATGAAAATTTTAAGCCAAA
>JAUMHM010000085.1:13044403-13056928 GCA_032362435.1 Melikaiella ostensackeni | reverse complement strand
AAGTTGGTCGTAAAATCTGTGTGTGCCTGTGTATTCAATCATGAAGTATTCTTGAAAACTAGAACAATTTTTCTTATTTCTGATAATCTGATTCTTGTAACAATTTGACGATCCACTGTGAGAATTAATCAATTTTGATTAAAAGTAAAAACGGTGCACGATTTCAGGTCTTCAAGTTTGTGTGAAAAATGCCCTAAAGTGGCCTACAAGCTCCGGTGTCGGATACGTCCTAGGACGTTATCCCTTGTGTAGGATTTTTGCACCGGGCGGTATGTGTAAGATCCATGGAGTGAATTTGTTAGTGTGACTTTATTTTGCAAATTTTAGATAAAGCTAAGAAGAACGGTAGTTTACTTCGGCGTGAATGTCTTTAATTATAAATAGGTACAATTGGGTTTAAAATATCTTCGAATTTGTACAAAGCTATTTTATCCTAAGTTTTTGGCTGAAGAATTGTACCAGTTGCATCCGAGTTATTTATATTTTTTATCGATTTAACAATAAGAAATATTGAATCGAATTCGCCGAGGCCCGACGATTGACGAAAGTGGCTATATGCCGAACAGCCCCAAAAATGAAAAGGAACACTTCTATGAACAGAAATCTATTCTTGAATGAATGTCGGTTGATATCTTTTTTTTGTCCATGATAGTCATTACGTCGATTTTTCTCTTATTCTTTCATTTTCTGCTACTGTTTTATTTTGTACTTTAGTTTCATTTGTCATAGGAACAAGAAATTTTTCTTATTTTTTTCAAGGGTAAACTGAAAAATCCCCGTGGACACAACAATAAGAGCTAAAATATGAATTTGCACTTTTAAAATTCGCACTAAAGTACTGAAAAATATAATTTCAGACACTTTTTCAAAATTTCAAGACTTCCAGGTCATGTAGTAACCCTGTAATCAAATCATTCTAGTCTAGCAAAAAAAAAGTTGTGGTTTGTCATCCGAAAGTACAAAAAAAAGTTTTAAATCTATTATCTTTTATTCTTTTTGTGAATTTGAAAATTTAGAAAAATTTCCCTACGGACCAACAGCGATTTTTTGTAAGGTAGTAAAGTTTTTTGTGCACTATAAAAAAAATTTTCGGAAGTTAAAATTCGTTCAAAATGAGCAAAAATCTATTATTTTTTTTAAAATTTAGTTAATTGCATTTTTTCTAAGTTGTACATGTTGAACTTCAAATTTCTTCAGATTGCATCGAAGAAACATCATTTTTTTTTGTTCTTATAAAAAACAAGTTTTGTTGTTTTTAAAGCGCGAATATAATTTTAAGAAGATTTTGAAACACTTTAAAATGTGCGAAACATTGCTTGTTACAAAATCAATAAAAATCAAATGTTTCGTCGATTCAAACTGAAGAAATTTCAAATTCGACATGTACAACTCTTTTTTTAAATATGCAAATACATAATTGAAATTTCAAGATTAATTAAAATAAGTTGAAGAAAAATGGGAATCAGTATAATAAAATAAATCACATAAAAAACCTACTTGGGTGTCTTTGCAGGGGCATTTCTCGTGATAATAGCAGACGTAGGTCTTGGTAAGGAAGTTGAAGCAGCTCTCCTCTGAGGAGACACCAAAGCCTTATCCTTCGTAACTCCATAAGTTTTATAAGGCAAAGAACTCGGCCTCGTCAAATGAGTCTTTGTATTAGTCAAACTATCCTGATCCACTCGACTCGCCCTCCTCGCAACATCCTTCCCCCTACAGTCAGGTTTCTTCAGTAAAGCTTTCGGTACTTGTCCAGGGGTCTTCTTCAAAGCCGGAATTCCAGTAACAGGTGTCTTCATATTCTTTCCAGGAATACCCGTAAAATTCGAGGTCTGTTTAATAGGTGAGGTCAGCAACCTAGGTATTTTCGACTTCCCAATACTCGTAGGAGTTCTATTTGGAGAAGCAGGAGGTATAACCTGCTCCTTAGAATCATCCTTCCCCAACATAAACTCCCATTTCTCTTGCAATTTTCTAAACTTAACATCCCCAGGAACCGCATCTTCATCCTCTCCTCGCAACTCCGGACTCCTCAACCTCGAGGGTTTCGCACTAGCTCTATTCAAAGGCGAATGCTCCAAACTATCAGTGTACTCTTCAGAATCCTCAGATCCTATCCTATCTAAATGGAACTTCGAACTCAGAGGAAGATGACTCCATCGTTTCTTCACAGTCTTTTCCATCTCTGCTTTCTGATCGCTTCTGCTCTTCTCATCATATCCGTAATTAATACAAGACCTGGGTCTGGCTTTTCTCGGACTTAAATTACTACCTTCCACATCTTTTTCCTCAGGCGACTCCACGTTTCTAAAAACAGCTTTCGAATGCGCGATCCTATTACCGAAACTGTTGTGCAGTAGTCTGTACTGATAAAGCAAATCAAGCTGGAATGGACAGAAAGCCAAGGGTTGCAAGATATCCAAAAAAGCGTCAACGACTTCCCTAGAGTTTCCACAGGAAAGCGCCCTGACGAATAAACTGTTGTTGTTGTAATGCTTCCTCAGAATCGATTCCCTCGTGCACAAGTAAGCGAACCAAGCGTCCAAGGCTCTGAGATTCAACAACCCGAAGACGAAAGCATGAAACTTGAGCATTCCCTCGGTTATAAAGTCTTCACCGTTGATTCTCTGCACCAGTTCGTTCAAAGTTTTCGTCAAAGGACCTTGTTGCGAAGAAGCTTCCACGACTTGCCAAACACTGTTTGCTATCGGTCCAAAAGTGGAATTCAACTGCGGCTTGAGACCATCGGACATTATCGCATAAAGAGGCGGGCAGAGACTCCCAAGACAGAGTTGAGAACACTCGTTGTTGTCATTGTAACCCTGCCTGCTTCGAACTGGCTCAGCATGCCAGTATTTCAAAAGTAAATCCACTGCTTTGTTCACCGGCCAGATCATCTTTCTCTTTTCCTCCAGGTCGAAGGACCTCGACTCCATATCTTCCTTTGGCTCCATTATCTCCTTATTTGATTCCAGATTAGCAATATTTTCTAAATACTTCCTTTGATTCGAAGCAAAACTCACAGTCTTTTTCTGGGACTCGGCCATATCCACATTCTTCAAAATGTCTTTGTTCATCCTTAGAGCGAGGAACTTCCTCACATAAGACCTCAGTTTCATTTCCTCATCGTCTCCATCGCTGCTCTGGGATGAAAACCCACTCCGTTTGAGGAAATCTTCCCACTGTATAACATCTTCTTCACTGCTGTCCATTGTTTCTAAATCCACGCGACGTACGACCTCCTTCAACCTCTCAGTCTGAAGCCTTTCCTCAGTCTCATCAACGTCCTTATCCGAATCATCTATCCTTCCATTCCTCAATAGATGAAGATCATTGCTAATGTAATATGGTTCCGGCAAAGACATTCTCTTGTTAGTTTCCGAGCACTTATCCTCCACCTCCTCAACATCACCCATTTCAAACATACTGCACCTTTTACTAGCGACTCTGTTCTTCCTCAAAATACTTCTCGGCAGAGGCGGCCTCGGAGGAACTTTGCCACAGCAGTAATCCACTGAATCCTTTTCCCCGTGAGGCAAGGAAATCGACCTCTTCGGGAGGGATGGACCCGCCACCTTCTGAATACCGTATCTATTCGTGATCTCCTGGCCCGCGAGGCTCGTCTCTGAACTAGCACTGTCGTAGCGGTAAAGGTAAAGAGGATTTGCAGTATTAGAAACCTGCTGATTTGTTGAAGAATCTGTGAGAAGAGTAGAAGATCCTCGATATCCAGAAGAAGGTTGAGTGGCTGTGCTGCTGCTCGAGGAATTGTTGGTAGCCTCACTGAATGTTCTCCTCTTCGTTCTCATCGGCGGAGACAAACAGAAGAGCGGCTTCTTCATCACATCCCCGAGCTTGATATGTCTCGAGACCTCCGGAACTTCGTGAAGTATCTTCTTATACTCGTTCGGCAAAAGAAACGTGAGCGACTCCCAGTCCTTCACATGAGAAAATCCTTTCTGCTTCAATGCATCGACATCGTTACAAGAAAAGGGGCGATTGGACTTTCCCGGTTTCTTCCAGGTCTTATCATTGTTGAAGTTCTGCGGCTTGAGTGCCACGTTCTCAAATTTGCCGTCCGAACTATTAAGGAAAGATAAATCGGGAAGGGTGTAATTTGGATAAACAACGTAAACGGGTTTTTTGTCGACGAGCGTCTCTTGAACTGACGGACTCTTCTCTTCTGGAATTGGATAAACCAAAGATGTTTGAACTCCATTGTCTTCGACTGCAGTGATCGCTTGTATCCCCATCGTCCTGGAGTATCTCTTCTCCTTGGCGTCACTCCAGGCACTTCTCGGACGTCTTTCAACTTCTGGATGACTGCTGTCAAGAGCTGAATTTGATTTTGAAGTACTATCTGTGAATTCTTCAATAGAAGTGGACAAGGAATCTTTTTTGCCTTTGGGGATAGAAGTTTGCTTTGGAATGTCGCTGAAGTTGCCTTTCTGAGTTTCTCCTGCTCCAGTGTAATGGTCCGTTTTCACCCAGTTAATGGAGAAGTCTTTCTCGGGAAGTTCTCCTCGAGCAGAGTTGTTGAGGTTGTTTCGATGGATCTGGGTGTTGGTTCCACTATCGCTGTTGCTGGTCGGCCAACCGTTCTCGCTAACTGAATCCGATTGATCGAGGGTTAAACTCATGCCCTCTGCGCTCATGCTCTTCTGCTTCATAAATAATTTCACAAGGCTCATGTTGTGAAGCTTTTTCGCTGATAAGACGTTGCCGACGCTGTCGGAACTTTCCTCGGTTACGGAGCGACTCATCACCGACCCGGAACTTTGGAGAGGACCTGTGTGATTACTGGATGCTGCGGAGTCGACCTGAAAGATATTGAATGAAAGTTTAAAATTCATTCAAAAAGAGAGGATATTCTCGAAAACTTTCGCGATCAATCTTCCTTTTAAGAAAATTAAGTTTTCTCATTTAAAAACGAAACCAATTTTTTTTCGTCCAAAACTGTTACTGCTTTAAGATTTATAATTTTGGAATCAGAATTCTGATTAAAAGTATCTTGAACTTACGGAGAAATTGAGAGGAACAATCTGTTGAAGTTCGTGCGTCCTTGATAAATCCGGCAGACTCTGACTCCTTTTCGCTGTGTTTAGAATGACGTTTCCGGTTCCTTGCAAGAAATTCGGAATAGTATTATTATTTCCGGAGGGATGTCGAGTCATTGCTTTATTGATGGACGAGTGTTTCAAATTACTCCAGGTTGTGTAAATTTTCGAATCGGAACATGCCATAGATAAATTTAAGATATTTTTTAAGTCCAACGCTTTATCGCAATAAGTCTCTGGTGCTTCGTACACTTTTTGCTTGTCTGAAAATAGAAGCATGAAAGCTATTTGCGTGTTCTTGCTAAGGCAAAGTGCAGATTTGAAGTTTTAGGGAAGAAAATCGAACTCACCATGGCCTTCAAAGTCCTGTGAGCCATCGGAATACATAGCTATGCTGCCTTCGAAGGCGATCGTGTAGTTGTTTTTGTTGTTCGTCTGGCACGTGAGCAACATGTCTTCACAATCCAGGGAATCGACGCTGTAACTTCCACCAGGTGGCAAAACGGGGGTTTCTTTCACCGGAGAAAACAAAAGCGAGGATTTGCAGATCGATATTGTATCCGTTGTCGAGCAGGCGGATTCTTCTCCCTTCAAAACGCAGGAGGATTCGAATGATAAAATTCCTAGTTAGTTTATATTTTGACCCTGTGATTGCAGTAACGTTCATGCAAAAAAATTTAGATCAAATAGTATTGGTAAATAAACGAGAATTATTTAAATCGGCCAATGACAGACATAATTAAATGAAAAAAGTTATGAATTCGGAAGAGTTTTTGCAGCATCCAAATCTGAAGCGATCAAATCAATTTATTCCTACTTAAAATTAAAAAAAAAAAAGTATTTAACGTTACTGCAGTGAAAGAGTAAAATTAATTAGTAACATGCAATCTTGCGGTGCAAAGCTCATGCCATGCATTAGATTTCAAAACTATCAAACTCGCAGTTCACCAGTTTGTTAAGCAAAATAATGAAAGCCCTCAATGTTTCAAAATCCATGATTGGACAATCGATATCATGCGAGAATGTTGGTAACAGTCATTTCGAAAATTTTTGTATATTAAAATAAAAGCAAAAAACATGCTACTTGTATACATTTATTTTTAAAAAATACTGTTCGTAACTTTTAAAGCGAAAAAAGAAAATCTTTTAATCGAATCTCTTCGCGGTACTTTTTGAAAAATGGAAAAGAGGACCCTAAAGCTACAAGGACCAGATACTTCATGAACCTTAGTTTATTTGGACAGTTTAAAATCTATGATTTTCATTTTCCACCTTAAAAGTTAGGTAAAGTATTTTTTTAAATAAATCTATGTTCCCAGTGTAGTTCACTAATCTCTACTTTAATAAACAATAGAGTAAAATAGATTTTCAAATTCTCTTATTTATTTTGCGTCAGTAAATTAATTGAACCGGTTCTTTTTAATAAGAATTTTATGTTTTGAGAAGCGAAACTTTTCCCAAAAGCTTGAGCAGTCGTTTTCATACCTGACTGGTATGAGGACTGATTGAGGAACCGATGTCAAGTTTTTCCATGACGGAGCCAGAAATACTGGCATACCGTTCCCTTTGGTAGTTAAACTGTTCCAAAATAAAACACGTAAATCAAACTACATCTTGGTTTTATTCTCAGGAGTCTGATTGTTTTGAATTTTCTTTTTCGTGCATTAAGTAAAAACACTAATAGAAATCTCACAGCATCTATTCAGACTATTCATGTCAGACTATTCTATTTTTTCAATTCATGCGAAAAGTGAATGATCTGAGAATGGATCGCGATTCATCTTTCGTAGATCAAGACAAAGTACACATTTCTTGAATCTACTAGCCAATTTTCTATTATAAGAGATTCTGTTTTTTAAAGGACCTTTGACAATCTCATTTGGAATAAATTGATGTTTTCAGCTGCATATTACACCAATAAGGATGACTTATTTCACAAGTTGGGTTCTTTCCACATTGTAAATAAGATTTTGTTTTGGATTATTGATATTGTAATTGATATATGGGGATGAATGTTGATTCTTTTGGGGTGCGGATTTAATTATGAATTGTCGGTAGAAATGATTTACCTCAGAATGTTGGACGGGATCTGTGCACATGACTGGTAGAGCGGTAAGGAGGGTGTGAATATCAGCGGTGCGAAAGCTCTCCATGTCAACTTCTGCCAAATTGGCATCAAGGTTTCGTGCAAGGTCGTCATAGTAGCCCAGGTCATCTCGAGTGTAGGAAGCAGAGAGCGAGGAAAGAACGCTAGGGTGAACATGTAGTCCTCCATCTCTGTAACTTAGAAAAGACGTTCCACTGATTATTGAAATAAATAAGCTCCACGATTCATATTCTAGTCTGAACACCCTTCTTCATTTGTAATTGAATTTCCATTTCCTTTTAATGAGAGGAAGAAAATTCACAAATTTTCTAATGCCTGCGGCCACCCGCCAAAAAATATGTAAGCTTTCTTTCGGTCTTTGGACGCAATTGGAAATGAAAAAAGGGTGTTTTCACTTAGAAAATTATTCTACTGAGATTTTCGGCCGACGGTTCCAAAAAGATTGAGTTCATTTAACTTGATGTTGTCAAAGTTGATTCTTTTCAAATGTACGGCGTGGCCGTTTTAGTCGACAAAAAAATTCTCGGTCATTTTCTGGTTTACAAAAATTTTTCATAGTCATTGAAATTGAAAAATTCGAACTCTTAAAACTCAATTTTTTAACATCTGAAGTAATCAAAACTGAACTACAAATTAAAATACTCAAAGTGGAACTCTTTTGAATGATTAACTTTTTAAATTGAAGCTTAAAAAATTGTTAATACAGAAATTTTTAATTCAAGCGCTCAATAATTTACACTATAAAATGGAAGCTTTTCACACATTCCAATTGGACAATTTTTAATTAAATGACATTAAACTGCAAGATTTTTAATTTTAAACTTTCATGAACTGAGCAGTTCAAAGATTTCTAGTTAAAAAATATGAATCTAAGCTATCAGTTTTAATGCTCTAAATTAAAATTATTCCCCCCTTTCAACACACATTAATAAAAATGTTAAAGATAAAACATAACCCTCTTCGAACTCAGTACAAAATGGAAAATAAAAAGTTCTCCCTTTCATTTGATATTAAAAATACCAAATTTGCCCCCCGCCCACTCAATACAAATGGTAAAAAAAACTTCCCTCTTTCAATTCAGAAAAAAATGAAATGATAAAAATTTCCTCCCTTCCAACTCTATAAAAATTTTTAAAATAAACAAATGCCTCTCTTCCAATTAAAAAAGAAAAAAAAAATTCCTCCCTTCTAACTCGATAAAAATCTTCAAAACAGAAAATTATCCTTCTTTCAATTCATAAAATATTGAAAACTGAAATTTCTTCCTTTCTAATTCGACAAAAACCTTTAAAATATAAAATATCCCTCTGACAATTCAACAAAAATTAAAAACTAAAATTTCCTCATCTCAAACTCAATGAAAATGTTAAAAATACAAATTTTGACATCCTTAAACTCAATACAAATGTAAAAAAACAAAAAATTTGCTCTTCGAATTCGAGGAAAAAAATTTAATAAATTGGAAATAGTTTATAAAGTTTCATTCGGACGTTTACATTTGTTTAACTACTAAGGCTTTCGAATTAAAACAGTTCAATCTTCATCGTTAAAATCTGTACATTTTTTTAATTTAAGCAGATTCAGAATCATCTTGTATAATCAATTATTGTTTAATTTTTAATACTCGAACTACAATTCAGTTTTAAGAATCATTAATTAATTTATATTTACATTTGATCAACTTAAAACATTTTTTATCAACAATTTTTTAATTCAAACACTTTTAATTTTTAAATGTTCAAGTCTGTAAAACTACATTTTCAAATTTTTTGAATTAAAAATGCACGCTTAAAAATGAAGACCTAAAATGGAAACTTTTTAAAGTGAAATATTTTAGAATTATGCATTGTAAACTGAATGATTTCATAACTGAAAAAGTTACCAGTTGAACTCAACATTTAAAAAAAGTTTAAATCGAACTTATTTTAAATTGCACTGTATCATGTGATATGAAATTCGTGATATTTCAAGTAATTAGATTTTTCTTCTAAAAATTTGTGAAATTCCCAGTTTTTCCCAGTCTCAAAAAATTCCCGGTTTTCCGGTCCAGCGGCCACCCTGAATGTAGGACTTTGGGGTTTTTAAATTTTTCTAAATCTTGGACGCTTTAATATTTTGCTTCCTCATTTTACAACCCTGCTTTCAAATTTAAGTGGTTTACAATTTTGATTCTTTCACAATTTGGATTCTCTCAAATAGCAGACACAGAAACTCTAAAATTTTGGGACAACATTCTGGGGTCTTAGCCTAGATTTATATGAAAAAGAAGTTGTTATTCACCTGTCTATGAACCACTGATACTCCGAATTGTCCTGAACGAATCCAGAACCGATAAGATCCTGAGAGATGGGATCTGTGGCCGGGTTAGAATTGCAATCGGAGCCTGGTGTCTGCGGATCCTCCATTGTCGTATTTCCCTTGCCAGCACCTTGAATAAAAAATTATAGGCACTAAGACTATTTCAATATTAACAAAAAATCCGCTGCTAAGCAGCTTGGTGTGCGCGTACATTATATGGTGTATCTTTAATTGTGACAATTTCATGAACACTGTGCTTCCTCATAGAGGATTGTTTTGTTATAAAGAAATAATAAAACTTAAAAAATTCTTTAAGACGAAATTTTTCGTATGGAGATAGCTATAAACATTCTATTGAATTACATCTATTAAATACCACCTCGTGTTTGAAAAAATTCATGTTACAGAGTCTGGTATTACTGACAATACTGGAATAAAAATTCTTAAAATTTCGAATTTTTCAAATTCATTATTTGCCATTCTCGCGATATTTAATGAAAGAACCTTGAACTTTTCATTAAAAAACGGCGTATTTCATTAAAATCTGTGTATAATTTTTTTCCCCTTAATATAATAAAAATTGCAAAAAAATTTACATCTAAAACGATTTTTAAGAAAAATATATAATCGAAAAAAAAAAATTATTCTTATCCGATCTGGCTCTAAACTTGAAAAATAAGACATTATTTTGGACTACAATCCCTCTAAATTTCATGAACCCAGCTTTGCTTGTTTTCGAGTTATCATAAAAAAATTATTGTTGATACACACACACGGACAATTTTTAAAAACCTCATTTTCGGACTCCTGAGGTCGGATTATGTCAAGATATGTCAAAAAATGAAGTTCGAAAATTTTCATCGTTACAAAGCTTCCTCTATGAGGAAGCAAAGAAGAGAATTAATCGTGTCATTATACATAAATACAGAAATGAGTCTTTTTAATCAATTCAATTTTTTTTAATTCACAGATTGTTAGTCAATTTTTTATTAATATACGGTGTTATGCGGTTGGTTCCAATATCAAAATCAGTATAAATAATTTTATTCAATTCAAAATTTTTTAATTTCAAACGTTTTAAATTCCAAATTGTCTAATTTTGAATATTTAAACTTAAAGTTAATGCATTGCAAATACAGTCAATTTTAAGTTCTTTCAATTTCAAAATATTAAATTTTGAAAGCTTCAAACTAAACACTGCGAAAATTACCCAGTTTTAATAGTTTTTGATTGAAAACCGTTCAACTATCAAGGTTTTTGTTTTAAAATTGTACAATTTTTGAAAATTTAAATTTGAGTCCATACACATTATATTTCTAGTTTTGTAAAATTAACATTTCATAATTTTATAATAGTAAAGTTACTAAAATCGTTGAAGTATACGCCTAAAAAATTTTGTTAGCCTACCAAAAATTATTTAAAGATCATATCCTTCAAATAATTTTGTACAAACTTCTAAATTTAAAATTTAATTACAAGACAGAATTTGTTCAACAAAAAATAACAAATCCCAGTAATGTGGAAATACTTTCTCCAGGAAATACCTGTTTTCTCTCGAGTACTTTCATTGCTGACAGTTCAAAAATTACCTAGTCATTATTTAAATATTAAACATCAATGTCCCACGACATGAGAAATTTGTCGCCTGTATTCTAGATAATAAACACAAAATAATTAATATTCAATTAGTCCAAAATGACCTACTCCAATTTACAAATACTATTATTGACAAAACATAATTCCAATTCCACAAATTCCCATTGATCGTCATATTTCTCAACCTTCAGAACATGCGCTACTGCCCAACACAACAATAAAAAAAAAATCTAAAAACAAAAACGAGACACTGGTATTTAAGGTTTTGAAATTTTTTTAGATGATTTTTAAAGACATTTTAAAATTGACTTTTACCGTAACTTTTGACTGACATTTGATGGAAATATAACGAAATAGAGTATATAGATATAACTAACCTTACATGGCGATAGAATGATCGATTTCTTGCGCATGTGGATAATAAGCTTGCTGGCGAGCAATCGACATAACTTAATGGAGGAACGAGACGCTCCGAAATTACGCGATATATCTATTCAGAATGTATAAAGACACACCCTGCTAGATGATCTAATGTAACTTAAAAATTTCCTTGTCAACCCGAGTGTTCTTCCTCTCCTCCTCACTACACTGCCCTCCCACACCTACTTGCGCCACCGCTGTGTAACAATACAATGGATGCAGTCTGCTTTCATGTGTGTGTTTTCGATCACATGATAAAAATTGAGAAGTGGGATTCAGTGGCGTAACTAATATTTCTAGGCCCTCCATCCTACCTACTTTTCATTCTACTACTAGGGGATAAATTGAACCAGCGCATCGTAGAACGGGATATAAAATATTTTGCGAGGAGTGGGATGGCCCTGGGCAACTTTTCAAAACAATATTGAATTTTGATTTTTTTAACACTCTATTCTTATATAGGAAATTAAATTGCGCATCTTATTTTCTGATGGAAAAAAGTTGTAACTTTTTGTTTTTGAAATTAGGAAAAAACGAGATTTTTGCAAAAGCGTAAAATTTTCGTTTTTACTAACTTCAGCTCGCTCTAAATAACAAACTATTCAGAGTTTTTACTTGAAATTTGGAAAGTTTATGTCTAAAATCATACTTTATCTGGCAGAATAATTAAAGTTTATCTTCTTCATTATGAAAGAAAGTTGTTACTTTTTTTTTGAGTAAGTGCAGAAAGAACGTTAAAATATTTACAATCGCAAAGCCCATCGGCGTAAGTTTAAGCAATCAAAAACTTCCAGTGGATAAAATGTTCAATAGAACCCGTAGAAGTTTTCTGTAAAGTTTTACTTCAATTGAACTAGCCGTTCATGAAGTATGAGAGTTTTATTGTTGTGCGCTGTGCCAAGAGATTTGCAAGTTTGGGAATATTGCACTGAGAGGTTAGGGGCCGTTCAAATAATACGTCACACTTTTTTCGGACAATTTTACCCCCCCCCCCTTTGTCACGCGTTTTCTATAGTAAGTGTATGTAATTTTAATATGGTCATCACA
>JAUMHM010000085.1:13003718-13018397 GCA_032362435.1 Melikaiella ostensackeni | reverse complement strand
TTCCGTAACTCTAGCCTTAGCGCTACACTTGACCGGGTTAGTTTTACGGAAAATTCCGTAACGCTAGTCAGTGCCTATAATTTAAAAAAAAATTCGTCTATTATTGAAATGTTATCCTTCTCAAAAAGTTTTTGTCAGATTTAGCTAAATGTCTCAGATTTTGTAAATGGGAAACACTGAAACCAAAGTTTTGTACCCATGAACTTGATAGATTCACGATTTGCTGTACCCAGGATGTTTGGGGGTTGTTTAAATATCCTCTAAACATTCAAACGAGGAAATCGACATTTCATAACAACCAGAAACACGGCAGATTTTTGGATTATACTGTTGGAGTCGAAAATCACTTTACAATAAATGAGATAAGCATCTCCAAACAGAAAAAGTCGTCGAATTTATTCTTCAGGGATGTTTTAACACCCTTTAAAGATCCGAGCAAGAAAACCTACATTTCCTAAAAAGCGAAATCACGGGAGAGTTTTTGATTAGATCATTATTGGGATCGAAAATCAATTCACAATAAACAAGAGAGACATATTCTAGCATGAGCACTCGTTTAATTTATTGTAAGGGTTGTTTCAACATCCCTTAAAGATTCGAGCAAGGAAATATACATTTCCTGGAAAGCGAAATCTCGGGACATGTTTTGATTATACCATTGGGGTCGGAGATCGATTAACAATAAACAAGAAAAACATTCTAGTAGGGACAGTCGTAGAATTTATTTCAAGGGTTGTTTTAACATTCCTTAAAGATTCAAGCTAGGAAATCTACATTTCTTGAAAAGCAAAATCACGGGAGATTTTTTGCTCATGCTATTGGCGTCGGAAATTAATTAACAATAAACGAGAGAAAAATATTCGAGCAGAGAAAGTCGTTGAATTAATTTTAAGGGTTGTTTTAACATCCCTTAAAAGTCTGATAAGGAAAGAAATCTACATTTCTTAAAAGGCAAGATCACGGTAGATTTTTTTATTGGCGTCGGTAACGAAGTTAGATAAACAAGAGAAACATAATCTAGCGGGAGAAGTCGTTGAATTTTTTAAATGGATTGTTTAGGCATCCCTTAAAGATTCAAGTAAGAAAATCTGTATTTCCTAAAAAAGCAAAATCATGATAGATTTTTTAATTATCCTATTGGCGTCGGTAATGAAGTTACAATAATCAAGAGATACATATCCTAGCAAGCAAAGTCGTTGAATTTTTTTTTAAGAATTGTTTTAACATCCCTTAAAGAATCAAGCAAGGAAATCTACATTTCCTGAAAAGCAAAATCACTGTAGATTTTGTGATTATGCTATTGGCGCCAGTAATGAAGTTACAATAAACAAGAAAAACATATCCTATCAGGAAGACTCGTTAAATTTATTTTGGGAGTTGTTTTAACATCGGCTAAAGATTCAAGCAAGCAATTCTACATTTTCTAACAAGCGAAATCACGGAAGGTTTTGGGATTATACCATTGGGGTCGGAAATCAATTTACAATAAACGAGAAAAACATATTCTAGCACGGGCAGTCGTTGAATTTATTTTAAGAGTTGTTTCAACATTCCTTAAAGATTCAAGCAAGGAATTCGACATTTCATAACAAGCCTAATCACGGGAAATTTTTTGATTATACCATTGGGGTGGGAAATCAATTTACAATAAACAATAATAACATATTCTAGGAGGGGCAGTCGTTGAATTTATTTTAAGAGCTGTTAAAACAATCCTTTATATAAAATCAACGACTTTTCGTGCTAGGATATGTTTCGTTTGTTTATTGTGAATTTATTTCCGACCCTACTAGTATAATTAGAAAATCTCCCGTGATGTTGATCGTTAGGAATTTTAGATTTCCTCGTTTGAATGTTAAAGGGATGTTTAAGCAACCCCCAAATATTCTGTATACAGCAAATCGTAAATCTGTCAAGTTCATGGGTGAAAAACTTTTGTTTCAGTGGGTCCGATCTACAAAATCTGAGACTTCTAGCTAAATCTTAGAAAAGAATTTTGGGAATATGAGTAACATTTCAATAATAGATGAGTTTTTCTATCAAAATACGTGTAAAAAGAGGAAGTTTTGTAATTCTTTGAGCAAAAACTGTAAATTTTTTTGATAATTTTATTTCAAATTATTTATCTGCAGTTTCGAAATTATAAAAAAAAATTATAGTTAGACATCTTCATAATAAGCCATTTTCTATACATTTGGTGTGGTGCACTTTGTTCATTTATTTTATTTTATAATAATTAAGTTGAACGTTATGCAAATTATTTGTATTTTTTTACTGGCAAAGTTGTATAAACGAAATTTTGTGAATCATAAAATTTAACAGTTCTTACCGATGCGTTCTCCGTTGCCACGGATTATTTCTGCTGTCAGTGCCTGAAACAAAATATATAACCTTAGGTATTTAGTAAAGAATAATTCGAAATTCTAGTACCTCAGAATTTCGTTATTTTAAAATTTGGATTTTGGAACACTTAAGAATTTTATTGTTTTTAAATTGTTAAATTGTTTTAAATTGTTAAAGCTCTGAGTTGTTTGCTTAGTTCAAAATCCTTTGCCAACTTTGATAATTTGGAATTCACGGGGTATAGAAATGAAGTTATTAAAATAATTTGGTCACTATTATTATGAACATGGCATTCATTCAAAAACACTTTAGAATGGTGTGGATATAAAATTAGTGTGGATGCTTTGAAATTTAGACACTATAGAATTTGGATACTGTCTCCCTTGTAGAAAATTTTCGATTTTGAAATAATTCAATTTATAATCTTTAAGCGTTAGTACTACATCATATTTTTGGGAGCCAAAGAACTTAGGCAGTTATATGATTCCATATTATATTCTATTTTTTTTCGCATTTTTGTTATAATAATAAATTTTTTCACACTGAATATTATCAACTAAAACTGTATACAGAAAAAATACTTTTTTACTTTTTATTCTTCAAAGGAAGATTTGTTTTGGAAACCGTTAACTACAATTTAATTTTATGTGGAGCAGCTGAAACTTTTTTATAAAAACACTGCAATCGGTCACGCTGACAAGTTTTAACGACAGGGTACTTTTTTAGCTTGTCTCTGTATTCACTGGCAAGAAAAACACATGCTGTCAACAAGATCGAAACTGGAGTCTTCCTACTTTCAAAAGTTAATTTGATGAAAGTATTTTACCACAATTTCTAATTCGTCTGATAAGTAATTTTTTTTTTAATCTACTCGTATTTTTTTAATTTTAGTTTTATTTTCAAATAGAAAGCAATAGAGAATTAACTGAACCAAATTTAGAACCATTTTTATAAATTTCATCATAGTTTTTTGATGTTGTCAAATTTTTAATTCTAAAATTAGAAAGTTATTTCAATTCCTAGAAGAGAAAACTTATGTGATTCCCATTTCCGAAGTAAGAAATGTTCAGCTGCACACCAGGAAAAATAGTGAGGAGATAAAAACTGTGTTTTCTGAGAGACATTTCTTGTGTCTTTAGTTTCTGATAAATGAGCGAGAGGCATGAGAAGGGTAATTTTTTAGAGAAAACAAAGATTGTTAAAAAAAAGGCTGAAAGAAAAAGTCTGTCGCACCATTTGCCAGGTTTCTACACAATAAAAGTTTTAAACCATTAAAACCAAGCAGGAGAGCGTATCTATTTGAGAATCAAAGCAGGGGAGTGATGTTTAAAATAACAACTCCCATCCACAGTAAAAGATCACATAGTTAGAAGAGAGACTCTCTCGAAGTTTTCACTCATTCATAACCATGCTTGGATACAAAATATCATCAATTTCACTCAGATTCAGATAAATTAAACAAGAACTTCTTGTAGATCAAAGACAAAGGTTTGTAAATTCCAGTTTTCGGAATATGAATCATGCCTTTGTCACTCCACTGACCTTTAAATTTTTTTCTTCAAGAATCGGCCATTAATTACGTAAGGATGATTTTTTAATTCTAGACCCCCTCCTCCCCTATTGTACGGATTCGTGAGTTTTTTATGACCCTGCCCTCCCCCTTCTAACGTAAGAATTTATATTTTTACTCTATATATCAATTTTTTCACTGTAAAGGGATTTCAAAAATTTTCAAGGGGTAACAAAAGTTTTAGGATATTTCAAACAATTCCAAAGGATCACGAGAGGTTACACAGATTTTAAGTGATTTTAAAAGATTTCAGGAATTAAGGGACTTCAAGGAGTTTAATCAGATTTCAAGAGATTTTACGGGATTTTAAGAGATATCGACAAGGCTGCCACACAGTAACTTAAGTTACTTTTAGTCACTTTTTAGTCACTTTTTTCAAGGAAAAGATCACTTTAGTCATATTTTTCCATCTTATTTTAGATCTTATATGAAAGGAAAAAGAAAATCTAAGTAATTTATGGATGCAATCTATATAGTAATCTATGTTATAGAATGCTATTCAATATTTCAATTTAAATTATTTTATTTTATGATTTTCTGGTTTTCTAGTCCCTATTGTAAAACATCACTCTAAATCTGAAGGTATGAACTGGATCTGCAACAAAATCATTCAAGAATATGACAGTCTTTTGTTACTTTATATTGATACAGATTTTCGTATCAATTGAATACCATTGCAGCAAAAATGCTATCTTCAGATTTAGTGCTGTTGCGGCACGATTAAAAAAAATTTCATACTTAATTATAACAATACTCATTGTTTTTTGAACTCATTTATCACATAAATGTATTAAATTACCTTATTTTCATTTGGATATTTGATTTTTAAGATGCAAGGGTACAGAATAATGTCACATTAATTATATGCATTATAGAATAGAGAACAACTCAAATTCTTCAGTGTAAAATTGAATTGAATCAAATCAGACGTATTCTACAGACTTTAAAATTTTATTTTGCATGTGCAAAAGTAATTTTATAGTGAAATAATGAACGAAAATTGTGTTTCAACAACAACTGAAACGTAACTATTTATCAGCACATTCATAGCCTTATTGAAATCGTTGTGTTAAGTTTTTTAAATTAAAACTTACCTCGCAAGGTTCATTCTCGGTCGGACTTTTCATAGTTGTAGCCGTTTTTCCTGCTTTTAATGCAGAAATTTGAAAATTTTCGTTTTGATATTCCACACTTTTGAGTTTTTGTCCATTTTCGCGGATGAATAATGGTAATAACTGATAGGGAGAAAAAAAATCCAGAATTATGTAAATCAGGTCTTCATTTTATCCCCTGAAAGTTTTGCTTAGAACCTGAGCTTTTTTCTACTGAAATATCAATTTTCAGAATACTGCCGTCCTGATGAAGAAACTGTACAACTGCATTTTTATGAAAAATAAGTTTTTTATATGGTTGTATTCGTAATGAAAAGACGAATTTAACTATGTTAATCATTATTAAAAATTGTGATTAAGTCTCGAGATAATTAGGCCTCAATTAGCATATCTACAGCGATTTTCGAGAATTCCTGAGAAAAAAACAATACATCTGCAGAAATTGTAGCATATCTACACGAATTCCAGGATTTGGAATAGTGCTGAGCCCTCGGATCCTGATAAATAAAACACATATGCACAGATGTGTTTTGCTCATGAGGATCCACGGTCTTTCTGCAGTCCGATTTCCTGAAATCGAATAGCACAAGTATATGTTAAGTTTCTTCACTAGGATTCGAGGGTAACTTTGAGCCACCGATCCTTCTTTTCAGTAGTACTTCTGCATTTTTTATTTGTGAAGCATAAATAATTCTAGTTAATTGATAATAATATAATAATTATTAATTATCTGAAATAATTATAGAAATATAATTAAAACATTATTATCCTTTTAGAGACTATCGTAACCATTTGGTGATATTAGAAAAATTGTTATTTTTTAAAATGATTCCGAAGCTTTTAATTTTAAAATTGTGAAAAAATTGGACAATGTTTAAAAAAAATCACTCGCATGATTTTGTTGTACATAAATGAACATATAAAAAAGTGATAAATATTGTTGTAAAAATATATTTAATTTTCTGATTTCGCCCGAATAATTTAAGTGAGAGGTGAACAAATTGATCGAGTCCTTTTTTGGCAATTCAAATTTTGATTCTTTGACATTTTTTTTCAATTTTTAATCGTGTAATACCTAAAAGTAAGAAGAATGATTTCATTACAAAACTGGTGCGTTTAATGCCTCCAAGCGGGAAAGAATATTGGTTCAATTTACCAGAGTGTGACGTTTCAAACCTTACAGACAACTTAGATGATGGTGAAGATTAAAACGATGATTAATAAATTAAGAAGTTGATATTTACAATTTTGATACTTTTGTAATTTGCTGATTATAATGTTACGCAATGCAACACTTCGACTTTCCCAGACTTACTGTTTTAATATAAATATCTTTTGTTTTTATTGATTATATATATTTAAAAATAAATACCAATTGTGTTTTATAATATATTATTGTGAATAATTCATTTTTATATCTGGTCTTTGTAGTAATATAGTTTTTCAGATTCTTCTATATAAAGAAAAAATCAATAGTTTCACCTAAATAATTGAGAAATGATCATATAAAGTACATTTTTCAGTATATTTAAAAAAAATAAGAAGATTCAATTCAAAATCGATTTAGGGAATAATTTTTTGGATATTAATTTTTTCAATGAAGAATTTTAACCTCGAAGTATATTCAACTGACTGACCTCAGATTATTTGTAAAAAAAAATATTTACTTGGTCTACCGAACCACTCCAAATAATAATCGTTTTTGTTACAAGCAATTTTTATAAAAAGAATTTTTGGTTTAGAATTCGAATGAGCAAACTAGAAAATTGAATTTAAAACCATTTCAACTCTTTTGTTTTATTTTGTGCTCACAAAATGATTTTATTCATCAAAATATCAAATTAATTACTTTTGTGTTATTGATACATTTTGTATTAACAAAACTCAACAATTAATTGTAATTTATTAATAAATAAATAATTACATCATAATTTTATTTTTTCATACATTTTTGGAAAATTTGTAGTTGTCAAGTTTTTCCAGCAGGAAATTCGGAGGTTCTTGAAGGCTGATTCCTGTATTTGGCAGCACATCTGCTCAGATGTGTTTATTAGTAAGGATTCTCGGCGACTTTGTACATTTATATCTAGCATATCCACAGTTTTGCATATAAATAATTTGAATTCGCCATTTTTTATTGTTTTAATGAATAGAGCATGTCCGATTTACCTAAGAACAGTACTTTTTCATCAAAAACTATCATACGTTAAAAGGTACACATGCAAACGCGTTTTATTGAATATCTCTATTTATTTCCAATTCAGTTATATAGTTTCTTCATCAGGACGGCAGTGTAGCGAATTTCGGGCTCTCAGTTCTTCCATGATTTGTACGCACCTCGCGTGAACGTTCCCAGTAGAGGAGATCACGACCGGCTGGATAGTAACTTTCTTCGCCCTCCACACGGTCAGGATCTCCTGCTTCAGCTCTGAATATCTCTGGATCTTCTCAGTGTATCGGAGCCCAATGTTATTGTTTAGGGGAACGCTTATGTATATAATTTTCACATGCTGAGCACGTTTATCTAATCAGAGGACATCTGGACAATTGTGTCTGACTAGGTAGTCAGTCAGAATAGTCCTGGCCCAGTAAAGGAGATGGTATTCATTCTCTAATACTTTAGCTGCGCTATATTTATAGTAAGGCTCAAATCTCTCTAGTAAGCCATTGTTCAGGGCAATTTGTTGGTGAATGATCCCAGTAGCATCATTATGTCTACGCGTGTATTCTTTCGAAGCAAGCATCATACAGCCCTCAATGATGTGTTCGATGTCCTCATTGGGATCTCCACATAGGCGGCATCTGTCAACCACTGCCGCCATAATGAGGACATGTTTTTGGCGATTCCTCGTCTTGATTACCCTGTCCTAGATGGCAATGACAAATCCTTCCATTTCCGAAAAGAGTTCTCCCCGCCTCAACCAGGGGTTTTGCTCGACGTTGAGGTGACCAGTGTTCTGGAAATCAACAGCTGCAAGCCTTAAGGGGGTATGCAGGTCATTTCTATAGATGTACTCGTAGAGCAAGATGTTAGTCCTGTTCTGGAAGTATTCGCGCTATTGTACAACCTGAGAATCACACAATCGTCGAACATCCATAACTTCTCTGGCCCCAAGCTTGCGTGGTATAACTATTCGTTCTATAGCTGTCTTCTCATGGTGCATTCGGTTCTCAGACATTTTCACGCGGCTGATTCTGTTTAGCCTCTCTAGGTTAGTCATGGAACATTATTCCAAACTAAAGGAGTATGTTATGGGATACCGGGTGACCACCTAAAAAATGCAGCCTTGCCCTGACATGTGGGGCTCTGCAAGCTTCGACGGACCAGAACCAGTTGTCAATGCGGTTTAAATTGATCGAACGCGCAGAGCACCTGACAATAGGTGGGGAAACAGTGACGGTCGCCCTATAGTTCTGGTTGCTGCAAATCATTTGGATGGAAATACGATGATGGATCAGCGAGACAGTCGACGTCTTTGGTAGACGAATTGACTTGAAGATGACTTGCCGGATTGTTACGATGCCAGCATTATCCCTGATCGCAGGGGTTACGTGACGCACCTGCACACTCTATGATGCCAGAAACACCCAGAGGTTTCACACGTTTCGCAATAGAGGCTGCGAAACTGTGCTCAATATCTCTTGCAAACAAGACATATACACGTAACGCTTATCCAACCGCTGCAAGTGCAAGTCGCAGGCGAACAAGTGCAAGCGACATTAAGACCAACCACAAATATCAGACACCTCCCAAAAGATGATAGCGATTTGAGAAAGAGGAGAAACATCATGAAGCTTTACTTTGTTCTCACCTTTTTTTTAAAGTCTTTCAGTTAATCCCTGACCCTCCTCTATTGATTTCCAATTTTTTTCCATTTCTTGTTCATGCTCTTCTACCTTCGTACTATCCCACCTTTATCACTTTGGTATATTTTGAATCCTCTTCATTCTTTGTATTTCGTTTCTTGTCTTTGCTTCGAACTATTTTTAAGCTAAATTCATCTGTAAAGTGATCCGATTCCATTCTTGGTTCAATACTGATCTCTGTAATGGGGCTTCATTTTCAGTCTTTTTTACTATTGTATAATGCAGAACCGAGCCACCACCTTCTCAAATATAGGTCCAATTTTCTTTTTCCGTCACCTTTAGTTGTTCCATTTGATATTCCTAATCACCCTTCCTCACAAAACTCTGACAATTTCTTTCAATCTGCATTTACCATTTGATCCTCTGACTCATTATCTTCACGATACCCTCTTGTCATTTCCCCTCTATCACAAGTCACCCCCCCCCCCATGTTTCTTTTCCGCTCTTACATTCCAATCTCCCATGAATATCAATTCGTCGCCCCCACTTTCAGCTAGAATTTCAATATTTCTGATATCTCTTTTTACATCAAAGCATCCCGACGTTGTTATACATTCAAACTAAATTGCTA
Source organism: Melikaiella ostensackeni (assembly GCA_032362435.1). Taxonomy (NCBI): domain Eukaryota; kingdom Metazoa; phylum Arthropoda; class Insecta; order Hymenoptera; family Cynipidae; genus Melikaiella; species Melikaiella ostensackeni. The sequence goes on along the minus strand of JAUMHM010000085.1, from coordinate 13,008,934 downwards.
ATACTGATCAACAAAAATGACCTTTGTCCTCGCTGAAGGCAACTTATCATTTCCCAAGTACTTTTCAATGCTGAATACGAATCTGGCTTTCGTTGTTGCTATCAGGTCTAGCTTAACAGATATTTGCAATTAAAGTTTTCAATAAAAAGTTGTTCAATAATTTTTTTAGAGGGCGGAAAATGTTTTTACGCCCTTTTCGCAGGTCATATCGATGCGTTGCTTTACGCAGTTTGCGAGTATCGTTTTATTTTAGCGATATCTACAACAATTTATCAGATATTCTCAAAAAGCTGCAAAGAGTGCGAAAAATTTACTCAAATTTCAATGCACTGTAATTCAGAATGTATTTACTTTTTTGACAAAAACAATAGGTCTATTCGTTTGTTGTTTCATAAAGAATAATTATCTGGTGAAGAATTTAAATTCAGATTATCCGTTTCTGAGATATCTTGAAAAATGTACACCCTTCTTTTCAATTTTCGAAAACTTGTGCTAAATGCTGTATTGGGCATCATTTCTTCATATTAAAATATTCGACGTTTGCTTGAGCCAACATGTTTTTTGATCGCGTTATCACGGATGAGACTCCAACAATAATCAGCAAGACTACTGATGCTCCATTTGCCCTGATATCTCCTCTCAATAGTTGCTATATCTTGGTGAAGTCTTTCTCCGTGCTCGTCACTGACTAATCTCAACTTTGCAGGAAAGGAATCTTAGCGTAAATGCAGAAAATGTATCTTTAAAGACGCGTGCACATTCAGACCTTGGAATCGTGTCAACATTTCATTCACATACTGTTTGCAGTGCTTAGATTCGTGAGTTCCTACGAAATGTAGGATCACATTCTTTATGCATAAACAAGTTTTCCTCTCTTGTCTGCTCAAGCATTCGTCAAATTCTGAGTCTTGCATAAACTCAAAACTTTCAGGTCCTATGACACCCCCTCTTTTGATTTTCGCTTCGCTAAGTTTTGGAAATTTTGATTTCCGATAGGCAAATGCGTTTCCCTTTCGAGCGATTGCTCTTACGAAGTTCTTAACTATCCCGAGTTTGATATGTAGAAGCTGCAGAATAACATTTTCAGGGTCTACCAGAGAGTCCTGAGCGACGGTAATTTATTTTTAGAAGAAGCATCTTCATAACATGGTAGCACTTTTTTACATGTGAAGCATAGGCAACAGGTATGGAAGGCAACTCATTGCCATTATGCAAGAGAACGCCTTTCAAACTAGTCTCATTGGAATCCATTAATAAATGCCATTCGCTGGCTATGTGCTTATGTCTGATAGCTTTCATCAATTTATTCACGTCCTCATGATAAATAAGACCGTTCTTGTCGGAAAAAAATTTGGTCAGATCTTTTTCCCGATTGCGTTAGGAAATCCTCACATTTTTGTTCAATAAATTCTTTTCCTTTGATCGAAATCCCAACGATTAAGCCTTATCTTTCGAGAGAATAAGATCTCTTATGAGATCGTGAAATTCGGCTTGATCAAATTAAATAGGTATTTTTCTCCACGTTTTGGTTCTGGTTCATCCCCTTCAGAATTGAGCCGCTTATTTTCGATTACACCCAAGCTATTTTCTGCTTTAGGCACACGTATAAAAACTGTCTTCACCACGGATGAGACGTTAGCATTAGCAGTCTGATGCTTATTTTTTGCCTTAAAACCCTTTATGAGTGTGGTATTACAGAAATAACAATCCATATCAGGATTTTTCGGTTCATTCCAAATCATTGGTGTACAAAATTCTGATTTGCATGATTTCCTTGACTTGCAGCACTCAGTTCAGTCGCACAAGTAGGACAGCAATATTCAGGTTTTCATGACTGATTCACATTCCTCAAAGTTCTACCAAAGAATAAACGATATTCTGTTTTAATCGCGTCGGTAGGTGGTTGTTTTTGATTTGTTGATGTATAAAAACCATAAACGAAACAGAAAAAATGGGATTATTCTCATACCTATCCGACATTTTCTCACTTAATTTCAGGAACAAATGACAATGTGATTGATCGCCTTATGCTTCAGAACTGTATGAAATTCATAAACAAATAACAATGTGATTGATCGTCCTATGTTTTAGAACTGCATAAAATTCATAAACAAGTAGCAATATGATTGATTGTCTCAAGTTTCACAAGTGCGTGAAATTTAAAAACGAATGAAATGTAAGTGATCGTCTTATGCTTTTGAGCTGCTTGAAATTCTACTACGTATATCTACATGAGTATGCAAAAGTGTGAGGAGGGGGGGGTGGTGCAAGTCTGAGTTATTGAGTGATTGAGGGACTGAGTGACTGAGTAACTGATTAACAGAGAGGAAGAGAGAGCATATGACTTAGTGAGTCAGGTAAATAGTGAAAATAACGAAGTAAGTGAGAAGTGAGTCCGTGAGTGAGTGATTGATTAAGGAAGTGTTAGAGTGATTTAGTGATTGAGCAAGTGAATATTGATTGATTGGGTGATTCATTGAGTGAGTGAATGAGGTAGTTCATCGTTGATTGATTCAGTGAATGAGTGATTAAGGGATTGAGTGAGTGAGTAAATGCATAAGCGAGTGAGTAAGTGAATGAGCGAGTGACTGAGGGAGTGATTTAGTGATTGATTGAGGAAGTGATTTTGGGATTTAGTGATCAAGTAAATGAGTGAATGAGTGATAAGGTCACTGAGTGAGCCAGTGAGTGAGTGAGCGAGTGAGTGAGTGGTTAACTGATTGAGTGAGTGAATGAGTGATTGATTCAGCGATGAAGGAAGTGAATAAGTGAGTGAGTGAGTGAGTGAGTGAGTGAGTAGTAAGGCCAAGTACATTGAAAGTCTCTAATAAGTATGTCTGCGATGAGAAATGGTTCATGCGGCCCTGATTGTTGACATTCGAGTCGGACGGATATATGTACAAGGCCATTTTAGGCAAGAACCGAAGTCAAACTCATATTGGTATTTCAGTGTACTTGGGCTGGTAAAATATCCCGCTCTGCTGTCCAATGGAAAAACCTAGTGAATGGCATTTTCCGTCGAGGTTATATTCGAAATTCACTTAAACGGGATAATAACCTGAACCGCAAATGTCATTTACTAGGTTTTTCCGTTTCCATAACTATCGGCATAACTGTTTTTCTTCTTGGTGGTACTAATTGCATTGTTACTTCAACAAACCAGGAGGAATACCAGCAAAAAACTGGTTGTGCCGACCAATAATGTAGCAGTGGCATATCTTGCTAATTCAAATAGTTGGCCCTACTACCTGTTTTTTTCAGTGATCGGTGATTGAAAGCAGTTTTAGAAGCGATTCTACGTTACGAGCATAGCATGCTATCTGTCTTCGGTTCATCATTGTTTATTATTTATTCAATGCATATTGGACAGAATTGTTAATCTTCAAATGTTAAATATGGAAAACCATCTATTTCATGTAAAACTTTAGGCTACAAAGCGAGATGTACAGTAGTGTTCATGTGTGTCTTGTCTATGGAGTTGGCTGTTTGTATATTTTCAAATGCAAAATTGAACTCGCAGCCTAACTTATAAAACGAGACATACATAAACACTACTGTATGATGCATGAATACGCCATTGCTTTCTTGAACAGATGAGTTGTATACAGATTTTGCGAAAAACTATATTATCCTCTTGAAGTCAACAGCTTGAATATATATATATATATATATATATATATATATATATATATTTAGTTGTTTAACGGTTGACATTTAGTATTCATTCAATAACCTGATGTTTTATGTGTAACCGATCGTTTCCTTTGCAAGCAAATACTTATCTCCATTCTGTATTGTATAAATAATAAGCGATGGCGTTTCGAAGACAGATCGCCTGCTATGTATGTAACGTTCATTCGCCTCTTGGCTTGAATAATAAATCCAGATTATATATTAATTGTAATAGATCCACAAAAGATACAATACGTGCTGTAGGAACTGATCCAAGTACAATGCGTTTAGATGTGTTAACGCAAATGGCAAGTGCATCTTTCTTAGTATGCAATGCTTGACAAAATGTAGAAATGTTGTCTATAGCGAGCAGGATAAACATTCCTCTTTTCTGTAACATTTGTGATCCGGAAAATAGTAGAAGTTGTGCACATCACTTGGACGAAAAGGGATGCTTCCCGAAATTAATTGTGAAAGGTCTTAGATCAGTTAATCGAGCATATCTAATAAAAGGAGAAGAGTTACAGATATTTGTGCAACAACTAAAGCATGTGGCCAATAATCAAAATCAGTTTTAAGATGAAAGTTGTTTCAGTGACAACGAATTCAAATGTATTTTGCCAATTAGCAAAGAACAATTCTCACTTTTGTTACGTACTGTGATCCCGTACCTCAAGAGGGAGGTCACAGATAAACATATAAAAAAGTCTTGTTGAACTTTTTATAATATATAAACTAAGGCAAGGTTGGCCGGATGACTTTCTAAAAGTCACATTTAAGTACACAAGTAGATCCGCCGTCAGCTTGGTTATAGCAAAAGTGAGACGATCTTTCTACTATACGTTTGTTTCTGAGAGTGTCGGATTCTATGCAATACCAAGGCAAGTATACACTAAAAGATACGTGACGGGATTTGCAAATGAACTATATAATCCAGAGACGCTGGCACCAGAAGCCATTCCTACAGTGCATTGTACCTATTCCTACACACAGAAAAGTGGAAATTTTCGAATTTCAAGAAATTCCTTCTCTCAGAACAAACATCGACATTTGATTAAACTTACTATGCTTCTTGCTCCAGACGGCATTATATTATCTGTATTGGGACCATACTTTTCTGACGGTCACAATAATCATGCAGCAACTTTGGAAAGAGAGTACGAGAGGAAGGCTAATGCTATGCGGAAATGGTTTTAAAATGGAGATATTTTCTTAATTGATGGAGGATATAGGGATGCTGTGCCATGGCGATGCCAGCATTGATCCAGGATGAACAATAGAAATTATTGAGTGAAGAAGCTAATATGTCTCGGATGGTCACGAAGAATCGATGGATCGTTGAGGCCAGGAATGGACATTTTCTCTTTATATTCAAATTCTTCGAAGAAATCATTCTTATGCCTCATCTTCATCACCTTCACGAATTTAATTCCGTCGCTGCCACAATCCACCCACGAAGATTTATGGAAGGCGTAATAGTTGAACACGCAAGAGAAATCATTCGGAAAAGCCAAACGCCAAACGTATTACAAGCTTTCGTAGAA
>JAUMHM010000085.1:12958073-12973417 GCA_032362435.1 Melikaiella ostensackeni | reverse complement strand
GTGAGGATTCGTAAGATTTTTGTGATACCCCCTTTCTTACGTAAGATTTAATATTTTTACTCAATATATGAAGAATATATCAACCACTTTTATTGTAAACGAGATTTTAAGGGATTTTAAGGCATTTCAAAGAACTACAAAATATTTCAAAGAATTGCAAATTTTTTACGGAATTGAACGGTATTTCTAAAGGTTTTTAGGGATTTCGTGAGATCTTGAAAGATTTCAAGGGATTACAAAAGATTTAAGGTGTTTGAAACGATTCCAAATGATTACGAGAGGTTTCACAGATGATTCTAAAAGATTTGAAGAATTTAAAAAAATTATCTAGTACAATTTCAGAGAGAGTCTCGATTTTTTAAGGGATCTTACAACATTTCAAGGGATTTCAAGGAGTTTAATCAGAACTAAAGAGATTTTAAGGGATTTCAAGAGATACCGAAGAATGTCGACGGATTTTTAGGGATTTAAGGGAATTAAGAACGATTTCCGCGGATCACAAAGTATTTTAAGGGATTTCAGGGCGTTTTAAAAGACTTCGAAATATTTCAAAAGAAGACATGGGATTTCAAAGAATTTTAAAGTATTTTAAGAGATACCGAAGTATTTCCACGAATTTTGAAGGACAATAGGGGAATTCTAACTGGATTTCGAAGATTTGAAGGGACTTAAAGGAATTTTATAAGATTTCAAAAGATTTCAAAGGATTTTAAAGGATCCTAACAGGTTTCAAGAGATTTAAAGCGGTTTCGATGATTTCACGGGATTTCAACGGATTTCCGAATTTTATAGAGGATTTTAAGGGATTTTGAAGAACTTTAATGGCTTTTAAAAGATTTTAATGCATTGTAAAATATTTTTAGGGATTTTAAGGAATTAAGAACGATTTTCGCGAATGAGAAAGGATTTCGAGGGATTTCAAGGGATTTTAAGAGATGTGATTCGATGTTCTGAAAGGTGTTGATCAGTGTGGGTAGAATGTGAGAGGTGGAAGAAAAATTGGCGATCATCGGGACTAGCAAAACGCTCATTTATTGTGCATCCTCCATGTTTATAAATAAACAAAAGAAAACCGTTTCGCTTGTTCCGATTCAAGCCTCATCAGTTTCATATAAGAACATTTTTATCCGTCCGAAATCACATTAAAAATAGAAACCATCTTCCGTTCCTCAAAACAAATGTGTTTAGCGACCAAAAGGTGTACAAAAGTTATGTGAGAATTGAGTAAAACAGGATGTTGTACCAAAAACAATATTGAAATATAGTAAATTAAATAATATAAAGGAGAGTATACCTGTGGATTGGGAGGGAATTTGAACAAATTTAAACCACAGTTAAGATTTGAAGGAATTCATAAGATTTCAAAATATTTCACGGGAATTCAAAAGATTTGTAAACATTTCAAAGGATTTTAAGAGATTTTACATGATTTAAAGGGATTTTAATGATTTGACGGGATTTCAAGAGATTTTAAGAAATGTCAAAAGATCCTAAAGTATATCCACGGATTTTATAGGATTTCAAAAAATTTAAGGCATTTCAAAGGATTTTAAAGAATTTAAAGAGATTCAAAGCGGTTTCGATGATTTAAGAGATTTCAAAAGATTCCAAAGTATGTATATCCACGTATTTTAAAGGATTTCGTGAGAATTCAAAAGATTTAACGGAATTTCAAAAGACTTCCGAATATAATAAGGATTTTACAGGAATTGGAGGAATTTTATGGGATGTTGAAGATTTCAAGCGATTTCACGGAATCTCGAAGAATTTAAAGGGACTTTCACAGTTTTTAAAGCATGTCAGGCGATTTCCAGGGATCTCAATCGTTTTAAAGGGACTTCAGAACATTATGTACGACATCCATAAATTCAAAGGGTTTCAAGGTATTTTCACATAATTTGAAAAATTTCAAGGGATTTCCAACTTTTTCAAAAGAATTCACAGTATTTCAAAGAACTGCAAAAATTTTAAGAGATTCCACGAGATTTCATGAAAGGTGTACACCAGATTTCCAAAATGGTGAACTCCTCGAGTCTCTCTTTGGACGTATGTGATATGAAATATTACACAATAAAAAAAAATCAAATAAATAATTATATAATGAGTGAAATATTAGAAAAAGTAATGTTAACAGTCAACAATGGTTTAAACTAACATATTTTTAAAAAATAATTGAAAAGAGGTAGCTTACGTAAGAAATGCTTCGGCCTCCCCTTCCCCCAAGTAAGGATCGTAAGAGTTTCCAGCCCCCCCCCCCCAAAAAGCCTTAAGTAATTGATGGGCGCTCCCTTAGAAATATTATTATTTTGATTAATTTCAAAAAAAGTTTAGACTTTCAGTGAAAACTTACGCAAGGTTGCTGTTAGTTTTGATGGGATCGAACTGTAGTTGACTGTTTTCAGTAAAATGCTCGTATAGTTGAAAAGCGAGAATAGTTCCGACGAATTTTCTGCAACAAGAAAAAGATTTAAATTATTTGTAATTGATTTTCTCCCTATTTTCAATAATAGGAACATAAAAAACTTTTTTCATAAAATACTTACGAAAGATAAGGTCTGTTGCTGGTGATGAAATCATCATCTAAATATGATGGGATTTCTTGAGAAATAGGTGTCACAGCCTCGTATTGTAACCTCAAAAAGGAAGAAAATGAAGGTAATTAGTTTGAGTTTAAGAAGAAGGAATTAGATAATCTTTCGATCTGTTCAATATTCGAATTATATAAGTACCTGTGTTGCCACCATGATGCAGTCAATTCTTTTGGATCGGTGATCGCCTTCTTTAAAACATCTAATCTCCACAAATCAGCGGAAATATAATATGCCAGCCGAGGCAAAATATCGAGAGCAGAAATCATTACTGATATTGATCTAATTTCGTCTTTAAACTCGTCATCTGATTCCCACTTCTCTCTCTTCACCAATCCAATTGAATCCAGCCATGTAGGACTCATGGACATTAGACCAAAATATTCAGCAAAGGTTTCCTCTAAAACTAATAAAAAATACATTCATTAAAACCTATTAAAGAGAATATTTTAATGTTTTAACTATTAATAAATAATTCGTACCAGAGTACCGATTGGAAACCTCTAAAATGGGATAGCCTCGTCTTGCTATCAATTGGTTAAACAACACTTTTCCTACATTTTTGTGGGCTGCTATGTAATTAGAGATCGAGGCTTCATAACAGGAAAAGACTCTGTAAAATAAAAAATTTATCTCTTTATTGATGGAAAATTCATTAAGGGAAAATTCACTCTTCTTTATTTTGTTTACACTCGCTCCCTTTTATGGATTTAAGTCTTTACAATGTTTTCTTTTCGACAATCCTTACCTACTATTTTACCAACTATTTCTTACATATCGACTAAACCTCTATTCTAACTTCCAGAAGCTTCCGACCATGTCCTGGGCTTCCGTTTCCTTTTACAGCTACCAATCTAAAAATTGTAGCTCAATTTCGCAAAAATACTTCATTACTCGTCTTCTTTAGGAGTCATTATTTGTCTTCTCCCTACCTCGTGTAATTAGCTCTCTCTCTCTCTCTCTCTCTCAACTCTTCCATGTTCTCCATCTATTCCTCACTCTGACCATTCCTATTCAAAGTCCACTTTATTCTCACTTCCATACTCGCCCCTCTACCTTCGTCATTTGTACACAACAATCCAATACCTGCATCCTCTTACCCCCTCTTCTATTCTGAATCTCACCACTCTATTCCATTTACTCTCCTTTTTAATCTTTTTCAGGTATTCCGGCTCCCCCTCCCTCTTAACCATTATATACCAGCCCTGCCATTCTTTACCCCTTACTTGCATACCACATTCAAGCCTCATTTCGTATCTCTCTTCCTTCCATTTCGAACGTCCCAAGTTACCCCTCCCCTCCTTATTCATAAACTCTCGGACACACGCTTGAGCAATCCTGCTTTCCTCCCCCCTTCTCAGTTTATTTTCAAAATTCTAGGATCTTTTCAGTTGCCTGACCACCATTTTCTCTCGTCCTATTTCTTCCCTCAGCATATAACCTGGACAGTTTCAACTCACCCCCATGACCCATCTCAGAAATCCCGCATGCAGATTTTCCACTCTCTCATGCTCTTTCCATCCCTAAATTTCCGCTCCATAACAGCATAACTTAATACTCATCGCACTAACACGTCGCACATCCACACTCTCATCCTCCAATCGTCCTTGAACCTTCTCTTCCCTATACCCCACACTTGTCCCATTACTTTGCTCGCACATTCAAATCTTTTTCTCACCTGCAGCTCGTTACCTCTTCCTGCTTCGAACCAAAAACCTAGGTAGCAAAACTTCTCCACCAACTCCACCATCTCGCTACTTATCTTCCATTCGTACTCAACTCTACACTTTTTATTTCTGAAACACATCATCTTAGTCTTACTCACATTCGCTCTCAAATCTTTTTCTCTCACATGCTCTTCGAACGCTCTCATCATCAGATTCATCCCTCTTTCATCATCCGCTATTAGAACCACATCGTCTGCGTATGTTGATTAATACAGTTTGCCAGTTCCCAATATTGCCCCCCTTTTCCTTTCCTCTCCATCTTCTCATTCAAGTCTGCCAATACGACACTAAACAGATGAGGGCTCAATGGGCACCCTTGCCTAAGTCCCTTCCTATCCAGACTTCCTCCCCTTTCTTTTCTCCTATCTTCACCCTTATCTTAGTCTCCACAAATATCTCTTTTATCCTCTCTATCAAACTTTCAACTACTCCTCTCCCTTTCATGGCCTTCCATAGCACCCTTCTGTTCACGGAGTCAAATGCTGCTTTAAAATCCACAAATAGTGCAACTAGTTTCCCTTTCTCCCGCCCCAAGTTCCTATTGACTATAAAATTGAGCACGTAAATGTCATCTGTGATCCCCATCCCTTTCCTGAACCCAGTATGGTTGTGTGGTATACTTCTCTGTCCTTCCACATGTTTTTCTAGCCTCTTCTTAGGCACTTCCGTATAAATTGTATAACCAACTAACATGGATGTGATACCCTTATATTCCTCTACCTTTTTTCCCCTCTTCCTTCTTAATCAACGGCACTACCAGCTCTGTCTTTCATTCCTCCGCCCGCCCTACGCCTCTCCAAACCTTGTTGCAAATTCTCCACATCTCTTCTTTCAGCCCTTATCCACCATATTTCAGTGTTTCATTCTCCAAGTCATTCTCACCTGTTGCTTTGTTTCCTTTGGGCCTTGCAATTGCCTCATTCACATCTTCCCTACTAATCTCGTTTCCGCTGTCCTCGTTCCCCCCTTCCACCTTTCTTCCTTCACCCTTTACCCTATTTTCCACGCCTCCTAGCAGTCTCTTGAAATATTGTGTTCATTCGTCCATCCCGATGTCCTCATTTATGCCCTTCTTTCCACCTCTTCCCTGTTTATCACTTCCCATTCCCTCCCTTCCTTTACCGCGTTCTCGATCTCTTTCATGTGTCTTTCCTTTTCTCTCTGTCTTTTTTTTACCCTACATTCTCGTGATCTCTTTTTCTCCTGTTGAGTTCTCTTTTCTCAATTTTTTTACACTTTCCTTCATCCTCAATTTACTTTCCCTGTACTCGTCGCCCATTAACCTCCCCTGCCTTCCTCTCCATCTCTTTTCTGCCTCACCTCCTCCCTTACCTTATCAATCACTCTTTTAAGTTTCTCTAGCAACGTGTCTACTCCTTCCTCTTCCATAATTCCTACCTCCTCGTTATCCATTTTTTTCCCTAAATTCGCTTACTTTATCTCTCCCCCCAACTGCCCATTTTCAATTTCCTTTTCCCCACTCTTTTCTTCTCTCCCCTATGTGCTTTCTCCCATCTCCATGGCGCTATCACCGGAAAGTGCTCGCAGCCTATCTCATTGCCCAATTCCATTCTAACCATCAGCTTCCTTATTCTTTCTTCCGCCAGAATGTAATCTATTACGGTGTCCCCTCTTTCAAGTTTCTTACGAAGACCTCTTTTTCTTCGTCCCACACCTCTCCCCCCTTCTTCCCCGATCGATACATTCAGGTCCCCCCTATCGGGACCAACCTCTTCTCTTTTTTCTCTGTCCATTTCCTTATCATTCTCCATCCTCTCTCTTCTCCTTTTTTCCTATACACGCATACAACAGCCACAACCACTATTCCTACTTTTATTCTTCTCGCCATTGTTCCGTCCTTTCCTTCCATATCCTCTTTATTTTCTTCCTCTGCCACCATTTCCTTTCTTACCCCTGACATCATGCCACCCATACCTCTCCCTTTTGAGTTATATTTTTTCGCTGCTTGCATCTTCCACGCATATCCTTTCGGTAATATTCTTTTCATGACTTTCCACTCCTTCTCATTCACCCAAGTTTCGCTCATTATTATCACATTCCACTTTTGCAAATGCCCTCAGAATCCTTTGTCCTTGTTTTTTAATCCTGACACATTCCAAAATGCTACTTTCACGTCTCTCTTTTTGCAATTTCTTCCTTTATTACTTGCATTCAATTCCTCTTGCCGTTTGTAAAGCCCACCGTAACACTTGTATCCTCACTGACCTCCCCTTTTTCCCTTTGATTCACTTCCCGTTCCTCGCCCTCCCTCAGGTAAGAAAGAATTCACTCAAAATTTGAAACAATCTACTAACCTCATTTTCCCCTCTTTGCAAGAATTAATCAGACGTGATGGGCACGTTTTGTTAAACTCACTGTTCTCCCAAAAATCAGCCTCTGGAACTTGCTTCATCATAGCCATACCCAGTTTCGATGCTGCTTTGTACAAATTACTTCCTATCAAGTGCTGAAATATTTCCGAATTTTATAATTGTCAATTTTCAATAATTTTAAATAAGTCTTGAAAAAAGAACCTACTTTTTCCCACATTCCTTCCTTTATTTTGAAAATTGTATCAGTATGTTTTATCACGTCAGCTGCTAGGCTAGTCCATTCTTTGCCTTGCAGAGAACCTTTTGGAAAGATTATTTCATTTATTTTATGATTCATTTTAGATTTACAAATACTAACTTCTTCTAAGTGATAGACTTACCCAATAAATGTACTGGAACGGTATCACTTAATGGAATTTTATACTTTGAAGACAAACGAACAGCAACAAAATTTACGAACTTCTTGTGTAAAGCAGAAATTTCATCCCATAGCGATTTTAAATTTGTGTAACCATCTGGAAACTCAGATAACATTTCCCAGTACTGCTGGGAATTATTCTCTCCTAAAAAAATAAATAGTGATGAATTAAATTATAAACGAAATAATTAAATTGTGAGTAAAAAAAAAGTACCATTTAATTTTGCAGCATCATTAACAAGAGGCAGAATTTTTGAAAAGTTGGTTTGTAGGCGTGCTAATTGGTTGTGCCAACTAGACCAGAGACTCAATTTTTCGTTTGCTTCTTTACTTTGTGACAATAAATTCTCCACACCTGAAATAAGGGTATTTTACATTAATTTCTTAAAGCAGTACTTGAGTTAATTAATTTAAAAATTCTGCTTAAACGACTATTAAAGCACACCTTCTCTAGATTTAGCCCTCGAATCTTCAGAATAGCTTCTCATCAACTCTGCAGTTCCAGCAAAATGGATGAACTGAAATTGAAACCCTTTATTTTAATCGTCAATAAAATGTAATAAATTTGGAATCAATAGAAAGCTCACATTTTCCCAATCTTCCTCGCATAACATAGCGTCCCCTGGTTTTTCGAGTTGTATTATTTTTAATATGTAATGGGAAGTGTCCAACCCAATGATGGCCTCAATTGTCACATTTCTCTCATTTTGTGTTACAAAGTTATATTGTCGTTGTGCCGCTTCCTGAAATCAGAGAAAAAATAATAGTTAAATATTTTAGTCTATTTTTAGTTAGCTTCTAATAAATTTTCAAATAATTTTAAGTCAATTATTTACCCAAATGTCAAAAGTCTGATTTGTAGGGGTTTTGAGAAATTCCCACGTGGCATTGGCAGCTTTTCCACAAGCATCTTCATATTCTAATTCAGACCATGTTATAGATGAGCCCAAATCATCTTTCTCCGCAGCTGAGGCGTAACAAAGAAATCCAAAAATCGCAAAAATCAATTTTGGCACCATCCCTATGATCTGAAATCATAAACATTAATTTTGTATCAGGAAAATAATTTTTGGATTAGATATTAACGCCGTGGAGGGGTTCAAATTGAGTCTACTTTATTTTAATCTGACGAATCAATATTCGAATCTAAATTAATTAGGTACAATTGTGTTTGATTGAACAAAATTAATATCAGCTTTCTCACTGGTATTAATGCTTGTAGATACTAATGTCTATATACAGTCTTGTCTTTAAATCAATAAAGGATCATTGTCAAATCTCGAGCGGTGAGATTATTGATGATAAGGTTAATATTAAATACAAAATATAAAACAAAGTCATTAAAATAAAAATTAAAAACACCGTTATAAGATTATTCAACTCAATTTTAAATATATACAGTAATATTATCTATATTCCTATGAAGGAAGAAACTATTTATAGTTATTTCAGGGATCACAGTCCGTTCCCTGTTTCACCTAATCCCCCTTTCCCCCCTTAAAGAAAAAGAATCCCCTAAAACACATAAAATGAAGAATTTTGACCCAATTTTCCCGTTTTAACGAAATCCTGATTCATTTTTTAGGAATCATAAACAGAAATTCAAGACATTAGAAAACAAGACGCTTCGAAAGAGATTCTTTTTGATGACACTAATTTCCTAAACGATTTATTTGTTAATTTTGTTTAAAAAAAGGCCTAAAATGTTTTAATATTCGGACTATACACCTTTTCTACGCTGACCCCCCCCCCTCCCCACTTACGAGAAGAAGCCAAAAAACATTTTTTTATCAAATCAATGTTAGTACTACATTAAATTCAATTTGAAACGTTTAGTCCTAATATATGAAGTAAAAATATTGCATTTTTAAAAAAGTAGATGAATTTTGAACCAAATATTTAAATTATCAACCAAATAGTTGAATTTTTAATTACAAACGATACATTTTTGACCTAAATGGAATAGCCAAAATTTTCAGTTCAAAAATGTAGTTATCATCCAAAAAAAACGAATTTTTCAACAAACAAGTGAAATTTTCAACCAAAGAGATAAATCTTCAACCAAGAGGGTTATTTAAAAAAAAGTTCAACTTTCAACCAAGTAGTTGAATTTCCAACAAAATAGTTGAATCCTCAAGCAAAACAGATTAACTTTCAACTAAGCGGTTGTATTTTCAAGCCAAAAAGACAAACTTTTAACCAAAAAGGATGACTTTCTAACAAAATTGTTGAATTTTCAACAAAATAATAATTTTATAATCAAAAAAGATTCTCAACTAAACAGTTGCATTTTTGACCGAAAAAGATGAAGTTTCTAACAACAAAGACGAACTCGAAATGAAAAATGTAATAGTTGATATTTTTAATAAAAAAGATTATAATTTTCAACATAACAATCGATTTAAAACCAAATAGATAAATTTTCAACCAAGTAGTTGAATTTCCAATCAGAAAAGACGAATTCTCAATGAAAAATGTAATAGTTGATATTTGAACCAAAAAAGATTTTAATCTTAAATGAAAAATAGTTGAATTCAACAAAAATAGCCGAATTCCTAACAGAATAATTGAATCCTCAACAAAAACAGATTAATTTTCAATCGAAAAGTTGCATTTTTTACCAAAAAGGATGAAATTTCTACAAAAGGAGATGAATTTTCATACCAAAAAGATGAATTTGCAACAAAATAGTTGAATCTTCAACCAAAACAGATTAATTTTCAACCAAAAAATTGTATTTTTAAGCAGAGAGAGATAAAAATTTCTGACAAAAGAGATGAATTTTCAACAAAAGAGTTAAATTTTTAACTGAAAAAGACGTAATCTGAAAGAAAAATGTAATAGTTGATATATCAACCAAAATAGATTTTAATTTCCAACATAATAGTGGAATTTTAAACTAAATAGATGAAGTTTTAAACAAGTAGTTGAATTTTCAACCAAACAGATTAATTTTCAACTAATTAGTTGAATCCTCAAGCAAAACAGAATAATTTTCAACCAATCAGTTGCATTTTTGAATCAAAAAGATGAATTTTCTACAAAACAGCGGAATTTTGAACACGAAAATATGAATTTTTAACAAAAAATTTAATTTTTAACCAAATAGTAGGATTTTATATCAAAATAGTTGAATTTTTAACCCAAAAAGACAAATTTTCAACCAAAAAGGATGACTTTCTAACAAACGTGTTGAATTTTCAACAAAATAATTTAATTTGTATTCAAAAAAGATGAATTCTTGACCAAACAGTTGCATTTTTAACCAAAAAAGATTTTAATTTAAAAAAATAGTCGAATTCAAAGAGACAAATTTTCAAAAAACAGTTGAAGCCTCAATCAGTACAGATTAATTTTCAACCAAACAGTTGAATTTTTAAACAAAAAAGATGAACTTTCTACCAAAAGCAAAGAATTTTCAAACCAAAAACAGGAGTTTTCAAGCAAGAATGATTTTTTAGTCAAGAAAGGAAAAAAATTTCAACCAAATTGTTCAATTTTTTACCTGTAAATATGCATTTTTAACAAAAAAGTTAATTTTCAACCAAACAGTAAATTTTTTTTAAAATTAATACTCAACCAAAAATATAATAGTAGACTTTTTAACCCAAAATTTCAAGCAAACTGCGTATTTGGAAAAATTGTTATCTTCATTATATTGCTACCTCTGTTAAAAACTGTTTTTTTTTAAATTTTGGTTTTTTTACACTGCAATCTTTCTTAGTTAAGATTTAAAAAAATGATGAACATCTGCGAGCTTTCAACTGATGAAAATACATTAGGAAAAAATTTGAAGTTCAAGGAAACAAAAACAGAAAAAGTAGGTTTATCAAAGATTCATTTTTGTGTTTCTAAAATTATTCCTTTCTAAATTGCACACTTTATAAAATACCTTTAAACAAATTCAACCATGAACAATGAAAATGAAATAAACTGAGTTATTTTTATATAGGGACATTTTCAAAAGTGTATTTTTATAATTGAGGGAATGCCTTCTTACAATTTTTATTTTCATCGAGTGAAAAGTTCAACTTTTTGTCATCCACTCTAAAAAAAGTTTTCGGAGGGATGGCAACAATTTTTTCAAAATTTTGTTTCGAAAATAAAGAAGGCACTGTTTTTAATTGCGGCTATCTTCCAAAAAAATTATCTGGTTTTATGCTGATGCTTTAAAGAACGATGCAAATGCATATTTACATATTGAGAAGCTCCAAAATTTTTTATTTTCAGCAAAGGCTGTGGCTTTTTCGGTATGAATAGCAGGACTGGAAAAGGGACTATTTGTACCGACATTTCAGTTCAAATAGATGAATTTTTTCCATGCACGTAGACACTGCCTTCAGCAAAACGGTCATTTTGTTAATTTAAAATTTTTGTAAATATTTTTTGGGGGATTTCGAAACAACCAGAATCCCCCCCCCCCTCCTTCAGAATCAAAAAGAAAATGTTAATTATAGTTTCTAATTTGAAAAGTTGCAATATCCCAAATTCTTCTCTTTACTGTTTATTTATTTATCATGAAGAGCAAAACCTTTTAAATTTATAGTTGGAGAAATGTTCACAGCACAGTGGGATAGGAGCTCAAAGAACTGGCCAAAAATCCATTTCTTAATACAAGCAATTGAAGTACTTCATTTCAAAGTAGACACATGAAAATAGTTGAGAACGAAGTTTCATCTTGAAATATGAAATATTGACTGAAGAATCAGCATTTTATTTTGAAAGTGAGGTGCAATTTTCTTACAGTTGAAATTGTAAAATATCTTTCATTGCAACGAATATTTTAAGATATTATGGAAAGTGATTTTTTCTTAAATAACTTCAAATAGTTTGAAAGAAGAAATAAAAAAAAAAAAACTTTGAAAGTTTTTATTTTGTTATGAAAAACTAGATTTTTGGAATAGATTTGCTTAATAATTGAAACTGCACTCGTCGCCGAATAAACGTCCTACGACGTACCACACCTAAAGCAGAAATTTAAGGTGGTATTCAGTTGAGCACATTATAAACTACGATACATAAACGCGATTTCTTAAAAACTTTCATGTTAATGCAAATAGCGGAAAAAATATCGATTTTTAAAATTTTCTTGTTTAAATTTCTTAAAAAACTTTTCTATGTCCCGCATCGCTTGAGTTTCATGCACGTGAGAATTAGGAAGATAAAAAATTTGTTGAATTAAAAATTAATTGTTATTAACAAACTGTATAAACTAATACGCAATATTATGGATTGTTCATTTGTAAAGTTCACTTCAGCATTAAAATTATTTGTTTCTACCGAAAAGGTGATAGTTGATCATGAACAACAATAATGAATATGCACTTTTCGTATATTATACTTATATCTCAAATATAATTGTTTTCTTTATATTTTTAATAGTCTACTAAATAGTCGCAGACATTTATTAATTCCTCTCTTAAGTATTTATTCTGAAATACGGAGCTCGAGAGTTTCTAGATCCAAGACAACTTTGTTATTATAATTTATTTTTAAAATAAACCGATAATATCAGCTGATGAAACTTCATCACCAAACATCACTAGCAATACAATTTGAAGACAATAATAACAAAATAAAATCTTCTTCTGCCCGTGAACTTCGACACTGTGCATTGGTTTATAAAATGAAAAAATAACATCCGATGACAAATTTGTTGATCAACTATCACCTTGTCGGTGAAAGCGAGCAATTTTAACGCTGAATTGAACGTCAAATTCGAAACCAGATACCCCAAGAACCCCCTCATACCAAGTTTTAT
This sequence comes from Melikaiella ostensackeni, assembly GCA_032362435.1. NCBI lineage: Eukaryota > Metazoa > Arthropoda > Insecta > Hymenoptera > Cynipidae > Melikaiella > Melikaiella ostensackeni. The sequence continues at coordinate 12,960,590 of JAUMHM010000085.1, read as the reverse complement.
ATAAATAATATGTAAGAATTTTGAAATTTTGGCCGCTATACTATATCGAGCATATTTAGTTTGTATCTTTTGACGTCAGATTAAAAAGCAGCGACCTCAAAAACCCCCTCATACCAATTTTTATATGAATATATAAAAATTTGGAAACTTCGACCGCCATATTATATCCGGTATATTTAGTTTGTAACTTTTGACATCAAATTCAAAATCAGCGACCTCAAAAACCCCCTCATACCAAGTTTTAAACAAATATGTAAAAGTTTGGAAATTTTGGCTGCCATATTGGATCCGCCATTTTGAATTTGTAATTTTCGACGTCAAATTCGAAATTAGCGACTTCAAAAACCCTCTTATACTAAGTTTCATACAAATCCGTCGAAATCTTGACTTATGGCCAGTTTTTTGAGCTTCTAACTCACTGTGCACAGGTAGCAGAAGATGGTTTATGACGTGACAAATCTTTAAATAAATGTCATTGAAGAGAAGCAAAGTTTAGGAATTCTGTTTATTTGCAGTTTATAAATCAGTGGATTCTTCCAAGATTAATAATATTATCCTTAGACATAAAAATACTATCTTTAAAGGAAATAATAATAAATTATATAATAATAATTGATGTAAAATAATGAATCTATAATCATAAATTTGAAATTGTAAGTTCCTAATAATTATGTTTGTAACAAAAAGTTATATAATAATTACGAAAGTCACTGAATAGAATACAAATGAACCGCTCCCGTTCAAAAATGGATACGCGTGGATTCAGTCTGAGAAGTATTGTCCTGAAAGTTAATTTTAAAAATCGTTGGAATTTCAATTTTAAGGACTGATGCTTGTAGAAAATTTCAAGGCGCATCTTTTTTTCTTCTTGCAAAAATTGTTAGGTTTTGTAGTTTTTGAAGTAATTGGTAAGCAGTAGATTTTTCGAATACAAAAAATTTCAATCTTTTTTCAATTCAACTAGCGCTAAGTTAGCCAATTTTCAAAATTTTTCGATTTTATTGATACTAAATTACTTCTTTAAGTCTTCTGAAACTATTTGAAGAAGAAAGACGTAAATATTTTAATGAATAAAAAAGTTGTTAATTTTTTCTTTGAGACTTTGCAAAAATCATGAATTTTAACCTTCAAGCTCTTCGTTTCTAGGGCGAATTTTAAGCAACGGCAAACTTCCAGTGAGATAGTTGTTGAATAAAGTTCAAAGCAGATTTCTGAAATGTTTTAGCTCAGTCAGATTAATGGTTAAAAATTTTGAATGTTTTAAATTGCAAGCGGCAATCGTAACGCTGCCCGATGCACGTGCCTCCTCGGCTACGAACGTGTTGCAGCGGACGATATGACGGTCAAGTCAGATACAAAATTATACTTAAGGTATTATCATTAAATTAATTAATTTATTAGACATTTTGAACAATAATTTATTAGAATAATACATTATTAAAAACTACTTTCAATCGTTTTCGTCACTCTCTTCAGTTTCTTCAGCATCAGGACTCTGAGTTGTTACTTTTAAAAATTACTTTTCGAAAAATTCTTCTCCTTCAGTGCTTAAATAATTATAGAGATTTTTTACATGCTTTACTTGACCGCTTTTATTCGAATTCGAGTTCAAGCATAGGCTTAAAGAAAAAAGAGGTTGGATTTTGCAATTAATAATTGTCATAAACCTCCACTTTTCCATCAGGAAAAAAATTTGAAACGAACTCTTTACAGTTTTGAAAGTTTTTTGGCTTTCGCATTCTGCCTTTGAAACTTCTTTCAAAATCCTAGAGAAGATCTTCACATTTCTCGATCATTGTGGTTGAAGAAAAACGAGCATTGTGAATAATTTCCATATATTCAGCTTCAGTTTCAATTCGTTCTAATCTTTTTAATTTTTGCGGATATGTGTCAAAAATTTTTATCGCACTGGCAATGGGAATGTCCTCAAACTGGAAACATATATTTTATTTCACTTTGAAAATTTTGTTCATTATACTTCCCGAGATCCCAAAAGTTTTTATGTACTTTCTCTTGTTGAAGACTTGACAATTTCTGGTACCATTTTTCTCTACAGCAGGATTCAATAGATTTGAAAGATCTCTCTGGGATTAAAATATCTTTAACACCGTCTTTTTTAGTTTTAGATTTTGCAATGTATTCTTTTCCCTAAAATAATAATAAATAGTACTATCAACTTCTTCATTGAAAATTAAAAGTAATTACATTAGGCTATCTATAAATGATTCAATAAAAGAATTAATTGAGAAATCAAGAATAAAAAATAGTCCTAAAATATTACATTTATAATAAAACTTTACCACCTCTCGATTTTTCTAGTTTCTCTAGTTTCTACCTCGATTCATTTTCAGATTCTTTCTTAAATTGATAGGGTATTAACCAAAGTAAACCTGTCGCAATAATACACTGGTTCTTTACTTTATTTATAGTATGTTTTAGAAGAGAACTACAAATGGTTGCTATTATTTGTTTTGGTATCCGACTTGACCTTCATATCGTCCTCTGCAACACGTTCGT
>JAUMHM010000085.1:12922287-12937610 GCA_032362435.1 Melikaiella ostensackeni | reverse complement strand
CATGCACCCTCTACATTTTTATTGTTCAATTCAGTCTTCCAGTCTTCTTCATGATGTTCTAAATATTTATTCAGCTTTTCTCGATATACCAATTGTGCTTCTCGTTGCTGCGAATTCTCTCTTCTCACTTGCGTCTTCTCCGACCTATTATTAAATTTTCTTCTCCACCCTTGACCTGGGCCCATTTTTGAAACTAAGAGGTAGTGATCTATTTCGCACTCAGAGCCTCTCATAACCCTTGTATCCCTTACAGGCCCTCTCAGTCTCTCATCCGCTACAACGAAGTCAATCATACTGTGGCTCCCGCCTCTGCACTAAGTATACATGTGGATCTTTTTATGTATAAACCAAGTATTCGTAATAAACTAGTCTTTTTCTAAGCATAAGCTAATCAATTTATCCCCGTTACCGTTTGTTTTTGGGTCTCCGAAATGGCTCAATACCCTGTCGGTACCTTTACGTTGCACACCAACCCAGCTATTCATATCTCAGAGTAAAATTATTCTTTCTCCAGGATCGCAAGTCCCTAACATATCATTTAACGAGTCCCAGAAGGTATCTTCTACATCCCTTTTGTCACCATTAACTGGAACGTAGAACGCTATAATAAATAGCCTTCTGATTCCCACTTTCATTCTAACCCATAGTAATATAGGCAATACATATTCATACTTTTTGACATGTTGTTTTGCTCTCTCATTCATAATCAGACCGAGTCCTTGGGTGCCATATGATTCATTATCTAGTCCTGACCAAAGTTCGAGGCCGTTCTCGATGTTTCTTACTTCACATACCTTCTTCTTTGTTTCCGGTCCATACAAAATATCTAGGTTCCTTACGCGCATTGTATCCCGCAATTCCTATTCCTTAAGATCATTTACACCTCTAGCATTCCAAACACCCAATCTCCATTCATCGCCTGAAACTTTTCTAAAGGAGCTATGATCGGTTTGTGTTGTGTACTGGGGAGGGCACCAGTCTCCTGCAGCTTGGTCTCTAAGACGGAAAAAGACCATTCAATGCTCCAAAAATGTGACAAGAAATCTCAACCCTGAATAAAAGCTGAACAGGTTCATAGACTTCCTTAAAGTTTCGTTTTTCAAAAACTCTATTTTTAAAGACTCACGAGTCTCGGAAGCCTTCGACAATTTCGAAAACTTTCAATAAATTTTCAAAACACTGCATGAATTTCCAGAAGTTTCAGTAACTGTCCATAACTTCCCAAAAAGTTTCCATAAATTTCCATACTTATGCACACTTCGCATACTTTGAAAACCTTTGAAAAATTTCCGAAAGCTTTCATAAATTTTCGAAAGTTGTCATACTTTAACTACACGTGAAAAATATTGGAAAAGTAGTAAAACATATTGACAAATAAGCGCGTAGAAGAAACTGACGTAATTTTCTTTTAAAATTATTTTTGAATGGCGATACGAACCGCCCTCGAGCGAGATTTTCGTAAGACTGTTTAGCAGAGGGTATTTGAGATGTAATGTGATGCATTTACGGTGCTCATTTTCGTCTCCCTGAAGGGACTTTCAAAATTCGTTGCGTAAATTAAAAAAAACCTCTTCTCTTTAAAAGCTGAAGCCTCTGGGAAATTTATGTTTGGCAGAAAATGAAATGGTACAAATAAAATACTCATAATGAACTTTGTTGTCATTTCAATGATCCTGGAATATTAGAATTGCGCGGCACTTGTTCGTTCGCTTTAAAAACCTGAAGAATAATAATTACACCTTTAAACCGGAAAAATTTATAGGAAAAAACACCAACTACACGTGAAAAATATTGGAAAAGTACTAAAACCTATTGAAAAATAAGCGCGTAGAAGAAATTGACGTAATTTTCTTTTTAAATTATTTTTTGAATGGCGATAGCCCCTTCAAATCCCTTGAAATCCTTTAAAATACTATGAAAGCTTTGAAATTCTTAGAAATCCGTTGAAATTCACTGCAATCTTTTAGAACCCCTTCAAGTCCGTTGAAATCCTCTGAAATCTCCGGAAAATTCTCCAATTTTTTTAAATTCCTTGAAATCTATAGAAATTTCTTACGATCTTATGGAATCTTGTAATTTATTTTGAAATCCTATAAATCCTTCAAATATTGTAAATTTCCTTGAAATCTTCGAAATCTTTCAAATCTTCTGAAATCTTACGAATTCATTTGACATTTCTTAGAAATTCTTAAATCTCTTGAAATTTTCTATATTTCTACAAAATTTTTTGATATCTCATGAAATTCCTTGGAATATTTTAAATGACACTATATTCTTTAGAATCTCTTGAAATTTATATAATCCCGAAAATCTTGTACAATCGTTGGAAATCTTTTGAAATCCCGTACATCTTGAAATCTGTAATATCTTTCAAATTCCTTCAAAAATGATGAAATCTTTGAAATCCTGTAAAATCACACAAAATCTAATAAAGCCCCTTGAAATCCCTTTAAATCATTCAAACATCATCAAAAGTTCCCAAATTCCTCGAAATCCGTTGAAATTCACTAAAATATTTTTAAAAACCTTAAATTCTGTTGAAATCCTCTGAAATCTCTGGAAAACTTTCCAATTTCTTTCACTCCCTTGAAATCTATAGAAATTCCTTATAATCTTGTGGAATCTTGTAATTTTTTTTAAATCCTATGAAGCCCTCAAATATTGTAAAATTCCTTGAAATTTTTTAAATGCCGTAAAAATTTCTTGAAATCTTCGAAATATTTTAAATCTTCTGAAATCTCACGAAATCATTTGAAATTCCTAAGAAATTTTTAAATCTCTAGAAATTTTCTATGTTTCTACAAAATTCTTTGAAATCTCATGAAATTCTTCGGAATCTTTCAAAAGACACTATATTCTTTAAAATCCTTTGAGATGTTTAAAATCCCTTAAATCTTGTACAATCCTTAGAAATCTTTTGAAATTCCGTATGACATATTGAAATCTTCAACATCTTCATAAATTTCTTTTAAAATGTTCAAATCTTTAGAATTCTCTGAGACCCCATAAAATCCATAAAAATCAGTAGAAAATTTCATTCCATTTTATTTACACCCTGAAATCTCTTGAAATGCTTTAAAACTCTTTTAATATCCTTTGAAATTTTTGAAATATCATGAAATTTCTTGAAATCTTGTAAAACATCCCAAAATATTTCAAATTCTTTGAAGTCTTTTAAAATTGTTTAAATCTTTAAAGTGCTTGGAGATCCAATAACATCGCTTAAGTCTGATGAAATTCCTAAAAAATCTCTTGAAATACTTTGAAATCCCGTTAGTCATCTTGAAATTTGAAATATCTCTCAAAGTTTCTATACAAATTTTAAAAACTTTAAAATTCCCTAAAATTTTTCTAAAATCTCTTAAGATCCCTTAAAATCTTTGAAATTCTCTGAAATCCCTTCTAATCTTTTTGGATACTCTAAAAGCTTTGAAACCCTATAAAATCCTTTCAGTCTTTAAAATTTTTTGAAATGTTCTGAGAATTTTTAAAATATTTTGAAATCTTTCTGTAATTGCGATTTTAGAGATGGCAGATATGTTAGTATAGCCAATCAGTGAAGAAGTTTGAAAATATTTATAAAGGCAAAGTGAAAAAAAATAGTTGCATTAGCGAGCAATTTGTTATTTTTCAATTTTTTTGCAACTTTTTACAATTTTGTTAAATAGAAGTCTCAAAAAGCGTCAATAGTGTCGTGAGTCCGAAAGCTGAAGTTGATGTAATTATGATTATCAAATCTTCAATATTTTCGAGTCTTCCAGTTTGAATTTATTGATCCTTTTGCAAGATTGCAATCAAATTGAAGCATTCGAGATTGAAGAAGTTGAAATTTATGATCTTTAAGTTGAACAATTTTTAAACATATCATATTCTGAAGAACTTTTTCAAGCCGACCAATTAAAATACATCTTTCTTAATTTCTTATTAAAGTTGGAAAATGCCAAAATCCATAATTTTTCACATTTTTGCTACCTGCTTTGCCTCATTCATTGATATTTTCTCAAAAAGGTATGAAATGACATAGTCAATGTACATCCGCTAAACAGATTGTAATATTGCGAATAAATTCCCTTCACTTCCTCAGTTGTTGTAAACAAATTGATGAATAAAATTAATTTTTGTTGTAATTTGAAGCCTGGAAACATTTTTCATTTCAATCGTCTTGTGGAATCATGCAATATTAATGTGTCATTGAAACTAAACACTGGAGGATTAAATTTTTGATTATTATTAATAATTATCATAAACAAATTCATTAAATAAACGCTTGCGGATATAGAAAATTAGTATTTCCAGCGCAATCGTTTATTTCGCACTCAAGAATAATATTTCAACGGAATATATTGACACTCAACAACATTTTTCATTGTAAAAAACAATTATGATAAACAAATTCATTATATAGGCTGTTTTAGTAACAGAAAATGCGTTTTTTTAGCAGAATAGTTTATTTTTTATCTCAAGAATCATATTTTTTATTGATTTATTGAATTATTGATACTGAACAACATTTTTCATTGTCATAAACAATTCTGATGAAAAAATTCATTAAATAAACGCTTTTAGGTACAGAAAATGCGTTTCTTTAGCAGAATAGTATATTTTACCCTCAAGAAAAGTATTTCAACAGGAATTATTGACACTCAACAACATTTTTCATTGTTGTGAACAATTCTGATTAACAAATTCACTAAATAGGCGCTTTTAGGTATAGAAAATGCGTAATTTTAGGAGAATCGTTCATTTTACGCTCAAGAATAATACTTCGACAACATTTTGCCGTGTTATAAACAATCATCATAAACAATTTCATTAAATAAGAGGAATATGGAAAATTCCTTTTTTCGCAATCGTTTATTTTATCCGTAAAAATAATACTTTAACTGGATGTGTTGCGACTCAACAACGTGTTTCATTGTTATTAACAATTATAAGAGAGAAATTCATGAAATAGGTACTTTCAAAAAACGGAAATTTTTTTCAGCAGAATCGTTTATATTAACCTCAATTATCTTACGAGTAAATCACAGATCTTAAGCGTCAGAATCTATGAGGTAAGGGACGCTCTCCGATTGTGATCGGAAATTGTATATTTTCTTTATCTAAAAGCCCCAATTTAATGAATTTGTCTATCAGAATTACTTATAACAATTAAAAATATGTTGAGTGTCAATATATCCTGTTGAAATATTATTCTTGACGGTGAAATAAACGATTCTGCTAAAAAACGCATTTTCTGTATCTAAAAGCGTCTGTTCAATGAATTTGTTTATCATCATTGTTTAAAACAATTTAAAATGTTGTTTAGTTTCAATACATGGCATTGAAATATTATTCTCAAATGTAAATTGAAGGTTTGCGCTGGAAAAAAAATTTCTATATCCAAAAGCGATTATTTGATAAATTTGCTTATGATAATTGTAAATGTCCATGAAAAATGTAATCTTCTAGTGTCTTCTTGTAATGACACATTAATTTTACATAATTTCACAAGACAATTGAGATGAAAAAATATACTTTTAGGCTTCAAAATACAACAAAAATTAATCGTGTTCATCAATTTGTTTATAAACAACAGGGAAGTGAATTAACTTTATCCAAAATATCACAATCTGTTCAGTGAATATGAATTAACTAATTTCATACCTTTTTGAGAAAATTATCAATGAATGAGTCAAAGGAGGTAACACAAATATAAAGAATTATGGTTTTTTTGCATTTTGCAACTTAAATAACAAATTTAAAAAATGCATTTAAAAAAAACGGCTCGACAAAGTTCTTCAGAATTTATTTGTCTTCAATTTTTTAAAAATAATAGCGAAATCGGCCAGGAAATGCAGGCTTTGAAAATTTTTGAACCCCAATTTGCTACAAGTGGTGGACACACGTCGCCGGTTGCGAGAGAAAAGGGGCGTTCCTGAAAATCTCCATCTTGCGGTGATTTTAGGTACCAGCTTGCATTAATGGACAAATTAAAAAATAAAAATTTGGAACCGATGTTTTAAAATTTGTTACTTTCTATTCTTAGTTTCAAAATAATTTTCAATCCCTTAATCTAAAATCATTCTAATCTTTAACTCTATAATTTGAAATTACTCTATTTTAAAAAGCATTCCATTGAACATTGGTCAATTCTAAAACCATAAATTTCAGTTTCTTTAATCTTGAATGCTCCAATTTGATATCGTTTAACTCTAAGTGCTTAACACTGGAATTTGCTCAATCTCGGAAACTTCTAATTTGAAATGGTCGATTTTTAAAGTCACTAAATTTATAGTTGTGAAATTTCAAATCGTCCAAATTGAAAATTGTGCAATCGTCGGTAATTGCAATCATTTACAATCAAACACAATTGTGTTATCAGTCTACATCAAAATTCGAAGTTAAGTATGTACCTCTCGTCCAACACTGTAAAGACACGGAACTATTCCAGGGCTAATTTCAGGTATTAAAATAAGTGTCAGAAAAAAACAATCTCGAATGGTACTAAAATGAGATCACTGGTGGGATCCAAGAGTCATTCGTTTTACATTGAAAATAACAGAATAAAGTTATCCTATTTAAAAGCAGGACACGCAAGAAATGATACTGTCAAAAAAGAGATCTGTATTTTTTACAGTGAAAGTGTAGATTGCATGAATCAAATTTTTGTTCCCATGATTTCAGCGAATCATTTTCAGTTTCCTGCAATTAAAGATCATAGCAGGGATTAGAATAAAATATGAGACCATATGTTTACTTTATTGACCATTTCCGGCGGATAAGTCAAATGATCTATTTTTAGGCTATTAGGGCCTCTTTCACTGTTTGTGCGTAAATAAAACATTCAACTGAGAATGAAACTGTCACGTTTATATGAATGATTATTATACATTATTCAACGATTATTGTTCAATGAAATAAAAATGTTACTTTTCAATCTCATTTCTTTATTGATTATAATCCTTCCTCTTTTTCATAGTCTATTCAAATAATTGAAGTTGATTAAGAAAGTAATTTAGAAATGGCTCTGAAAAGGGGAGTTTAAAATACTGTGAATAGTAGTGATATAATTCCTTTTATAGCTTACCTAATTCATCAGTTGGCACTAATTTTGATACTATCGACCGCATCGCAATGAACGAAGTTCCATTCACAATTTCAACCAAAGGAGCTAAAATGATAAATTAACAAGAAATTATAATGCTGTGATTAAACAACGAATAATTAAAATTATGTACTATATACGAAACATGGTTAAAATGACAATAAGTGGAATAAAAACAATAAAAGTTTTATCAGTTTTCTCTAGATGGTTGCGCCGCCGCCGCCGGCTACTTTGTTTTAACGCCACGCCGCCGCTGATTCGAATTCGGCGCATCGCCGCGCCGACATGATCAAGGTACGTTTACATGGTACCGGATTTCTATTTGCTTGATAGGTGATCTGGTAGCTTCTGATTGGTTGCGGAAATTCCTACGACTAATCAGGAGATAAAAAGAGTGGGTTTTAAAAGAAACTGATTTAGAGGAGAGGTGCCTAAAATAGGCCCCCTTTCATATTTTCTAAAAATTTTCTATCCTAAGTAACTTTAGAAGTAAGAACGATTGCTCACATTATAGTTTGTTACCTGTTTTATGAAGTTCATATACATACAAGTTCAAAAAATGTTCAAAAGGCAATAAATTATGATGATGAAAAAAAATGTCAAATGGCCCGTCTTAGGAACGCGGTTTCCTAAGACGAGCCTCTTTCAAAAACTATGGAAATCATTTCATTTTATACTATATATTGATCAATTTTATTCGCACTATATTGTTTAAACATTATTGTACCTTCATGACGCATTATATATGCAAAATACATAATAAAACGTAAAATAAGCATTAAATAAAGCCCATTAGGAAATGAGAAATGATCATTTATATTATAAAGTTGTAAAATCACAAATATAATTCACCTTCGAACAAGAATTTATTGATATAAAGCGAAGAAGTAACACATTTCAAAGGATTTCGTATTGATTATCTTAAAGCAGAAAGAGGTTAGCACAGGTTGTTTCTGATTAGTGGAAAATTTGAATTTCTGGTTTTTCTGGCTGTATCACCAAAGATATTATCTTAGGAATGGCGCATCTTCCATGTTCTTACACTATTTTTCAAACATTATAAAAATTAATAAAAAGCACATAACAGTTTGAAAACTTAGAAAATTATCTATAGGAAATAATAACTATTCTTAATTTTAAATCACCACAAATTATTACATTAGGACTCCTAAAATAGGTAAGAATTCGTAATCTGAAGTGCTAAAGCAATGTTTATATTCTGCTTTTGTTAGTTCACTTGCATTGTTGAAAGAAAATTTGTTAACTAACTAGAAGGGTACTGAGCACGAATAAACGTACGTATTTGGTGAATATAATATGTTCATACGAAAATATGCAAGGGGGTCTGTCTTAGGGGGGGTGTCCTTCTTAGGCACATTTCCTTTGAATAAATATCTTGTGTTGGAAATCGATCTTTTGTTCCCACTGATATTTTTCTATCTTTACATCAAAAAAGTACTAAACTATAAAGTCACGCCGCCGCGCCGATCAAAAATACTCAAATCGATGCCGCCGGTAAAAAGTCTGTCGGCGCAACCCTCTAGTTTTTATACAATTTTATCAACCTTCAGAAATAAGAAACTAACCAAGATAAATGATCGAGTTCGTGGTGGCGAATGCATAAACAAAACTTGAAAGAATTTTGCTCATGCAACTCATAATTCCGACAACAGCATCATCGATTTTCAAAACGTGACTGAAGACTCCCACAGATATCGCAGTGCCTGTAAGAGGAAAATACATTGATTTTTTACATATTCTCTGTCACGTTTATCTCACGCAGAAACGTCAAAGAATTTTTTTTTTATTCCGTTGCATTTGTAAATTACTCTTTATTCTTCAAGTTTTTCAACATATAATCCCTCTTTGATTTTACAAGGATTTTGACTTATTCTTCAATCTCCTTTCAATATTTTTATTATAACCATAACACTTTTTTAAATCAACTTCCTCTCATTAATCAGTATTCTTTTAACGCTTCTCCGTGGACGCTTGAATTACAGTAAAAAAATTATGCCCATAAAAAAATAAAAAAATAAAAATTTCACACAAACTAATAAAAAATCTTTCTGCTACATAAATTATAAAAATTCTCGGGATATTCATTTTGTTAGTTTGTTCCACGAGTCATAAATAATTCACATGATTGCAAAAATAAGGCTTCAGCGATCATACAAAACCTGCAATTTATGAATGACGTGCAAAAAGAATGTATGATCATTTCAAACAATTGAACTAACACTTGAAAGAAACAGCTGAAATCGTTAATATATCAACGAAGCGTTTAAGATTTTGTATAACCAACGAAGTAGACCATTTTTTACTCATCTTTATATTTACCCAGAGGAGAAGGAAAAACTGAAGAGAAAAAGTAAGTACGAAAGTTTTGTCGTTCTGGTCAGGAATTCTGTGTCAAGTAATGTTATTGAATGAATTTATAATATTGTATGATATTTAGAGGTAAAGCAATGCTTTTTCTTTTATTTTCTTTAAGGAGATCTTATTTCGACAAGCTCTCTGATTTTAGAAATCTGACCTTTAGTTTGATATGATTTTTACTTACCTATGAGATTAGTCACCATACTGTAGGTAGAAAACATGCTGAACTGCACTTCGTTCCAATTGAATCGATACCTCATAAAAAGGTACATCACCGCCATTTCACCTGGATAAACAAAAGTAATGGGTTTTGAGTTATTTTTAGATATTTTAATGCAAGATAAATATTTATATTCTTGACATGTTTTCTTTTGCAACGTCTGTACTCATCTTCAATTCTGTTTTTCATGTTTAGAAGTAGTGTATTTCATTTTTTAACAAGTTATTACTTTGATAATTTTCAATAATTAAAAATTGATTTGCAATCATTCTTCAATGATTGCTCAAGGTAATGCTCAATCATTTAAAAATGAATGTCTTATTGATGTCATATTATGCAATAATTATGGTATAGCATATACTGTAACTAATTTCAGCAGTAATATAAATCAAAGAGTGAAAGCCAGTATGTAATATTAAACATGTCATTTGTAATAATCACATTTTTTTAGATTGTGATTAATCAATTCTTAGTCAAAATAGTTTCTATAAGTTGAGAGAGAATTGACATTTTTTTAAATAAAGTGTCTACACGTACCGCAAAAATCCGGCTCTTCGTACCGAAATTTCGGCACACGTAGCCACGGACTTTTTAAAAGGAACTCTCGAAAGAATCAAATTTAATAATAATGAGATCATAAATAAAAATATTTCAAAAGCTTATTGCTTAAAAAGCTTATTACTTGCAAAGGATTATTTCAACATTTTTGAAAATGCCCCATCCCAAAATTATTACTAAGTTTTTTCAATTTTGATTATGAATATATCACTTATTTAAAAATTTTCTATTTGCAGGATAAAAAATAATAATTTTATAATCATATGAATAGTTATAAATAAATGCTATAAAGTTGTTAGTGAATACTTTTTAATCTTTCTCAGACTTTTTCCAGTCAATCTTATACTAGTTTTTCGTTCGTTTGATTTGTTCTGCATATTTTTGTGAGATTGAAAGATGTTTAAAATTCTGAACAGTTTTTCATGTTTTTAAAAAAAGATTTTTAATATTGAACCCTTTCGAATTGAGAATGTTCAACTTCAAACGATTCAATTCGCATTTTTTAGAAATAAAAATCTGTAATTTGAAGTAAAAATTGTAATTACGAATATTGTAACTTTTTTGTTTTATTTTAAATACCTTAATATTTACAAATTAATATTGTTTTATTCTGAACATTTACTGTAGAAATTCAAAAATTTGGAATTTGAAATGCTCTAAAATTCATCAATAATTTTGAACGCCTGTTTCAAATTCAAATTTTGAATCGTATAACTTTAAGAACCTCCAGTTTGAAATTATTCATTTTCTAAAGATTTCAATGTTTCAAAATAGAAATTGTGAAATATTACCGTCTTTGAAGCTTCTAGTTCTCAAGCCTTTACAAATTTTGTCCACAGTAACAATTTTTTATTTTTGGATTTTGATTTGTGAACTTTTGGATGTTCTTTTTTCAGTACACACAAAATTTTTAATAAGGAAATAGATTTCATTTCGATCTTTAAGAAATTTATGCTTCAAATTTGAAATCACTTCTGATTTTGAAATTCCTGGATTTAAAACATTTTTTGATTTTGAAATCTTCCAATGATACATTTAAAAATGTTAAAAGTTCCAAATTTGAAAGTATTTTGTAAATTATACACGTTTCAATTAAAAAATTTCCATTTTTGAAACTGTATATGGTATTCAAATTGTATATCTGAAACATAATTTAAATTATTAGTTATTTGTATTCTAAGCCAGTCCAATTTTATATTGTTTTTCCAACACTAAAAATTGGTAATTTAAAATTTTTGTAAATCTTCTCTGTATTCCAATATAGATTTATTGGATTTTTAATATTTCAGTTTTGAGTTATACCATTTAGAAAAACTTTCACTTGAAATGATTAAATTTTATACATTTAAAATGATAAATTTCCAAAAGTATTTTTACGTGGATTCGTTTTAATTTCGAACTGTATTGTTAGTTGTACTATTATAAACAACAGTAGGAGATTTGTTAATGATTTTGGGTATTGAATTAGCGCTTTTTGACTTCAATCCAATTTGAAGTAATACAAACAATAAAAAACAAAATAAATTGTACTCTTTGTCATGAAAAAATTACATGAGCAAATTCGAAATTTGAGCAATTTTCAAAAGTTTAAGGCACTTTTCTTTAATTGGCACCGGCGGGGCGTGATGAACACTTTTTGCTGCTGTTTTCTTATTAGGAGAATCTGAGATCATTTTTGCTTTAAAATGCTCAGATTGAATAATAATAATACTTTAATGTCATTAAGTACTTAACACCTTTATTCCCATTACACTGAGATTTATAGTTTCTCAACTAAATCTATAATGATTTTTGATTGCTGAATGATATAATATTACTAAAATTAAGTACACAATCTAATTAAGGACCTTTTTTATCACTTCTTTTTCGTTTGCCGTTTTCATATCGCGAAGGCGATATATACTGCCGTGGAATCAAAACTTTTATCTCTGCACTTCATGCTCCACGAGACTTTAATGAACATAATTCGATGCAAGAAAGTGAAGGCCTAGATGGAATGAGATCGAAATAACTTGTGAAAGAAAATGTAGATTTTTAATCCACAAAACCAATTCACATTTTGCAACCTCAACAGAAACAATGCATATTTATCTCTCATTTAACACAATTTTCAAGCCTACTGGCAAATAAATACTCATTGTGAAATCTTTTCATTTTTACTGCCTAAACAGTTTCAAGAAAATTACTCGTTCCTTTTTTTAACATTAAACTGAATTCGTATACTTCCAGCAAGTTAGAAAAACATTTTCACAACCACTTTTGTTCTTACAAATCTTGTCTAAGTCTTACAGTCTTTGCTAATGCTCATAACCATTAACTGTTTTAGAAAATTCTGTTCACAAGTTGGTCAAGTTAGCTGATTTTTTTCTGCTTCATGTATGCGACGTCTTAATTGTATAAAGCGATGTTGATAACAATTCTTAGACTCGTCACCTCCTGCCAATTATGTCAGAAGTTGAAAAGGTCGACAGAAGAACAAAGCATAATTCGATAAAGACCGGAGCTGGGCGGAAACGATTAAATGACAGCCCTGATAGACGAATGTGTTGTGTAACTAACACGAGCAATCTTACATAATACGGGACGTGTGTATGTAAAAATTGCTCGGGACGAATTTCGTCCCGTGTTACTCTGTTGATCCATATCGGCTTCCGGAAACTAAATAGTCAATTTTCCGTTTCCGCGTCAAGCTCCTCCCATTCCTTGTCATCTCATCTGATTTTCCCATATAATTAGTATTATATTATTTATTATGTGTGAGTTATTAGTATTAGTATTGTCATTTTCCGTCTTCACAAGCAAACTTAATTACTTTTTTTTATAAACACATCATATTGGATTTGAGATTACGTACTTCACGGAGAAAAATGGAAGCGAAAAATTGGGCCTTTATTGCTGGTACTCGAATCATTCGTTACTGAACTGGCGTTGTAAAAAAAAATCGAAATTGAAATTATCTTACTGATTCAAGTGTAATCGTAGTATTAACTCCATTAGGCAACTAAAGACATTACATTTCGTCGACGGTTTGACTCTTTTAGCGCACTGTACAGAGTCCAGTCTAGAACAAGAATCAATCCTATACTCGCAACAGTAAAGAATGATCGGCTAAAAAGAATTTACAAGAACACTGAGCGGCAAATGTTGACGGATCGACATAGTCCCTTTTCATTTTATAAACATAAATTTACCTATATATATATACTAAGTTGTAAATATTAAGTTATGAGCATTTATTTGCTGAAACCGAAAAAATCGAGTTAGATGAAAAGGAGTAACTGCCGAGAAATGAACCCGGGTTTCGAACGCAGCAATCAGCTTCTCTCTGCAATCTGGTATTCCTCATGGCATCATGCAAGGCAAGCTTCGGTTTGGTGCTGGCCGAGCATCATTGAATGCGGCGCATCCAGGAATGGTTACTGGATTGCTGCAAACTCAGCCGAGTTCCCAATAGAACACTATAAACTGTGCACGATATATAGCTTTTAATAATTGATACTAGAAAGTTTAGTAATTTATGGTTTCTATTCTTATCTGAGGAAACAAACTTTTGACAAGAAACTTTAGTTTCATTTTTGCAAAGGTTTACGTACCTCAATTATAGGTGATAACATATAAATTGTATATACTTATTTTAGTGTACGTATTAAAAGTTAGGGTTTCATGCAGGAGAAATTAAATTCTTTAATGATTAGTGTGTAGTTTCACATTCCCTCCCGTGTTTTATGCATCTATTCCTAAAATTTTGTAAACATTACGCGATTCTGACACTGAGTATCTAACTCTTCAATTTCATTTTTTTCCGTGTTCAGTGAAAATATACATTTCTGTTTCCGCGATGAAGACTTTTTTTATTGGCGGTGTAACTGTAAAACAATAAAGCCCCTCTGGAGGGTGAAAAGATAGTAATTTTCATCACTTCTTTTTTTCCAGATGAGCGAGATATTGGTAGATGCATGTGCGTACATACAGAGGCATGTAAGTATCGCTCGCGGTCAAAGATCTTAAATTACATCATGGTCGGCATTGCCGGTAATGTCGTTGGAAAGAGAATTTGCATAATGTTCGTTCGTACGTACGTACGTGTGCTAGTCGGTATGTCCGCAGATGGAGGCGGTACATAGCAGTTATTTTACAAACGTATGCATAACTGACATAGTCTATGATCACCCCTTATATGCGATCCTATCATAACATGCCATGTACCATATACTGCTGATCATACCATTACATTACTATATGCGAAACTAATCGAGGTTCACGTGACTTTCACTGATTAAGAGACTAATTTCGATCATTTTTACTCCTTCTTTCATCCACCATAAATTGTCATGTGATACGTAAAAGACTTTACGTAACTTTCAGAGTTTGTATATATGTTTTTGTTAGAGTATTTTTTTCTCAGTTTTCTTTGGGCCAACCCGATGTTTTATCATCAGCCACGGACTAAGTCAAGTGCCTGATGAGTTGAAGATAATAAGCATTTAATGTGATGTTTGAAATTTCCTGCGATGATGTTGTAGTAGGTACAAAATTAGGTGTATAGAAGACGTGTGCAAAGAAATTCGATTCGATTTCAAACCGACATTGGACGGGCTTCGAATGTCGAAAAACCGACATTCGATTCGTGCTACTGTCGGATCGGTTTTTTTCGATTTGATCGACCCACCGATCGAATGTCAAAAAACCGACATTCGATTCGTGTTATCGCCGGATCGGTTTTTTCAATTCGATCAGCTGGCCTTCCATTGTCAAAAATCCAATATGCGACTGACAAAAGGCATTTCAAGTTTTCAATTTATAATTATAATTCGAAAAATCTAAACCAATGCATGCAGATTGCCGATCTAGAGAGACATGGCGAGAATACTGTGTCAATCTGGTGATTAATATTACGCAAAAGAAACGTGTCGTTAATTTTTACTTCCTTAAATAAAATTTTTTATTAGATTACATAATAAATAGTAATAATAACTCCTCAGATGCTATTCAACTCAAGATTTGTGAAACGTTTTTTTACAGGCTTCACAGGCTTATAATATTTATTTTCTTATTTAATATTCTCAAGTCAGGATTAAA
>JAUMHM010000085.1:12905063-12918472 GCA_032362435.1 Melikaiella ostensackeni | reverse complement strand
AAAAATATCCTCTATTCTTGCATCAACTTGGAATTATGTTGATGAAAACATTTCACTTTAAAAAATAAATTTTTCAAATATTATAAATGATCATAATTTCTTTACTCTTCAATAAAGTGTATCAATATAATAGGTCAATCGATCCGTCTAGAATCAAGGATTCGTTTTTATTTTTACATCAACTTTGAATCATATGAACAAAAAAAGTTTTACCGTGAACGAAAATTTTTTTGAATATTATAAATGACCATAGCTTCCTTCCTCTTCAATAAAATTTGATAATATTATAGGCCAATCTATTCGTCTCAAGACAAGGAATCTTCTATATTTTTGTATCAACTTCGAATTATGTTAATGAAAAAAGATTTACCATGAAAATCTACACACACACACACAAAATTGCTTAGAACATTGTATTAGATATTTTTCAATTGAGGAACGCTTAACTAAACGAATTTAAAAATTTTCGAAATTATTATATATTTTTTGTAATATTGTATGTATAATTATTCGAAAATATAGGTCAATCACTTCATCTCGAACTAAAAAATATCCTCTATTCTTGCATCAACTTGGAATTATGTTGATGAAAACATTTCACTTTAAAAAATAAATTTTTCAACTATTATAAATGACCATAATTTCTTTACTTTTCAATAAAATGTATCAATATTATAGGTCAATCGATCCGTCTAGAATCAAGGATTCGTTTTTATTTTTACATTAACTTTGAATCATATGAACAAAAAAAGTTTTACCGTGAACGAAAATTTTTTTGAATATTATAAATGACCATAGCTTTCTGCCTCTTCAATAAAATTTGATAATATTATAGGCCAATCGATTGGTCTCAAGTCAAGGAATCTTCTATATTTTTGTATCAACTTCGAATTATGTTAATGAAAAAAGATTTACCATGAAAATCTACATACACACACACGCGCACACACACGCGCACACACACACACACACACACACACACACACACACATGTGCATCTGGACAATTGCTTAGAACATTGTATTAGACATTTTTCAATTGAGGAACGTTTAATTAAACGAATTCAAACATTTTCAAAATTTCCACCATTACAAAGCTTCCTCCATGAGGAAGCAAAAAAGACAAAAGGATGCTTTTTGAATAATACAGACCCAGGCGAAAATTGAAGTAGCACCCCAGTAGTGGAAAAATGCCTAATGTTAATTGTTTTACCTACTGGCCTATTACTGGCTAACACCTGGCGCGGTACTAAAATATCATTGGCACTATTCTGGTACCAGGCCTGTACCAATGGTATTTTAGTATCTCGTCATTTGTTGACCTCGTCAGTTGATGTTTATCATTAGTTTTTGGCCAGTAGTGTGCTAGTAGTGTGCCAGTGCAGAACATAGTTAAGATTAGGGGGTTTTCCAGTATTGTAGGGTGGGTTCAAAAGTGCCATGGGGAAAAAGTGCCCTTACGACAACACAAAAACTTAGAATTGTTACACGTTTTGACATATTCCATCGATCGGTCGACTTACTTGAACTCTCCATAGTCACTGGCAGCCGTTGACAGCTGTTTTTGAGATAGTTGCTAAGGTTGAGTTGTTTTCTTGTGAAGAAAGTATTTTTTTTGTTAGTTTTTTATTTTGGTATTAAAATCTATTTTTACGTGCCATTGGCTTGAAATAAGTATGATATGGTGCGTTATTGTGTATTCTTGCAGCAGTACTGTTTCAAAAATGTTGATTGTAAATTATAGGAACGT
Organism: Melikaiella ostensackeni; assembly: GCA_032362435.1. Classification (NCBI taxonomy): domain Eukaryota; kingdom Metazoa; phylum Arthropoda; class Insecta; order Hymenoptera; family Cynipidae; genus Melikaiella; species Melikaiella ostensackeni. The sequence goes on along the minus strand of JAUMHM010000085.1, from coordinate 12,916,723 downwards.
CGGAGGAGGGGGGCAAAAAGTGCCAAGTGGCGCTTTCTACCCCTAAGTTTCTATGACGCAATAAAGGAATAAAGATATATTTCTATGTGGCCTGTCTTGAAACTAAGTCTGAAAGCATACCCTGCGAGAAAATTGTCCAGTGTCACATATGCAAAAACTGGGTTCACGAAAAGTGTGTTATGAACTGGCAGTCAACAATCTTCGTCTGCATTAATTGCGAAAGTGACGAGGAATAAGTCTCTAAACATATAAGTAATCTAAAAATTGATAATATTATGCTTCTATATGATGCAAGTTCTTTCTGTTCAAATTAAAATACCAAATTTCATTTTATTTATGTTGGTACTTTTTACCCAACGGCTATGAACTTTTCGCCCTACGTGCGGGGCAAAAAGTACCATCAGACAGTGTTTATGAAAATATATATAATGTAATAGATGAAACAAAGATTTATTTATTATGATTATAATTTGGAACTCTTATGTCTTATATTTTGGCACTTTTATATGTTCGATATAAAAAAATATTATTTATAGGAAATAGTATTAATGTGTAGAGTCGACCAAGAACCGAACCTCTACGGAACGGAAGCAAAGTCTATGGCTTTATGTCTCTATTTCGTAAATTTGAAAAAATTGTAAAAAACATAAACTCAGGAAGAGTCATCTGATGCAACTGAAATTACGCAAAAAGCCTTCAAACGAGAAAAGTATGTTTCCAAAATTAGTGTGGTAGGCTCATTAGAGACAAATATCAGAGGAAGCATACTTTTCTCGTTTAAAGGCTTTTTGTGCAATTTCAGTTATATAATATGACTTTTTTGAATTTATGTTTTTTTGAAATTAAAAAAAAGTATTAGTATCCTCTACAAAACAAAGCATTACACAATGATTACAATAGTCTTCAAATCAATTCAATTGTGATATTAGTATTTCATTTTACTGCTATTATTGATAATTTGTTAATTAAATCACGTTAATATTATTTAAGTACTAAAATAAGTTCCTTATCATTAATCTAAGATTATTGTCGGTCAATAAAATATTCTTAGTAAGAATGTAGTATTGGAAAAAATGGGATTAAAGAAACTCACTTGTATTATGTCACTGAGGTGGAGGGAATAAGTTGAAAATTTCTTTGCGGCAGCTGTTCAACCGCATTGAAAGTTGGTCCACAAAAATGAGGACACGAACTTTTTGGTCTTAAGGGAGACAGATTTTATGTTAATTTATCTGATATGACAGAAATTGAATTCGCGCGAAACTTGATTTTCTCCATTCCACGTGAGAATCTTAGGACAATGTAAATAACAATGAGTTCGAAAGTAAAGGAATCTGGGCGTGAAAGTGATATAAGACAAAGAATCATAATTAGAAGAGAAAATATTTGTTTGGACATCTCTCAATTGTCATTTTACTTTTGAGATTTTCGTACCAATTTTCATGAATATGGCTTTAAATTCTTTCAGAATTTTAAACTTATCGCACTTTTATCTACTTTTTTAAAAAAGGTACAATTTACAACAAAATAATTTTCATAGACATTTGTTAAAGCAAAATTTTAATTCTGAGCCAAGAATTTGAAACTAAACTCAAAAAGAGAATTCTATTACAAACTAGATAATACTTTTAATCCTCAAATTCAAGAGGTTTGAAAATATTTTTTCGAGATGTGAAGAGAAATGAAAAAATGTAAGAAATAATCAAGAATGCATTTAATTTTAAGTATTGTAGAGTTTACAATGATTTTTAGAATACTAGTGAATAATGGTAAAGATTTGAATAATTGCCACGACTCTTAAAGCATTCAAAAAATTTAGGATAATTTTAAATGAAATGTTTCGAAAAATTCAAGAAGAATTTAGAATATTTTGAAAGATTTCAAAAGATATACTTATAACAAGCATACATATATGCATATTGTATACCTTATCTTAAATATATTCTAGATAAATTAACGAACTAAGTAATTAATTAATTCATTCGAAAAGACTTCAAAAATTTTTAATATATTTCGATAGATTCCGAAAGATTTTTAAAAATTGCAAAACATTTTTGAACAGATTCTGAAAAGATTTTAAACAGATTTTTTTGATCAGATTTTCTGATCAGATTTTGAACAGACTTTTTTGATCAGATTTTGATTGGATTTTAATGAGATTTTTTTGATAAAATTTTGATTAGATTTTTTTAAAGGAATTTTGGTAAGATTTTAAAAATTTTCTAAAGAGATTTTGATGAGATTTTTTCGATAAAACTTTGATGATTTTTTGTTGAAGAAATTTTGATGAAACTTAGATGACATTTTTTAATCTGATAAGATGCTTGCTGGTCCTGAGCACAAGTCCCGGTCGAGGCTCTAATATTTTAATTTTCTAATTTTTTATACATGTTAACAGAACATATATATTTATTCAAATATGCTTCAAAATTATGAGGAGACAATTATTAAAGATACTTTTAAGGGAAGCCCTTAAGGGCATTCATTTGACTCCGGCTTTACGGGGGACAATGTCACGTCCAGACGGTTGAATATTTTGGTCTAATTTTTTGCATACGTATTCTAAATATCTATTCTAAATATCTCCTTAAATACAGAAAAATGATAGAAAGTAAGCATCGATCTAAAATTATGTAATATGTATAATAGAAAATAGTTTTTTTTTCCTGTGAATGCCTATAGTCTATACAGAAAAAAAGTTCATTGTGATTGTAGGCATTGAAAATAACAGTCTGATAGACCTGCATATTTTTTAATTATTCTGAGGCAGATCGTTGGACCGTGTAACGATCGAAGGCAAACAACGTTTAATTTCGTTCGAGTTGGTATTCCCGGTAGCATTAGAATCCAAGCGAATAAGTGGAGTACAGAGTCAAGGCCAGAGAATAAGACAGAGTAGGCGAAAAAGAAACGACCATGTTTTGCTGAAAATGAATCCGTTCTTCCCTCACTTGCCATCCATTAAAATGTCATTAAATAAGAGAATCTTCGCGTACAACCTTCACTTCTTCTTATTATTAGTATCATTCTGTTTTTACAATTAACAAATATATTCTCCTTAAAAATATCATTTTCATATCGGGATTGACAATAAGAAATTAATATCTCTGTTTCTATTCAACTATAGTTTTTTAAAATGAATCTTTATAAAACAAATGATTTCTGTTTAGGAGTTTTACAAATTAAATGCTTCCAACTTGAAAGCCGTCTCAATTACATTATTTCAATTTGTGAACTCTTTCCAACTTTAAGACAGTTGAAATTGTTGTTCTTTTTGTTTTTTATTTTTGCCTTAGTTGTTTTGCTGAACAAAGTGAGACATTAAGATTGGCCTTACATAGCATTATTATGCAACAAAAGAAGCCAATTAAAAAGTCATTATGGCTGAAGAGGAAAAGGAAACATTTCCAACCCTAAAATGTTATCCTCTTCGCGTCAAACATTTGGAAGACCTTGTTGTATCCCACAAAATCTAGCATCCCAGCAAATCAATTCAAAATAAATCCATCAACTGACTCAGAAATATACTTTCCCATAAACAGATCTGACTCACCGTACATTGGTCCCACAATGACCATAACGATGATCATGAGCACAGCGACCCTCTTTTGCCTATTATTTTCTCCCTTCTTAAAGGCCACTCTGAAGGTCTCAGCAATATGCTTCAGCGAGAAGAAATGAAGGGCTGAGCCACAGGCAGACCTCTTCTCCTCATCCTTCTTGTCCTTCCCCATGATCACTGGCCTTGGTGCTTCTTTGATAACAACCAGTCCATAAACGAAGCTAAGTACATAGCACACCGTGGAAATCGCAAATACCCCATAGAACCCTATCTTGATGTAGAGGATTCCCGACAACGCCATCCCCACTGGCACTCCCAGAGACAGAAAAACATTCACAAACCCGATCCTCAATGTTCTTGATTCCACGCTCGTAATATCCCCAATGTAGCTAAAAATCGCCATAAACATCGTAAACCATCCCCCCGTCAAGGCTGGCCATAGTGCCTCCGATAAACCCGCAGCTTCCATCGGTAACTCATAAAACCAATACGTACATGCTATCAAGCTTATACTCGTCAAAAACTCCCCAACAATCGGCAACAACATACAAGGTTTTCTCAGCCCTGTTCTGTCACTCCAGGCCCCCAAGAAGAGGATCAAAATTGTTGGCAACCCACTTTGCAAAGCTGTTTTCCAAGTTTGCATTCCAGCCACTAATTGCTGAACAGACATTTCTTGCTCAGCCAATCCTGAAGTGTTCCTGGCTGCAAGGGCACTGCAAACTTCATCAGAATATGCCAGATTTACTCGACAGGCCTTTTCGAGGTTTAGGTTTTGGGTTGCCAGTGATGCTAGGACACTAGGCATGATGTAACATGCCACCATTGGCTCGACTGTTATGTTGCTTGTGAAGAAATTCCACTTTTGTTTTAGGGACATCGTCTTCCAGGTGGAGACTTCCTTTTCCTTAGGGACATCCTTGGAAGGTGGGATACCACCCGTGGCCGGAAGAACCCCGGGGGTTGTTGTGCTGCTCATTCTGGTCAGGTGTGGCTCTCTTCAGATTTTTTACCTCTGTCTTCTCATGGATAATTGATCTTTTAGGTGGTTTTGAAAATCCCTTAGAGCGGTTTTGTTCAAATCAAAGTTGGGGCTTAGAGATGATTCCTGAATACCTGTCAAAAACCTCCCTATGCTGATTCTAGATAGATAGTTATCTGTTTCAACATCCCGATTTTCACTAGGTGTGAAGGATTAGAACTTATCCCAATGAGAATCAGTTGTCGAAAATTGCTTGTTCTTTCTTGAGGTTCATGAGGTCTTCTGATGTTTAACCCTGTTTCCTACAAAACATCATGGAATGGTAACACCTTATATGGATTACACCTCAGTGGACACCTAGATAGACACCTTAAGTTGGGAGTTCTTTTATCGAAAATTTCTTGAAGATTGGAGATCCATTGTTAAAAAATGGTGATACTGTATAGAGGATAGGGTTATCGAATGGTGTGAACGTGGTGGTCACTGAAGCACTACTGGACACCACCGCCGCGATATTGGTGGCTGCTGGGATGGCCCGGTTGGACTGATTGCGATTCTACCTCTGCTCCTGACTAATGCTGTATTGTGCTTCGCGATATTGCCCCCTCCCGCCTGGTCGAACCACCTTCTCTTCTGCTTGTTCTTCCTCTTCCTCCATCGTCTCCTGCTCTGCATTTCCCCCTCCATGACAATCTGGTGGATAGTTCTGTCAAACACTAAATACTGGGGCATGTTACAGTGACCTACGTACGAGTATAAGGTGTAGCGATAGTAACATAAGTACACTGACCTTACGACGGACCTTCGACTCATCCGGGTTTGATGACAAGGCGAGTCTATTCATACGCATCGTATGTCAAGCCTCGACTAATCGATCATCTTCCGTCTAGATAATATGCACAATGAATTCTGAGCAAATGAACAAATGAGCGGTGAAGACCCTTGGCACAGAAATAGAGTGTGGATTTACTGGATTATTTGGCTTTGTTTTTGGACAATGGATATTGGCTGGGTGTCGGTGGTGGATGGGGCAATGCATTGGTGCATAGCGTAACGGCATTTCAGCGATTCGCACGTGAGGAATAAGATCGGAAATCTAAGCAGAGAGGACGTGTCTGGCACATGCTGGGAGGCCAACTTTCTATTTCACTTGATAGCTACCAGTCGCTGGGAGATCATTACTGCCTCTCGTTTTTCCATGACTTTCGCTGAATTCGGAAAAATTCAAGTGGGTTACTTCTTGGCACTATTGAAGTTGTGGACTCATTTTTTTACTGAGGAATAGTAAGGGCATGTGATGCTTGATTGTTTTCATTGGGGGTGTTTTACTTGGATGTTTCAACCCCAACTTCGAGGAGAGAAAATATTTTTTTAATCGGAAGTAGACAAGGAAGTTTCAAAGTCAGGACCGTATCCTTTTGTGGAAGGAAGGAAGTTGCTGTGAATTTAAATGATAGCTTGAGGAGTTGAGGTCAACTGATGAAATAAGCAATGATTTGAACTTTTTTTTCTGAGTCTTATATTTTTGGGACTTATAGTTTGGAACTCAGTATGTATTTGGGATATTCAAATTCCGATCGAGGAATATTCAAAATTACATAAGACTTAAATATGAAATCGAGGTGATCATTCTAAATACTAATTTGCATACATTCCTTTTTAAAAAATCCTATGTGCCAAGGTGAAGAAATAATCTTTCATTCGCAGCATAAATTGATTATAATCTATAAGCGCCCAAAATTGTGGCTCACGAGGTTACTCAATACTTATCTTGAATTTCAATTTCCTATTAAAATACATTGCAGAGATTTCTCGATACGACGAATGCAATCTGATCACAATAATGCTGTAACAACTGAAAACGTGTGTCCTATTTTTAATCCACCTTCTACTATCATTAGAATTGAACAACGACAATTGCTAAGGCTGCGATATTATTGCCCATCAGCATTATAATTTATAATCCACAAAAAAATTATTTTCCAGGTTGACTTTTTCTACTGAAAAAATTAAAACTGTATGCATAATATGAAGTTTTTTTATATAAATAAATAAGTTTCACTATTACTATTAAAAGTGCAACATTATAGTGTGATGCAAAAACTGGGCCAAGAACAACCTTCTCGGCGTTACCCGCACAGTTGAATAAGTTTGTCATATTAAATTGTGTCAAGTAACAAAAAAATGAAGATACTTAAAAATCCTTAAAAATGAACATGTCAATGCTTTTAATTCAGAATTTTTTATGAATGCCGTATTCAAAATTTTCAAAGTTGAAGGCTTTTAATATCAAAGCCTTGGAAGCAAACACTTTCAAGTTTAAAATATTTGGTTTCGAGTATTGTAACTCAAAACTTATTTCGAATTCAAATTTAACGCACACCTACTTACCCAATTCATTTTTTAAAATTATAATTTAAAAACATGCTATTATAATTATAATATTTGAATTGTTAGGTAGCAAATTTAATTTCTCAGTTAGAAATTTAAATATTTTTTAAATAAGACCACACTGATTTTTAAGAAATTAATATCTTATATGATATCTTGTGCTCCAATATTATTATCAATACAATTAAAGAAATTTCAGCACTAATTATGGTAATATTACTATGTAAATTTATGGATGATCAATTTCAGGTTTCGCAATACGTTAATTGATCCGTTGAGAGTGAAAGTCGTTTTTTTACAATTGATCCGATTCTAGATTCTAGATAATATCAAGTTCTTCAAGAAAAGTAGCACATTCTAACATAATTACAGTAGTTTCAATTGAAATAGATAGTTTCAATTTGATCGAATCTTTTTATCATTTGCAAAACACGAAACAGTATTTTTTTTCTTTTTCCGATAGAAACATTTTAAGAGGGTGCTTGAATTTTTTGAAAAAGGATTTCAAATTCAAGAATCTAGAAAATTTGTACAATTTGTAAAAAAAGTGTAAAATTTGTATTTGAAAAGGGAAAAATGTGGTTCTGATATCAAAGATATTAAACGTTTCTGATATTTCGATAAACAACAATTTATGATTTGTTTTTTGCTTAACAGCTTGTTTTAGTTTCTCGGATAAAAAATCTTTACGCGACTCAACACAAATTTTGTTTCAAAAATTTTCTTTTTCTTTCTTCTTTTCTTCTTTCTTCTTTCTTATATTTTCAGTGAAAACAATATTTCACTTCTTTTAACATCCCATTTCGAGTACATAAATACATAAATAAAAATACATGAAAAATGATAGAATATTTGAAATTTTAATTGCATCTCTACAATTTCCTTATTACTTTTCGTAAAAATTTGTTTCATTCTCACATCTTGCATAAACAGAGTTTTACTCTTTTACACTTTCAATTTTTTTTCTGTGTAAAATACCAGACCTCCAATCACTATCAACGAACATTAACTATAATCGTCTTTAAACAGGTATAAATCGCAGCAACTGTCCAATGAAGGTCACGCTATAAAAAAACATTATTAACCGTAAAGGCAAATCTGCTCCTCATAATGGCACAAAATATGTTAATATGTATGTAATACTTCATATTTTTACTTTGTCTAAAATTGTACTAAATTTTGTTTAAGTAATGTTTTAACCATGTTTTTATAACAACAACTACTAGGATACTTAAAGGGTAGCACAGTAAATGGGTATGAGCGCCATTTTTACCATTTTCCAAAAGAGAACAAAATCTCTCAAAAATCTATTTCTTAATTTTATAAACTTTTTAAATACATTCTTATATTTCATAGGAGAATAGATAGTAAAAAAAAGTTTCATATGACAAATTCATCCACTTCCCAGACAAAGAGGTCGGAAAGCGCTTGTGCCCTTTTGCTCTCATATTTTAAAATGAAGAATGACATTTTCGAATAAACTTTTTGGCAGAATATGTATTTGGATTGACCAAAATTTTGTAGCTAATAATATAATTTTCCAAGCGACGGCGCTTGGGTCCTTTTGGGACCGTTCAAGAACTACATCACGCTATTTTGAACACTTTTTCCATCCCTCCTCATCTTCGTCACAGATCAATCAATTTTCTGTCTAAACTACTCATCCGATTTGGACGTTTAAAAAAAAATTAAAGTGTATTAAATTCTGCATCGTTACAACCGAGGACGTTTTCAAAAAATTTTCTCAAAAAGTTTTCATTTAATGAAAAAAATGAAAAAAATTTTGTTTTGACTTTTCAAGACTGCCATTTAGTCAAAAAAAAATTTATTTCACCAAAAATGATTCACGTCGAGGCAAATACTCATTAAAAATGATCTCCAGCAGTATCAATTTAATAAAACATAAATTTAAATTGTTATAAACAAATAAGTAAACAAAAGTTATATCTTCTTTATTTGCCGCATTTAAATGCACTAAACCAATATTTTCAGGGGAAAATGGAAATAAAATAATGTTAACTTAAAATTAGAAGACGTTGAACATCAATTCATAATTGTTTATAACAATTTAATGACCAAATACGAAATTAAGGCATTTTTAATTAGATAGATTCATCTTTTTCAGCAGAATTAGCTATAAATATTTCACCAATGACCTTCTGCTGTGATAGTTTGCATTGCAACAACAATCGTGTATTATTTAAACGAATTCAGTAAACAAATGCATCATTTGGCCATTTTTGAGTAGATACGTTTCGTTTCTTCAGCAGAATCAATAACTAGTAGGTTGTCAATGTGTCTTGCTGTTATACTCTACACTTAGGCATCAATTGTTTATTGTTTAAACAAATGTAGTTAACAAATTAATTGTTTGAGCATTTTTCAATATAGAATTTTTTTTCTTCAGCAGAATCAAGTACAAAGATCTTGGTCTTTTTCAGTTGATAAACTTCGTTTTCTTCAGCAGAATCAACTGCTAGTATGTTGATGATGTAGTTGATTCTGCTGAAAAAAAAACAAGATTTCTATATTGAAAAATGCTCAAATAATTAATTTGCTAACTAAATTTGTTTGAACAATAGAAAATTGATGCCTAAGTGTAAAGTAAAACAACAAGACACATTGGCAACATACTAGTTATTGATTCTGCTAAAAAAACGAAGTTTATCTATTGAAAAATTGCCAAACAATACCTTTGTTTATTAAATTTGTTTGAATAATATACAATATGGTCCAAATGCAAATTATCATAGCAAAAGGCTATTGATGAAATATTTATAGTTGATTCTGCTAAAAAAAACGAAATTAATTTATTGAAAAACAGCCAAGCAATGCATTTGTTTATCAAATCTACTTGAACAATACATAATAATTATCAAACTGGAAATGCTCAAAGCAAAGGACCATTTCTGAGATGTTTTTAGTTGATTCTGTTGATAAAACGAAACGTATCTACTCAAAGATGGCTGAATAATGCATTTATTTATTAAATTTGTTTAAATAATACACGATTATTGTTACAGTGCAAACTATCACAATAGAATGTCATTAGAGAAATATTTGTAGCTAATTCAACTGAAAAAGCCAAATCTATCTAATCAAAATTGATTTAATTTCGTATTTGTTTATTAAATTGTTATAAACCATTACGAACTGATGCTTAACGTCTTTTAATTTTAAGTTATCATTATTTTATTTTTATTTTCTCCTGAAAATATTGGTTTAGTGCATTTAAATGTGGCAAATAAAGAAGATATAACTTTTGTTCCCTACTTTGTTTATAACAATTTAAATTTTTGTTTTGTTGAATTATTACTACTGGAAATCATTTTAAATGATTTTTTGCTTTGACGTGGACCATTTTCGGTAGAATAAATTTTTTTTTGATTAAATGTCGGTCTTGAAAAGTCGAAATTTTTTTTTCCATTCTATTTGTTGAATAAAAAATGTTTGAGAAAATTAAAAAAAATGCCCTCCGTTTTAACGATGCGGAATTCAATACACTTTAATTTTTTTAAAAGTCCAAATCGGATGAGTAGTTTAGTCTGAAAATTGATTTGTCCATAGACGCTTTTTTTGCCCCACTGTGCAGCAGGCGCTTACGAAGAAGGGTTACGTAGCCCTCGACGTAGCCTATTAAGTCGGCAATAAAGTCGTTCTAATCTCCCCCCACTCCTTTCCCACTCCACACTTTCTCTCATTTCTCCCTCCTTGCATTTCCCCTGCCCACAACGCCCACCATTCCCCCTCCCCTCTCTTCTCCTCATTCCCCCTAATTTCCCATTATTTCCCCTAATTTCCCATCATTTCCCCTAATTTCTCATCATTTCCCCTCACAGCCCACCCCTCCCTCACTTCCTCTCATCCCCCTCATTTTCATTAATTTCCTCCCCCTGACTTCTCCTCAGCCCTCCTCTCCCTTCCCCAACCCTTCAGAATTTTCCCTCATTTCCCCTCACTTCCACTCATTTTCCCGTGCTTCTCCTCATTTCCTCTCATTTTCCTCTCACTTCTTCTCACCCCTCCCCTTACTTCCCCAGGGGCTGTTCAAGTATTATGTAAGCATGTTTCAGGTTACTTCACCCCCCCTTCCCGTATAAACAGGAGTAAACATTTCATATAGACCCCTCCTCCATATTACGTAAAATTTGCTTGACCCCTTTCCCATCTTTGCGCTGAAAACAGATTTCCGTAAATGAAAGGACAAAACACTATTATTTTATATAAATTCAATAGTATTTTTATTTTATCATAAATAATAATGACTTCATATATTATAGTTCATAGAATTTTTAGATGACGCCAACAAAATGATGGCGCCAAATAAAAATTATTTCAATGGTGCTGGACTTGGAGTAGCGGCAAGATTTGAAACTGGGTTTTTTAGACTATGCGAAATCTTACGTAAGATTTCAATACCCACCTCACCCCATGTAAAAAACAGTAAGGAATTACGGAGACCCCCGCCCCCCCCCCCCAAAGTGCTTACGTAATACTTGAATGGCCACTCACCACCTCCACTCATTTCCCCTTATTTTCCCTTCCTTTCCCTCTTTTCCCCTTACGTTCCTTCACTTCCCCTTTTTCATACGACGGACGGACATCCGACCGAAACTCTGATAAAACCACTAATTTTGATTGTTTTAAGCATTATTAAATGACATCTTTGCTGGTTTTTTGAAAGACATCGTTTTTTTATTGACCCAAAGTATATAAAATTGTAAA
>JAUMHM010000085.1:12807136-12828157 GCA_032362435.1 Melikaiella ostensackeni | reverse complement strand
AAAGGACCCGAATCTCTGAGGCTATCTCTAGAGACGAAATCATTCAAATCTAGTCAGCGGATAGCCTGAAACAGGCCGGACATTTTCTCTGAGAATATTCTGACATTTTCTTTCGGTAGGGTGGAATGTATTTCTACAACCAGTGGATAAAAGGAATTCAACAGGACCACAGAAGAATAATTTCGGATGCCGATTATTTAGACACCGTCCGGCTGTTTCGAAGCCTGAAGATGTAGCATATATTAACTACGCGTAATATAAACAATTTTAGGAACTTTTTTTTTAATCCCCGAAGAGGTGACCGCAGTGCGGTTCACGAAACTTTGGAAATAAATTAGTGTCGTACTCATAAATAATTACTTGGACATAAAACTAACAATGTAACTAGTTACTAGGAGACAGAGCCTTGATTAACTCTGGGACAAATAATGTTCAACTCAAACCTCTATCTCAAACGAGGGGTACATAACTTCCAAATTCGGTGTACACCGATTGCAGGATTGCAAGTGATTGCACTGTGAAATTGCAAAATGATTTTAGTGCTTGCAAGGTGAAAATAGGGTGATTGCAATAAACTTTGTACGCCGATTTCAGGAGTTGTGTAATCCTCGGCCTCAAGTATTGATTTTTCAAAAAGCAACTGGTGTCTTTCCGAGCGCATGTATTGTGAAAATCGAAGTCCAACTTTCTTCTCAAGTCATGGTGCCTATTAAGTTCAAATTAAGTTGACTCTAATCCTGTTCAGTCAATTCGCCAAGAGCTCGACACATATTATATTCAAAGTTCGAAGAAGAATTAACAGAAAAAATAAGAATTCTTTCAACAATTTCAACTCCCTAGCCCTTCTTCATAGCAATAATTTTGGTAACTTTGCTGCTGCCGCCCATATAATTACTGGGCTCTCTACACCAAGTACGAGGAACATGTTATTAGGAAGTTTGACGTCGGAAAGCATTGTCCATCACAAAAATATAAATTCCTGATTTCTCTCGTTAATGCCGGCAATAATATAGAGGAAGGTGTTAAATTAAATTTAGCAGGTAAGTTAACAAGCATTTTGAGTTCCCTAACCCTTAGAGAGTATCGGGGGTCCAGCGGACCCCACCCCAAGTTTGATCTAATTTTTTTTCATACTACAATTTTCAGTTGAGACTTGGTGTGCCATCTGTCAGTAGTTTGAGGTCCTAATTACACGACCATACAGTTCGCGGGCCAGTTACTCGTTCATTCCCAGTTTGGGAGCCGACGGAAGCGGACGCGTCAGAATCATGGAACCCAGAGAACCCCGTGTACTCTGAGTTTTGATTGCTCCGATTTTTTCCCACTATTTTTTTTCAATTAAAGTGTTAATTTGTAAACGAAATAACGTAAGTATACGATGGAATGTGTTTTATTATGGAATATTGATGAATTTTGAAATGTGATTGTAACTTCCATATGTACTATAGATAGAGCCAATGAGATTATCAACGAAAGAATACCTGGTCCTACTAAAGAAGCTGAAAATCTTGAACATCATAGTTCAACACACAAATAATAAGATTGAGGAGGTATGCCTTCAAATGATCAAGGAGAATTTGAAGTTGCAGACTTTCCACCATCATATTATTTTCTCTGAACTACAAGCCTTCATTGGAATCTTATATTATGCTGGATTTTGGAAAGCAGCTCACGTTGATGCGAAGGAATTGTGGGACAAAGCTAATGGAACAACGTTTTACAGATGCGTCATGCCACTGAAGCGATTTACTTTTCTGTCTAACTGCCTACGATTCGAGGATGAGAAATCCAGAACTGCCAATAATAAATTTGCTCCAATACGAGAAATATGGACCATTTTCATTTGCAATTGTGCGAAACATTATGATTCTAGCAACATATGTACTGTGGATGAGCAGTTACTAGGATTTCGAAGACGCTGCTCTTTCTGCATGTACATCAAATCAAAACCAGACAAATACGGACTAAAATTAGTCACTCTGAATGATACGGCTACAAATTACTTGGTAAATTTTTTTGCTCTACTGTAAATTTACTTCCATCTATCCCCTCATTCTATTCATTTTCTAATTTCATTTTAATCGATTTAGGATATTCGCCATTCCTTATTTGGGAAAAAGTGTCACATACACACCGAATGAACCGTATTCTAAATACTTTTTCAAACAAGTCACGACCCCGATTCATGGTACAGAAAGAACGGTTACCTGCGACAATTGGTTTACGTCAATCCGTCTTATTGAAAGAATGCTTCAGGATGAATATAAGTTGCAAATCACAGGTATAATCCGAAAAAATAAGCGAGAAATCCAAGAGCAAATGAAGGTCGCTTCGAAAGACCCGTCAGGAAGTCAATTCTACTTTTCGCGTGATATTGTGTTGTTTCTTTTGCTCCAAAAAAAAAATTGTCCTGCTGGTTTCTTTATTCATAAAATCCACGAATGTCACTGATGGCAAACCTGACATCATGAGCCATTATAACAAAACAAAAGGCGGCACCGATTGTTTTGATCAACTCTGCCATGGCTACACTGATCAGGCGATAGTGAACTCGAGAATCTTGTTGAAATTTGAATTGATCATTACGAATCGCGATCGAAGAATTACGGGCGGCGAATGTAACAAAACTATTGCTCACTACCTTGTACAACCTTTCTTACGCGAAAGCTTCGCTTGCCAGTTTCTTCGGATAGAGCTAAAATTAGCGATAGCTCACTTGATAAATGAGGATCACGGAAATGTTCAGGATGAAGAAATGTCTGCAATTCTCGAGAAAAAGGTTCGCTGTTAGATTTGCAAACGAGAGGGACAGAAAAACGCGGATAATCTGCTTGTCATGCAGGAGTGCAATGTGCGACAAGCATCAAGCATATCACTGCGTCGATTGCGTTGTCGAACAATAAGCTGTAGATCGCAATTATCACCTTTTTTTGTACATTTTACTTAAAATATAAGAATCATGCAAAAAAAATCGTTCTACGATCATTTCAGGCCTTGTATGAATGACTCAGAAGTCATACGTAACTTTAAGGATGCTTAAGAGATCTTATTCTCATGAAGAGGAAGTCGTTTTCCACTTTTACATTTTAAAGTGGGAATGCCGGCAATGATATAGAGGAAGGTAGAGGAAAAGTAGGAAATTAATTTTTTTTTTCATTGCAGAAAGTGAAGAAAAACTTGACGAGATCATAAATTCAAGCAGAACAAAACGACACCCCCGATCATCGTAGTCAAATTTTGCAGGCAAGATCTGCATGATAAACTGATTGAGAGACGTAAGATAAAAAGACTTTTCAACATCAACCTTAGGATTGACCTAAATCTCATTTCAAGAACTAAAATTAAAAGTAAATAAACACCTTACTATTTTTACTAACAACTTTTGGTATTTAATTTTGTGCGAAGAATCTTAACCCATCTTTCAGGATAACGCTTCAACGTTCTCATATCGACCACCGGCGAAAATATTACTCTCGCCGAATCAATCCTGCAGGGAGCGTTTGAATGATGTCTATAAATGACTCAGAAGTCATGAATGGCAGAAAAGATAACGATGTATTGATAACCGAGAAAGGTGATGCGAGGTCATCGAAGGTTGATACTGAAAATGTATCGAAAAACCCAGATGAAACTGAAAAACCAGACGAAAAAACATATGAAGATCAAGGGGATCAGAGTGTGTCTGCAGCAGTCTTAGAAGCGTTTGGTCGTGATCCTGGTTCAGAGGGGAAAAAGGAACTAGAAAAAGGACAAGAATGCTACAACAATAAGACCAAAAGGAAAAGTGGCAGATTTGAAATTTGCCACGGGACCTCTGGTATGGTTGAAGTGGTTTCATCTGATATAAGTATATAGAATAAACGCCTTGAAAGACTCGGATCCGAGTCGAAACATGTTGGCGAACATTGTATGAAATAAACACCAAAAAACTGAAAAAGGCCTAAACTCATTAATTATCTTGGATACAGATTATTGCGACGGTGTATTCGATCCCGGGCACAAATAATAGGATCCAATAAGCCCACTTGGGACTCAAAAATAGTTTTAGATTTTGAGTCGGAAAAATCAAATGATTCTTTACGCCTCGAACAATCTATAAAAAGCTAATTACGTTACTGGCATTAGTTACAGGCCAAAGGATGCAAACCTTATTGCTCATGAACATAAAAAATATAAGTTAACTTGGAGTTAATCGAAATTGGCGATTGACTTTTCTCCGATACTATACATATGTCGATTACAATGCTACCTCTGTATAGTATGATTGACGTTATCAAAACCTTTTTGCCATTTTCTCTACCTTTGTATTGCTAACTTGGTTTGAATAGAAACCAATTTTTATAATCGTATTATAATACATTAAACAAAATGTATTGGAATTACACTTACATTTAGTTAATACCATAATTTTGTCGCATTCGCATATATAAAAACTCACTTCTAAATCTCCTAAATACCAAACAATTATAAAAATCTATGGTTTACGTGTGTCCTAACAAAATATCCGGCAACAATTTATGAACTTTTTTCGTGTTAAAGGACATCTCTGGATGAGCCTGCAATAATGATAAATTGTCTTAATTTATGAAATAGATTTCAAATTATAAATAATGCATATAAACTAATGTCAAATATTTTTCATCTCACCAGCTGGTCAGCGTTTTTAAACTTCGCTTTCTCAAATTGTACGTTTCCATTCGTGAAAATTAAACCGTAAAGCTCACAATCGGCTTTAACTTTATCAATATCACGATAAAGTAGGAGTTCTTGTAATTTAACTCCGGGAAATGTAAATACTTTGCTGTTAAATCCCGCACTCATTATTTCTAAGGTGTCCCTATAATTTCAAATCAAAGATATTAAGATGATTTTATACTATCAACTATCTTAAATTCTTCTGTTAACATTAATTCTATAAATATAAATTGAACTTTATGATACTTTACCTTTTAATTTTTCTGAGATTGCACAGCGCTGCGTACATCAATAAAGGCGGAAGCTGATTCATCAATCGACATGTACGGACGTAATTTTTTAGGAACCAAGCGCACGATATTCTCATGGCTAACTTTACGTCTTTCGATTTCCTAAAACGAGATTCCACCTTCATTTAGAATGTTATAATTGCTTATAATATTCTCCGGTATTTTTAACACACCTCTAAAGCCTTACCGATACTTTTCTGGCAATTGTAAGCCTCTCGACAGGGCATGTACATCTCCAAGGTTCAGTAAAATATAAATTGCTTCCATCTGTGGTCGATTATCACCCAAATACAAATTTCTTATTCCTGCATCGATATCCAAATCGTCTGTTACGGTTCGACTGCACTCATCGTAACAAACGAGTAGGTGTTTTAAGCATTCTAATAAATGCTGAGTGTTCATTTTTGGGTCAAAAGTTGATATAGGATGCGCACAAAGTCTAAAGAAAAAATATTTTCATGAATAATTAGAGGGAACGTTAAATTATAATAGTTGAAATTTTAAATGTTAGGTATTATGAAATTCAATTTACAGTCGAGTACCTTTGTGCTCCGTAAACATGGAATCGAACAATTAATTCTAGAATTTGAATCGAACCAATTGGATCAATTCTCTGAATTACTGTGTCCTGCCTTATGGCGCGTAATCGATTAAAAATAAAAGCATATACGAAAGACCAGTCGTAATCGGTTCTTGTGGCAACTCTGAAAAAAATATAATCTTTTTTTAATTAAATCGAAAAACTAATAATGTAATTGGATTTCCATTATATTGGCTGGAAAATTAACCACGTCTTAGAAATTAAAATTTCAAGAAACTTATAACAAATTTAAATATTTAAATTAATATAAATTACGTTGAAAATCAAATTTATTTACTTCGTAAATAAATATCTAATGGTGAGTAATAAAACTGGTCCAGGTCTCAATTCGCCAAGATCTGTCATTTCACGTCCAGCAGCTGGTCTACTAAATTCTTTTATAGTCTTTGCAGGGTCCGCTTTAGGCTTTTTTGTATTTTTTGTCCTTTCGTCTATTTCAAACACATGCAATAAACCTTCCCTTTCTCTCCTGTGAATGGAGAAATTTGATTAAAATCAAAACTATTTTTTATATAAGAAAAAAATTCTGGGTGGCCACTGACCAGGAAAACCGGGAGTTAGCCTGGAATTTGGAGCACATGGAAAAGGCGGGGAAAAAACCGGGAATTTTTTTGCAACCGGCAATTTCTCTCTCTCGCTCTTCAAAAAAATGTGCTCAGTATTACCAACCATCTCCGTTGAAATATCGAAGATCATTTTATATTTACGATTTTTAAATTGAGAAACGAATTTCGTTCAGAAATGAATGTTCCTTTTATGTTTGAGAACGAAAACATCCTTTTTAGATATTTAACATAGTAATTACATAGGTAAACTACATTTGTATAATAATCTACTAATGATTGGCATAATAAAGTTGTAATTTAGGGATGCTCTAAATATTTCGCAAATAAACTGAAAAACCGCTTTTCCAGAAAAACTGATTTGAAGTTCGAGAGTTACCATAAGCTCACGTGTTATATATTTTACCTTCAAATATAAAATTTACCCACTTCCGGTTATTTTGGGGACATAAAAGTATAATGTTGCCAAATAGAGTACAGATTGAAGTATGATTTCCTATCGAAAACCCAAAATCTATATTTCAGACCCTGGGTCACAAAAACGCGAACAATTCCTAAACTACGATCGACAAAATGTGCCCTTTTCTTGCGGAACGTCACAATTTATATTCGGAAATAACATCAGTATGTTCCTTGCGCAGAATTTTCACTGCGGTTTATTAAATCACAGACTTCACACTCTTTCCCCTATTCCCCTCTTTTCCCCTTTTTAAAATAATTCCTCTTTTTCCCCCGGTTTTCAAGAAAATTCCTGTTTTTCCCGTTTTTTTTTGTTGCTTACATGAGAACTGAATTAATAGAAACCAATAAGAAAATCCAGCTATTTATGGTTGACAGTTAATTCTTTTTAATTGAAAACTCTACTATTATATTTATGGTTCAGAATTCATCTCTGTTGGTCGAAAATTCAACTGTTTTGTTGAACGTTCGTCTATTTTTACCTAAAATTGGTCCTTTTGGATTGAAAATTCATCTTTTGCTAGAAAAGTCGTCTTTTTTGGATGAAAGTTAATTCTTTTTCATTGAAAAATCTACTATTATACTTGACGTTAAGAATTCATCTCTTCTGGTTAAAAATTCTACTATTTGGTTAAAATTCAAATCTTTTTTTTTAAGTCACCTTTATTGGTTGGAAGTTGATTCTTTTTATTTGAGAAGTCTACTATTATCCTTTTAGTTCAGAATTAATCACTTTTGGTTAAAAATTCTACTATTTGGTTGAAAATTTAATTATTTAAATTCAACTATTTTATTAAAATTCATCTTTTTTATTCTAAAATTCAACTGTTTTGTTAAACATTCGTCAATTTAGATAGAAAATTCGTCCTTTTGTATTAAAAATTCAGCTTTTGATAGAAGTCATCATATTTGGTTGAAAATTCATCTTTTATGGTTGACAGTCAACTCTTTTTTTTCTGAAAAATCTGCTATCATAAAGTAGAGTAACTAGAAACGTGGAGGCCCCCCGCGCAATTTTTTAGAAGATTATTTTTGAAAAAAGCAGTTCACATAATACAAAGTATTGTCCTATTTTGAGAAAAAGGCCAAGATATAAATTGCTTTGTGGTGAACAAAATTTTCCAATCAATTTGAAAATAAAAGGTTAAATGAATTTTTGTTGCTCAGCCTAGGAGGCCCATAGCAGGATGAGCCCCCCCCCCCCTCACGTAATGCGGGGTTTCGCATTACAGTAGTTACGCCACTGCTATTATATTTTGGGTTCAGAATTTATCTCTTGGATAAAAATTCTATTACTTGGTGGGAAATTTCATTATTTTGTTGACAATTTAACTATTTTGTTAAAAAGTCATCTTTATCGTCGAAATTCAACTGTTTTGTTGAACATTTGTCTTTTTGAACAGAAAATCTGTCCTTTTGGACTGAAAATTCAACTATTCGAAAGAACAATGCTATGTTGAAAATACAACTGTTTTTGGTTGACTTTTTAGCTTTTTAGCTAGAAAACTTAATTCTTTTGCTGAACATTCATCTTTTTTGGTTGGAAATTCCACTATTTTGTTGAAAATGCAATATATTTCGACTTGAAATCTTAAGAATATGGTTCCTAAAATAACCTTATTTAAAAGAATTTATTCCCCTAGTTTCTGGAAAAATCGCCCTATTTCCCGTTCTGAGAGCATTTTGGTCTGTGAAGTCTGAAATCACTTTTACAATAATTTACATTATATATTTTACCTTCGAGTTCTGAAATGTTCAATTCTTTTCAAAATTTATACAATAAAGCAGCTAGTATTGAATAATTATTATTATTAACGCTTAAAAGTCAACCCGGAAAAATGTCATTTTTGACCGGGAAATAGCCTGGAACTTTTGTTTGAAATTTGAGTGGCCACCCTGTAATGTTTCATTTACTTCTCTGAATATTATTAAATCAATATTTTAATTTCAAACTTACATATATCGTTCCTTTTCAGGACACATTGCGAAACAAGTTCCAAGTATGTTTTCACCCATTATTTCTTTTAATTCTTGTACCAATCGTTTGGAAAACGTTAACTGTAATAGGTTTAAGACAAAAATTACATATACTTTTTAAAAATTTTATGACGTCCAATTCTCTCTTAGAGCTAAAATTGTTTAATATGCGGAGAGCAAATAATTAATTACCTAATTAGTTTCACTCAGTGATAAATAATGAATACCATTAATGATTGTTTTTTTTTTAATCGATAAATGACCAAAATAATTTTTCCGTTCAAAATTTAAATAATTGATTAGACTTTTAAATTTTGAACAATTCACAAAAAAACTTCAACAATTAATTAAAATTGATTAGTAATATTTTCTATTTAGAAAACTAATATAGTATAAAATAAATAATTGTTTATTATGGACAAATTATACAAATGAATAATTTTCATCTTTTTAATAATAAAGAATAATTGAGAACGGAAGGCACACAACGCACAACGAAATGGACTTACGGCACTAAGAGGGACGCAAATATTCAGTTGAACTTTGCATCTATTTCGCCCTTCTGTTCCTATTTATATTCCTCTTTATATATTTGGGCAGTCAAAAGTTCATTTCTGCAAGGCCTTTTCAATAAACAAACCATTTTTCGTTGACAAATCCTTCAAAGAAACAGATAAACGCCAACAAGCGCCATTGCTGTTCATCTCAGCCATAGACAAAATAACATTTTCAAGATGGCATTTGTTACAAAAAAAAACTGCTTTACCGATTCAACGGCGTCTACAAAAAAACTCCTGTTTTTATTTACAAATTCAAATTTTATGCTAGTTTTAAACTTTTAAGTATCAGGCAAATTAACCAGTTAGGCTTACAATCTAAGATTTCCTCTATTTTTGAAACTTTTTTTTAAGAAAAGAAAAAGCTTTGTACCTAATCAGTGCTGCCAACTGTTTTGAATTTTTAATTTCAATATTTCATATTCATACTAAAAAACGTTGTTTATGAATTACAAAAGTGTATTATTGCTATTTTTAAATTTTTCTGAAGAAATCAAGTTTTTTTTTACACGTGAAAGGGAAAAGTTAAGACAGTAAGGGCTGCTAAATAAAGTTTTCTTTTTTGAAAGTTCTATGAAAATTCCTCTGTATCTTTCTTCGAAATTAACAATGATTTTGCAGTTTTTATAATTACATCGGAGAAATATAAAAATATGTAATTTTGAAATTGAAACTAAAGAAATTTCTAATTCAAATGATCAATAATTTAGACGTATACAATTAAAGTTTTCAACACTTTTCCATTGAACAATTTTACATTTCAAAGATTTCCCAAAAATTCCAAACAATTTCAGAAGATTTCAGAGATTTGACAAAGGTTTGAGAAATTTCAAAAATTACGCAAAATCTTCAAAGATTTCAAAAATTTCAAAAAATTTCAAAAGATTTCACAACAATTTAAAAAATTTCACAAAGACTTCAAGGATTCCAAAAGATTTCGCAAAGAATTGAAAGATTTCAATAGATTTCAAAAGAGTTAACCAAGTTTTTAAATATATCACAAAGATTTCGATGATTCCGAAATATTTCAGAAGATTTCAAAGATTTCGCAAAGATTTTATAGATTTCAGAAAGATATCAAAGGTTTCAATGATTTCATGAACAATAATTCAAAATATTTCACAAGATTTCGAAACTATTATGAAGATTTCAAAAGATTCTACAAAGTCTTCAAATATTTCACAAAGATTTCAAAGAATTCAAGAGAGTTAAAAAAGTTTTTAAACATTTCACAAAGATTTCAATGAATTCATAAAGATTTCAAAATATTTCAGAAGATTTCAAAGATTTCGCAAAGGTTTTAAAGATTTTAGAAAAATTTTAATAAATTTCAAAAGATTCAACAAAGTTTTCAAATATTTCACAAAGATTTTAATAATTACATAAAGAATTCAAAGATTTCAAAAGATTTTAAAGATTTAAAAAGATTTAACAAAGCTTTTGAATATTTCACAAAGATTTCAATGATTTCATTGAGATTTAAAAATTTCATAAAGACTTCAAAAATTTCAAAATATTTCACAAAGATTTCAAAGATTTCAAAAGATTTTAAAATAATATATTTATTATGATATATATTTATATTTTTATATTTTATTCACATTTTAAATGTTCAAAATATATCATCTCAAGCAATTTTAAGTTAGAAACATGAAAAATTGAACAATTTTTTTCAACTCGGCACTTTATAAATTCAAATTCAACACTTTCACTTACAAATCATAAATTTTTTTAATGGAACAATTAAAATTGTACCGTTCAGAGTCTAAATGTAGCACTCCGAATTTTTCACGATTCAAGGCTTTCTATTTCAAACAATTCAGATTCAAATTGTTTTTTTTTTAAATTTTTTGACTTACAATTGCTCATTTTAAATTTACAGTCAAATATTGCTAAATACTGAAAAAATTGTTTTTTTTTTCAATAAAATATTTCAAATTCAATGTAGGCTGATTTAGAACCAATCAATTGAATTTATTCCATTCTTAGTTTCAATAAAATAGATATCTCTTTGTAAATTGAGTTAATCATTAATACCTCAGTTAAAGAAATCTTAAGTATTCATAGGCAACCCTGCAGATCGGAACAAATCTTTACTTAATGCCTCTCGTTTAAAATGGAATATTTCAGACTGAAACAATATTTCAGTACGACTTGACATTGAATAAAAGCGTTTAATTATGAATTTATTAATTTGAAACTATTTGAAAATTATAAATAGTTTATGAAGTATCAATCGTGCTTTTACATTTGTTTAACTGCTAAGGCTTTCGAATTGAAACAGTTCATTTTTTATTGTGAAAACCTGTAAATTGTTTAATTTTAGACAGATTCAGAATTGTCTTGTAAAATCAATTTAAAACTTAAAAACGTTTTTCATCAAAAATTTTCAATTTCCAACGCTTTTAATTTTTATTCTTTAGGTCTTAAAAATTGCATTTTTTAAATACTTTAAATTGAGCATGTACGCCCAAAAATGAAGACCCAAAATAGAGCATTTTTAAAGTAAAAGATTTTAGAATTACGCATTATAAACTGAATGATTTCATAATTGAAAAAGTTAACAATCGAACGTTACATTTAAAAAATTGAAATTGAACTTACATATTTTAAATTGCATTATATCATGTGATATGAGATATTTCACTTGACTGGATAGATTTTTGTTCTAAAAATTTTTTAAATTCCCGGTCAAAAACTAAATTCACTGTCATTTCTCGGTTTTTCCCGGTCTCAAAAAATTTCGGGTCATTTCCCGATTTCCCGGTCCACTGGTTTAGAGAATTTAAAAATTTCACTTTTTCATATTGTAATTCCAAAAAAAGTTTACAACTTTTTCATGAATATTTTAAACAAAAAATTGTTCAGGAAATAGAAACCCTGGCGAAAGTTTCAGATAGGAATTCGTTCCAATGCATTTCGAATTATTCCGAAATCTTTATTCGGATTGAGCGGGATTAATTTTCAACAGATTTTGATTGAACGAGATTTAACAATTTTTCGGATTGATTCGAAATGATTCAGATTGGTTCGGATACAGAATACGGAGTGGTTTGGACTGTCTCGAATAGGATTCTTATCCAAAACTTTCGCTAGGGACATTTTTTAGGACACAAAAATTATCATTTTTAACGTCTAACTCTAAATTCCATAGACTGTACAAACCTTGTAGAAATAAACATCACATTGGAGCCTGTCAATCTGATATTTTTACAAAAATATATAAACAATTCAAATAATTTGCAAATATCTTGTCAAAATTTCGCACAAATGGCAGGCGTGTTTTTCAAAACAGCCCGATCGGTAAGGTAGTTTACGCGAAAATCTCCATCTGTCGACCTCTATCCTGAACTTGACTTTTCAACGATCATATTTTACACAACTTGTATGCATTCGAGTCGGACCGAAAAACATCGACAGATGGCAAAGGGAATGTTATGATTGATATTTCTCGTGAAAATCCTATTGTTTTACATAAACTACCATGTTCGGAGAAAAGTGTGATTGACCCAGAACCTCATAAAATGGATTTAACTATCTTCGAGGACACGTGGAGTGTAAATCTTGACTTTGTAAATTCGTGCATCGCTGGAGAGAGTGAATGAAACATGGCGTTTGTTTCTTTCATATGTTCCGAAAATCTCGCACGCTGATTAACTCCTCATTTTCATGGACCCGGTAATATCGGTTAGTTTTTTTTTTTCTGACACTTATGCTCGAACCCTTTATGTGAAGATCGTGCGTCGCTTGTAATTGTGTCAAATTGTCGTATGTACAAATTAGAAAATGCCCTAACGAGAAAAAAAAGGAGCTCGCAAGTATGAGAAGCTTCGACATTCGACCCACTGTGTATCTTTTGGAATGCCGAGCGTTTATGAAATAATAACGCAGTCAAAATGACGTCACGGAGTTACACGAAATCATATGGTCGCAAGGTTAGCACCGTTTCCCCAGGTAGCATTCAATTTGACAAGCTCTTCAGGGAAAACAGCAATCGACCCTCGGCTGCCAAATCAGCGGGCATCGTCGGAAAATGGGGCATAACTTCCTTCACGTCGATCCGCAGCACAAATATCAATGGTAATTTCTATTATTTTTACCCTCAATATTTTTTTTTTGTCAAAGGGAAATTTATTTCAAATTTATTCGATTTAATTTAGGGATATTTCTTCATTTTTTTCTTTATTTTCGTTTTTTAACTCATTATTTTTTAGTTTGATATTCAAGTTAGACATAACTTAACCTTTCGTTTTAAGTACACTTCAAATTCTTAAGATTTTAATTTGAGTAAAACTGTCAAAATTAGGAACAACTTTAATTTGAAAACCAGGTTTTCTTATAAATCATATTTTAAAATTTGTATTGATTATTGCAATTTTCAAATACAGTTCATAATAATAAAATTCATAGTTTCCTTAAAGCGTGTACTTCATTATTATTATTTTCGTTCATTATATATTTATGTTTTCGTCAAATTTTATCTTCATTATTTACGATCTTACAGTCTGTGACAAGTTTACACGTTTCCATATTTTAGTGCTTTAAAATTTTAGATCTTTTCATTTTCCGTTTTTTACGTTAGGAACTCTTCATTTTAGAGGCTTTTAAATTCGAATTATTTAAATTTGTAACCCATTTAAATTTATTTATGTAACTAAGAAACAGTATTTTTTACTTCAGAGATAATAATATTTTTTTTAATATAGACTGTTTTGGTCTCAAATCATTTTTTATGATTTTTAAGTATCTGTATTATTTGGCTTTGTACTTCTATACTTGTTTGTAAAATTGTTTCCTATTACTCATAAATTTTCTTAATTCAGCGCTTTGCTTCGTGTTTAATTAAGTAATTATTATTATCTTAGTTTTATCTTTGCTATTTATGAGTTTACTATGACTCACAGAAAGTATTTCTTCTCACATTTTTCATATTTTTCGAAGCAGTTGTAATTTTTAAGATCCTTTTTTTTTTGCTATTTCTTAATGAGGCTTTTATGATTTTATATTGATAGGTTTTTCCCATGTTTAAGGCTTTTCATGTTGTCTTCTTTTGATTTTATGCTTTTTATTTTTATTTATTTAGTTCGCATGATTTTAAATTTTACATATATGAATTATTATTCATTTCAGATTTAGTACTCATTATGATCGCTCTTAGCGAGAAACAATCTTGTATTTTTGATTTCTGAAATATTGATGTCGCATATTTTCTCTCTTGAGAAATTTAAATAATAAGACAGTCCAACTAAAATCAACTATTATTTGATGGCATAAATTCGAGAAGAAAAAATACGATCCTCTACTTAAATATTAAACTGCTCGGCTTTCGATACCGCGGAGCGTGCCACAATCAATCTGAATTAGACATCTTTTATTAGTTATTCATTCCTATTTTTATAAATTAAAATACAATTTTTATTTTCCAGAATTGTAATTGTTTTAAATAAGGATATATAAAACTCTTTCCTTAACGAAAGCTTTAAAATTTAATTGATTTAAAAGCAACTGTTCGAAGCAAAATCGACAATTTAAATCAGATTAGAAGGCTTTAAAAATTGAAATTAAATGATTGATTAATAAATGCTAAATATTAGAACTATGAGAATCAAGAGCAGTGTAATGTGAACAATTTTTAGCACTCATTTTGAAACATTTTTTAATGAATTTTTAAAGCCTTTAGATTTGGATAAATCTAAGTGTCGCGAAATTTTGCAAGATTGAACTTGGATTCTTTCCAAATTGAAATATCGTGAACACCAAATCATTAAAATTCGGAATTGTAATTTTAATTCTGAAACCATCAAACTTTTCTTTCCTCTAAATTAAAAAAAAAA
Organism: Melikaiella ostensackeni; assembly: GCA_032362435.1. NCBI lineage: Eukaryota > Metazoa > Arthropoda > Insecta > Hymenoptera > Cynipidae > Melikaiella > Melikaiella ostensackeni. Next base: position 12,813,181 of record JAUMHM010000085.1, on the reverse strand, counting down.
CGATCCCATTTTCATAATTCAACCATTTTTTAATCTCCAAATTTTGATCTTCAAAATCTGAATTTTCAAAATATTTAGATTTGCAGAGTTTCATTCATGCAAAAAATGAACTTCGAACAATCATGGCTTATCTTCTTAAAGATAAACCAGGTAACTGCTTCCAAGTTTCATGCAAATTGATGTAAATTTCATGTAAATTTTCCAATTCAAAAAGAGTTTAGGGAAATTATATGTAAATATTCACACCGAAACAGTTTCGGCACTTGATAGAAGGCATAAATAATTAGGATAAAGTAAATAGATAAAATTTGAAATAAAGCAAAGTGGATTAAAATGTTTGAAATATCGTAAAGAGCACGACAAAAACGTGCAAACCGGTCAAGTTTATTGTAGATGTAAAAGAAAGTATCAATTATTATGCAATATTACTATACACTGAAGCACGTAGTCGTCATTTTTTTGTGCTTTTTTTTGTTTGTTTTGATTTTCTTAATGCTTTTGATCACCGACCTTGACGGAAATCTGCACTTGGCTCGGTACAAGGCAAGCGAAATATTTGATTTTTATTTGACTATACATTATTTACAAGGTCGCATAGCATTTATATCATAATTTAACGTACTTATATACATTTTGTACAATCGTCTGATCAATAATTTTTTAGTCGCTGTAATTTAATTTTTTACCTACTCTGAATGAATTAATTTTTTTTGTGTGAATATTAATAGGGTTCCATTTTCACTGTCTTACCTTTTCAATTTACATTAAATTTCTCGACGTTATAGTGACCCACTATTTTTAAACACAAAAACTTCCCCGATTTTTAATTTAAAAATTAGATTCCTGCAACCGACATTTACCGACATTCAGGGTTCATATCGGTGCTAAACGGGTTTCTGTCCATTTTACATTTTTAAACCTCTAAAATGGAATGAGAGCTTATTATCATTGTTTTGTTCGAATTTCAGCCCAGAGAAGAACCCTTTTAGGACGGACACAAACCCACGATGTCGGTAAGTGTCGGTAACAGGAATCTGTATTATTAAAAGCCCTTGAATCTCTACTCTCCAGTTTCAAAGACCCAGATTTTCGAGCAGTGTGATAATTAAACCATAATGAAATTTCAGGAAGGCGAGACGAGGTACACTCATCCTACGGTAACAAACGAGCCAAGGTAGACTATGCAAACCAGAACACCCGGGTGAATTCCGGAAAGGATCCCTTTTCCTTCGACACCGACCCTGAGAAAGTCGAGCCTCCTGTCGTGAAGCCAAAAAAGTTTTTTAAAAGTCGAAATGCCGCTTCGACACCGACGGAGGAGACTCGACCTGACCGAAAAGTACCTGACTCTCAGTATGTACGAGGTCGTCCTCCAAAACAGCCTCATTCAGCATCCAAGATGCTGGCAAAAACTTCCGTTGCTCAACAGAAAAAAGTGCACGAACCCCTAACTAGCGTGAACCAAGTTCCTAAGGAAGAAGGAAAGCCTCCTATAGTTCTCAGAATTTGTAAGGGTACAGCTCGACTCATTTGCGGCGACGAAGATTCCGAAGCCGACACCTACAGAATTTCCTCTCATCTCGGAAGTCCCACGAAGCTCGACTTCGAGCGAAAATCCCCTCCTGAGCCCGTTGTTAAATCCGACACGAGAACAACTCGCTCAGCTCATCAGCCGACTGTCACCACCGTTTCCATACCCCTAGACGATTCCGACACTCGGAGGACAACCCGCAGTCGTGCGAGAAATCTCCGGGACATCATATCCCCAACTACGGTCGCACCTGCTGCTCCCGTTACCCCGAATACTCACAGCTCCGGCTTGTCTTTGACTCTCCGGAAGTCTGTGACTGACTCCAACAACACGCTTATATCGCATTACGATATTGTTAAGACTGACTGCAATCCAAACTACATAAGCAAACCTTCGGTAGAGCCGCTGATTGGCCGCGATCAACCTTTGCCAACAACGACCCAAGAGCTGATCGATATCCTCTCGAGCGATGCTGATCCCTCGCAACGAAGTGGGATCCGGATGGAGACGAATTCGGACGAGGAGCAGGAGGAGATCCTGGAGGAAGAAATTCTGCAGTATTCGGAAGAGCCTTTGAGCGACGTTGCGGGAGAAAATGAACCTGAGCCAGAACCTGAGCCGGAACCGGAGAAAGAAATGGATGAAGAAATTGGAACTGGACAGATAACGATGGGGAATTTGAAAGATGAAACTCCGACGGCGAAGACGATGGTAGATCAAGATTGGTTTTCTGGAAGCGAAGATAGCGAGAGTGCGACGGGGAATGTGGAGAATGAAGTACCTGTGGGTACTCAGGATGAACAGATGAATGCTGTGCTACCTTCACCTCCTAGGAACGATGTGTCAGTTAGCAAACCGACTTCCAAAAAAGGCAGTATTTTCAAGAGCAGGTCGGCTGGGACGACGAATGGTAACAAGAGGAGGGCTTTGTATAAACATAAGTGGTCAGGTTATGATAAGGAGTCGCCTGCTGCTGACGCGGGGAATACGGAGTGCCAAATTCCTAATGCGGCGTCGAGTTCACACACGGATACGAATACGGTTGCCTTTGAGGAAGAGTTTGAGAGTGAGGAGCTCACTAGAGTTGTGACCTATCCGGAGACGGATATGGACTTCACGGATGATCTCGAGGCTGTTACGAGCATTCGGTGCGGAAAGAATGTCAAGGGTGTAAGTATTTCATGTTTCTTTTTTCATTTTTAGGATGAAACGATGTATTGAGATCTGAAGTCTAGACTCAGCGTTTATTAATTTCATGTGGAATTATATTTAGTTGAAGATAGAGACATGTGAAACTTAATAAGCTTTATCTTCAATGTAATAACTTCCATATGAAATTCGTAAACACCTAGTATATTGAATTACAATGCTGGCGTTGCATATTTGCTTCTACATACATGTAGCTTAACCTTTTGTTTGGCCATGTGTCCATTTTTACATATAACTACATTAATAACTGTTGAACTACCATTTTTGTTTTTTAAAGTTTAACGTTTTGTCTATCATTCAAATACTCATACATTGATTGCCAGTCTAAATTAACTTAATAATCTTTTTCAAGGCAAAAAAAATGGTTTAAAATTGTTTATTAATTCAAAAATTTTAAAAACATCAACTTGATCAAAGTCCGCATTTGTTTAAAAGTATATACTTTGAATATCTTTCTTTCGCGAAAAACTTGTCTTTTAGCTTCCTACATAGTATTTCATAGTTAAAATGTAAAAATAATTTTCTTAAGGACAATATTCTGGTGAAAAGGTCGTCTGTCAAACTCACCAAATATTTAAGAAAATTGAAAAAATGACATACTTTAAAGAATAAAAAATAAAAAATTTCAAAGCCTCATATAATATTTTTGAAAACTTATTCACAATATGATGCAAGGATTTTAAATTAGTCGCGGAAAGCATACAAGTCAGGAAGAAAGAATATTGAAGATTTCATTATCTTTTTTAAATTATTATTATTATGTGACAAAATAATTAAAACTTTTGAAATTTTTTATGCAAATTTGAAGAAATTGTCGTAGAATCTACGCGATTATCATTGCAATGTTTTTCTTCTTGTTCACTTTTTTTAACTTTAAAATGAGCCCAAAAACATTGAAAGATAATCCCGGAGTTATTGATAATATTATATACAATAAAAAAAAGTGTACTTGTACTTTATCTTAGGCATTTTTTTACTAGGCACGGATTTTTTCAAAACCGATATATATTGTTTTCCTCATATTTTTATGTCTATCAAAAGAATCTAGAAGTTAATTAGGTTCAAATATAAAGTGAAGGTTAAATCTCTGTTTGGAAATATTCGAAAAACACACTATAAAACAGCTTATTGAACTGTCTAAAATATTTCACGACTGCTCTAGAATCTTAAATTTATAACAACACATTGCAGAAATTATTAAAATGATTTTATAATTTATTGCCTAATTTCATTATTATTAATAATTAATTCTCTACCAATCTGTTATTTCCAATAATTCGCATTCACCTGGCACGAGTTTCTTTTTTAAAGTGGGATTTGTGTCCTGATTAATATGCATGCCTCATAAGTCACACGACATATAATTACATTATGTAACTTTCACAGGTGGAAGTAAATGACTTTCGCAGGGAAATTTTGAAAATAGTGGACACTGGTTCACACACCTATGATAAAAATAATACCTCCCATATTTATTAATAACTATTGGCAGAATGGCAGATTCCTTTCTATTTCGATACTGTCCATTTTAGATATTATTATAAAAATGATCTTAAAATAATTTGAAATTGAACATTTTTAAATTTTAAGTCTTTCTTTAGGTTATTTGAGCTTGAATACTTTCGAGTTTTAAATATAATCGAAGTAATTTCGGTTTGTATTTCCTCTTCGGGGTTTTCAAAATAAAATACTAGATTGAAACTGTGGACGGAAAAGTTAAAGGCTTGTAGCTTACAAATTCTAAGTCCTTGAAGTAGATATTGTTATCTTCATTCCAAAAAAATTATTGTTTTGCCCTATTATAAGTAATTATAAAATTTGATTACAGTTCTACACAGTAGTGAAGAACGTGAAGAAAGCTCACCAAATCCAAGAAAGTGGCGAGTTCCAAGAGTTCAACGACGATGTCGAGTACATTTTGGATACTTTGCGAGAAAACAATCCAAACGCAACTCGTTGTCTCTCAGCGATTCGATTAGCAAGTAAATGTATGGCTCCAGCTTTTCGGATGCACGTTCGAGCTCATGGTACCGTTGCAAAGTTCTTCAAAGCTCTTCACGATGCAACGAAAGACCAGGTAATTTCTTTTAAAATTGAATACCCTTTAAAATTTGAGCTCATTCGTAGCTTAACCACTGGAACAATAATTTTTCGATACTGTAAAAACTAAAACCGATAAATTTAAATTTATTTTTAAAAATATATATAATAAATTTATTTTTTAGTTGAATTTTAAGTGTCACTTGGTAATACAGTCATGAAATTTTGAATGAGTGACGATTATGATTGATTTCTGATACTTCAATTTGAAACTCTCAAATTGTAAGTACTGCATTTTAAGATTTGAGGTTCTCTAATTTTTCATGGGTCGATTCTGATTTAAATGAGAAGGCTTCCAATTTGTAATTGTACATTATTGAACGTTTGAACTTGAAATTGCTGAATATGAAATGTTTTAATTTTAAATGCCTGGAATTCAGAAGAGTTCCACTTTGACTTTAATTTGTAATTTAGTTTTGAATGCTTCGATTAAATGCGTCAGCTTTGAAAGTTTAAATTTCCAAATTTTAATGACGGAGAAACATTTTTGCAACCCGGGATATGATCGGAAATTTGTTCTTTATTTTTTTGTTTTCGTAGTCACTTTCTAAATCTTCTATAATTTTCTCTTCGTTTTCAGAGTCTTGGTCTGTGTACAGCAACAGTTATGTTCGTTTTAAGTCAGGATCGTCTAGCCATGGATTTGGATCGTGATTGTTTGGAACTCATGCTTAGTTTATTAGAATCAGACGCAAGTCACAAGGATGCTCTTGACGATTGTGGCTTGAGTCGGGCTGAATTGTTAAAAAATAAAGAGAAAGTCCGCCAACTCTGCGCGGACATTCAAGCTCAAGGACACGCGAAACATCTGAATCTTGATAACATTACCGTAAGTGCTTTCGTCAATACCACAATTATCTCGATACAATATTGCAGACACTTGAAGTTTAATCATTACTTATTTTTCGAACTAGGTTGGACAACTTGCGATGGAAACTCTCCTGAGTTTAACATCAAGACGGGCTGGCGAATGGTTTAAAGAAGAACTTCGAGAGTTAGGGGGCCTCGAGCATATCGTAAAAACCATCAGAGATTGTCATCGTCATATAAATGCGAGTGAAGTTTCACGATCGGGCTGGAGTGATCCCTTACTCGATAAATTGCGCAAGGTCGACAGATGTTTGCGCGTTTTAGAAAACGTAAGTTGTTTGAAACCTATTATTTTTTATTGTTATGAATCGTTTTTAAATCATGAGATAAAGTTT
>JAUMHM010000085.1:12791431-12801917 GCA_032362435.1 Melikaiella ostensackeni | reverse complement strand
TACATACATACATACATACATACATACATACATACATACATACATACATACATACATACATACATACATACATACTAAAGGACTAATTACATTGACTTACACGCAAATCCTATTCAAGCACAAAAATTCTTGTGATCACTTGACATGGGCTCCAACAAGTGCTTCATCAGAATTGGTTTAATTTTCATAATACACTCAACTCTCCATTAAAGGGGCCTCGGCATACCACCTTGCTAGAATCGCCGTCGACTCGCATTCGATGATAGGGGGTCTAAGGGGCCTTCCTCGGTTTGATAGTAATTTGAACCATTCTGTCATTTCTAAGAAAGTTGCTCAGGCTAATCACAAACAATCTCGCAATCTACGCGATGACCTGCAATTTTCAAGTCTTCTGACGGTATCGAAGAAGCTTTCAGAAACTTGTTATGAATCCTTTCTTGCGAATACTGAAAACGCTATTATATCGAGTTCCAATTTTTTTAGAATTACGTGCATGCTATTAGAAAGGAAAATAACTTGTCCAACGAAATGTTTTTTACAATGAACTCGCGAAAACTAGTGAGGGTATAGCTGAGCTTTTTTCTAAACATTTCAAGTCCGTTTGCAAAGATCCGATCTCCAGCAACGTCCATTTTAGTCAAACCGATATTATAGACCTCACTCACATAAATATTAGTAGGGACGATATATCGAGCAAGCTTTCTGAACTGGATCCTAACAAAGGGGCCAAACCTGATGGTATACCCCCTTTTTTCTGACGTCGTGTCGCTCCACGTTTATCAATCCATTGTACTTTATTTTTAGCAAGACAATTTCAAGAGGTTTCTTCTCTCAGGAGTGGATGAATGGTATTGTTTTTTTTATCTTTAAATCGGGTAACCGTGGAGACCACGGCGTTCTAGTGACAAGGCTAGCTCTTGGCATTACATCTAACTGACCCTCATGGCTACCTAGCTATTTAGATGGTAGATCCCAATAAGTAGGTATTAATGGGGAACTCTCTGAAGTGTTTTAGTCTCGTCTGGAGTGCCACAGGATTCACACCTGGGACCCCTCTTGTTCTTCCTCCATGTTTATGACATTGGCACACTCATTATATTTTGTTTCTTCTTGCTTTTCGCTAATAACCTTAAATTGTACAAAGGAATGCTCTTTTATCTGGATTGCATCGAGCTGCAGGATGGATAAGGTGCTGGATAGGGTTAAAAGGGTGCGAGACCTGGGAATATTCCTTGATAAGACATTATCTTTTGAAGACTAGGTTTCTGCCGCTGCAAAAAAGTACCCTAGATGGCTGGACTTTGTCACTAGAAATGCTTCTCAACTCAGAAACCCTCTTACCCCAGAAGGTCTTTACGTCTCATTAATAAGGCCGCTTATTGAATAGGCCTCTGTCATCTGGTCACCGCAAAATGCCGTTCATAAAATCAGACTCGAATGTATACAGAACCGATTCTTTCGTTTCGTGGTGAGGCAGTTGGGCATGGCCTTTCGAAAATTTGTTCTAGATTCTTGTTTGCTGACTTACGATTCCTACACAATATCTTGAACAATGCTGCTGACTGTCCTACTTCACTTTTAGAATTCTAATTAAAATTATCTGCTAAATCTCTTCGATCTAAAATACTCTTCTATGTACCTCATCAGTGTACCAACTATGGAGCTAACTTCGCGAAATCTAGGATTTGTCAAGAAGCTAATTCTATTGATAAAAAGTCTGCCAACAAACTTGATTTTTTCAACACATCTACAACTCAATTGAGCAGTTTGTTGCGCAATTTAACATGTAATCGCGGCCATCATACTCGTTTAGCAGAATTAGATTAAATTCGCTTTTCAGTTAGTTCATATGTGAATTTGTACTGAAGGGCTCTGCCCGTGCACTGTTCTCAAATAAATGAAATAAATGACTTTAAATCTTTAAAATGGAACTATTACAAAAAAGGCAGTCAAAGTTACATCATTTCCAACTATACATATTCCAAATTAATGTAACTATAATTGGAAGTCTCCAAAATTTAGGAACTTTCAATTGCAAAATTATAATATTAAATAAATTTCAATTTCAAATCGCCAAAATTTGAATTAATACAAGAGAAGCATTCAAAATCACATAATTTCAGAGTATAAATGTTGAAAATTGATAAGCCTTCAATTGTGAGTCTTTAAAATTGAAAAATTTCTAATTGCGAATTCGAAAAACTGAATAAATTTTAATTTTGAATCTTTGAAATTGAATAATTTTCAATTTCAAATCTTCAAAATTGAATTATTTTCAATTTTCAATTTGCAAAATTAAACTATTCTAGAAAAAGCATTCAAAATTGTATAATTCTATACTGTAAACATTCCAAAATAGAACTATACCAAAAAAACATTCAAAATTGCATTATTTTCTATTTTGCACATTAAATATTGAGCAGTGTTCAATTGCAAATATTCAGAATGGAAAAATTTTCTAGTGATTTCCAATTTAACTACAGATTCTGAAAAAACGTTCAAAATTACATGATTTCAAACTTTAAGCATTTCAAATTAAAAACTCTTGAAGTGCAAATCACATTTTTTGCTTCCGTTACATCTATACATCGTTTTATGCACGCTGTTATGTTTCTACGACTTCGAATATTCCTTCTCTTCAGGGTCTCATTCACACATTCCAACCATTCTTTCTTTGGTCTACCTCTGGGTGCGCTACCTCTCACTTTACCTAAATACACTTGATTCGTTAAACGTTCTTGATTCATTCTCTCAACATGACCAAACCATCTCAGCAAATTTTTTTCACTCTCGTCAAACAATGTTTCTTCAACACCGCATTCTTTGAGAACCCACTCATTACTGACTTTGTCCATTAGCGTTTTACCGCACATTTTCCACAGGAACTGCATGCCAACCGCGTTCACTTTACTCATATCCTTTCCTTGATACGTCCAGGTCTTGCTACCATACAGCACAGTGGTGGCAAGCATAGAATTATATATTGCAATTTTGGCTTTATTTGTTATATTTTTACTTCTAGTAATAGCTCGCCTTGAATTATCTTATTAAAGTATTAACAATTATGATATTTCTGTATTCCGTATCATGTGAAAACACAATAAATTCGTTTGAAAAATAGTCATAGAGTTTATAATAATATGTTAAGATGCAAGTCAGCACTGTGAAAAGTCATTCGACAGGTTTTTTTTACCAAGTTCCCTCTGCAGGTTTTTGCAAGTTAATCAATGTCAGTGGTGATAGCGTATCTGAGAGTATATTGCTTATGATGAATGGTGAATTTTACATGTCGAATTCTAATTCAAAATTATCAAGTATAACAATTGTACATTAATTTAGCTTCTTTAAAATAAAAATACTTTCTTAGAAATTATTAAATTTTTATTTATATTATTAATTTTCTCTCAGAAAAGGTGGTTATAGCCCAATATCTTGACGGCGGGGCGGTAGCGATTCTACAAAATGTTAACTCTATATATGAAAATTCTACACGGCAAACTCAACACCTATTCATTTTAAGAAATAAATATTTTATATTTAAACTCAGTACGGTTAATCCTGCTCCGTGAAACCCTACACAAAATATTATTTTAAATTTAAAAAACCCTACACCGATTGATTCGACACAGAAAAACTCTTGTTATTTGTTGAATTTAAACTCAATACGATTTAATCCTATACCGTAAAACTCCACAAAAAATATTAATCCTAATTTTTAAAACCCTACAATGTTTGATTCTACATTGCAAAACTCTTTTTATTTATTTAACAAATCAAATATTTTAAATTTTCACTTATTACGGTTTAATCCTACACCGTAAAATTGTATGCAAAATAATAATTTAAATTGTCAAAAACCTTCACCGTTAGATTCTGCACCGCAAAACTCTTTTTATTTATTGAGTGAATAAAATATTTTAAATTTTAATTTAACACGATTCAATCCTACACCGTAAAACTCTGCACAAAATATTAAATAAAATTTTAAAAACCCTACACCGCTTGCTTCTAAACAGCAAAACTCAAAACCCAATGACGCAAAACAGATTAAAAATTGATTGTTTTTTCAATTGTTTTGCATTATTGCGTGTAGAGTTTTACGGTGTAGAATCAATCGGTGTATGCAGGCTTTGAACTTCCACACTTTTTTACTTTTTTAATACTTTTTTTAGACAAGACTACTTTTTTACAATCATCTTTTTGGGTTAAAAATGCAACTGTTTGGTTGAAAATTAATCTGTTTTGGTTGTAGATTCAATTATTTTGTTGAAATTTCGTCTTTTTTGGTTGAATTCAATTTTATTTTATTTGAATTAAAAATTTTTTTGGGTCGAAAATTCAACTACTTGGTTGAAAGTTGAACTACTTTTGTTAAAAATTCAATTTTTCTGTTAAAAATTTATCTTTTTTAGTTGAAAATTGAACTATTTGGTTGCAAATTCATGTATTTTGTTGAAAATTCTTCTTTTCTCGTAGAGAATTGATATTCTTGGTTGAAAATGCATTTTTTTGGTTGAAAGTTGAACTTCTGTGTTAAAAATTCATTTTTTTATTTGAAGTAGTTCAGTCATTTTATTTGAAAATTCAACTATTTGGTTGAAAATTTATGTATTTTGTTGAAAATTTGTCTTTTCTGTTAGAAAAATGATATATTTATATAATTTTACATGAGAATTTAATAAATAAACATTTTAATCCTTTAGAAAAAATGTTTGGAAAAAGTCGATTTTTTCGAAAAGCGATCGCCATTGGCAAATCATATTTTGACAAATTAATATTCATCCAATGGACTCTCAGTAGGGAACTTATGAGATCTGAGAAAAAATCCCAACTCTGATCATCTACTCTTTAAATACTTTCTTCTTCAGGAAGATACTTTTTTGATACTTTTTTTAGTTCCATAGAGCACTTCGAAGCCTGTGCATAATTTGAAAATTTTAAATTATTATTTTGTGTATAGATTTACGGTGTATTATCAAGCCATATTGAGTTTAAGTTTAAAATATTTAATTTGTTAAGTAAATACGATTATGTAGAGTCCCCGCGTGTAGAGTTTTCGGATGTAGAGTTTAATTTTGTAGAACCGCTACGACCCCTACTCTTATGAAAATGTTATTGTTCTAAAATGGAAAACATCAGAAAGTTCTGTGTATCTGTGCACATTAACCTCAATTTTTATTAATTTCACTGAAAACCATGGTATCAAAAACAGGAGAATCAAAATAGATAAAATAATTTTTTTTTAACTTCCTGCGTAGAAAATCCAAAGTAAACAATTCATCACAACACTAATTGAACAAACATTTCAATTATTTATTGAAATGTTTTAATTTTATCAATTTTCTTTTTCTTTTTAAAACATAGAGACAGTAATCCACTTTTTTAATAAAAAATTTTTTGAGAAAAAGAGATTCTTCGCAGTGAAAACTCTTTTTGATTTTAACCGGGAAGAAACTTCAGAAATACGAAGTGTAGCGATCAAAAGCTGGCCGTAAACTGACATCGACTGTCTACAATGAACCTTAGATGTTTAAAAAGAAAAAGAAAATTAATAAAATTTTTCATTTTTTATAAATAATTGAAATGTTTGCTTCATTAGTGTTATGGTGAATTGTTTACAAAACTTTGGATTATCATTATCAATTATCCAACGTCGGATAATTTTTATCTAGAGGAGGATACACAACCACATCCACGACTTTGTATGTAATTGTCAATTGTTTGCAGCGTTTTTATCCAACTTAAGATGAAAAATATCTCTGCGATCTACTGTGTATGAATACTATTAAGATTTATTTTGATTGTGGTATTAATGATTAACTCAGTTCACGAAAAGATATATATTTTTATTTAAATATAGTATACAAAGAGTAAGTTAGCAATTCTTAGAAATGTCTTATTGTTTTGGATTATTACCTTTTTCTTTATTGAAAAATGGAATAATCTGAATAACTTTGTTCTAAATAAGTTCACATTGTAATAATATATAAATATTTTTTTCAGGATAAATGGAGGACTCAACATCTAGAAGGGTTGTGATTTCAGACACTATAGTTACTCCCGTCCAAACAGTGAAAGTATTTCTAAGTGAATTCACGAGCTTGAACAACCGGGCAGTCTTCCAGAGTCTCGGTATCAGCCATCCTTATCATCCTAAGACATTTTTGGTTTCTTCACGTATAAACATTTAAACTTACGTTTTTAGTATAAAGAAAGTGTGATGATCAAACTAGTTGGTCAAACTAGATGGTCAAACTCAACAAATAGTTGAGGGACTGATAGGAAAAGCGGGTTAAAAAGATCTTCGGAGCAAAAATGAGTTAAGAAAGTTGCGGACAAAACGAGTTAAAAAGAAACAAAAAAAACGAGGATTGAATGGTATATTATGATATAACGATATAGAAGAACGATTTTTTACTCGTTTTTGCACGCAACGTTCTTAAATAATTTTTGCTCCGACGATTTTTTCAACCCGCTTTTGCTATCAGCCCATCAATTTTGTGCCCCGGACGGGGATGGTGTTATATATACCCTCTACTCGTACAGAGATTCTACGAATAGTATTTTTGAAATTTTAATTTAAAAAAGACTCTACTCAGAGAACAAAAATTTTTGTTATATAGTGATCATTACGAACAATAATTAATTTTGATAATATTTCATGTTAATTACATTAGAAGTTATTTTGTACCCGTTGCGATAAGGTCAAGTATTACTTTAAGGATTTCTAACGTTTTTATATTTTAAATTCTTGTAAACATTCTTTGCACGTATAAAAAGTTACGTTTCAGGAACTTGTAATGCAAATTTTCACCTCTTAATTTTTCAAAGAATTATTTAGCCCCAACTTTTTATTCTTTTGCCCATTCTGTTTTGGATGAGCATAGAAAACATCAATTGTCGTCAATCTAGTGATAAATAGCCACGATAAATTGAAATTAGTATCTTCGCGCAAAGGAAAAGGACGGAGGTAAGTGTAGATTGTATTGTTTTACCAGAACAAATAAATGCTTAGCATTTCATGTACTACAAACCAGATGCATTAAAGTAATTTACTAAGAAGCTAAAACAAAAAAAATGGATTTAACCTTTTTATTGTTTGAACGTAGTCTTCGAAAATTGAATTCAACATGACAGTACCATGTTATTTTTACCCTCACCCCCCTCGTTGATTACAGTAGTTTTGCCCCCTCCCCTCCTTTGAAAGTAACGTTACCGTTAACTAAACACGGATTCCACCTCAAACTGTAGGTCCCATCAAAAGAGTTTAGTGACCTCTTTAGTGAATAAGCACAATTGTTAGCGAATAAGCAGTTGTTCTGAATAAAATTAATGTACAGGTAGACACCATATTGGATTCATTATGAGACGCTTTAAATTCCTAAGATTTCAAATTGAAATATATTGCATTTTCAACAACATAGTTGAATTTGCAACCAAAAGAGATTCATTTTCTACTAAAAGAGATATAGTTTCACCCCAAAAAGACGAATTTTCAACAAAAAATAACTTTTTTAACCTAAAAGTTGCATTAACAATAAAATAGTTAAACTTTCAAGCAAAAGAGACAAATTTTCAACAAAAAAGTTGGACCTTTAACCAAATAGTATAATTTTCAAGCCAAAAGATGAACTTTTCCGAAGAGAGTTGATTTTCCAACAAAAAAATTCAGTTTTCAACCAAGAGTTATGAATTTTCAACCAAGAAAGATTACTTTCCTGCCATAAAACATGAATTTTTGATCCAAAAGGACGATTTTTTAACAAAATAGTTGAATTTTCGACCAGAAAAGATTACTTTAAATAAATAGTTAATCTTTTAACAGAAAAAAAAAATTTCATCCAAAAAATTGCATTAACAACCAAATAATTAAACTTTCAAGCAAAAGAGACGTTCATTCAACAATGTAGTTGAATTTTTAAATAAATAGTGTAATTTTCCACCTAAAAGATGCATTTTTAACCAAATGGTCGAATTCTCAAACAGAAAATATTAAAATTAAACTAAAAACAGTTGCATTTTCACCCAAATTGTTAAATTTTTGAAGCCAGAAAGAGGAACTTTTTAGGAGACAGTCGGATTTTCAACAAAAAAATTCATTTTCGACAAAGAAAGATGAATTTTCAACTACAGAACATGCCTTTTATCATAAAAGATGAATTTTCAATCCAAAAAGACAAATATTCAATAAAACAGTTAGAGTTTGCACCAAAAAAGATGAGTTTAAAGAATAGTTGAATTTTCAACAAAAGAGTTCAATTTTTAACCAAATAGGTGAATTTTCGACCTACAAAAATGAATTTTCAACCAAGAAAATTACTTTTCTACTGAAAGACGAATTTTCAACAACTGACATGAATTTTCAACAAAATGCATGAATTTTCAACCAAATAGTTGAATTTTTAACCAAATAGTTGAGTTTTCAACTAAAAACATAATTTTTCATTTAAAAATAGAAGAGTTAAATTTTAAATTAAACAAATTACTTTTCTACAACAAACAAAACAATTTATCAACCAGTCGAATTGAAATTGTTAAATTTTCAAGCCAAAAAGACGAATTTTCTACAAAACAGTTGAATTTTCAATCCGAATATATGAATGATCAACAAAAACATTAATTTACAACCAAATAGTTAAATTTTGTACTAAAATCATGAACCTTTAACGAAAAAAAATAACTTCTCACAAAGTAGTTTAAGTTTAAATCAAGTAGTTGATTTTCCAACCAAGAAAGTTTTGAATTTTAGATAAAAACAGTTGATTTCAACAAAAAAAGACTAATTAAAAAAAAAGTTGAATCTACAGCAAAAGCAGATTAATTATCAACCAAACAGTTGCATTTTCAACCCAAAAAGATGAGAATTCAACGTGAAGATTAACTTTCTACCAAAAATGGCAAAATTCCAACAAAATAGATGAATGTTCAACTAGAAAAGATCAATTTTCAATGAAAAATATCAATTTTCAACTCAAAATAGAATAGTTACATTTTCAGTTAAAAAAATCAATTCTGAACGAAAAAGGAGAAATTTCCAACCTAAGAGATAAAGTTTCAACTAAAATAATGAATCTTCAACAGAAAAAAATAAATTTTCAGCAAAGGAATTGAGCATTTGAACAAATAGTTGAATTTTTAACCCAAAAGATGACTTTAACCAAGAAGATCAATTTTCTACCAAAAAAAGACAAATTATTAACAAAATACATGAACTGTCAGCCAAACAGTTTAACTTACAATTATAAAACATAATTTTTTCAACTAAGTAGTTGAATTTTCAACTAAAAAAGATAAATTTTCAACCAGAATTGAATGGTTAATTTCTCCATTTAAAAAAATCAATTTTCAACCAAGGAGATGAATCTTCAGCAAAAAAAATGAATTTTCAAAAAACGAGTTGAACTTTCAACCAAAAAGTTGAATTTTTGATCAGAAAATATGACTTTTTAACAAAATAGTTGCTTTTTCAATAAAATAATTAAATTTCCAACCAAATGGTAGAATTTTTAACCAAACGAGATGAATTTCGAACCAAAAATATGATAGTAGACATTCCAACCAAATAAAAAATTAACTTTTAACCAAAAATAGTTGGATTTTCTTATTGGGTTCTATTAATTCAGTTCGCATTTAAGCTAAAAAACGAAAAAAGGGGAATTTTTTTTCAAAGTGGTAAAGTGTGAAATATGAAAGTGATTTTCAAAGTTATCAAGTTATTATTGAACTCTTTACCGTTGCAGGGTCATCTTTCGAAAAATTCGCAAACTTTGTTAAAATTTATCATCAGAAAACGTATTAAACATTATCTAAACTCGTAACGTTACTTCCACTTCCCTCCCCCCTTTTCCCCTCAAATTGGTAATGTACTTCATGGATGTCCCTTTACTTAATAAAATTCCTGAATAACTTTTTCATGAACTCATTTTTTTGATTAGTTACGAGATATACCATAAAGAGAATAATTTTTTTTTGAAAATTTCACAGTGGTGTAGTCCTTTAAAGAAAATACAATCAAAATAATTATACTCATATAATCAGAGAGTTATTTATTATTTCACAAAGCATAACGTACTTCTTACCGATTATTGTGAGAAAAGAAATAGAAAGGTACATGCCCTGTCTTTGAAGGTCTTCGAACTTGATCTCTTTTTATTGTTTGAAGATTCATCCACTTCGTGAGTTTTCAAGACGTAATTCTTAATGACAAGTTTTCAGGTTGCCCTACAATAAAGTCAACAGCTATAGTATTTGGAGAGTACAGCGGAAATTCTATACATTGAGATTAAAACGCACATTTGCAGTCTGCAAATCGCGGGTATGATGTCATCAATTAGTATCTCGATTAGTTTGCTTCTATTGATTTGACCGAGAAACCGAGGAACTCCTTTCAAAAATTAAAAATATTGCTATATGTAAGTGAATGCGAATAGAAAATTAGTTAGTAGACTTAAAAATGCCTTTCTTCCAGAGTAACGGCAACTTTTAC